>OY735215.1:55595129-56240129 GCA_963457665.1 Thysanoteuthis rhombus
ATATATATTGATGAATGGATATATAAGATCCAACAGAATGGGTTTAAATGTAATGATATATAGAAACTCTTATTTGAAACGATCTATAAAACGAGATGAGAATCTGTGCCTTTGCATTACCAGCGGCAGTTTAGCTCAATAGTTAGAGCAACGCTACGTTAAAGCGGCTACCCTATCAGTCGCAGGTTCGATCCCTGCTGCAGACCCATTTTTTTCACTTGTTTATTCTATTTACGCTGTCTAGTTCGAATGATACATTAACTGTGTAACGACAGGAGATCATTTCAAATAAGAGTTTCTGTATAATCCAACGCAATTTATTACATATATATGTGTGTGTATGATTCTCTAAAACAGTGACATGTTCAACAACTGATCATCCCAACAAAAAAAATTCACACAGTACCATGGTATCCAATTCTGTGTGAAACATTTTCAAAAATATATTATCAGATATTGGGGAAGTAATCGGCTGGAATTTTTTTCTAATTTTTATATATATATATATATATATATATATATATATATATATATATATATATATATATATATATATATATATATATATACACATATATATATATATATATATATATATATATATATATATACACATATATATATATATATATATATATATATATATATATAGATAGATAGATAGATAGAGAGAGAGAGAGAGAGAGAGATAGATAGATAGATAGATAGATAGATAGATAGTCATATTTACAGACCCCCACAAACACATATAAGCATCAGAATCATATCAAGAATAGGTCCCTAACCAAAGCATTATACTGACCCCACCGAGAAAAATCAAATCTTTTTTTTTTTTTTGGATTGCACCCCTGGGCAACTGCCCAATGCGCCTATGCGATTTGCACACGCACGCACGTACGCACACACACACATTGACAGAGTCGTATGTCTTTTCATGATACATGTCTTCAATGTAACTACATAAATACATGTACTCTTTATATAGCGGCAGGAGCCGAAATGCTCAGCTCCTCCTTCTCTTCCCTTCTACTCTGCCTCACCTCTCCTCCTACTCCCTCTGCTTCCACAGTGCCGTGATTTCGCCCATCAGATATAGACCAGTGCGTCAATTAGGGAATATTATCTGCAGAGATCAACAGGGTGCGAGGTGCTATTCTGATTGTCCTTTCGGCGAGGAGAGAGGAGCAACAGGGAACACTTCACTGTCACTCGGTAAGTAGCCTTTACGAGACATAAACACACACACTTAGCCCCCCCATATATATATATATATATATATATATATATATATATATATATATATATATATATCAATGCATGCACGAGCAGGTGTGTATTGAATACTCTCTCTCTCACTCACTCTCTCTCTCACACACGCACACACATATATACATACATATATACATATAAATGAAGACATAAATACTTACGTGGGTGCTTGCACGCAAACATATATATATATATATATATATATATATATATATATATATATATATATATATATATATATATATATATATATATATATATATATATATATATATGATTATGAATTGCATTATATAGAAACTCTTATTTGAAACGATAATTACACGGTTAATATATCACTTACCATAGACAACGTAAATAAAATAAACGATTAAAGAAAATGGAGCTGCTGTAGGAATCGAAACTACGACCGATATATATATATATATATATATATATATATATATATATATATATATATCGTCACAAATACATACACATGGGCTCAAATCAGCATCCGAGTTCTAGAATTGAACCCATACCATTTCCACTAATGGAAAATTCACAACTATCTCGACTGCCAAGATGACCACACACACACACTCATACGCACTTCATTTCATTATACTGCACCACATAGATGAGATTGTCTAATTGGCGAATTTCACTTTCTTTTTGTAGAAAGAAAAGTTTGTTTTCACTTTGATTACGTAAACTTTTGACTGTAAAAAAACAGTTATCTTATACTTTTGTTTTGATTAGATAAACTTTTGAACAAATCAAAACTATATATCTATTTATTTTCCGTAAAAAAATTTAAAACTACGTATTTGCTTATTCGTTCGAAAAATGTTTGATTTCACAAAGTTTTGATCGTAAAAAAGTAGTTTGTTTTTATCCTTGTTTTGCTTAAATGAACTTTTGATCAAAACTATATATACGTAGATATTTTGTAGAAAAGTTGAAATTCCGCTAAATAGGCAATTTCACCGAATCAGTGCGAAAAAAATCTCTACTTTCATTTGTAAATGATGTGATGGAAGTTGACAATTCGGAAAAGAAAAGACTTGAGTCTGGTTAGTAAACCTTGAATTCTTTATTGGTTTCGAGATGTACAAATCAGCCTCAAGTCTTTTCTTTTCCAAATTGTCAACTTTCTTCACATAATTTTGTCGGATCTATATTCATTTTTCTCACACATGCACGCGCACACACACACACACACACACACATAAATACACATGTGTGTGTGTGTGTGTACGTGTGGTACTTAGATACAACTGCAATGGATATAAATGAACCGACGAAAAGGAAAGAGAATTTTCTTTCATTTGCAGCCATCTACGCCGTGCAGAATGAAAATATATTTTCTTCATTTTGTAAAAGTAATTGTTATGATAGTAAATCTTTCCAAACATCATTTTATCATTGATTTTGAACATAAATTTCGTTTACCAATATTTTAAGATGTTTCGACGAAAGTCAACAAATCTATAAATGCCAAAAGGTTTTCGTTCAGGCCACAGAAAGGAGGGATAAGGAGAGTGGACGATGAAATAGGAATATCTTTTCTTTTATACGTCACACTATGTCAATTTTAATCAATTCTTGAAAGAAAAAAATGTGACGTAATTTAAGAAGCTAGAACATTTTTACACTTCTCATATTGCAAGTTTTGTGTTATGACATATTAATTAATGGGATATACAAATAAATATACACTTCTTGGATACAAACGAAAATATAGCAAGACTCAAGAAAAACAGCCAGTCTCAATTTTCAGCGTCTTTTTTTTTTAAATTTGTAATACCTTTACGTTATTCTTTCTTTTAATTAATTGAAAACAAACAGTTCTATTACAATAACGAATGTTGCCAAATGGTATAAAAAATTATGTTAACAAATCACAGGTTTTAAACAGTTTTTTTGTTTTGTTTTCTTTTATTCTACATTTTGTTGTTATACAATCTGATGTATTCTTTTTAATTAGTGTGCAGATTGGCAAGTTTTATTTTCGATAAATCTTGTACATTAGTTCGATTACCACTAGGAACAAGCCTGCCTGCTGAAAGGTCAAACTCTGCTCCAATTCTCAACACAAAGGTTTAGGGGAGGGTCTTCACTGACTGCATCTCCAATTTGAAATGAAGAGTTGCCTCCCCTAAATTTGGTGAGGATTGTTCTTCCGTTCTTGTGGTTATGGTAAGGAAAACAAAAGCAACTCCAGCGTCCGACTTTGACAAGAGATTGGCAATATTTCTTCTTCTCTTTCTTGTAAACTTGAAATTGTCGAAGTTTGAAACAATGGAATCATATTCAGGGCCTCAATGTACCTCTAACTCCCGCTTCGCTTTAATATTGAGTTTTTCAAATTGAATTCCTGTGCCCTCAGAATCATTGCCCGGTGTGTCCATATGATAATATCTATTGTATTATTGTAATACTGCCAAAAGTCGATGCAACAATAATTCATATTAAATAAGTATTTATCACTATCATTATTCCTGTACAACGTCCTCTAACAGACAAATCTTCTTTTCATGATTCATGATGACTAAATCCGATCGCTTAGCCTGAATTGTGCGCCATCTTTTAATTTTGAAGTCCCATACAGTTAGTAGAAACCGACGGGGGTCAATTTACGATGTAGGTTTATGCTAAATTGATCCCAGAGTTCGAGTGATCACTGCTCCTCAAAAGGTGCAACAGGTAACTTCTACATTAATCATTCCTTTTTCCAATTTTTTTATTGGTATCCCAAACACAGCATTTTTTTACAACTGACTTCATGCTATTTTCTGACGATCAAAACCATAATTACAATTTCAAAGAAGATATTTGAATTATTGCAATAGTTTTAGATATTGATTTTTAAAAAGTCTGAGATATCTGCTACGATTTGCAATGTTGTTGGTGCCTACCAAATAAATTACAACAATTTTGTGGTGATAATTTTGGGTTATCTTTGCAAAATATGAAACATGTACCTGGTCTACACTCTTAGATATGATCAAAAACATTTCGTGTCGTGTTTTGTACCGTACAAAGCAACCAACATTGGCTTTTGTATATATATACATTATTATCATGACTACAGTTATAATTATTTCTTGTCTATCAATCTATTGATCTATCTATCTGTTATTATAATCATTGTTATTATTATCATTATTAGCCATGTACCAATAATTATTATTATTATTATTATTATTATTATAATTATTATTATTATTATTATGCATCAATTATCATTATTAATAGCCATGTACCAACCATTATTATTATTATTATTATTATCACTGTTGTTATTAATATTATTGTTATTAATATTATTGTTATTAATATTATCATTATTATCATTATTATTATTATCAATTGCTATGCATCAATTATTATTATTATTATTATTATTATTATTATTATTTTAGCACGACTAGTCAACCTTTTAATTAGAATATCTTTGCTAGTAAATAATGAAGAAACTGGATGATAATCAAGAAATTTCCAGTGATGACTTATATCCCTTATTTTTCTACTGAAAGTGATACCGGTCACAGATATCTCATCAAATAATATCATTATCGTTGTTATAATTTTATTGTTATGATTTCTATCATTTTCGCGATAATTGATGTTGAACTTATCAAGTGGTAGCAGTAGTGGTAGTAGTAGTGTTGACAGAGATAAAGGTTATACAATAATTCGGAGGTGAAGCAAGTGTAAAGTGAGATATAGTATGTGTAAAAGAGGGTGGGTGACAGATCGTAATTGGGGTGGGGTAAAAGGCAAGAGAATTAGGTGTACTATATAGAGAGGGAGGTGGGAAAAGGAAAAAAAGAGAGGCAAGGGAGATTTTAGGGAGGAGAAAACAGTGAGAGAAGGGGTTGGGGAGGAGAAAGTCGATTAAATGAATGAATGAATGAAGTGGGAGGTACACCGAATCACGAACGGAGAGTAAGTGGATGGGAGGAGGAGGGTCAGACGGGGCAAATTGGGGGGTAAGGAACAAGAAGTTGATGAAGAAGGAAAAAAGGAAGAAAGAAAGAAAGGAAGAAGAAGAAGGAAAAAAGAAGAAGAAGAAGCGAGTCGAGGTTTTTCGATCACCGAGGTGAACCGACGAAGCAGCTGCCATTCTTTAAGATAAATTAAACGCCTTCTTCTCTTCTTCATTTCTTGTTAGTTTCCTTTTTCATTTTTCTTCATTCGCTCTTTTTTTAAAGATCTCTCACTTATTTTTCTCTCTCCTTTTCCCTTTCATCTTTCCTCCTTTTTGAATGTATTGTCTTTCTATTGTTTTTTCTCTCTTTTTCACCAACGCGCTCTCCTATGTTCCTCTCTTTCTCTCATCTTCTGGTATTTGTCTCTCTTATTCCTTCTTTGTCTGTCTCTATATCTCCTCCTAATACTCTATTCTTCCCTTCACCTTATTTGCTTCCCCTTCTTTTTCCTTTCTCTCCTATTCTCTCTATTTTTCCCTAATTTCACTACGCTATCTTGTTACCGCTCTCTTTCTTCCCTTCATCATATTAGTCTTTCCGCTTCAATCTATATTCTCTTTCACTCGATCTCTCTATCCCTCTCTATCTATTGATATCCCCCCCTGTTCCCAAAGTGCCCCCTCTCAATACCCCTCTTCATTCCTCTTTGCACCGACAGTATCTTCTTGTTATCTCTTTCTTGCTTCTTACTCTCCTACTTACTCTCCTTTCTTTTACTATTATTATAATTCGCCACCCTCTCTCTCTCTCTCTCTCTCTCTCTCTCTCTCTCTCTCTCTCTCTCGCTCTCTTTCTCTCTCTACCTTTTCTCCTCTCCTTCCTCTTCGTCATCTCCCAGCTCCTCCTTTTAAAAAATTCATGAAGCGAGAATAAAGTGCACAGTCGCTTAATCTACTCCCGGATGTCCTGCCAATTTCCGAACTGAAAAAGACCGACGTTCTCTATTGGTTCTGAAGCCGGGGTCTGTGTGACGTAGGCAGGTGACGGCGACGTCCTGTGCGGGCCACGTGCGTTGCTACGGTGACTAGATAAGCCTTGCCCACCGTTTCATGCCCAGTAGACAGACGGCGCGCTGACTGTCGAACAACGATCAACCCCCCAAAAACTCTCACTACACTTGGTTCTTATATATATATATACTCGCTTGTTTTCTGCTTGGCTTGTGGTAGATGTTTCTTTAACCAAACATTTATAAGCAACACAAGAAGGTACTGTGGACCCTTCAATATTTACCCATTCTATTTTTTTTTTAATTTTCTATGCCCTTATTTATTTTTGGCTTTTTCGAATATTTTGATTTGATTTTTAAAAATACTTAATGAACACTTTTCGTACATGCTAGCCTTTTACACAGACATTCAGCATAGACACGTACGTAAATAATGATTTAATTTGTATTATTAATGCAGTTGTTGTAATACTGTTTTCTAATTTATCGAAGCTCCCCATACACACACACTTTTATACAATTTGTTTTAGTATTTTCTGTTTATTTAATACGTTTCTACAATATACTGTCATTCGCATACACATTACTTACAAACGATGATTTGGTTAGTTTGTTTGTTTGTTTGTTTTTTCGCCTCGTTTGGTCCAGTTTTAGTATTTTTGCAGTTTTCTTCTTATACACACACACACACACACACACACACACACACACACACACATATATATATATATATATATATATATATATATATATATATATGACAATATATATATATTATATATAAAGTGAGAGAGAGGAATAAGTTCACAGCCTAATCGTCTTCATAAAAAGCATTTATTTTACACGATAAATATTCATTTTCCAACGTAATCCCCTCTGTGTCATCACTCTTGATTAATTGGTGAATATTAATCACATAGATCTAACATTATACAGTGAACATTTCGGATCAAATTTCAGCTAATAATAGCTGCATGTCTGGCTACGGACTTATTGATGCACCATCACACACTTTTGTTTTTGTTGTTTTTTGTTGTTGTTCTTTTTTTGTTGTCTCGTTTTGCTTTTATATGTTTGTTGTTGTTTTTGTTGTGTGCGTTTTTTTATCACCGAATACGCAAAATTTCTATCTTCCCTTAGTTTAATGGGTACATATATAGATATAAAAACATTGCCTGTTTCTACCAGATATTTTCATTATCATCATCATCATCATCATCATCATCATTATTATTATTATTATTATTATTATTATTATTATTATTATTATTATTTAATTTCCTACAATAAACTTTCCATTTTCATATTTCACTGATAATTCCTACTTCTTTTTCACCTAGATTTACGTTTCAATTTCTGTCATCCCTGCTTTCATGTTGATCTTCTAGTTCTCATCTGATTCTCTTCAAATACATTTAAATATACGTTCCTGTATTTTTATTACATTTCGACTGTAGTACTAATACCCGTAAAAAATGACAGGATCATTGATTTACGGATAAATTACAAAACAGTTTATTTTAGTATTAGTTGTATACATAGCAATAATTCTTTATGAGCGACATTCTCTGTAAACTGTTATTCCTTGAGTTTACCCTGAACTTCGTAATCATCCACTTGTACTTGTAAGTTAGTCCAATTCCTTCTTCTACTGAAATCTACATATAGTTGGCCATGACTGAATACAGTCCTTAGGGAGCATGAATCTACTGAATCAAAAGATTGTCCTTGAAACTTGTTTCGCTTGGAGTGAGATCAATTATTAATTGAGAAAATAATCGAAGTGGTCTGCAAAAAAATCGTGCTGTAACAATCAAGAAAATAGCGTCCTTACTGTCAGGTCCTGCTATTCTTCTGTCAACTTGATATTCCATTCATTATAATAAAAAAAAAATGTTATCGCACTTTATTTTCATTTTTCTTCTATGAAATTGATAGAAATGAAATTAACTATTAGTTTTAAAAAATTATCAAAGCGGTAATATATTTTAAACGTTAAATCGGCAACAGTGTTTTTAGAATATAATGAAAATTCAAAGAAGATAAACATTCTATTTTCGCTGTTTTAAATGAGTTTAAGGCATCAATATTTTTCGGGGGGAAAGAAACACGTGTGACCAATTCAAGCGATCACAGACGTTAATGAAACAATAAACTTGGTATTCCAAAGTTAATTTCATGCTAAATTCAAATGACAGAAGCAGAAAAACGATGGCCTAACGGATACGTCGCTGTCAGACATTCGAATCACGAAAGGATTCAATTTATGCATCTGTTTGCTTTAGCGTGACCACTAAGGAAAAACCAACTGATAGAAAAAAGTAACATGAGATTTTAAATGGGATTTTTATTTTTTACCTCTAGATAACGCGACTCTATTCTTGATACGTTCCAAGTTTAGTTTGGTAGAACATAAGATCGAATGACAGGGTGAGAATTTGGTTAGGAAGATTACGTAACGCCAATCCTGTGAGTAGGAAAGGCATGCTTACCTAGAATGCCAGTGTACAAAATTCTGCCTTTTCCTACACCAGATAGATGTAATTTGTCGAAATATCATCGGCGTTTTTCAAACATCAAAACATTGCACCACTAATCTTATGGATAAGAAATGCATCGTCTAGCGTTTATATATTTAAATGGAGGCCGTAGAATCTATAATGTAATATTTGATGCTGGTTCAGTGAACCATGTTAATCAAAGACAGCAACCATGCAAAAGAGTATCAAACAATGAACGAAAGAGTTTTAAATTTTCAAAAAAAACATTGAAATCATAAACTCTCGAAGGAATGGGGAGACTGCTCCGGACTTTTAAATAATCTTTTCACTTCAAACAGCCAAGAATATTTATGTGTTTAAAATTTATCAAACTTGCATGATGAAGATATCAACTCAACAAGAGGAAAAAGAACCTCTAAAAGTGACAAAAGGGCTTAATTATCGTTAGAGTCAATTTTGGATGTTTCATGTCCGACATATCTGAGCAATCAAAGTAGTAACGGATTACGGCATGAGATTCAAAGGGTGAAGCACAAGGAACCCTCGCCGGCTAAAGGGTCTTCTGAGATTAAGTGAAAAGCTATTTCATTTATGAATGCTGAATCGAGGAATGAGTTATCTATTTTAAAAGATTCTATAATAAAAGGTTATATATATATATATATATATATATATATATATATATATATATATATATATATATATATATATATATATATATATATATGACATAGAGAACTAAGTCCCACACATCATGATGACCCTGAAGGAATCCTCCTCCTTGATTCCAATTTTTGCTTCCAAAGTAAAAAACCCTATGTTAAAATTATTTTCCACAGAAACCTCTTAACCACTGGAAAGTACTCACACACACACACACACACACACACACATACACACATACAAACATAAACACACACCACGCTACTGAAGATGGGAACATTTTCTGAAACATGTATGGCACACCAATTAATTCATTGATGGATTAACTAATAAGTAAACTGTCTCCATAAAGTCTGAGGACAACTAAATCAAACTTGCTCTCACAGCAACTGAAACTTCTCATTCATAAGTTTTGTACTTGTAAATTCAGCACACAGATACTACACACTGATCTGAGGCATAGGGATTTTTTGACCCCTGGCAGAGTGCACAGAAACACTGATCCTACACAGAAGCGCCGATCCATTCGTGAATAATCCCTCAATTGTTACGGGTATCTCACAAGTGGATCCGGGATGGAGTTTCCAGAAGGTCAGGACCCCACCCTGCTCGATGAAAACACATTTTTTCTTTCTAATTCTAATACGTAGATATAAAAATTTTATGAACGAAAAGCCAAAATAATTCCAAACATTAATGAATCTACATCAAAACAAAAATGTATTTATTTATTAATTCATCAAATAAGCTGCCTTCGACTTAGTCTTATTTATTCTATTCATTGGTCTGAAGTAAATTTCTTGGGTTAATTTTATTTTTTAATATCACCCTTTCATAAATTCTAATGTTGAAAAGCACAACTCAAAAGTCAAGGAAACTGTGTTACTCTTGGGATTTTGATGTTTAGAATGTGTCCTTTTTCACGTATCAATTTGTGAAAAATATTTGGACCCCACCCTGCACAAAATCCTGGATCTTTCCCTGTAAATATACGCGATGCCGAGGCAGCTGTTTACACTGGGTTCGAGGAAACGCCGGCTACGAAAACTTAACTTGAATTGTTTTTACCGTTGGGTGATCACTCTTGCCTCACTAAATTTCCTCAACTAATCGAATCCACCCATATAATGCGCAATGTGGTTTTATTGGTTCTCTATCTGTAATCATGGACTCTTCTATTTAAAGGTAATATCTACTTATATAATGGACACTATAGTTGTCTTGGTTTCTCTGTCCATAGCAACCGACATACCCAATTAAGGGTAACAATTTTGCCGATAAAAATATCTCTTACCCACTATTTAAAACTACGGACTCTTCCTGTGAATGAATTCCGTATTTGTTTTTTCTAAAAAAAAAAATCCCACAGAAATTTCCTGTGAACTTTTCCACAAGGGATTAACCAGTAAATCATATGGAGAGAAAAAAAAGATCATGGCGTATGTCGTATAGCAATGAGCAGCAAGATAATCTTATTCGTGGGTTCGATCCGTATACCAAAATAATAAAAGGAAACAACGGCCATATCGAGCAAAATATGCAATACACAAATTATTCAAAACGATATCGTTAAAATCAATCAGAGTTTCTCAATTTAAAATTTAAAAATTGCAATCAACTATGTTGATATTAGTTCGCTGCATCCAGAGAATAGAGAGTTTGATGTTATAATTGGAGATTTTTGTACATAGGGGAATCATTTCAATTTTAAACTTGAAAGAAATCCCAGATAGCTAATCGAAAAGGCATGAAAATCACCAGAATACAATGCCTAAATACTAAACAAAGAGTCTAATAAGATAACGTCAACCCAAACTGTCAACACAAGTTTCTTTCTGTTTTCAAGTCGGTCTGGCTGGCAATGTATGTATGTATGTATGTATGTATGTATGTATCACGCATACGAGCCACACCCAAAGCGTTGAAAATTTAAACATTTGCTTCTTATTAGGTCCACTAATACGTTTTTTTTATTTCTTGAACCCCCCAACCTTGCCCGAATAGGTTTTTAGAGGAAAGGGGGTTAATTTACAGTGTAATTTTATGCTAAATTGATCACTAATTTGTGCTGGGTTTTTTTTTTTTTGAAAATTTACACTCTTTTGTGGTCACTGCCCCAACAAAAGGCAAGAGAAGTAACTTATTCATTTTCTTTTTTCAATTCATCACGCCCAACACGGCACACTACTAAAATATGTTGGTCACGTGACAGCTTCCATTGAGTGACCAACCAAACCTGTTGTTTCTGATTAACATTGACAAATTGGTGAATGCCAGAAGTATCCGATACATTTCAGAAAGTTTTTTCGATATTCTCATACACCTCCGAAATTGAAAGAATTTGAGCCAAATATTCCAGATTTTTGTACATAAATTTGGGATCAAACATTTTTTAAATATTTTTTGATTCTTGTATTTTTTTTTTTTTTCCAATCTTGGATCTGAATTCTGTGGATTATGAATCTATGTAAAGGATGTTAAAATGAACTTTTTGAAATGTATCGGATACTTTTTGCACTCACGGTTGCGTGGATCTCATCTTTTGGGCAACGGTTGAGGGGACTTGAAAACTTACATGGAGACGGTTACCCCTAAACCGTGAAATATCAGCAACGACCCGAAAGTACGGTCAATTAAAGGGGAATTTCTCTAAATATATTATTTATTTAATCCAGAACAATGAATAAAGAAATTTGTTACGTGCCAATTTCACTCAAATGTGAACACGCATAATTATACATAATTACGCACACACACATACGCACAGACGTACACACACAGAGACACAGTCACACACATATATATATACACACATAAATCAAGCAATTGTTAAAAGCAAAATGTTCAAATACTTTTGACAAGTATTATATATATATATATATATATATATATATATATATATATATATATATATATGTATATATATATATATATATATATATATATATATATATATACTTTTTTCGTTTTTTTTATTGCGTTATTCGTAGTGCACTCAATATTACACAATTACCAACAAGCTGAGGAAAATCCACTTGAATAATCACCAACCAGGTGTGAAACAAGCCTGTTGTGTCGCCGTCCATAATAGAAGAAATAAATAAATAATTATCTGCCTATCTATCTATATGCATTGTGATTGAGAAAGGATGACGAGTGTCTCTCTTTCTCTCTCTCTCCATATATATATATATATATATATATATATATATATATATGTGTGTGTGTGTGTGTGCATTTGTGTGTATGATCTGTTATATTTAGATTAGACTTTGTGTGTATTTATCTGTGTTGTAATGCAGTATATCGATTTGAAATTGAAGTTGATATCAACATAAACGAAAACGTTTTTTTAAATGTCACTATTGCACAAACACTATTGCGATTGCTAAGTGACGTCTGCACGAAAGTGTTATAATCAAACTGAGCAATTTTTGTTCCTGGGTAATAAGTGTTATTTTCTGACTGATCATGTTCAAAAAGAATAGAAAAATTGTCAATTATTCCCTTCAAACTTTGCTTCAGTGATCAGGACAGTGATCATTTGAAATCTACTTATTTCCAATTGGACAACGAGCGAATTGGCAAATTTTTAATCCCCTAGAGAAAAACAATAACGTATAAATATTACTCTCCTGGTCACAAAAGCAAAGCATGAAGCGAATAATAGCCATTTTTTCTAATTTTTACACGCAAGCTATTTTAAAGTATTATAGCATTCACGAAAATTCATTTCACATGTTTCGCCAATGCGGCTTCATCAGAAATAATGTTGAGAAACGAAAGTTTTAAAAAATCACAGCTCACGCTCTGCATTCATGTTGTTATGGACAAGGAAGATATTATTTACGTTCCGTCATTTTTGGTCTTTTCCTTGGGCGATTACAATACAGTGTTTTGTATAAATTTCTTTATCGAAAAATTCTGTTTCACTTTCTTTTCATTGTTTTTCTCATTTTTCATGTCTACTGTATGTGTGTTATGAGCATAATCCATCCATATAAAAGTCATTCATACAAATTAGTATGTTTAATTGAATGATTGTATTACTATTTGTATGTCAGCATTGTGTGATTCCTGTCACAACCAAAAAATTATAATGGATTGGTCCATGTGAAATAGATTGACACAGCTAATAAAAAACAATTATAGAGTTGTAATAAAATGAGAAAGGCTGTTGTAACTCAGAATCGCTGGATGTTTGAAAGAAGAGGAAAATAGTGTGAAGGTAACTAAAAGAGTTGAGACTTGAAAAATACTGAAAATTAGAATACTTGGAATATTAAAAAATCACCTTATGATATAACTATAAGTTCCTTAGTGCCGATCTATACATAAATAACACAGTCATTTCTTACGGGTATATGCTAATATATATATATATATATATATATATATATATATATATATATATATATATATATATATATATATATATATATATATGCATGCAAACATGCTAACACAATGACACATACATACACAGATGTATATTCTCTAAAATTGATATGTGCATGCAAATAAACATTCATTTTCTCTCCCTCTCATACATAATCTTTCTCTCACCCACACACCCACACATACATACATACACATACATGTATAGATAGATATTTACAATTTTGTTGTTTCTGATCAGTAGCATTGTAAATGTCAATCTATTTACACTCGGTCTTTTCATATTGAGCACTTTCACAACCTCTAATAATATATATATATATATATATATATATATATATATATATATATATATATATATATATATATATATATATATATATATATATATTCTAGAAAGCTAGCTTTAAACTCAAAATATACATTTCTTTTTTTAAATTTTGGTGGGTTTTACGTTTTACAAAGAATTTAATGATTTTTTCTCGTTGTTCACCATGTAACCCACAGAGGACAGAAACATAAACGCACTTGTGTAGCGAATCTTTTATTTCATCATATTTAAAGTTCTACTCTAACTTGACTTGATGTTGAATGTATCGAGCACTTCATAAAATAACCCCATCACACATCGGATATTGTATCATATTGTATTATTGATGAATACTTTGTATATATATATATATATATATATATATATATATATATATATATATATATATATACATATGGCTTAAGCCCTGTTTAAAAAATAAATATGTAGTTTAAAATGATATCAACGTGCAATACATATACAACCGCATATAAAATGACTGACATTATGTATGGTATAAACTATATAATAAAAGAAGATGCTGTTTGAAAAACACTGTAGGCGTGCCGTTTTGGTTTTAAAATCCCCGAAACAGTAACATGGTAAACGACCGATGATCCCAAAAAGAGAGAATTTATACATTGTACCATAATAACAAAGTATAGTGGAAATAGGGGGAAAAATACTGAGAAAAATTACATAAATTGCATTGACACATATCAGGGGATAGGTGACTGCAGTGACTCAAAAAACAATTGAAAAAGTTTTTCATTGTTTAACGTTTGAAGCCGAAAACACACACACACACACATATATATATATATACCTATATATATATACATATATATATATATATATATATATATATATATATATATATATATATATATATACATATATATATATATATATATATGTATATATATATATATATATATATATATATATATATATATATATATATATATATATATTTCTCCAAATCTATTTGATTTGCGAACTAAAAATATAATTGAGTCAATAACATGCTTTTAGAGATACTTTTATCCTTATATATACATACATATTCATATCCAGGTGGAAGGTTCAATTTTTTTCACTCTATTAGCCTAATTAGACAATGGATATGATAATTTTCTTTTTGTTTCGAAGGGGTTTCGTTTATAAATTTTCTTTTTTAAAAATCAATTGTGTTTTGCCTGCAAAGGCGGCAGGGGAGGTTGACCACTGGACCCCTTGCATTTTGTATCTATATGCATATACATACAAACATACATACATACATATACACACATATATATAAATATATATATGTGTGTGTGTGTGTGTGTGTTCTTTATAATCTATTCGTATATCAGTGTGTTTCTCAACTCATATACATATTGATATTACTGTGACCTTTTGATATATACGTGTGTGTGTGTGTGTGTACGTGTGCACACACAAGTGTGTGTGTGTGTGTGTATGTGTGTGTGTGTGTGTGTGTGTGTGTGTGTGTGTGTGTGTGTGTACATACTCGCTGGATCAGACATTCTCACCTCTAATGAGGGGGTTAGAAAGTTCAAACTTTACAGTCAATAAAGGATGATGGTGCTGTGGAATTAATTTATGTAACCCCAACTTGAAGTAACCATTAAAAAGGGATGGTAACAGGCCTGCCGCTAACACATATTCCGAATGTATCTTTTTTTGTCCCCTCCCCGCCCAAGAAACATACCTACCCCCTGGAAATATATCCTTTTGCCCCCCACCCGTATAAGTGGGCAGAGGACGCCCATCTGTATGTGTGATCCGTGTGTGTGAGTGAGAAAGATAAAGAAAGTAAGCAAACGACATTTCGTCCTCTGTTTAACAAACGTTGTAAGTAAATCCCTTCAAGCTTCAGTTGTCGAATCACTGGAGCGGAACTGCCAAATCGAAAACTATTTATTTATTCAACAACATTTATTTATTTATCAACATGAAAAGTTAATGTTAAATATCACTTTTATTATTTATAATCATGAAAAGAATTTTATGATTTAGCATTGAATTCTGCAATTTTGAGCTAAAATTTATTTTAACCTAGATTCGGCACTTAATCTGTGCATTCAAATTGAAGAGAATGTGAGCTTTCGGTTGAAAGCATTATTATAAAGGTTACTGACAGAATAGCGCAATTATATGTATGAACATTTACTAAAGAAATGCATTTTAAATGATTTTACTGTAGAAATGTGTGGGAAATCAGGAAAACACAAATTTTTATTTGTCAGGAAATAATGCAAACATTACTGGGTTATTATACGTATAATCTAAATGTATTACCAATGATTTTACCATAGAAATGTGTGGGAAATCAAGAAAACGCGAATTTCCATTTGTCAGGAATTAATACAAACATTACTGGGTTATTATACATATAATTCAAATGTACTACCAATGATTTTAGCACAGAAAAGTGTGGGAAATAATTTTATTATAGAAACGCATGAAATGGTTTTACAATAAAAAAATACAGTAAATCAGGATGGAAGGGTTTGTCAGTGGTCAGGAACTGATTCAAGCCTTACAGATAGAATAATTTCTATTTGTTTTATCTATTCATCTAACTTTTTTCAAGTATGAAGGAAAGAATTTCCCCCAAAGTATCGGGTCTCTCATAAAGTTCCTTGTAAGTAAGAATGATGGATTTTTTTTTTCAAATAGGTTGGCCATTATCTAAGACAGTAAATAATGCTTTCCCCCCGAAAGTTCTTTAAACTATTCAAGTCATTCTTTGTGTTGATTTTGTTGATATCACAACATTTCGGCCGATCCATTTTACAGCCTTCTTCACACTCCGCAAGGAAATTTGTGGTGAATAGAAAAGAGATGATTTTTATTGAATTCACATAGAACGAGTTTAATAGTCCGAACAATTCTTTTAATAATGAGTCTTCACAAATTATTGACAATACGATTATACATATATATATATATATATATATATATATATATATATATATATATATATATATATATATATATATATATATATATATATATTAAACAGTTACATGGTAAACAACAGATGATCCCTAGCAAGAGACAATTTATACATTATACAATAACAAAGTATAAGGGAAACAGAAATGAACACTGTGGAAGATGACAAAAGTTACTTTGATAGACATGGAGAAATTTGACAATTCCCTGCTCTACGAAGCCTACGGCCTTAAAACATTAAATCATCACATAACTAGCGGTTTTACATAAGTAAGCTTCATATAGCTGTGGATAAGCCACCGGTTGACGGCTATTTTCAGCAAGTGTAAATAAAAATTGAAGATTAATTAGGTGTTGTTTTATAGCAAATAATAGGCACTTCTTACGGGTCGTTCTCTTCCGTTTATACCTTTCATCCGAAAAATGAAAGCAAATTTAAATGACCGTCGTTTTTCTTTAACTTTTATTCACAGCAGATAAATGGAAGAGGATACCTGAATTTGCTAGTTATAACAGTTACTTTGAGGGCTTAAGAAAAGTAAGTTTTGGTTTAAACTTACTTCTTGTCTGGGAATTCTTTAATGACAGGTATCCTAATATTTGAATCGTTAATAAGTATGAGTTTCCATTTGTGAGTTTCGTGATCGTAAATAATAGTTAAAATTACTATAATTGGTTGGGGTTGAAAATTTAGTATACAACGCAGTTTTCGCGGGTGAAAACATTTTATTCATCTTTTATGTAATATTATATGAATATGAATATTAAAAAACAAACTTGAAATAAGTGAAGTTCATGTAAAAAAAATTGAATGATAAGTTCGATTTGCATAGTTTTAGGTATGTTAAGAAAATACGATGATGACTTGGCCGTTTTAGTCTTCCGTGCTCAAAAATTCTAAACGTTACTTTTTGTGCAGTCTTGGAAATGCAGTTTTTAGATTTTTAAAACTTACGAAATTCTTTGGGAAATTATAGTGTTAAATCATCTAGAGTGAAATACCTAAAGCCTACATCCGAGTTCAAGGGGGTACAACGCAATTGTCATCTCAATTTCGTGGCAAAGAGGATAAGCAAATCTTTATATATATATATATATATATATATATATATATATATATATATATATATATATATATATATATATATATATATATTATTATTATTATTATTATTATTATTATTATTATTATTAATAATCATAACAATTATGATAATGATAATAATAATGATGATGATAATAGTAATTTTATGGTTTGTGAATTCCCATGGTTCTTTCAAGTAAGCCTAAAATTTCGAATTTTTCTTCTGACATCTCTTTTCAGTTTATTTATCATTGTTATCAGTAGACGATTAATTGTTACCACTCTCCCATAAAGATGACTTTAATTGTGTAACAATAATAATCCCACTTAAAGATGATAATTAGCAAAAATCTTCAACCTCAAACACTCGGTCGTTCATGAAAGTTGAAGGCAGCGCAGTAATAAAGTAATAGAGGAAGTGTAGGGTCACTGAATTGGAATTAATAGTTAGCATTCATTTAGTGCGGGGCCCTTATGATTGCGGGGCCCGAAACAAATGCTTCTTTTGCTACATTGTTAATCTGGCTCTGTGCTAGTACTGTTATTGCACTGAAAATAGCAAGTCATTTTTTTATATTTACTGAGCTTTCAATCTACGTGATTAATATTCATTCATCACTGAATTAAGTGCATTGACCAGGAAGGAGGTTATGTTAAAAATAAATATTTATTACGTAAAATAAATGTTTTATTTCCACCATTAGGCTACGGACGTTCACAAACACACTTGTTGAGATTTATTTCTCCCTTGTTTCTTTTTACTGACCCCTTTTTCCCGGCTCAACGCCCAGCATTTGATCAATGAACCATTCGAATCGTTATATCAAGGGGAAGCCCATATACCACTCCAGACTTTTGATACAAATCCTACTGAATTCATTCCTATAGCCTTTTGTTTAGTCATGCATTAACCCCGATTTCGTTTTATTCTTCATTGTTTTTACATTTATCCTCAATAACTATTTCATATAAATATCTTTATTTATTTATTGATATTTTTGAAGTTTTATTGTGATCTTGTGATCTCTCTTGTATTCTCTGCTGTTTGACCCTTTTTTTTTTCTCAATTAACTTTTGGGATGGTAGGATTTTGAATAAGTTCTCTTTTCTTTCTTTTTTTTCGGGGGGGGGGGTCGCTAGCTCAATCACAAAAATAGGGATGGATCTATTTGATTTTTTTCTAGTGCCAAAGGGCTTCCACAAAAAAATAATATAAAATGAGGTACTTTATTCTGGATAAGTTGACAGATGAACAGTTTAAATATTTATTCAAATTCAAATTACTCAACACATATATATTCAAACATACACACACATACGCGCACTCCATTACACACACACATATATATATGTGTGTGTGTGTGTGTGTGTGTAGTCTAGAGAGCTTTACAGCTTTAAACACTATACATCAAAAAACTTAGTCAAAAGATTTTTTTGTGTCACTTCAGTCACCTATTTCCCAAAATCTGTCAATGCAATTCAAGTAATTTTCTTCAGTGTTTTTCCCTGTTTTACATACACTTTGTTATTATTGTACAATGTATAAATTGTCTCTTGTTAGGACCATTAGTTGTTTACCATGTAACTATTTCGGGGATTTTAACATATATTAATATATCTATATTATCTAATATGCTTATCCATTATTTCATATATATACATGCTGTATATGGATATATATTCGATATACATCTATATGTATGTATATGGAAAGAGGGTATCGAGGTAGCAATTTTTCATTTGTTCAAATGTTATTAAAAACAATGGACAAACGGTCAATTGAACTTTTTTTGTCAGTTTTTTAAAACCATTTGTTTTTCAAACTAAACAGGAAATACCATCTATTTTTTTAAACACATTCTCACAAATGACCAACGGTGATTGAGAGATCTCAACGTCTAAAGCATCAAAATTTCGGTACGTTTTATACATAATTTCAATGTCATCCAAATATAGTTTGTCCTCAAGCGAGGAAAAAACATATTGTACATTCTGTTTCAATTAAAAAGATTGTCAAACTTTTGAAAATCTCTTTTGAGTGAAACAGAATGTACAGTTTGTAATGAACCATTGAAAAAAATCTTTACTCATTTTATAACCGCTCTACTGACGGTATTGAGCACTCTTTTGTACAAATATGATTTAATACATATACATACGCTTGAGTATTTATTATTGTTCTCTTATACATATATATATATATATATATATATATATATATATAAGAAAACACAATGTTTGCATATATGTGTGCGTGCATGTGTGTTTGTGGATGTGTGTGCGTGTGTATGTGTATAATCGTGTGTGTGTAAGTATAAGCGTACACTATTATTTATGTATGCGTTTGAAAATGAATGTTTTTCTGCCATAATATTTACCGTTCATCAAAAATTCAACTACACAGATCCTAACTATTATTACCAAACACTGAGACATAAAGGTATTTCCCATACGCTGAATATATTATGGTGATATACTCGTGTATATATTTAAAAGATACAGATATATGCAGGAACTTGACAAATAATTGAAAGAGTGTATACTCGTATACTTATATATATACCCCTATTTATCTCGATTTATATATATGTGTGTGTGTGTGTGTGTGTGTGTGTGTATGTAATTTCATATATAAATATATATAAATTTTGTACACTCATACAAATGTAAATACATGTTGGAACGCTGACTAATGTATGCACTTGTATGTATGCATACAGACGCTTGTACAGTGAGAAGACACAAAACTATCAGTCAAGTAATTGCACACAAATACACACATATATACATATGTACATGTGTGTGTTCACATGTGTATGCATGAGTATGTGCAATATCTATTTCTCTCTCTTGTCTATTTCTCTCTCTCTCTCTCTCTCTCTCTCTCTATATATATATATATATATATATATATATATATATATATATATATGTATATATATGTGTGTGTGTTTGTGTGTATGTGTGTGTGTGTATACGTGTATGTATACATGTATGTGCACGTGTACATGTATATATAGATGGGTAAGGAATGTTGTTTCTATTTTTTAATTGTTTTTCCTGTTTTCTCACAAGAGAACGAATGTCTTGTTCATACTGATGTAAAAATGACCAAAAGTTTCTATCTGATTTAGCGCTTTCGTCTGCTCTTCCAGTCATTATCATGCTCTTTAAAATTTATCTTATTTTTACGATTTTAATAATCCATTTATTACGAATTCGCAAAATTGGGATGGTAGGAATTCTTTACATGCAAGTTTTATTGTGAGGGGTGATCTAATTCTTTTTGGGTGGAGGTGGTTCCTACTTAATAAACACATTCACCACTCCCAGCCTAAGTCCATTATATATATATATATATATATATATATATATATATATATATATATATATATATATATATATATATATTAGTCTTTTCATCTCATGTACTTACCTTTATGAACATTCGATTGCTTATCTAGGTTGGCAGCTGTTTTACGGTGTATGAATCATTAATTTTGTCACAATGGCATCTTTGTTGTTGTTTCTTCCCTAAACAAACTGGATTGCAAACTTTCCACTTGACCTGTGACGTCATATTCATTCTGGGTCTTCACCATTATTTCCACTTTGCTTACCTTAATAACTGCTTATGGCATCACAAATTGTTTCTGCTAATCCGATGTTCGTCAGGGTTTATTATTTAGAATATACTCAGGATTTCATATGCCTATCCATTTCTCTCTCTCTCTCTCTCACTCTCTCTCTCTCTCTCTCTCAGAAGTGATTAGGTACATCTATAAATGAATATATGTACACAGAGAGGAGGCACACACACAAACATATATATGTATGTATATATTCAAACACATCATTGAAAGTAACAAATAAACTCTGTCTATATAACTTGTGTTTAATTTTCCTTTTTTGTCGGTTATTTTCAATAATGTATGTTTAAATGGAGTTATATTCCCCTCTCTCTCTCTCTCTCTCTCTCTCTCTCTCTTTACATATATATATATACATATATATATATATATATATATACATATATATATATATATATATATATATATATATATATATATATATATATATATATATATATATATATATATATATATATATAATGAATTAGTCTCAAAACCTACTCTGCTAAAGTCATCTTCATCAGCTATTTGGGGAAAATCCCATCTTTATTGAATAGTTATACTTTAATACTCAATCTTATAGGATTTCGGGTATAATCCATTTCAGCAGAGCAGTCATTTAGAATAGGGAGACCATTCTGAACTCGATAAACGGTACCAAGCCATACTCCGAGAGACTTGTAGAGAGTGTAGTTACCATCGACATTTTACGAATCACTGCCTATTTCTTTGAAAAGAAAACAACCAAGACTTATATGATTTGACGAATTGGAAAAAATGATTCATACGTTTATTTCAAATGATGCGTTTCGTTGTCTACCAGCGTCATCAGATCGGTTTTAAATCTAAATGGTATTTTCTAAGCGTGATGTTTATTGTTTTCACGGGGATCATGCAATGCCATTACGTTTTGGTGGTGTTATTTGACTGCTAAGATTCCAAATAGTCGAAAATGAAAGATTTAAAATAGCCTTTAAAAATAACATCAACAACATTTTAAATCCATCTGATAACACATTATACGCATTATTGTAAATGAATTTAAACCATACCAACTTATATATTGTCGGAAATATCATTCCACTTCGAAAGAATACATTTATCTAAACACACACACACACACACACATAAGAAAGCTTTACAGATTTGAACGCTAAACATTAAAAAAACTTTTAAAAGTTTTTTTGTGTCACTTCAGTCACTTATTTTTCAGTATCTGTAAATGTAATTAGTGTAATTTTCTTCAGCGTTTCTTTTTATGTTTTGCATACGCTTCATTTTTATGGTACTATAGGTACATTTTCTCTAGTTGGGATCACCAGTTGCTTAATATATATATATATATATATATATATATATATATATATATATATATATATATATATATATATATATATATATATATATATATATATATATTCGAATTCGCCTGATGAGGCCCGAAGAGGGCAGAAACATGATCTAGTTTGTGTAGCGAATCCACATTCTACTATATATATATATATACATATATATATATATATATATATATATATATATATATATATATATATATATGTATATATATATATATTGATAGATAGATAGATAGATAGATAGATAGATAGATAGATAGATAGATATACATATAGAGAGACAGAGAAAGAAAGAAAGAAAGAAAGAAAGAGAGAGATAACCGGGTGTAAGCAAGCATATGCTTACACTACCATAAATATAACATGGGTTCTTCCGTTTGGATATGGTATCTTTTTATGTCATGATAATTATCGTTCATCAAAACTTCAGCCATTGCTACACTATTACATCTATGAAAGCAAATAGGAAGAGACATATAAGTAATCGCTAAAATCCGTTCATAGAATTGCGAGCTACTAAAATTTCATCAACTTTTCACGTTTAACTTTTCTCAAACTTTTCACTCTTGAGAAGGGGACCGAACTCTACACTGTACTCAGTAACACGTACCAACGCCCCTCTCCTCGCTTCAATTATCCTCACACACCCGCTCCCTGAACCCTCTGACCAGCCTGCTAGTGAACAATTCAAACAACTTATAATAATTTAACGCGGGAAAACTGCATATGTGTTGCACGCGCTTATTTTACCTCATGGTTAATCCAGGGCTGCGTGCGTGAACCCGATCGAGCTCTCTGTCTGTCTGTCAATCCTTCCCTCCTCTCTCTGTCTCTCTCTCTCTCTCCCCCATCGAAACCTGTTTGCTTGACCTATGAACAAATAAGTAATTTCCGACAAATCTGCATGGTATTTACTTATCATGCTCGAAGCAGGAAAACGTCGGCTCCTAAATCGCTTTCTCTACAATAGTTTCTCTCTCTCTCTTTCTCTCTCTCTCTCTCTCTCTCTCTCTCTCTCTCTATATATATATATATATATATATATATATATATATATACATATATATATATATATATATATATATATATATATATATATATATATATATATATATATAACCCCTACCCACGATCACAGATCTATGCTTATACCGATGATATTTAATAAGCTAATCTGAATGAGTCGTTGGAGATGAAGAGTAGGAGTTTTGCTAATTGAACGGATGCAGATAACTTGCTAACCTTGAAAATCAGCATTCGGTATATATTGACTTAAAATCATTAAAAGTATACACCTTCGCCAAGACTGCTATAGATAGATAGATTGATAGGCAGATATTAGAGTGAAACAGCAGTTCAGAAAACCTTATGGTATACAAATGAGATTTCGCAGTTTATCTTGACGTTCCGCCAGTTCATCTTAGTTTCTTCAGAAAAGAGTGATGGAGATACAAGAATTTGTCTGTTACATAGAGTCCATGTCTGATTGTGGGAGGGTTTAGTGATTGATTATTGAATTATGTGGATATTAAGTGTTTCAAATACACAAGTTCTAGTGGGTTGCCATTTCACTCTAGTATTATCTACTTTTGCCGGATAAATCATAATTCATATAAATTCACTAATCATATATATATATATATATATATATATATATATATATATATCAAAGAAGTGTGGAAATTTGGTCTCTGACAATGGTTAGTCTTTGTTTCGCTACGTAAGCCTATCAGATAGACAGTGTGGTAAGGTTTACATTTCCTTCGGGAAAATAATTACTTTCATTTTCAGATTTAAACTTGAGGCCGTTAAGGGTAACTCTTAGTTCTCTTCAATTCATAATACAGACAGAAATAAGGAGACCCAGTTTCTTTTTAGGTAAGAGAATATATATATATATATATATCGCACACTCACACGCATTAAGTGGTCATCTGCAAAAACAGATTCTACTCTGTCGAAGTAATGCCCTTGCAGTCATCATACTCAAATAGTATCAGACGATAACTGTCATTTTTATTAGTTCTATTAACCTATAATTAGGCCTTAGTTGTGATGTTTGCAAAAGTTCTTTGCAAATTCAGCCACGGGTGGTCTAGATGCGAATTTCTGTCGAGGGTCAGTGATCCGCACCTTTTTGTTGTTTTACTTTGTATCGTTTTCACGACTTGCATGTAGATGTTAAACAGAATGTCACACATTCTGCCGGCGTCGGAAATACGAAACACTTCCCGAGTATAAGTATTACATACATAGCGATACGCTCAAATATCAGCTGCCTTTTTATTTACCTATCTATAAATGTTATAGTGGCTTGCCTCGTGCCTGATATAGGTATTTTTCGATCGGCGCCATCTGCCGGCGTTCGAATACAGGTAAAACCTAACGACTAAACCTAACAATGGCAGTATTTTCCAAATCTGAAATTTAGCCCTCCGCAGTTGAGGTGTCCTTTTCTGTGTCTATTCATCTACTATTTTGTAATATTATCTAGTATATTGTTAGCACTTTTATGGTTCTAATTTATCATAATGATGGCAGGTACTTCGAATGCTGATTTTCAAGAGGGGAATGCTCGTCCAATTCAACAACTGATGATCCCCCGCAAGAAAAATTCACGCATAGTACCATAATATCTGATTCTGTTAAAAATCTAAAATATCGAAAGATATTTAGAAATAATTGACTGATATATATATATATATATATATATATATATATATATATATATATATATATATATATATATATATATATATATATATATATACGTATACGTGTGTGTTATATTTCAGTTATCAGTTAATTTCATATCCTGAATTTAAATGGATTTATATGTTTATGCATTTAATATATTATTATTATTTATTTATTACACCAGGGAAATTTGATATTCTCAAGTACTTACTTTATTATTATCTATTTGATATACAAATTTCTATAGACTTTTGGAAAATATTATTAGCTCTTATTAATATCCACCACCCATCACTTTGAACTGCACAATGTTATAAGTGAGGGTCATCCAGTGAGAATCGAACTCAATGCAGTGATAATTATCCACAAATGTAGCTATAAACACGCCACTCACAATAATTTATTACTATTTCTAGTTTCTTTTTCTATTATTATTATTGGTAGTGTTATTTTTACTAACCAAAACTGTCACCATAACTCTCAGTATAGGTTTCTCCAGTTTTCAAGTTGGTTCGGCTGGCTATGTATGTATCATGCATACAGGCTGCACCAATAGAGCTAAATGGCTGGAAATTCACTCTTTATCATATCAAGAAATTCGAAAGTTCGAAATTATCCACCAAAATAGGTTTTTATTGGGGGGGCCAATTTGCAATTTAAGTTCACGCTAAATTGATCATTCCGTTTTTGTCCAGCAGCATCCATGCTTGTTTGTTTGTTTGTTTGTTTTATTTTAATTCTATTTTAGTGATCAATGCACAATAAAGTGCGAAAGAAGTAACTCATTAAGTGAACACCCCTTTAACCAATTTTTCTAATTGATCACTCCGAACACGACATGCCGCAAAAGACGTTGATCACGTGACGGTTTCTATTGAATCACTAACCAGACCTGTTTTACTATGGTTCAGTTATCACTGTTATTACAATTTAATTATTTCGTTGTTATTATTATTATTATTATTATTATCATTATTATTATTAGTAGTAGTAGTAGTAGTAGTAGTAGTAGTAGTAGTAGTAGTAGTAGTAGTAGTGTTTTTGCGAATATTATTACTGGTGATGTTAATTGTTACAAGTATTGTGACTATTACTCGTGTTGCTTTATTTACTACTACCACTACTACTACTATTACTACTAATACTATTGCTACTACCAATACGATTATTATTACTTTTGCTACTACTACTAATGATAATGATAATCATAATTATAATGGTGTTGCTTTTGCACAATTATTTCCCAACTCAGAATTTTTTTTTTCATTATTCAATATAGTTGATATTCTTATCGTATCGTTCAAATCACAGTCTCATCTTTGTTCTGCAAAAAATGACCGAAACGCTTATAGAAAGTTGTCATAAAACGATGTTGAAAAAAAGGGCGTGGCTCTAAATGTGACTTGCAGGCTTTGTATACAGTCTGTGAGGGGCGGTGCCGAAGCGCAAATGATTGGCTTTCGATACCATTCGACGATGTGCCTTAGGCTAACTGGGAAGAACTCAGAGAGCGCATTACCCTGTCAACACTAATATACACCAAGGAAAGACTCAATGAAAAAATAAATTGAACGTATCACAAGGGAGAGAACTCTTTAGGTACAAATATTGAGAAATATCTAACTCGCTTTTTTTATTAATTTTATTTGTTTCTTATCTCTTTTCTTACAGAATAATAAAATATCACTCAATTAAAGGCATGTCCCTGGATCCGCCCCAAACTTTAACCAATTCTTTCATAGTCTATGGCCTACTCTTCCACCTAATTTCATTATAATACACCCCACGCCTTTGAAGATATCGCATGTACAAACAGGTTCATAGATCGATAGATAGACAGATCATAGGAAGTAATGTTTATATTAAAATCATTAGTCGCAATATGCTAAGTATAAAGATACAAATCTTTAAATCTCAGTTTGTATTTTGATAATTCTAATAATGTAATGATTACGATAGTATCACAATTAAAAGCTAAAGATCATTGTATTTATGAAAATAAATATAATAACAAGAAAATATTTCAATGGATATATGTATTATTATTATTATTATTATCATTATTATTATTATTATTATTATTATTATTATTATTATTATTATTATTATTATTATTATTATCAGTGGCGGGCCTATGGTTGGTGTCACCCGACACGAAATCTCATGTTTTCACCACCCTTCCCCCATTCCAGAACTTGCTCTCTTTCCAGGATATCTAAAATTTTGGTGATCTTCTTGCACTAATATATCATCCATTGATCATCATGATTCTCCCGTATTATTCAAAATGATGGCATAATCCGTCATTTACTAACAATTCTATTCATCTTTAGTTTTCAATTTTTCACACCTGACTTTGTGAAATGATACGAAGAAAATAAGTATAGGTACCATGAAAATATCTTTGTTTAAACTGTGATCACTTCCTATTCATCTTTCGACCAATTTTCATAATAATTCATTGAGAACTTTTGGATAATTTGGACAGTTGTGAGCATATACAAAAATGTATGAAAAAAACGGGAATACCTCCCAATCAAAGAAATATTCCTGGATCCGCCCAAAATTCTCTTTCTCGTCCTATCGTCTAACCTTCCACAAAATTACATTGAAATACATTGAGAAATTTCAGAGATATCACGTGGACAGACAGATGCTTCATTAGAAATAAGAATTACCAAGAAACTACATGAATTTTTTTAGGCAGCCCCCTTGGTATAACTCCCTCTGATGGTATCACCCCTCCATTTGGTCCGCTACTGGTTGATATTTACTAGGTTTGACTTAGTACGACCTGAGCCTAGTGGGGGAATACAGATGGGAAGATTGTGCAACGCCAATCTTCCAAGTGGCGAAGGATTACCTGTTTTGGAAAAATTATTTTTAATCTCGGTATTTACCTGAACCCGAATTCGGATTTTTGGTTAGAAAAACACGACCACTTCTGATAAAATGCAACTACGTCTGCTAGGAGACATAGCTAAGTCTGGTATGTTCCCACCAACCGAGCGGAATTTTCCCAAAGAGGGAAATTTAGGCAGTCCGAGAGAAAAATAAGGCGATGAGGTGAAAATAAAAGTCTTCGTGAATATTTCTGACTCTGGGCAGTGAATATGTAACACAGACTTTTCGCAAAAAGTGCTATGCGTCAATTAAAAAGTCTGTAACTTGAAATGTAAGAAATTAAAAAACGTTACGTGATAGATATAAGTGGGGAATAATCTTGAAAAGGTTGGGAACTAATGGTCTAGTGGAGCAGGCTCTCAAGATATTATTATTATTACAACTTTCCCCCGCTACCCGAAAGTAAAACATTCCCATTAAACCTTTCATTAGTCAAAATGATTTAAAGCGAAGTAGCGCTTACCGTTGATTTCTACTTAACAGATTTTGTGTGTTCCCAGATCTAAAAAAAATAATTTCTTTTATACCTGCCAGTTTTACTCTAAGCAAAGCATTGTTATGAGCTTTTTTAGGCTTTTCTGATACAGTAGGACACATCTTGAAAACGGACACACAAAATAAATCGAAATAAGTTACATGTACTCACAGATACAGTTCTAAACAATGGCGGTTTGAGGTCTTAAGTAAAGTGGACTTTTGTAGAGCGAGGAATTCCTGTATCGTGATTGCTTTCGTGTCTTTGTCTTTGTTAACACCTGATGTCTGATGGTTATCAACTGACAAGACATTATCAAATTACACGGCTTCTTCCGTTTTAGGGCGAAGTCTTGATATTCATTTTCATACTTCTTATTCGAATTTGCCAACTAGAGAAATCTAGTGGTCTCCATCGGGGGACCAAAATGGTAAATATCCTCAAATTCCCAACTCTTTTTGCAGTATACTTGTCGAATGTTAACAATGACGCGGTCTGAGTGGTCTCAGGTCTTGCATGGATCTATGATTGTTCCAATCCTTTCAGAGGGGTCTGTTACAGTTCCCACTGAGTCAATGTTTATGAGTGCACCCCTCACCTTTATATTCCACAGTTTCGTAACTCTGAGGCAAGGTGTTCACATTCATTACTCTTACTGTTGTCCTCGTCTCGTACAACTCCTGAACGCAACGTTTCGACCGTTGTTCCCGACGGCCATCTTAAGATGGATGACGTGGTTGATGATGTTTTGGGAATCCAAGACGGGAGGTCGTTGCCATGAAAGTCTGGGTACAGAATGTTTCCGTTCCACTGTCAGTTCTGGGGTGGGAGAAATCGCGAGATCAGAACAATGTTGTTGACCGTATTTTCATGTAATAAATGTTTGTGTATGGGGCTATTGCCACACAGACGTCTTTGTTTTGTTTTGTTTTTTTGGGGGGGGTCTTTTTTTTAGACTTCCAAAAAATGCTTGATATAGTCGACCATCTTTGGAATATGAGAAAGGGCAGATGATTCTATCCTCTTTTTCTGAGGAGTACGATGAAAAAATGTAGGTAATAATCCTTAATCCAAAAAAATCAGCCACGGACATTGATATAGTTTAATCTCATTTTATACTTGTGGTTGTTAAGCTATTTGCTGTCACCAAATAAACCTGTATTTCTGTCTTTTTTCCCCCAAAGACTTACAGAATTGCTCCAAGAGTTCAAATAACTGAGGAAATTAACCTTGTTTTAATATTTCATAAACAATTTACCGTTATTTTTCCGTTCATTTCCGTAATCTGAAATTGCTGATGAAGCCTCTTATTTCAGTAAACATCTTTTGTGTTATTAGTCGAAGAAAATAGATGAAATTATTCTGACTTTCGTTGTGCAGCCCACAAAAAAATATACTGTGGCAAGTTCTGGGGATTCCGGTCCCAGAGCAGCACCTCCCCATTGTATTATAAATGGGGGGTTGAAAGGTCGTTCCTGATGCATTCGTGACACGGGTCACGGAGACAAGGCAATTTTTTGTCCTTTCTCCCATTTATGCGCACGGGGCCCCACGTTGAACTGGCTTTGTGCGAACCTTGTTCTTGTTGGAAGGTGGGGATAAATCCCTTATTGTTGTTGTTTTTAGTGTTGGTATCACCTATTATACCCATCCAGTCGGCAACTCCAACGACAGCCATAATAATAACAACCTGGTGTTAATTTTCGGGTTTGCTTTATCCGATAATAAATGCGACAGACAAGATGGCCTCGACGTGCCTCGTATAATATACAATGTCATACAAGACGTCCTGGCTTCGCCTACTCCCGAAGAAAGTCTAAACGTTCAATTTTTCAGTATTAGAAACAATCAACCAAATCTGTCAATAAGAACTGTCAACATATGTTTCTCCTGCTTTCAAGTTGGTCCGACTGTCTGGCTGACTATGTATGTATGTATGTATGTATGTATGTATGTATGCATGTATGTATGTATCACGCATACAGGCCGTATCAATGGAGCTACAAGGACTGAAAATTCAATCATTTACTCCTTATTATGTCTAGAAAAAACCTTTTCTCTAGTTTTTCGAATATTCCTCCACTAAATTGGTTTTAATTGGGGGTCAATTTGCAATGTAAGTTTTTGCAAAGTTGATCCCCCAGTTTGTATCTGCTTGTTTTGTTTTGTTTTTTTCAATTCAAACTTTTTGTGATCACTATCCAACCAAAGGCGATAGAAGTAACTAATTCATTGATCACCCCGAACATGGCATGCCGTCAAAAGACGTTGGTTACATGTTGGTTTCTATTGGGTGACAAACCAGGTCTGTTTTATTAAGGTTCTGTCTCGGCTCTGCTTGAAATAAAAGCAGCCATGTGAAATAACATGTGTGTATTGTGACATGGGCGGCACCGACCCGGTCTTTATTTCATTTTATTCCTTCTTTCCTTTTTGTAAGACATGACCCCTGCCGAATTGGAGCTGGCGGGGTGAAAGTGCCACCCCAGAGACGTTGATGACAGGAGGTTTACGATGAGTTGTGTGCATGTGTATGTATTGAGTATTGAATATATGTGATTTTCCCAATTCATATATATATATATATATATATATATATATATATATATATATATATATATATATATATATATATATATATATTTATATATGATATTAGGATCTTTGTCTATGGTAAAAGTGCTCAACGTCTTTGAAAAAAGTAACGTAGAAAATAATGTAATGGAAGCTCTATATATTTGAGTGAAAACTCACTTCATAATCGCGAAGAAGCTTAAAGCAAATTTTTTGTAAGGATTATATTTATATATATATATACATACATATATATATATATATATATATATATATATATATATATATATATATATATATATATATATATATATATATACATACATATATATATATATATATACATACATACATATATATATATATATATACATACATATATATATATATATATATATATATATATATATATATATATATATATATATATATATATATATGACTATTATTAGAAACGAAAAGAAGACACTGAATCATACAGAAATCATATGGACATTGACCAATATGACCAATGAAGTTTTGAGCTACAAGTTCAACAGTAAAATTTTGTATGTATGTGATTATTATTCATTGATAAATTAAGTGCATTGACCAGGAAGGATATTATGTTGTTTAGACAATAAAGCGAAGATGTAAACATACATACATACATACATACATACATACATACATACATACATGACTGTGCGGGTGCAAGACAAAATATGTAATAAGTCCACTTTGAATAATATGACCAGATTACTAGGAATCTTCTTTCCGCCCCTCTCTCTCTAGTCTTTTCCCCCTCACTATCTCTATTTTTCTTTCTTCTCTCTCCCCTCTCTCAAGCCTCCTTTCTTCCTCTTGATAACTCTCAGACACACTTTTTCTTTTTCTTTCTCTCACTATCTCTCTCTCTTTCTCCCTCTTCCTCTTCATCTCGCTCTATCTCTCCCTCTCATACACACTCTCTTTCTCCATTCAGCTCTCTCTTTCATTCAAACAATCTCTCTCTCTCTCACTCTCTCTCTCTCTCTCTCTCTCTCTCTCTCTCTCTCTCTCTCTCTCTCTCTCTCTCTCTCTCGTCCACATTCACTTATTCCATCTTTCTAACGTACTTTACCACCCCTAAAATTTGGATATAGATGGGCTGCGAGTAATAATTGGAGTTTTAATTGTGACTGATTACTGCCCCACCCAGAATAGTATCGATGATTATGAAAAAAATCCATTAAAAATAATTCATCTTTCTAATTAACAGTTTTAATTTAATATATATTTCTAGAGAGAAGGGGGGGGGAGAAAAAGTCAGTTAGAGAGAGAAAGTGCAGTTGAAGAAAAAATGTTTGCCTGGAAGACACAGCTAGGAGAAAAGGAGTGTGTGTGTGAGGGAGAGGAGGAGGGAGAGAGAGAGAGAGAGAGATCTTTCCTGAGAGAGAAAGCTAGAGAAAGGTAAGCGAATGACAGTGAGAGGAAGATAAAGATAGAAATAGTGGACACCCTGGAAGTTAGAGATGGAACGAAAGTGAGATAAAGAGAAAGACAGAGAGTAGAGAGCGAGAGAAAAGGGTAAAAGAGAGATAGATGAACAAAAAACTGAATTGAACATGTAGAAAAAAATATTTGCACAAATATCAATTGACTGCCATCAAGAACACATGAAATCCTATACGCGTCTCAACGTCACGGTTTTATTTAAAAAGCGGACCGGGGAAAAGAAAAAGACGATGAAAACGAAACTTGAAACAACATCATTGTTGTTATCGTTGTCACTTAGTTAATGGGCATTCACTCGTGACAGCTGCAATGTAGTTGATTACATAAGAGCAAGTCGGTAAATCTCCCAACACCTCAATCTAACTTTTGTGCAAGTGTTTATTGTATACGGGGGTTGGGTGCGTCTGTCTCTGCGTGTCTAAATGTCCGTCTTTGGATGAGTGGACCTTTATATCTTTATGCCTATTCGCATATATGAACTGAGACACACCTTCGTGCCAAGATTGACGACGTGATCTTGCACACAACTTCTTGGGATTTTTGCACCTCTCTACGTGCCCTTCGAGTATTGCCTGACTTATCAATTATTTAGATCAGTGGTCCCAAACCTTTTTGAGGTGATTCCACACTTTTGTCAAAAAAATTACAATTTTCCTCCCTTTCGGTTATGTAAGTTGTGACATAATTATTTTACTTTGCGTATAATTAGACAGTTGTATAATAAGGATTGATTTAATTGTATAATTGTACAGCTGCCGCTGTGTATTTGTTACTTAAAGAAAGCAAGCGAAAATAATAAGAACACATAATTTGAAATTCTGATTTATTGCAAAAAAAAAAGAATTATGCTATGGTAACTGATATACGCCTCAATGTGATCTCTGTTCTTGTTTGTTTGTTTGTTTTTGTTTTTTTGTTTTTTTTCGTTTTTAGCAACGTGGTCTTCGTGGGTCTATTAGTGAGAAACAGTCCCTCCGCTGAGATCTAGTATATAAATAAAGTGTAAACCTCACTACATTGATAAGCTTATACAGCGAAACAAAGCTTAACCATTGGCATAGACCAAATTTCCAAATTTCTTTGAAATAATGTCAGTATCGGGGACTTTTGGAATAAAGAAATTATAGTAAAAAATGTATGATTTGTTGCATATATTTTTAATTTACACACACACACACACACACACATAAATACACGCACATACATATGTATATGTATATATATGTATATATATATATATATATATATATATACATATAGTACATACAGTACTAATCAGGTTTGCAATATAGCATGATATAAAGTAATATAAAGCAATGTCTGTTATGAGATGGATTCATTTCATAGAGTGCTATCATAAAGGATACTAACGTAGGTAATAACAATTAAGCATCCACTAATAGATAATTCCCACATCTTGCTCACACCTTTTGATATGTAACTTACAACCACCATCAAAACATACACACTACAAAAAACAATAAAACAAAATAAAAACTCCTCCCAATATAATCATTCGCCTGAGGAGGCCCGAAGAGGGCAGAAACATCAACTTGTTTGTGTAACGAATCCACTTCCTACTATATATATCTGTAGTCTATAAAACTTTACAGCTTTAAACACTAAACATGAAAAACTTCTTCAATTGGTTTTTTGAGTCACTTCCATCACCCGTTTCCTAATATCTGTCAATGCAATTTATGTAATTTTCAAAAGTGTTTTTGCTTTCCCTTATACTTTGTTATTATTGTACAATGTATGAATTGGCTCTTGTTGGGATCATCAGTTGTTTACCATGTAACCGTTTTGGGGATTTTAAAAACAAAACTATTATATTAACATAGTACCCCAGCAGTGTTAATCAAACACTATCTCCCTTTATTATATAGTTTTCGCCATACATTTTATATATATATGTATTTGTGTGTGTGTGTGTGTGTGTGTGCGTGTGTGCTGGACGCCGTACTGAATTCGGTAGGAATATCTGCCAATGAAATGTTTATGTCTAATCAATTTCATCTGAGGTTTTATTAAGAAGTAACTGAATTCGTTCAAGTGGAAGCAAGTAGCGGACTCCTTTGTTACGGACACAGAAACAAAAAGGTCACGCTGCTCACCATAGAGATAGATTTATCAAATTCAGTTAAATATTATACAAAACCAAATAGTGAGGAATCGGTGATATGAAGATCGTGTTGCACCAGCCTTACACGACTGTACAGTGATTAGCTTACATAAAAATTCATAGCACTTTGTACTTTTAAGCTCCATCCAGACCATTGACAGGATCAGCGTTGCTTAACCGATGGACTGGAAATGACGGAAAATTCAGTTATTGCAGTTCTAACTTAATGAAATTTCTGTTTTATTGTGATTGAAGGCAGGCAACTTAGTTGTATCTGTGATTCGGAGCTTTCATATTGGATAACTTGCAACAGATAACTTCCAACGGAATATCTTGCAGTAGACAATGGCCTTTATTTTGCAATAGATAACTATTATTCTTTACCATCTGTCGCAGTCGATGGTTTTATTTTGTTCCTTTGATGCGAACAGATGTACTCGATGACCTGTCGGTAACTTTAGAGGGAAATATATATAATAGCACAAGTGATTACGTACATACGGTATTGTCCGTAAAATAGGAGAAAGGGAATTCAATTCAGACTAAAAATGTAAGTAATCATCAACAAAACAAAACAAAACACACTATAGACATTGAAAACCGTCAGTTGAGTTTCGAATACAGCAAAGATTCGAATTCGAATGTTTTGTTTGAATAAACCTGTAAAGCCATATACCCGTGCGCCCCACCTGAGGAAATCTATACACTAATATAGTGATGATATGTACGTTGTGTGTGTGTGTGTGTGTGTGTGTGTGTGTGCGGTAATCCGAATGAAGAAAAAAAGCACGATATCTATAGATAAGTTCACAATTTGATTCAGTAATCGCCTGTTTAAGAACTAGAGCTAAGACCGCCACCGGGCCGCGTTTAGGCTAATTTGGCCAATTGCCTCCAATTGGGCCCTGCACCAAAGGGAGCCCTGTACCAAAGGGAGCCCTGCACCAAAGGGAGCCCTGCACCAGGGTAATCTACTCTCGTTTTGTCAATGCACGTTACAGCTCATTGAAACCTGCACTTAACATCACCTGACAGGTTGTAGAGAGAAAGGCAACGATTATAATATTTTTAGCGATTTTAAAATTTTCTTCCGAATTCCTTAAAAAGTGAAAAGTCTTTGTTTGCCCTGTTTATATTTTGATTTTTTTACTGCATAAAAAAAACAGTAAAACAGCGTAAACAATTATATCTCTGAATTTTGAAAGCGTACATTTTGATTACTTTCCGTTCTACAATAGAGACATAGGGTCTAAAATAAACTTAATTTATATTTCTAAGATTCGACTTGGCTGTAAACCTGGGTCCCAACAAAAAAAAATGTTTCCGATTCGGGCCCCTCAGTTTCTAGGGCCAGCCCTGGTACGACATATGTCGATATTTCATGATTAAATTACATTTGAAAAGAAAAGGAGAGAAAATGATCCATTTTATTTTACTTCCTAATTTCTATGCTTTCTTTTGAAAACAAATTACAGTAATCATTATTTCAGTCTCAAAAGAGAAAAGAGAATGAAAATGAACAAAATGGCGGTGATGAAAAAAGCTATGATTTTTTATTGGTTCACAGCCTGCCAATCATTGGCGTTGTACGCCGGAAGCCACGCCTAACTACATACACTGCGTATATAAAGCCAGCAGCCGACAAGATGTCTGCTTGCTGGCGTCGCTTAGTGTTAACGATGTTTCTCAACAGGAAATACAAATAGATAACGGTCAAGATAACGGTGTCTATTATATTTCATATTTTAAGCTGATGACGTCGGCAATTAATGAGAGGAAATTTTATCGGTTATCGGAGCCGACCAACCTGACTTCTTAAAAAAATAATTTTTAAAAAATAAAACCAATAAGATGGAATTTGTTACTGTTGTTTCTATAGAACTTCAATGGAAACATGAGTTTCATTTAAATGAAATCGAGGGTTTTTTAAATACAACTTGATAGGAATGTGCGTCAAATTGTAAGTATTTACACAGATAATATGCGTATTTCAGATTCTACAATTATATCAATGTTCTAATTAGTCAAGATCAGCATGTTCTAGCTTCTAATTGGAATGGAACCGGTAGCCTAGATAGATAGTTACATAAATAGATGGATAGATACTGCAGGTATTGTATCTTTTACAAGTACACGAATGCACTAACCACTATGTGGTATAAAATGTGTTTATCTTACCTACATATATGTTAACTTTTGACTTGTATTTCTTTCATCTTATAAGATGAAAAGAAATACTGGTTTAAATCGAATGATAATTAATTAGCAATGCTTCATGTAAGAAATTCGCACACAATTTTCTGCCTGAGATTCTGAGACAAGGCGTTGTTTTATAGGCTGGAGGGTACATCGGCCAAAACTTAGTGACCTAGGAACAAACACAAGTAAACCGATTAAAAAGAATCCTTGTTTAATAGTAGTAATATGATGAAGGTCAGCTTGCTTGTTTTACTTTTAGTCACAGTAAGCAAGGCCTTTAGTCCATTCTACATATCAAAGGGAATTATTTGTGCCACAGAATTAAGAATAGTAAAAAAAATGCAAAATAGCTTATTGATAATAAAATTATTAAGTTGGAAACACATGACCTGTTCAGAAATGAAGACTAAAGAGACTAACATTGGAAAAGGCAATTGTTCACTCTTAATTCAAATAGATGTCGAGATTGTTCTCGTTGGAAACAAATTCAGAAGGGAGTTCATTCCACATAACAGATTTTCTTGAGGAGATGTTATTTGCGACGGGTCCTATCTAAAAAGGATGGATCTTCCTTAATCGCTGACCGATTGCAACATTGGTTTTTCTACTGAAAAGAATGATAAACAATTGCCTTGCGAGAATGACAAAACGATTCTTAACAAGACATTTTGTAACGTTCCTACTTCAGTTTGAAAACGATGTTGACCAGCAAGGTCGAAATATCTCCAATGAAAAATCAAATTAAGTAGTACATTCGCCAAAAAAAAAAAAACAGAACTTATATATATATTTCATTCTACTGTTGTATCTCACTTTTCAAATGGTCTGTTCATCATAAAATTTGTTTTATATTGAAACTGACAGTATGTTGATTTTAATGAATTCAACAGAAATCCAATGAATGCATGTCTGTTAGTGAGTCTATCTTTTATCTAAAACTGCCACAATGTTGTTTCCCTTCTTTCAGGGGTTATGAAATCTGTTTTTTATTCCGATTCTCTTCTTTACAGACTGATTTACCTGGACAGCCAACGGAAGCTAAATATATAATTAAGGAGAACGCTAAAGCTAGCCAATAGCTATGCCGCATACGGGTGAGTTGGGCATCTCTCTTTCTCTCTCTCTCTCTCTCCCCTCCTCTCTCTCTCTCTCTCTCTCTCTCTCTCTCTCTCTCTCTCTCTCTTTCTATCTTCCTGTCTATCTATCTCATGTCGCTTCATTTAGATAGATACATGTAAACTTTTTATTTTTCAATTCTGAAAATGAAAATTTTATTAATCAATTTTCAATATATATATATATATATATATATATATATATATAACGAAACAGCTGTCTATGGATGACTCAATTATTGATTATCATATATATATATAATTATTAATTTTATATATATATATATATATATATATATATATATATATATATATATATATATATATATATATTATGTGTGTGTGTATGTGTGTGTTTGCTGGTTGCCCTGATTCTTCTATAGAGGAAACAGTTTAAACCAAGTCGATGCAAAATAATTCAAGAATAAATGTATTTATTTTTTTATTTTGATGTATAAAATGTGTGTAAGTGTGTGTGTGTATGTGAAAAAACCCCGAAAACTCACAGATTTCATAATATTCCGAGGATAGCATAAATCAACATAGAAATTGCAACTAAACCTTCCTCGCTTGGTCATCAGAGATTTCCTACAAGGATGTTTTCCCGATTTACTTTTCGAATTATGAAAGGAGATAATTATCCATATCAGAAACTGTCAATCGAAACTGTCACCAAAACTGTTTCTTCAGTTCTTAAGTAGGTCTGGCTGTACATATGTACCACCCATACAGCTCGGAGAAATGAAGCTAGAGGGTTGAAAATCTGAACATTTACTCCGTACTATGTCTAGAAGAAACGTTCTTCTTGTTTTTCTGGAAATTACCCCTAAATAAGTTTTCAATGGGGCTCATTTGGTATCGGGAGTTTGCTAAATTGATCCCTTAGTTAGTTTCTGGCAGCAGTCATGCTTGTTCACTAATTAAATTCAGACTCATCACCAATTTTTTAAAATGATAACTCCAAACACGGCGTGCTAACGAAAGACGTTGATAACGTTTCAGTTTCAATTGAGAAAAAGAATTATTGTAAAAAAAAAGTGATAGATTCTAATTAGAATAATCTGTTTAGCGACACCAGGTAATTCAATCTGGTGTCCACTCGTTTTCTCTCACTCCATCCCCCTTCTCTCTCTCTCTCTTTTCTTCTTTATTTCTTCCTTTCGTTGATCGATGACGTAGGAATAGAGTCTGTCTCTCCCTAGCCATCATTTTAAACCATTCACTTTTTAGTCTTACTCGGAAATCTGAACTTGTCATTGTTGTTAGGTTAGGAAGATAAAGTCAACTCAGTAGGAGTTTGACAAATAAAAATTAAGATACAATGTATAGGAAAATGAAAAGGAAAATCAGCTAATGGTTCGGCAAATCGTCCAGAGGACGCCATTCACGAAATATTTTTAAGTAGTGTACACAATAACCCCAACCCAGCCCACCCCTTGCTCCTGGTATTTTTTACTCTCTTCATTTTTTTTCTTCCTTCCTAATTTCAACATGTAATTCATATCCTGTTTGTTTTTCTACGGAATGAGTGGCCGGCATAGAAACCAGGTGGAAATAATGATAAATGATTTCTTTCCGTTCGAAGAAACGCATGAAGATATTTCTGCTTGTTGGCGTGTCTTCTTTTTTTCTTGGCAAATTACTTTTATTTTATTTCATTGTCTTTCTTCTTCTTCAACTTTTTTTTTTTTTCATTTCGTTACTTAACTCTTTTTTTCGCTTGTTCTTTCAGTTTCGCTCTTTTCACTTTTTCTTCTTTCCTTTTTTTTTCTTTACGGCTTATTTTTCTTCATTTTGCTTTCGTTGTCTTTTTTCCCTTTTATTTTCCTTTTTTTTTCGCTTCTTTTCATCCATACCTTTTTGCCTTTTTTTTTCTGCGATTTCTTTTCTTCTTAATTTTCTTTCTATCTATTCTCGCCTTTTTTCATTTCACACCTTTTTTTGCGCTTCTTTCTTTTTTCTTTCTCTTTCCTACATTCGTCTTCGTTTTTTTTTTGTATGTTTTCGTGCATTCTCTCTAAGCTTACCCTTTTTCTCTTCTCCCCTCTCTCTCCCCTCTCTCTCTCTTTCTCTCTCCCTTTTCCTTTCTTTTCTCGCGTCTCTTTTCTGTTTTCACAGTGGAAAATTTAGTGCAATTCACTTCGAAAATAACTTTAGCATGTAAAATGACCAAATATCATCACCCATACAACTATTCTAACAATATTCTTTCATTGACCCTGTTAATGAATGCGATAATGCCTGATTTGACGTGCATGAACTAATGGCGGGATTCAACCAGCATAGCTAAGCTCCAAAAGACCTAAAAAGGTTCCCAAAAGTTTTGAAGTATGATTAAAAAACATTTTTATCGTAAATTAACGCAATAATCAGATTAAACGCATGTCTTTATCAGATTGTGCACCACGAGTTCGTCAGTTTGGAACGCCATTTATGATATTTCCATCGTACTTCAATGAGTTCATGGTGCTAATCTGATTAAGACATGTGTTTAATTTGACTTTTAGAGTGTCTCTCTGCTGGTAAAACACTACCATAGGCTTATTTACGTCTAAATTAAGTTCATCATCAATGAATATGTTATGAATTTCAATATCTATCGAAATTACCCGCCGATACAGCTCAGTTGTTAAAGCAAAAGATAGGAGGTGGAATAATCTAAGAAAGAAAAAAGACATACATACAGTAATATATATATTCAGCCAGGAACAAGACAATAGACCGCATCGTCTTAGCTTTGTTATATTCTGTCTTGCATCACGACAATACAGATTAAATTCGATCACCAAAAAATTAATTTCTGATTGGAATTATTTCACAAAAAATGTAAGATTGATCTGCTTAGTCTAATTCGATTTTAACTTTAATTTGATATCAAATTAAATTTTATTCAATCTTATATTTAAATTAAAATTCAACTGTACATCTGTATTTTGCTTCATTTCGTGATTTTTTTTCCTAATTTATTCTTCATTGACATAATCGGCCTGTGTCTTTCATAACGATTTCCGTCCCCCACAAAGTGACTTTGAAGAAAATTCTAACGAACAGTTTTTAATTAAGTGAAAATTGCAAAACTTTAGGTAATGCTCCTATATCAGAATACGACATAAGCATTACTTTTGCTAAACTATGGAAAAAAACTATTGAAACATCAGAGAAAAAATGAATAAGTTCAACATTAAACAGAAACATTGAAAATTAAACATTTCTTCCTTTTTTTCATGCTCTCCTTTTTGCTCTCTTTTCTGTTCTTTCTTTCTTTCTTTCTTTCTTTCTTTCTTTCTTTCCACCTTTATCTTTCGTTCTTTCTACATTTATGTCTTATTCTATTTTATTCTTTCTATCACCCTTCCTTTCTTTTCCTTTTTTATTCCCCCGATGTAGCCCCCCCCCCCCTGCTCCACGCACTCAGTGCCCTTCCATCATGAGCATTCAAATTTGCACCTGCTTAGAAAGATTGCGTTCCGCCCGGCAAATAAGAAAGGAAAAAAAAAAAGGAAAGAAATAGCCCCTCCTCCCCTTACTCCTCATCCTTTTCTTCTTCCTCTTCTTTATCCTCCTCCTCATCGTTTTCCCTCCCCAATTCGGATTAATCTTTCTTTATTTCCCTTTTTCCCTTTTCTTAATACACAATATTGTTGTTTTGTTTTGTTTTTTTCATGTGGGAAGAAAGAAAGAAGAAGAGAAAGAAAGGAAGAGTGACATTTTGAGAGAGGGAAATTCAATGATAAAAAAAGAGCTAAGAAAAAAATAACAGTTCTTTGTAATGATGGAAACGAAAGAATAAAAACAATAAAAAAAAGGTGAACATCTACTGGCGCCAGATTCCGCCATCTTGTTCTGGTCCAAACTGTATGAAAGATTAATTTTATATAACAAATTTGGGATCCGAACCTGCCTTTGTGAAAACACTCCACTGGTTACACTTCGTTGCGCATGCGCTCGTGTGCATGTGTTGGGATTATACGTGTTTTGCTTTTTTATTGATAGTATATTTCAACGATACTTATCTACATATCCCCATGTATACATTCAATTGCATAAAACTGTATATACATATACGAAGTCTGACGTCTATTATTAACAGAAAAATGACCTACCTAGGGCCATGGCGTCTTATTACGAGTATGAAGTTCAAAATGCTTGAGAGGATGATAATCTGTCGGAGGAATATCAGGTGAATATGGAGGGTGCTGCAAGACCTCAGAATTCTCTAAGCTCAGAAATAGTCGATGATGGGTCCGGCACTGTCATGGAGCATTTCATTCATGTGCGACTCATTTTTCCAACTATTAAACCTTGCCCATTGCCTTGAGCTGAGGCGATATGATCAATGTTGAAGTCCTAAAATATCCAGAAAGTGTTCGGACCATTGTTCGTGGGTCGTTGGCCACTACTGTTGAGCCTCCCTCGAAGTTTATTATATTTCCAGACCTAAACCTATGGAACCAACGCTGAACAGTTCGTGTTTTAAATATGTTCACCCAAAATGCTTTCTTAGCATCTTCGGCCGCTCCAGCAGCAGTTTGTCCTAATTTGAAATCGTACTTGATAATTTGTCTAACTTCTTGGGTAGACACCATTGCTCTTAACCTCAATGATAATGAATGATAACTCTATTTACAGTGAATATATGATGCCCACACGTATATATATATATATATATATATATATATATATATATATATATATATATATATATATATATATATAGAGAGAGAGAGAGAGAGAGAGAGAGAGAGAGAGAGAGGGAGAGATCGATAGATGGATAGATAGATAGATATAGATATATAGATATAGAGAGAGTACTATGATATCTAATACTATAAATATATAACTATATTATAGTACTATAATATCTAATTCCGTCTAAGGCATGAAACCCATCAAAGTCTTACATTACTTGCATTAACAGATATTTGGAAATAATTGATTTAAATGACATTAATTTTCAAAAGATTCTTTTCCATCTTTAGTGTTTAAAGCTAAAAAGCTGTCTAGATTATATATATAGATAGATAGATAAATAGACAGTTTTTTTTTTTAATGTTCTGTGTTTAAAGCTGTAAAGCTTTCGAGACTATATATACCCATGATTGAGCTACGTAGAGAATGTATTTATGGATTCCATTCTTTCATTACATCTGCTGTTATATAATATATTATTATCATTATTATTATCATTATTATTATTACTATTATCATTATTATTATTATATAAGTAGATATTTTGGCATTCGATAGTTTTAAGATCAATGGAAGTGAACCTTTGTCAAAATACGCATATTTTTTTTTAAATAAAGAAATGAAAGACATCAAGAGAAAGAAAACTGAATTACATCAGTCTCTTTCATGCTCCAGTGCAGTTCGTCTTTGAGAAAAGTGTACCAGAGTAAATGAATGGTAAATATAAACTCGCTCTTGCAATTCAATCACAGACTAAATGCAACCATTATATCTATATCTATATATGAGATCTAAATAAAGATTGCTGTGGGCCGTGCATGTATTTTCAGTGGCCATTGTTAGAGACATGTCTGCTTCGTTGGTTGTTATGTAAGAATATTATGCAAAAAAAAGAAAAAGAAGAAAAACTTATTCTTCCGCTTATTCTTTCATTCTTTCCTCCTCCATTTCTATCTGATCATACAAAGCACAAAGACATTGGAAAAGTAACTTTCTACAATTGTTAACTCTCTAAGCAGATGTACTCAGAAAAAAAAAGTTAGCCCAAAATTATTTATCATCGCTACCCATAACAGACTAGTTTCAACAGTACTGCTGAGTTTAGATAATTCATGTCTTCCGCAATTTTTATCCACCTATCCTTTCATGTATCTGAATATCTCTGTATCCGGACTTCGCCCAACTTTGACCATTCATTGTAGAAACCTAAAATTCCACGTATACATTCCCCTTAATGAGAAAAGATTTTTTGGTTGTCTTTTTAGGTATATAGTGGGCAAGGAAGCCCATCTTGGGCGCTGGGTTAGCACTCTGGCCCCGTAAAATACCCACAATTGCTACAATACTTGGGTCTCCATGGATTGTTTCGAGAAATGTAGACAAAATCATTGTCTCCTATGTCGCATGACACATGTCAGACAAAGCCATCGCGTCAGGTGTCGCATAAAACATTAGAGACAAAACCATTGCCCCGTATGTCACGTGACACGAGACAAAATCATTGCCCCATGTTTCGTGCAACACGTGAGCCAACGAGCTGCACTGAGCAGATGAGAAATTTTCAACAGATTTTTTGGTTTATTTCAGCATTCCTTCACGGTCCTCTGCACTAAGTGTTTGATAGCCCCTATTGAAGGTACAAACGGAGGTACACGCAAGCACACCTTTGATGTCCCATTCACAGAGTACACCGCACATAATTGGCTATATAAATGAAGCTTCAGATCTATTTGAACACAAATCCCTTTGTAGTTCAAATTTATCATCATTAGAGGTCTTCTTTTGTCTTTACTACTGCAAATCATGATAGGGTTTGAATTTCCGTATATACTGCAAACCGGAAACAGTACTGGTAACGCTGGAAGCTGACCGGAACACGCAAATGGCTGCTCCGGATACAGTCGTCTTCAGCATCGGCTAGAAGCCACCTGAACGAGGAAAATAATTAAGAAAAATAAAAAGGCGGGAAGTGCAATAAAGTGAGAAGGGTTATTCACGCTATTCTCACCTTTAAGCCCACTTTACACTTAAATTGGCCATTGTTGTTGCTGTTTTTGTCTTCTTTTCTACATTTTTTATTTATCAGAAACCGTCAACCAAAACTGTTACAAAAAGTGTCAACATAGGTTTCTTCAGTTTTCAAGTGGGTTTGGCTGGCTGGCTGGCAATGAATCCCGCGCACAAACCATACCAATGGAGCTAGATGGCGGAAAATTCAAATATTAACTCCTCATTATGTGTACAAAAACGATTTTTCTTTGTTTTTCACCCACCATTCCAATAGCTTTCAATTTGCAATGTAGGTTTATGATAAATTCATTAGTTTATATCCGCTAGTTTTGTTTTTAGAATTCACACTTTTCAAAAGCGAGAGAATCAACTTGTTCATTGATCCCAGTTATTTTTTCAAATTCATTAATTGATCACCACCTAAATATGTTGTTCACGTGACGGTTTCTATTGAGTGACTAACCAGACCTGTTCTTTTTGCTTTTTTTCTTCCTTTCTTTACTACATATTTATCCGTACATAGGAAACCCTTCTCTTTTTTTTGTCTAATTCCTCCACCTTTTCCCTCCCTTTCTTCCAGACTGTTCTTTCTAATTCGCTTTCCTCTGACCGTACAGGAAGTCTTTGAAAGGGACGATCCCTTATTTATTAAAAGGCTCTTGTTAACAGGCACTAAACTGTATGTAAAATAAATGAAGCCTCTTTTTTTTCAGGGCATCTCTCACTTTTCATTCTTCTTTTTCTCAACCCCCTTTTTTTACTCGTTATTTATCTTTACGCAGAAGACCTGTCTCTCCTCTCCTCTCCTCTCATTCTTCTTCTTTTTGTTCTCTTTCCTTTTTTTTTTTTTTTTTTTCTCTCTCTCTCTCTCTCTCCTAATCTCTTCCTTCTGATCGCACAGGAAGCCTTTCAAACGAAAAATCCTTCATTTATTAAAAGAGTCTTGTTAACAGTAACTAAACTTTATGTAAAATAAATGAAGTCTCCCTTTGTCGGGCACCTATTACTTACTACTAACCATATTCAGAAGAGCGCTTCCTATGTTTCATGCCTTTCCCTCTTTACTCCTCCTCCCTCCTCCTCTCTTTTTTCCGCCATTTTTCGATGTTCCCATTCGTTCATTTTTACCGTCAATATATCTATTTATTTATTTACTCTTTGCAGGTCAGACGGGTGTGAATCAGCTCGGCGGAGTGTTTGTGAATGGGCGACCGCTACCTGACCATATCCGGCGCCGAATTGTGGAACTGGCCCAGATGGGGGTGCGCCCATGCGACATCTCACGCCAGCTGCTCGTCTCGCACGGCTGCGTCAGCAAGATCCTGACGAGATTCTACGAAACTGGCTCCATCAAGCCTGGCTCCATCGGTGGCAGTAAGCCGAAGGTGAGGGTAAATATCAGTTTTGTGAGTATAAACCTTTTACCACCATCATCTACAGACTCTTCAACGTTTCGAAAGGGTTTCTTGTGGGCCCCTTTATAAAAAAAAAATTGAAAAAAAAATACATTTGCCTCCTAAGCTTCGACATGGGCGTCCACTGACACTTTCCCATCGAGGGTAGGGATAGCGAAAGAATATATTTGGAATATATCTTAGCGGCAGCCTTGTTACCAGTGAAGGATAATACAAAATTTTTTATGGGTTTCCAAGCTGGGATTACATAAAACAATTGAGTGATACCATTATCCTTCAAACCTTGGAACGACTTTGAAACCTACTTGCCCTAAGTGAGAAGGCCTGATTGGGGATGGGGGTCAATGCCCCCCTTTTCATCCTCCCTCGAACAGTTGTCTATGAGCTTTGGTATTTTCTATTTGATTTGGGAAGAAAGATCGGCGAACCGAGTTCGAACTTCGGCTGGGGCCGATTCCGTCTATTTTGCCCCACAGTGCTCATGTGAAAGACGGGAGTACACTTTGTCCCATCGTCAGATACCTTGACAAAATGTCTGGTCACTGGTACGCCACAATGATTGACGTAGAAGATAATGGATCAGTGGGCTCGTGGGCAAATAGCACTCTCCCAAAACTACTCTATTTTGCACCAGTAGTTGTCAATCTAATGAGGGACTAGTAATGAATAAGAAATGGGGACCCTGAAGATTTTTTTTTCAATATATGTGAATGGCATTCTCAGCGATATCTTTTTTTCCTCCTCCTCCTCCTCCTCCTCCTCCCTGTCTTCATCATCTCTTCCTTTTCTTCATCATTCTCCGCTCTTCATTATCCCTATCCTCTTCTTCATCCTCTCCCTTCTCCTCCTCCCACTCCTCTATCACAGAGATTATTGAGTTCCTGATCATCACCGAACAAATTGATACTGATTTCTCACTTGTTTTAATCTGAAGGCATCATATTTCTCTCCACTTTAAGGTCATACGGTCGTAAAAGCAGACTCATAAACAAAATGTAAATCTATTCAAGTATGCCTGCATACTGAAATGAATATGGATGATTAAATATGCATACATACATATATATATATATATATATATATATATATATATATATATATATATATATATATATATATATATATATATATATATATATTATATATATATATATATATATATACATATATATATATACATATATATATATATATATATATATACATATATATATATATATATATATATATACATATATATATATATATATATATATATATATATATATATATATATATATATATTAGTGCTAGATGGGATAACGGATTGTCTATACTGCTACACTGAAGAGTTGTAATACAACGAAACAGCTGTCTGTGGATAACACAATATATATATATATATATATATATATATATATATATATATATATATATATATATATATATATATATATATATATATATATATATATATATATATAACGAGTAAAGATTTTTTCAATGGTTCATTACAGATTATAAATACCGTTTCACTTTAAGAAGATATCAAATTCATATGAAAATCTTCTTAAAGTGAAATAGGATGTGCAATCTGTGCATGGAACCATGGAAAAAAATCTTTACTTCTTTTATAACTGCTCTACCGATGGTGTCAAACTCCTTCTTTGATCAAAGATCTACTTGATACATTAATACCTTTACTCATGGTTGTTGTATCATTGTTTCGTTGCGTTAGTTTGAGTATTAGTACGCTAGTTAAAAAAGAAAACACTTTAACTATGAATATAAAATTATGATAAAGAATAATACTAATAACTATTTAAAATGCACCATCGCATTTAATGTCCGATGATGGTCGAAAGATCTCGAACCACGAACTTTGGGACGTTTTTTAAAAAAACTTCGGCGACATTAATAAAAAAAAAAGTTTGTACGTAAACTAAAAAAATCAACTAAAAAATCAAATAGAGCGGGTGGATCAATAAATCTATTGACTGAGATTTTTTTCCCTTTTCTCGGTACTCTTATTGACCTCAGCACTACTGGGATCTTGATAGTCTCAACCCTTCCTGGAATCTCCCCTTTTCCCAGTCTAGCTTTTAGTCTTCCAGGAACGGCTCGAAAGGCACCACTAATCATAGGTTTGATCCGTAATTCTCATCTGTATCAACTTCTTCAGATATCATTGTTTTTATTCCTCGTTATTGCATCAACAACGTCGACTTAATTACCTGGTTTCATTATTTTAAATGCTGTTCTTTGTCTTACTCTTTTTCTTCTTATTGTTGCTGTTACATATTGTTCTCTTTCTTTTCTTCTTGTCGGTATTATTATTATCATTATTATTATTATCATCATCATTATTATTACTGTTGTTGTTGTTGTTATTCAGACTTTTTCTAATGATCCTTGTCCAACAGAGGCGGAGTAGTGACTTATTCATTTATGACACCCTTTTCCAATTTTTTAATTGATGACCTTTAATGTCACAAAAAGACGTTGGTCACGTGACGGCGTCTATTGAGTGATCAACCAGACCTGTTTTCTATACAGCAGTGATTCTCAAGGGGTGGGGAGCAATTGGCTCCCAAGAGCAGAATTTTTATCCGAAGAGGAATTGGGCGCTGGGAATTTAATTCAGTGAGCAAATGTACAATGGAAAGTATATCGGTGGAAAATTAGTAAATAAAAATTCAAAATGGGGGAGGCATCGAAGAAACCTAGGATCGCAAGGGGATGAATGTGAGCTGTGATTCTGAGAACAATTCCTCAGCATCAAGCTTTAATGGAAGATTCGTTGTCGTTATTACTGACTGATTACAAAAGAAACAGACATTTTCAAGAATGTATTAACGTAAAACGATTCAAGATACTGACACTCATGATGCACGGTTCTGTAGAGAAACACTTCATGTTTATTACTGCAAAAAGGTGTATCCGGTAGTGCAGACACAAGAGAGTTTATTTTTAAACAGAATATTCCATTAAAAAATGTTAAAACTTTCCAAAAACAAACAAACTAATTGTTTTTAAACGTCTGGCGGACTACTGATGCAAACGTTCAAAATTCTAGGACAAATCTTGTGACAGGTAGCGCTGACAGAATATTTTAAAAAGTTTTTAAAAAAACGAAAAGATAGCTACATATTTCTACGACTCATAAAAAAAACAGTTTTCGTAAGATTTGTAGTGAAGTACGCATGCGAATTTGTAAAAAGCTACACCGAATGGGGTGTCCGACAGCACTGACCCAAGATCTTAAAGGGTTCCATTATGCAATTGAAAATTCACACATCGAGCAACTGTAAGTTGCTGTTCAAATGTTTCTCTACAAAACAGCGCATCGTGAGAGTCAAAAGCTTAAATATTTGTGCTTCATCACATTGGTGAAACTTTCTATCTCTTTTGTAAACACCCTGTATTAAAAACATGTTTAGCAAACCTGTTGCATATATTTATGTGAGTTGGTGATATTGTCTTCTGCAGCATTTGTGGTATTCCGTCGTAAATTTTATCTTTAATCTGTGGTAGGAAATTAAAGCTGTGCACCGTAGTTGGTTGAATCGTACGATAGGCAATATTAGTTAACATAAACTAGAATTGGAAGCTGTGATAATTTACTTCAGAATAAAGATCTGGCACTGATAATATCTAATCTCAGATTATTTAATCTTCCGTGGCCGTCTATCACCCTGTTTATGTTTACGATGGCCGTCCCATTTAATAAAGTCCAGAACGCTATTCTCTCACGTAGAGGTGAAAATGCGTTCAGTATTTGGTATAAAAGACGAGAAAAAGAACGGACCCTGTTCAAAACCAGCGACGTTGTTTACACAATTTTTTTTTATCACGTCTGGCAACATTTGCTTCTATAATAGAACTATTTGTTTCAATTGATTTTTTTTTAAAGAATATTGAAAAGCTTGAAATAAATCTTTAGAAAGACTCTGAAAATGTATACTGACTGGTTTCCTTGAGCCTTGACTACATTTTCGTTTGCATCTTAGAAGTGTGTTTCTATTTGTGCTTCCAATGAGTTGAAAATGTTTTAGCCTCTTGCATTACGAACACTTTTTCTTACGTCGCATTTTCTACTTCGAGAAGTGATTTTTTTAAAATGATCGTGTAACGTAGTGTGACACAAAAAAGAATGAAATATTTTGTATTGGGAAATTTAACCGAAGTTGATAAGAGTCTCATCTATCTTAATTCTGCTCAATATTTTCGTTTGCTGGAAGCAATCAACAATTCTGTATATTATTTTATTATTTTTATGATAACAATAACGAGTTATTTTTTTTCTTTTTCCTTTTTCTCCTTCTATGTGCTTCAAAACAAAAGCAAGTGGCAACTCCGCTAGTTGTCCGCAAGATCCTCAACTTCAAACAAGAGAACCCTTCGATCTTCGCCTGGGAAATTCGTGATCGTCTCCTGGCCCAACGGATCTGCGATGAACAGTCCATCCCGAGCGTCAGTTCTATCAACCGCATTTTACGCAATGCCAGTGCATTTATCGGGAACGATCGCGATTCCCCCTCATCGGTTCTGTCCCAGCAACCTCTGGCCAGCAATCTGCAATCTCCCAAATGTTTCATGGCTGCAGCTGCCGCGGCCGCCGCTGCTGCAGCCGCCGCAGCTGCGAACGGTCCAGTCGGGTCGGTGGGTAACCCAGCCGCACAGGGGGCAGCGGGTCTCCCACCCGGCGGACTAGCCGCTACGGCCGCACTTTTTCCACACCCTGCTTACACAAATAACTTTCTTCCGATCCCAGGCCTCTCCTACCCAAAACTGGTGCAAGTGTGTGCCAACGGTGGAGGTGGCGGCGGTGGTGGTGGTCGAATGGACAGTCCCTTTAACGGTCAAAGATCTACTTCACCTGGCCCGCGAGATCTGAGTTGTGACAATGAAAACAAAGAAATTGATGTTGATGACGACGACGACGACGAAGTTGACATCGAAGACGATTCCCCCTTGCCCAGAAAACAGAAATCAAGTCATTTGATTCCAGGTAAGTTATCATTAATTTCGCCCGTCACCTTTGCCAACAAAATTTGAAGGGGTACAGGAATACTGCGAGTAGTGCAGTTTTGTTTAATGCGGGTTTTTATGTAGTACGACTAAGGTATTGCACTACAAATTAATGTAGCTAAATACAAGCTAAAAAAAAACATCAAATTATAATGAGACTTCAAACAGAGTGTTTTTTAACTGTACAGTTTAGAGCGAATTAACCGTACTAATCAAAGTATAAGTGTATATGTATTTAGTCCTGTCTGTCTATCTGTCTGTCTGCCTGTCTGCACAATATCTTCAAAAGCTTTCGATGAATTTCGAAGACATTTTTATGGAAGTGAGAGCTTTGAGCTAGGGAAGATCAATTTGTATTTGGGGGCAGATCAGGAATCTACTCCGATCGAGCAATATTTTCCATACATTAAGACGATAGTCAGAAACATGAAAAATCGAAATTTACAGTTACCTCCCGTGCATTGTAGCTACATATGAACTAATTTTTATTTGACTTTCACTCTTGTGACCAGGACAGTGAAAATCTGAAATATACTAATTTCCTATCCGACGGGCAAATTTGTGCATATCTAAAGAAATAGAGTAAGAAAAACGATTACGTATAAATATCGCAAATCTGGTGACAAAAACAAAGTTTGAAATATATGATAGGCATTTTCTTGACCATTTACACATAAGCAACGAGAAAATATTCACTACTCATGAACAGAAGATGCGTGACACAATGCCCTTCGAGAGAAACGTCTGAGTCAAATTCAGAACTGCGTTCGAATGATCAGCACAAGTTCCAGCTCCAATTTCTTAATTCCCTTATTCCTGTTCCTCCCCCCCAAATCCCCCGGAACACGTGGAAAAAGCATCCTCGAAATTCATAAGACTACTAGTGCGTTCGATTCCTACGTCATCTGATCCTCCTTTCCGCACCGTTTCGCCAGACAACGTTGAAAAAAAAAAGCGTAAAAATGCTATTTTGGTAATTTCCAAAAAGTAGCCTCTTCATTTCGACTCTGAGCGATTTTTCACTCAATCAAGCAGAGAAGATTCCCCGTCTGATAACCTCTTAAGGAAAATAACTTAGCGTGAGATTTTTGCCACGGCTGGCAGAGTTGCAACGATTGCAAAAAAAAAAGTATGCTTTCAATTTTGAAAGGGTTCAGGGCAGGTTTGCAAGATGTTCGCCTTCCACATCAACCACGGCAGACGACTGAACACGCTTTTTAAATTGAGGCACACAGGCATAGAAGGTTATTTCTTGGGTCTTGGAACGCTAAAAAAAATCCCATACGAGTTAATGGCAATTACTTCTTCGCTTTACACCATTTGGGATGGTGGGGAAACATGTACCTGCAACGTTATAAGCTATCATCGGTGAAATATTCTGTTTTTCACCGTCTCATTCGGATAGTACATCAGAAAAAATGTCGGAGAATGAATCGACAGAAAGGTTGTGTCACCAACACATATGAATTGGCCAAAACGTCGTGTCAACAATGTCAACAACATCCGGGAAACTCTTTGAATGAAATATCTATTTATAAACTCTGCGATGGCTCAGTTCCAAAAGTGTAAAAACGTGCCTAGACACGCACACAGACAGAAACACACACATCTATACACACATACATGCATACAAATATACACGCACACACAAAGTTGAATTGGATGAGAAAATTACAGTTGCAATCGGAAATAAAGCTTCATGCACTCTAACGCGCATGCGTATTTTGTAATCTTTTTCGATGAGTTATCTAACCTTCGTCTCCTTCCCTCTATCGTTCCTTTTCCGCTCTATTTTTTCTCCTAATTTCCTTTGCCTTTTGCTGCCGCCGTCCTTTACCGCTTGAGGCGTTGACGCGAAATGAACAAGACGAAAAACAATTTTAGACGATGAAGAAACATTGAAATGAAGGAGAAAGCAGACGACACGGAAATGGGATGGAAATTACGGGAATTATTAGAGAGCCTTTCCTAAGGAGTTACACGGATCAATGGTGGGGGATTTTCACCTGTTTCCTTCCCTCTTTCACTCACTGCTTTCACCTTGTATCATTTTTCTCCTCTCCTGATTGATTTATCCTCTTTCTTTTTCTCTTTCTCACGTTTATTATTTTCTTGTTTGTTGTCGCTAGTCTAATACGCCTTCAAATTTAAAATCTAGTTCTATCCAAGAATCAAAACTGTCAAAGTAGATTTCTTCACTTTTGAATTGGTCCCCTCTGGCTATTCATATATCAAACATGTATACTGGCCCCATCAATGGAGCTAGAGGGCTTAAATTTTCTATGTTCACGTTTTGATATGTCTAGACAAAACGTTTTTTTTTTTGTTTCTGTTCTTTTGAAAATTCTCTGCCCACTTTGATTAATCTTCACTGTTAATTACTCTCTGCGTCTTGCTTTTTTTTTTCTTTCTTTTCCTTCTCTCTCTTTCTTTTTTCCGATATTTGGGTTAGACTTACAGGAGACAGGCATTTAGACAGAGTTAGAACTTGGCTCGCCGAGTCCGTTCTTCGTGTCGTTACCGTTACCTGCTCGACCATCCTGCATCTCCTCTATCCATCACAACCGTGACTATATCATATATAATAATATTATTACAGGTTTGATTCGTCACTCAATAGAATCCAGCACATGACCAACGTCTTTTGGCAACATGCCATGTTAGGGATGTTCAATATAAAGATTGGAAAAAAGGATGACCAATGAATAAGTTACTCCTCCCGCCTTTTGTTGACTAGTGATCACCAACAAAAGTCTGAATTTTCAAAAGACACACGTGACCCAAGCTAAGAGATCAAATTAGCACAAACTTGCATTATAGATTGACCCCCGCTAAAAAAAACCTGCGGGGTAAAAAAAACGTTGTTTTTGGTTGGGGGATGGGTGTAAAAATGATACGGAGCAGATGTTTAAATTTTCAGCTTGTGCGTAAGAAATACATACATACATAGCCAGCCAGTCAGTCGGACCAACCTGAAAACTGAAGAAACCCATGTTGATAGTTTTGGTTGACGGTTTCTAATTGTATTTACCATACTGATTATTCATAGCGTATTCACCTATTTCCTCAATGCATACCATTTCTCAAATCTTCCAGCCTCTGTTTCATCCCTCTCTATTGCACACCATCCACTTACGATGTCCCCAGGCCTCTTCTCAAATTGCGAGTGTCGGAGTTCCCTCTCAAATCCTCATGATCGTCAGGAAGATGCACTAAGCGTTAAAATACAACCGGAGAATCGTTAGATTGCAATTCGCAGTTGACTGAAGATACCGAGAGGATATTTGCAAGACCGTGTCTTCAGGGCGAGGATTTGATAGAATCGGGACTAGCGTATAAAATGTCCGTCTTGTTGTCTATGGAAAACGTCTCAGCATTTATTTCTTTTGCTCTCATCTCTCTTTGGCTAAATCTATCTCTTTCCGTCAGCTGTTTACTGCTTTTCTTTCCCTCTTTCTTTTCTTCTTCAACCCTTCCTCCTTTCTTTCCTTTTTCGATCCTTCATTCTTTTTCTTTTTTCTTCCTTTTTCGTTCTTTCATCCTTTCTTTTTTCTTTCTTTCTCTCTTGCCTTCTTTCCTTTCTGATTTCTTATTTCCTTCCTTCTTCAATCCTTCCTGCTTTTTCCCTTCCTTTTTCTTTCTTTCTTCCTTTCTTTTCTGCTTTCTTTCTTTTTTTTTTTCTTCTATCATCCCCTCGGTCTTTCCTTCTTTCCATCCATCATTCCTGCTCTCACCCTTTTCTCTTTCTTTCTTCTTTTCCCTCTGTTCACGTCACAGATTGGCCTTTTCTTTCTCTGTCATTTATTTTCTTTCATGCTTTTGTTAATTATTCTTTATTTCTGTTCTTTTCAATCAAGTCAGTCACCAAAACTATAAAATAAGATTTCTTCAGTTTTCAAAATGTATGTATCGAGCTAGAGGGCTGATGATGTTGACATTTTTTTCTTATGTCTCAATAAAACATCTTTTTCAGGTTTTTAGTTGGGGTTCAATTCACAGTGTATGTTTATACTAGATTGGTCCCTAGTTGGTGCCTGGTGTTCGCGTTTTTTTTGTGGGGGAATATCTGACTTTTATTAATTCAACCAAAGGCGAAAGAAATAACATTCATTGATCACTCTTCTTTAATTGATCAGCCCCAACACAGCATGCTGCCAATAGACTTGTTTTTAGTGTCCTTTTCTTCTTATTCCTTTCGTTATTCCTTTTTTTTTGTTTCCGTTTTTTTTTTCTCTCTTCCTTTCGCTTTTCTGAACGAGTTCTGACGAATGGTAGAAATAGGGAATGTTTGCTGTTATCTGGGGTTAGTTTTGTTTGGTTTAGATGCTGTAGGGAACGAACCAACTAATTATGGCTAAAGTCAGCTAGCTAAACAGTACCTCGTGACAGACGATCCGTATGTACGAAGATAGATAGATAGATAGATAGATAGATAGATAGATAGATAGATATGTGCATCCTTGAATTGATAGATAGATAGATAGATAGATAGATAGATATGTGCATCCTTGAATTGATAGATAGATAGATAGATAGATATTTAGATAGATAGATATTTAGATAGATATATAGATAGATTGATAGATAGATAGATATGTGCATCCTTGAATTGATAGATAGATAGATAGATAGATAGATAGATAGATAGATAATGAACAAACTGAGATAGATAGATAGATAGATAGATAGATAGATAGATATATATATAGATAGATAGATAAAGAGAGGGATAAAAGATTAGGATTTCAGGAGCAAATATTTCAGCGCGTATCTTTTGCAGTGACGTGCGTTTAAATGGCGTAGGAACCAATCTCTTTGCATATATAAATGCTTTTTTCAGTTGTCTTTGTGTGAGTATGTGTGTATTTGTGTGTGTGTGTGTGTGTGTTTGTGTGTGTGCAGACGTATCTACGTCCCATCAGTAAACAGATTTCTGACCACATATCTTCCTGTTCATTTCATCGAACGAGCTCTCAATCGCCATCTTGAACAAAAATATGGCGGCGTAGTAGAAGGAGGTCGGGTGACCAGGAAAGAGGAAAGGAGGTGAGAGTGGATTCCTCTATCCCCCAACCGCGACACTCCCTGATACCGCACCTTCCGGACGTTAACCAATTGAATCAATTACGAAAACACATTACACTCCATGGCCGTAGCCAGATCTAATGGTGCCAACACTATATAAAGGCTCCAACGACAACAAAATGTGGATTTGGCGTTTATTATGCTCGTAATAGATTTTCATCCTTTTTCTTGTTTTCTTTTTTTTTTCTCTCTCCTTTACACTTTTACTGTCCTGATTGTTTTTACTTTTTTTTGTTATACTTTTTTTTTACTGACAATACTTGTTTTTTTCTTTCTTTTGCTCTTCCTGCATATTTCTCTATTTCTTTCTTTCTCCTTTCTCTCTTTCTCTCCATAATAGAAACCGTCAATCAGAACTGTCACTTAAACTGTCAAAGTTGGGTTATTCAGTTTAAAATTGGTTCGTCTGGCTATGTATGCATGCATCACGCGTATAGGCCGCACAAATGGAGCTAGAGGGCTGGAATTTTCAATGTTTACTCTTTACTATGTCTAAACAAAACTTTTTTTTTTTGGCTTTTTGAAAATCCCTCTCTAAATAGTTATAAGTCTAGGGTCCAATGCAGTCTTATCCTAAATTGATCCCTTGTTTGTGTCCAGCAGCATTCATGCTTGTTTCTTGAAAATAGAGACATTTCTAGTGGTCACTGACCAACAAAAGTCCGAGGAAGTAACTTATTCATTGATCATTCCTTCTTCCAATTTTTCAGTTGAACACCCCCAATTCGGCATGGTGCTAAAAGATGTTAGTCATGTGATTATTTCTATTGAGCGACTAACCAGATCAGTTCATATATTGCTCTCTCCTTCTATCATTTTTTCTCACTGCTTGTTATCCCTTCCTCTCTTGTTATTTCACTCCCTCTTTTCCTTGTCATTTTCCCTTCTATTTGAATATTTCCATCTTTTTAACTTGATTATCCCCCTTTTTTCTCTTTCTCCATCTCTTACTCTTCTCTATCTCTTACTCTTCTCTCTCTCTCTCTCTCTCTCTCTCTCTCTCTCTCTCTCTCTCTCTCTCTCTCTCTCTCTCTCTCTCTCTCTCTCTCTCTCTCTCTCTCATTTTCTCACCCTTTCTCTCTGGTTTCCCTCATTTACACTCGGAGATTTTTCTCTTCTTTCCTTCTACTTTCATCTTTCGTCAAGTTTGTTTATTTTTTTATTTATACGTTTATTCATTTCTTTTTTTCCCTCAAAATTTTCATTCATTTATCTCGAATCCCTTTTTTCTTCCTCCTGCTTCACATCATTCATTTTCTGTCTCTCCTTTTCTTCCTACCTGCCTTCCGTAACTCTCTTTCTTTCTTATTTTCTTCCTTTTTATTCTCTCCTGATTTCCGTCTTCCTCGACTTCATTCGGTAATTTTTCATCTATCAATTAACAATGTTTATTTCTTTTCTTTCATTCATTATGCTCTCTCGTTTTATTTCCTTTTTTCCTCGTCTTTTTCCTTCCTTTTCTTATTTTCTTTCCGTTTTCCTTTCTTCTTTCTTACTTTCTCTCTTGTCTGTTTTCTTTCTTTCTTTCTTTTCAATCTATTGCAATCGTTAATGCATTTTCTTTCCAAAACTTCCAGTCATTTTTTACGCTGTTATTTATTCATATCCTCTTCTCCTTCAAGTGATTTGCGTGTATAGTCTCGTAGAAGATGGCTAAGCAATATGAGATCGACTGGCTGGGCCAGGCCGTCATAGCGTGCCAAAAACTGAAAATCCCACACTTCTCTTCCCGTTTGCTCCCCATCCAGACTGCGTCCTCCTATTTGGCTAGCTGTCCGTCCTCCCCTTCGGCTGACCGGCCAGCCAAACGCAACTAGCTTTCCGTTGCGCTTTCTTTGTTTCCCGCCAATGGTGCAGGAAATGCGACCGTCTGTGTCCACTTGTCCTGCTGCCCTCAGTTGATTTCAATCTGCTTCCAATTTTATCGGCAGTCAGTTCTCACGAAGCGACTCCATAATTACCAGACCGACGACGGAAGAATTTCCCGCCCTTTCACTTCTCCCTACTTTCACTTTCGTTTTCCTGGTCTTTATATTGTGAAGCAAATTCTTTTAACCCTTCCATGCTCACCACCCGTCTTTCTCGTAAACCCCATATTTTTCCCATAACTATTTTTTTCTCACTTTTTTCTTATTTTTCCTGATTTTCTTACTACAAACTAATTTCCCTACTTTTTAATTTTTTTCTCTTTACACTTTTTGTTCCGTCTGTTGATAAACCCTGCCTTTACACTTCATCCGGTTATGTTTTTGTGCCTGTCCTTATTCTCTTATAGAGAGAGAATAAGAGAGAAATGTTTCTCTGTGTCTCTCCCCCCTCTCTCTCTCTCTCAATATATATATATATATATATATATATATATATACATACAAATACATATGTGTGTGTGTGTGTGCGTATATGTGTGTGTGTGTATTATTTGGATATAGAAATCCAACAATATCAAGAGATTTTCGTTTTTCGACATTATTTCTTGTGAAGCCACACTGGCGAAACGTGTAAAATACATTTATAGCTATCTCACTCTCCCAAATATTTTCGAGTTGTTTGTTCTCGCTCTCAAATATTCAATGCAATATTTTCTACTAATCGAGTTATCTACCTTGATAACTAAAAATGTCTGATTTTTTGTTGTTTTTTTTTTACTTTTGGGGGATTTTCAGCGAACTTTATACTAAAAACATTATGTACACTTCAAAATTCATACAAATGATTATGGTTAGATGTTGGGGTCAAGTCTAGTGATAGAATTTCGAGAACGATAATCAAGATTATAAGAACTGTACCTTGTAGCAAGAACAATAATATCATTTGAGGCGTACATAAAAAAATGAATCTGAAGTTTGATGGAAACAAAAAACTAACCAATTTTGTCATGATGTAGGGGGGTGACGTTGGATAAAATGTTTGTGCTATCGTAACTTAGGACCAAATAACCAAAGACAACCGATCATTTATTGAATCTACTTTGGTATGGCAAAAAGTCATTGGACTTGGTATATCTGTATGTACTTGAATGTGTATGGATATATATGTCAGTTATGAATTGTTGATAGTTTGATCTCAATTTTAGTTATTCTGCCATCTGGTTAATTCATGTAATGTTTCGTCATTTTAGAAGTCATATTGTACTGCATGAGATTGCTGAATGCACCGCCATTTTTCTGTATTCAGAAAAAGGCAGAGCGAGACAACGAAAGCGGAAGTGAAACGAACACCGGAAAAAATACGAGAGGAAAAAAAAATCAGGAATTTCCTTTTCTTTGCTTTTCTCTCCATGGTGTACCCACCATTCTATAAGAGTTGAATCTGTCTTCAGTATTCAGCCTTACTCTTCTGTCCTCTTCTCAATTCTTTACTTGGCATATCATTCGTCTCAGGTTATTCCTCAACGGGAGCCACTTGGGTTCAGGGGATTTCCAAGGGGAGGAATTTCAGTAAGGAGGTGGGGGGTGTAATAGAAAGTATAATGGGGAAACAATTAATGGTTGACAATTCAAAATGGGAGAGGAATCGAAGAAACTTTGATTCACTTCGATAGAAATATGGCACGGGATTGCAAGGGGAGGAATGTGACCTGGAGCTCTAAAAATCATTGAACTCCTCATTTTACTTCTATTTCATTTTAATTCATCCCCATCTCTCTCTCTCTCTCTCTCTCTCTCTCTCTCTCTCTCTCTCTCTCTCTCGCACTCAACTATTCTTCGTCTCATTCTTTTTGACTATCAGTTTATCTATTCGTGATCTTTGATTTACTGTCTGTCCTTATAATTTTTTGTCCCTCTCTTTTCTTCAGATTCTTTCGCTTGTCGGTTCAAACAGAGTTTCAAATTGAAAAAATAACGCATACATAACTATCCTATCGGATTATACATCGATTTCTTTATAATATAATTGTTCGCATTGAGAAAATAGGTGAAAACCTTTACTATTAGGCGGTCTCCATTCCTAATTCCTACTGAAGCCCCCTCCCCACTCCTAATAGGAAGCAGGGTACCTCCGGCCTCTTCTTGCCTCATTGTCTTGATCCCTTCTTTTACTTGGCTACCTCCCCAACCTTTGGGGACAAACATATGACCTACTTTTTATAGCACTGACTGCTGCTATAGACTGTCAACTGAATAATTTTCGGACGCAAAATAAAAATGAAAAAACGTTAAAAAATCTATTAAAGTTAATTAGTTCTTCAAATTCGACCTAAAATGTTTGATTGAGACGAGCTGAATTTGATAATATATATATATATATATATATATATATATATATATATATATATATATATATATATATATATATATGTATATATAAATTGTTCAGATTATATGAATATGTATGTATGTATGTATCAGTATCTTCATATTTTCCATTCATTTACTGTGGACATCAGGAAACTCTTGTAATGGTTCTTGTCTTAAATTGACAACTCTCCCAGGGGCAATATTCTCCTCACTACCTCTCCGTGACAGTTTCCCTTCTCTTGCTCTCTTTCTTTCCTCCCAAGTATATTTCTTCTCCTCCTGTTTCTTTTCCCCTATCTCTCTACCCCATCTCTCTCTCTCTCTCTCTCTTCGTTTATGTTCTCCTTCTGCTTCTCTTTCTCTCTCCTTTGCTACCACTTCCTCGTCAATGTTCCCTTCTCCCTTCTTCTCTTCTTCACCCGTCTTTCTTTAACCTTCTTCTTCTTCTTCTTCTTCTTCTTCTTCTTCTTCTTCTTCTTCTTCTTCTTCTTCTTCCCTGCCTCTCTCTCTCTCTTTCTATCTCTCCTTCTCTCTCTGTCTGCCCTCTCTCCTCCCTCCTCCCACCTGCTCTCATTTCTTATTCTTATTTCATCTTTTTTTCGCTCCCCTGTAACTTCTTCTTCACTCTCTACCTTCTCCCCTTCCACCTTTTCTCCTCTATTCTCTGTTCCCGTCCTTTCTCCTCCCCCTCTCTCTCTCATTTCATCATTCACAGTCTAACCGTACGAAACCGCGAAAAACACCTGCGCCGGTGCCAGCGATATCAGATCGTTCATTTCCGTCCATGTCAGCAGAATATAGGCGTCCGTATGTTTCCCCGATAATTTACTAATGAAATACATCGGTGATCGGGCGTCGTCGACGTCCTCGTCTGGCGAGTAGACAATCATTGGACGCGCTGCTCTTTGCTCTAAATGGGCAGCAAGAAGAGACAGACGGTTAAAGAGAGAGAGAAAGGAAGGGAGGGCGACGGAAAGGAAAGGGGGGGTAACTACGGTTGGGTTCAAGAGCGATCATAACAATGGAGACGGTGGTTGGCGGTGTTGGCGCTTGGGGTTTATGATGGGGAAACTAGGGGGGAAAAAAGTAGTCGTTATGTATACCCGGCGAAAAGATGTTCGGGGATGAGACTGCAAGTTAAGGAAATACTGTAGGGTAGAGAGTGTGGGTAGAAATGGGGTGAGTGTGCAAAGGTTGGAGAGAGGGTTTGGGATAGAGGAAAAGATGCTGACATAAAAACTATGAAAGCAGATGAGGGGTGATGCTTCTATTGTTAGTGATAGATAGATAGATAGATAGATAGATAGGCATGTATTGAAATACATTCACACAAACAAACTGAGATAGATAGATCGATAGATAGATAGATAGATAGATAGATAGATAGATAGATAGATAGATAGACATGTATTGAAATTCATTCACTCATAGAAACTGAGATAGATAGATAGATAGATAGATAGATAGACATGTATTGAAATTCATTCACCCATAGAAACTGAGGTAGATAGATAAAATCAGTGAGACTGAGACGGATAGATAGATAGATTGATCGATAGATAGATGAAGATGTAAAGAAAAATTGGAAAAGGAGTGATCAAATGATCAGTTACTTCTCTCTCTCTCTCTCTCTCCCTCTCTCCTTTTGTTGGGTCACTTAAAAAAGTCTGAATTTTCAAAAAACGAACATGACTGCTGCTGGACATAAACTAAGAGATCAATTTATCATAAACTTAGATTGCAAATTGAACACTTACCCCACACTTAATCCTATTACTGGTGGGGGTAAAAAAAATACGTTTTCTCTAAACATAGAAAAGTGTAAATGCTGAAAATTTCAGCCCTCTACCGCCCTTGATGTGGCCATTACGCATGATAAACACATACATAGCCAGCCAGCCAGCGAGCCGGATCCACTTAAAAACTGAGAGAAATCTATATCGACAGTTTTGTTTCTGATAGATAGATAGATACATAGATACATACATATATACATTCATACATACATACACATACTAACATACATTTTAAAGGAAATCAATGTGACACTTTAAACCGGGGTAGATGGGTGACAGTGATTAATGTAGAAGAGGAAGATGGCGGACTAGAAGCGGATATTTCCTAAGGGTAACAAATTTTAAACGTTGATACACCGTCCAATGACTATGCTGTAATTTTCCTACTCTGTGTCGCTGCCACAACTACTTTATTCTGCTCCTTCGACTTCCGTAATATCCTGATTTCTTTCTTTTCTTCAGTCTTTTTTTTTTCTTCATTGTTTATTTAACTTTCCTTCCTTCCATTAAATCGATTGGATTGCTGGCGTCATCAAGGCGTCGTTCAAAAATGGCGTCGTTCAAAAATGGCGTCGTTCAAAAATGGCGTTGTTTGAAAACGTGAAATGTTATTTTTTTTTTTTGTTTTTTCGACCTATTCTGCTTCTGTTAGACATGGAATTGGCCGTGAAGACAAACCCATACTGGTATAGTGCGTGTGTGTGCATGTGTGTGCGTGTGTGTGCGTGTGTGTGTGTGTGACAGACAGACAGACAGACAGAAAGAAATTAGAGCGTTGAATAGTTGCCATAAAAAAGAAGCACAAGACAATTCAAAAAAGATTGAGAAAGAAAGAAATAAGTATAACAAAAATAGAATAGAATATCTGCAATTCGCATTGATGAATCACCGTAGCTCATGCGTGAACCAAAACTGATCTAAAACATTATCTAAAATTATCTAAAAGAAAAGGATCTTTTATCTAAAACTATATTTGGAAAAAAATGGTGTAGGCATTGTTGGTCAAAAATTACCACAAAGACCCCCAAAGAAAAAGACAGAAAAAGTGTTCAGATGGTGCCTAGTGGAGTTTCAAGGTTTTAACCCCAGAAATTAGACCAGAGGTGGGGTGGATACACACACACACACACACATGCTTGTGGATCACATATTGCCATTTTTCTCCTTGTGCCTCGTATGTCCCTGGCAGTTCTTTGATGTTTGCTATACATGGAAATAGACCTAGAGGTCTTAGTTAGGGGGTAAGGGAGCTGGATTCATGCCTCTCTCAAAGGCATCAATGAGCACAAACTGTCCCAGCCAGTGTTTGAAATCGGCTTGCCTATTCCAGTCTCCGTGTGCCTAATCATTAGGACCTCCTCCGTAAGAAGGAGAAGAGCACAAGTAAAACATTTAATATGCAAACCACTGGAGAAACTTTTGAATGTGACGACTGGGTGAGAGAAGAAAGTTAGTGAGGCGAAATCGATTGAATCAAAAGAAAAAAGAAGAAGAAGCGTAGAAAAAAAAGTTTCTTTTCAAAATGTAGAGACAAAAATAAAATACATGACTGCAGGAGACAATTGATTCAGCTCTTGACTGATTTATAAATAAAATATCACCGATTTAAGACGCTTCTTGTATTGGAGCTACTTCTTCCAGAACGACTTGAACAGGCTCAGTCATGGAAACGGCCATCAGACTTAGAGGAGCTTCTTAATGCTTCAGTATGACAGGGGGGGAGCGAGTACCGTATATACTTGTGTATAAGTCGATCTCATGTATAGGTCGACCCTTGATTTATGGCAAAGTTTCCCAGAGTGGGTTCTGCGGAATCCCAGGTTTCATAGAAAGAATTCCGGGATTCTGCAAGATAATTGTGTTTTAATTAGATTTAATAAAAATGTATTATTAAAAAAAATAGTATTCACCATTTTCATGATAAGTTAAGTGACGTAGATAACAACCTATAAGCGAGTATATACAATATATCCATAATCCATAGTTTTGTAGAAGCTGACCTGCTCAAGGGTGAGAACCATGGAAAAGCAGTCTTTCAAACAATTCAGGTTTCCCCCACTATCCGAAGATAAAGCGTTCATACAGAAAGCGTTAATCTATACTATACTACTAATTCATTTGCGAACATTTTTAATCGTTATTACACCCATGAAATAATGCCGATGGTATGTTAGGTTGAGTCGTCGGGGTTGAGATAGTGGAAGGTACAGGAGACTAGGATATAGGAGAGAGAAAGAGAGGGCTCGATGCAAAAACTGGACACCATTTTCGCTTTTTGCATTTTTCGTAAAAGCTAAAAAATTTTTAAAAAAGTGATGCAAAGCGAACTTTGGGAATATATGAGAACGACTGGATCTTCTGATACATGTTTTGTCTTTTCTGAATGGTTGGTATTTTCTTTCATTCACTCTGAATGGGCATCACTCCAGTTGCAACAGCTATTTAATTAGATTAACTTTCATGTTTGAACTAAAGTGTCAAGTTTAAATACTTATATCTTATTTTGTTTGTTTTTTTATTACTGTATTTGATGGCATGAAAGACCCCTTCCGTTAGTTCAGCTAGGAAAATTGAGAGAAAAAATAATTTCTCTGAAGTTCTCTCATTTATCACCAAGTTTTTTAAAAAACCCTCGAGTTCTGGCCAATGTAGGGTTGGAGAACAAAGATCACTTTTATCTTTGGGTCATTTTAGGGGAAAAGCGGGTATTTTACATGCTTTCAAATAGGGAAAATAATGAGAAATATTTTTGCAATGAACGGTGTGATATTTCCTGTTTCTCTATTTATAACAATAAAGTCTTCAACTTGAAGGTGACAATTATGCTGATAAAAAATGTCCCCTTTCCCTACATTTGAAACAATCTATTCACTGAAATGAGTTCAGTAGTTCCTTTTCTGAATAAAAAATCATCTCACAGAAATTCAAGTGTATCCATTTTTTCACCGGGATTAACTATTTCAACTTTTCAAGTTTGCTATGTATGTATCACGCGAACAGACCACACCCATGGAACTGGAGGGCTAAAAAATTATACATTTATTCCTTGTTAAGCCTGGAAAAATGTTTTTGTTTTTTTCAAAATTTCCCATAATTATGTTTTCGGTATGGGGATTGAGTTTACAGTGTAAACTTATGCTAAATCTGCCATTAAATTGTGTCTGGTTGTTTGTTTGTTTTTTTGTTTTTGTTGTTTCGTTTTGTTTTTCTTTTTAATACAGACTTAATAGTGATTTAACAAAAGATAAGGGAAGTAATTCATTTATTGATCTCTTCCAACATGGCATGCTGCCAAAAGACGTTGGTCACACGACTGTTCCCATTGAGTGACTAACCAGACCTGTTATTAAATTATCTAATATAATTGATTTTTCATATGGTGTGGCATGAATTGTATTTTATTGCGACAGTTTAAAAATTTTAAGTATTTGCCTATGACATGATTTTCTTATCTATTCGCAGATGGCGCCTCTGAAAGGGATGAAGTCTCTAGTCGTATACAATCCTGTGGTGAAACGACACAAAAGGCAAGCGGCGACAGTGAGACAATTAAAACATCCTCCGAAATTACCAGAACATCATCATCATCATCATCTTCATCATCCTCATCACCATCATCCTCATCATCATCATCTTCAACGACGACAATAACAATAACAGCAGCAACAACGACACCAATAACGACAATAACGGACGAGCCTTCACCAAAGAGGCGGAAATTGTCGAACAGCAAATACGAAATCAAGACGGAAAAGGCCGAACTGCCCCACTTAAGCGCCGCCTACCGGTTCCCATTTTGCGCCAGTCCACAGTTCTTTTATCCACCAGTTCTCTCTTACCCGTATCTCACGTCATCGCTATCGAACACTAGCCATTTGATGGCTGCCTCAGGATTCACCTGGTCTAATACATTCCCTTCGTTACTGTCACATACGGCTAATGCTGCAGCCCCGGGCAAGTCACAATGAGACAGCCACTCAGATATAGCGGCCATGTTTGCACACGCATAGCCATATTTGAATTTCATTAAATGTTAGTAATTATTATTATTATTATGATTATTATAATATTTAATAATAACTGCAATCGATGATGGCGGCTATGTTCCGCATCGTACTTAATTTATTTCTTTACGGTAAACTGATTAATTAAAATATATCGCGAGGATTTTTTTTTTAATATTGATGAACAGAGATTCACCTCGCTCATTTCCAATTTTTAAACGTTATTATTATTATTATTATTATTATTATTATTATTATTATTATTATTATTATTATTATTATTATTATTATTATTATTATTATTCTTTTTTAAGGATTCAAATAAAACGAAATTTGGAAAGAATATGCAACGCTGGCATTAACAGAATGGATGGATGGTCGCATGGATGGAATGATTACGAAATGATTTTTGTTCAAAAAAGAATGACTGAGTGAGAAAATGACAATAAAATAATGGGAAAGAAAGGGATGGAATAAACGAACGGATTTTATTCTCATGAAAAATCACGAATATTGACTTCGTCTCAACCAACTCACACTCATTCGTAAACTCAAACTCATCTAAGGATAAAAAGAAAGCCAAAAATGATGAATCATTTTTGGTACCCAACATTTGGATATTTATGATTTACTCCATTTCAAAAAAGCGTTTCTGGCACCTTTGAACCTTAGAAAATGATGCTCATTATCCCTTTTCCTATTTTCTTTCTTAAATCTTTGAGCTTGATATGTCTTGATACTATTGATCGAGTTCAGTATAGTCCTAATATTTTAGATGGCGGCCATGCTATTACGGATTGCACTCAAAATCCTATAACTTAAAACAGTGGTTCCGAAAGTTGGAAAACTCAAGGACCCCTTCTAAAAAAGAAAATAATTTGGCGACCTCTATTTTTACAATGACAAAGAATTTTTGAACTTTAAAAATCACATTTCTTCTGAAAAAAAAAACATTTATTCAAATTTTTATATATGGTACATATCTATGGAAAATAATTGTTTTGCGATAGCTGTACGATGGACGATGATGTCTCTCTGTCATAAGATCTGCAATATCATGTTCAGAGGGAACACAGCTGCGGATCCCCTTGTATTATTTATTGGGTCGCCAGGGGTCCACAAACTCCGGTTTCGAAACCGCTGATTTGGAGTATTCATGCACAACTAGTAAGTAAATGAGGGACCAATCTTCCAATTAGCATAAAGATGAGGGAGGTTGAGACGAATTCAATTCGGAGCTGCTGATTTCGTTGTTGAAGAGAAAGCACCAAAAACTGAACGTGGTTAATGACAAATCAAAACGAAAAAAAGATATGTCCCAAGTTCGGAGATGAAACAATGTCATTCTTCCTCGAGTTATACTTCTCTGGGTTGCTTTTATTCACAACATGTCGGCTGGTATGTTTTTGACACCCGAGAACTGTGGCTTGTGTTGTTGAAGGTAGAAAAAAATATACTGGGCGACACTCAGGGACTCCCGGATGCAACATATACCTGAGGAAGGTCGAAGAACATTTCGACCGTAATGCCGTGATAGAAACAACAAAGATGAGGATACTAGTCCGGATAATTCGTGGAATAAAAAGAAAGAAAGAAAGAAAATAGTTAAATGATTAAGAATAATGGACGCCAAAAGGACTATAGTGTTTATACTTATATAATATATACAATAAGTCTTATATAAACTTCCTTGTCTCCTCCCGTGCGTTACATTCTGTTATTATGTTCGTATTTATTACATTACTGTTATACCTCAACAATGGCTTTTGTTATCTTTTCTTCACATCTTTTTCTATCATTTTTACGCTTCCATTGATGAGTGGTCGCGTATGTAAAATGCCCAACGAACCATTTTTAAAAAGTTGATATTGAGCAACCGTAGTCACCAAAGGTGGCGGAGTATTCTTCCCTTTTCATATGTGCATGTGTTTGTGCGTTTGTTTGTGTGTTCCGGCGCTTCTGGCCATACCGTTTTGTTTACAGTCTCAGAAAATTGCATCAGTACCTTGCATATCCCTTCTAGAAAAGATTTTTTTATGCATTTTTAGAAAAAGAAATTTTTTTCGACTTTTTTTGTGGGGACCTTATTTATTATTAATGGTTCTGAAGAATCTAGATGTTTCTAGATTTTTTTACTCTATTTTTCCATTGGAAAACGTCAGTGATGTCATAAATGGAATTCATTCTGACCATACTTCAAATTGACTGTGATGGTGAGTTTTCTTTATTTTTGGAATCGGAAGGTTCAGCTTTGTTTTGATGCGTGAGCACTCTGCCTTATGATTCATTAGATGTTGAAGCTTCAAAATAAAGAGAAGTCTTAGCATTGTAGCTCTAAAAATAACGAAACTCCAAACTTCCAGAAAATGGTTCGTTAGGCACTTATCATGCACGTCCACTCAAATATTTTTCTTTCCTTCTTTTTATTCATTTTCTATTATGTAGATTTCGCCTGTTCTGTTTCAGATTGTATTCACTAGATTTAACCCCGCTCCAAGAGTGGAATTTTCAGCTAGTTCCTGTGGAGAGCCAGTGTGGCCTGTGGTCCCAGTGGGAGAGACATGTTGTTTTCAGGCTCACCTTAATTCAACACCTTTGGTTACATGGGACTGTTTTGGTTACTTAGAGCTCCCATACAGATGGAAACTGACTTTCAGTATTGGCTTACTTGTTAGCTAGATGGATCGAAATGAGATCATAATTATCAGAATAAGCACAAACGTAGACCCATCACTATCATTATTCAGTTGAAAATCACCCGGACTTTTTTGTAATCGTCTGCTTTTCGCCTTAGAGAGTACCTTAATTCATACAATGCTAACACCCCCCCCACACACACACACTGATTCATTTTCTATTTTTGTTGTTAAGGATGAGGTTAAGAAGAATTGATACGTCGAAAACATACCCAGGGCCCCATTAGCAATCGCATAAAATTTCATAGTGAAATATTGTGTGGTTCCTGAGTTACGTTGTCACTTATAGGCGGAGAAATATTTGGTGAATTGTAGTTGAACAAGTATATACCTATCATAAATGTTATTTACGCATGGATCGGTGCTGATTTTTTTCTTAAAAGCACCAACTCACCCCAAGCTGTTTAAATGCATGATAATCAGACATGGAGTTTTAAGAGTTTCAAAGAGCGTAAACAAACAAATAAAAAGAGAAATTAGCATATAAGGGCATTATATGGTTAGATTGAATGATTTATCCTACATGGAGCCTTAAAAACATAATAAATCAATAAGACTTGAATCTGTCAATTATTTGAAAAAAAACTAAAAATGGTCAAAAAATGTTTAAAAGAAACGTGCTAGATTTTGTGCGAAAAGTGCTGAATTGACAGCACTGTTCACTTTGCTAATTAAGGTGAAGCAGTCGTTTGGATGGCTTCAATTATCCCTCGAATTTCCCATTCCTTTAATATTTTAAAGGCTTTTTTGGATGGTTCTGAGATCGCTAATAATGACGGTCTATCACATTCATATTCCACTTTTGTTTTTCCCATTCTCCGGCGTTAAGTGTTCAAATATTTCTTCAGTGTACCATCCTCTTTTTCGAATTACCATAATTCCAAACAACCACCAGTTTTAAAATCATAGCAAGGGCACCTAACCATTTTTTGTACGATGAACTGGTTCAATATCGACAATATTTCTACGGGCAAGCCGATGTTTGTGTGAGAGAGGTTGAAATCACGATGGGAGTACAGGTGAAAGTCTGCTATATATCACTTATAAGCGGGTAACACACTGAATATCTACCCGATGGTTTGTCTAAAGAATCCATTATGAAGATCAAATGCTATGAAGAATTAGTTTTCATCCTACAAAGAGTGCAGTTGTCTTATATCTTTGGTTTACAGAGTATAAGATAATGAATCTTGTTGTGTAGCAATGGCTTGCATATATTTCCACAGACCATTACCACTGTAGTGAGTTAGATCTTCTCTCGAGGTTCCATATCTATGAACTTTTCCAAATTGAACCGAAGCTTTTAATCAACCACAAATTGTGGATTAACAAACACGTTCGAATTTGTGAATTTATGGTCTTACCATTAGGCCACCAGCACAATGGTTCATATCAACCATGCCGAAATGATCAATTATTTTTCATGTCTAATTTGTGTTCAGCCATGTCACTTTTAACATCTGTCATGGCAACTCAAGTTAAAATGTCGGCAGGTTTAGTGATACTCATTAGCTTAAAACTATGTAGAGAAAATTATCATTTGAAACGAATTCTTCATTAGAGAATTCAAGGTAATGGAATGATCCACTCGATGTTTCATCCTGTTAGTACTGTAAATTAATCCTAGATAATGGAACCTGACCTATGGAACGAGTCAACGCAACCTGAGAAAGACCGAACCCACAGTCGCAACCCCGAATGAGAGCTGCAAGGATGCTCCTGAGGGTCGATTGATGGTTTATTTTTCAAAAGAAAAAGTAATATAAACAATATCAACAGAAAACGTGCAAAAACATTAATATCACGATAGATTTCAGAATATAGAACGTCATTGCGACTCAAGAAAAGGAAAATAGTTGTGAATAATAAAGCATCTACATAAAAACACCTGATGTATTCCAGTCTGTTCTCATCCACCTGTACTTGTTTATTGAATTAGAGTGAAATTCGGTAAAATTTACAGGATAAAACTAAATGAAGAAATACTGAAATTGTTTCCGTCCTGAGGGCCGCCAGGCCAAACGCGTTGTAAGTACGTGCGCTTACGCTGGCTACGAAAACAGTTGCTTCACATTTCACAAGTTTCTCCTCGTTTGGAAATTCTTCGAAGTTTCTGCGGATCGGAAAATTGACATAGAGGCGACGATTCAGCGCCACTCGCTTCATCACAAGCTATTTCATCCATAGCTGGAAGGAAGGAGTCGGATTCATGCCTTTCTCGAGACCACTTGCTTGTCTCAGTTTTACATTGTCAATTTTCAACACTGTTAACCGAATTGCACCTCTCTGTTGCTTTTGAACACGCTGGAAATAACGTTTTAAAGTCTTGTTTTCCCCTTTTCTTGACTTACGAGAAAGAATGAAAATACCTGTTGAAAACTTTGCCTTATGAAATGGTTCTTTGCTAAACCAGATCATTTTTGGCACAAGGCCATATTTCTTGAGCCCACTCTGAGGATCAAGGTCACACGCAACTACTTTCGAGATCAGCACACTAACAACTGCACTACCACGTGTTCCTATCTAATCTATTTATGTAATAGGCCATGTAATCGATTATATCAGTCAAGGGAGATAACCATGAAATGATAATTATAGAGTTGTCTCCCTCAATTATTTTTCGAATATGCTTAAAAATCTAGGTTCATGGTTGAACATAAGCAAGAAAATACAGAGCAACCTCATGATCTAATATCAATGGGTACAGGGCAACCGTGAAGAAAATTTCAAGTACTACCGATATTTTTTTACAACGTGACTAAACTAATTAATAGTATTAAAGGTTGGCGTTTTTGATCTTTGTGGAGAATCCAGTGGTAATCGAACTCACTACATCAGTCTGCAAAACTAGCTCGCTGGTCATTGCCCTACGGCAAGGAACGTAACTTTTTAAGTTTATTAACGATTAGTTTTGGTTATAATTTACGAAGACAAATCTATTAGAAAGGCATGGTTATGGAACATACGAATAATAACCTCTGTCTGTAAGTAGAAAATCCAAATGGCAATGGGCTGGTCAAGTTGCAAAAATGTCAGACAAGCGCTGGACATCACGACTCACTGCGTTGATCCTTAGATATCATATGCGAAATTGAGGCAGGCAAAATATAAGATGGTATGACAAATTAGACAAGTTCAGGGAGTATTGGCTCCATGACGCTCATGATAGAGAATACTAGGGAAGGTCTATGTCCAACAACGGGCACTAAAAGGATGGTGATGATACTTTTTCATCATCATCAGCTATTGCAGCAGTAGCTTTTAGTGTCTACCGTTGACCTTCCCCAAGATTTGCCATCATGCGTGTATCGGATTCAAAACTTCCTGAGTTTGGCTACTTCGTCATGCCATCTGATTTTTTGACACATTTTTGGATTTCATCTCTGGGATCCACGTTTTGAGTTGTGATGTCCAGTAGTTGTTTGACATTTTTGCAACATGGTCAGTCAATTGCCATTTGAGTTTTCCAATGGATTCTTTGATATCACTGGCTCCTGTCTTTTCTCTTATATGCTGTGCCACCTCCAATGTGATGTTAAGCCCGATTCTCCTCAGCGCACGCTGCATGGCTCTCAGTTTGAGGGCCAATCTTCTGGTCAGGTTCCATGTTTTAGCTCCATAGGTAAGTATCGGGAGGACAAGGGATGATATTCACATTGAAGTAACCAAGGAAGACTAAAGAAGCATATTAAAAGCCCTCAACCAAAACTGTAAACATCAACATAGTTAGCATCAACAGAATTCTTCAGTTTTCAAGTGAGTCTGGGTGGCTATGTATGTATGTATGTATGTATGTATGTATGTATGTATGTATGTATGTATTATGTATGTATGTATCATACATACAGCCCATACAAATGGAGCAGTGTTAATACTTGTTTTTTGAGGGTTTGGGGGGGGGCTTTTCGTGGGAGTAAAAATTCAGACTTTTTCAGTGATCATTTTCTAACGAAAGGAAAGAAAAGTAACTCATTCATTAGTCACTTTTTTTCAAATTTTAATTGAACACCCCAACATGGCATGCTGCCAACTACGTTGCTGGTTTCTATTGAGTGACTAGCCAGACCTATTTATATTCAAATTGAAAACTGCCACTGTTTTCAGAAGTCAAATACTCATCGAAGTGTTTTTGTATCAATGGATATACATGTCAGACAAAGACAGCTTTAGCACATTCAGATTAATGTCTGCGGGAGCTAGGGTAACAAGCCTTGCCCGTGGGGAGGAGTAAGGAATAGTTGAAGATCATGAAGTATATTATGAGTTTCCCAAAGTAGGGATCGCAACCCTTCCGTTAGGTCTGAATTGTCAAAATTGACTTGACCTTGCATTAGCTTTTAGAGGTCATCAGGAGAAGGTGTCACCTATCCTATGTTCATCCTGGGATAGAATTACTCATGTAGGCAAATTTGCAGTCGGTAAGATACAGCTGTCTCCCTTAGGTTCGAAAATGCCAAAACTGACCTGACCTTGAATTGATTTTAATAGAGGTCAACGTTAACTATCCTATGTTCATAACATAGTCAAATTATCCATTTGGTCAAATTTGGAGCCCGTCCGGTGCAACTGACTCCGTTAGATAAGAAAATGCCATAATTGACCTTTTTCGAAAATGCAAATTGACCTGACATTGAATTGTTCTCTAGATGTGACAGGAGGTCAGTGCCACCTATCCTATTCCATCATCGGGTCAAGATACTCTTGTAGACAAATTTACTGACTGTACTACGCAGTTGAAAATAAAAATGTAAAAATTGTCTCAAAGTTTACCTTTAGTGGTCACCATAGGTCATCGACATCTATCTTATGTTCATCCGGGGTCAGATTACCCTAGCACAAAAATTTGCAGTGCGTAGGGTGCAGCTGTGTGAGATACTAAAATTGACCTGAGAATGAGTTGACCTTTGGGGGTTATCAGAGGTCATCCCCACATATCCTGTGTTTATCCACGGTCGAGTTACTCTTGGGTAAAAATTTGCATGCCATTGAGTTCAGTCGTCTGTCTCAGATGTGAGCTTGCCTGTTAGAATTTACTTGATCATTAATTGACCTTTGAAGGTAACCTAAGGTCAATACCATCTATCTCGTGTTCACCTTGGGGTGAAATTAACCTTGTACACACATGTACAAACATTTTTTGTCTGCATAGTATTAGATATAGCGACAAACAAGAGCACAGTCCATCGTTTACAAGACTAGCAGGTTAACCATTGTTCTGTGGTAAGTGCTCTAATCATTGGACAGCGGAGGATCAAGGGAAGAGCCAACCATGGCATGCGAGATATCACCATCACTATCAGTCTATGGAAGGAGCACTATGCAAGAATCAAATATATTTATACAGATCTACGAGTTTACGTATCTTCACATGTATTTCGTACAGAGGTTAGATACTTTAAACAGATTACAATATCATAGTTTACACATATATGACACCTGCTCTGTCCGGAAAGCATACTGACAAGGGAACTGGAAAAGGTGTGGAGCATGAAAGTCAGGGTAGTACCAGTAATAAGAGGTGCACTTGGAACTGCACTAAAGATGCTAGAAATGAGATTGGAGGAACTTTGGGTGAGAAGAAGGATTGAGACTTTATAGACCACAGCACTACTGGGGACCGCATGGATACTGAGGAGGATACTGCAAATATGATACCAATATATACCAATGGCCGAACAGTCAAGAAAAAAGCATGGCAGAGACGGTATAAATCACAAGCTGCAGTGACAGGTAAGAACGATATGAGAGGAGAGCTGGAGACATGGCGAGAATCACTGTCAGCCAGCCTCCAGCGATAAAAACCAGGCAACTGGCGTGAAACCGTAATCCACAGTAATGCTGTGGACTGTGAGAGTGTGAAGAGGAGGGATGGAGACCTGAGGAGACATGCTGTCACAGTCTTCAGCGGTGACTACCAGGCAACTGGCGTAAACATGCAAATGCGAATGCAAATAATAATAATAATAATAATAATAATAATAATAATAATAATAATAATAATAAATATATCCGCCGCAAAATGGTCGATGAATACGTACGATTTGAGCTGTACTGACACAATGTTGCTCAGTGTTAAGACAACAGTGAAAATAGGTGTGAACTGAATTGAATAGAAAACTCGAGTTATGATTGGTCATTGATTCGTGATTTTTTATTTATTCGAATTTTTTTAATAATAATTAATGGGAGAAAATCTGAGGAGCCTGTTTTTGCACAGTTTTTCTTCACTGAATTTGAGTGGTCCCTGCAAGATCAAACTGAATAAGATCAAAGTGACAGGTTAATGGTTGTACAAACATTTCCAGGAAACCTTTCTAAAAACAAGCATTTAAAATGGAACGGCAAATCATGTTGGTCGAAAGGATTGAGTTGAACCACCAAAATCAAAGCCGTATTTATACACTGGTCAAGTCGGGCACAGGGCCACAACAGAGACACAAATTCATTACACGATCAATGGTCAACGACAAGCGTCCAATAGAGTTTGAATTTATCAAAATATTAAGTAAACAATAGAGAGAGAAAGAGATAGGTAGATTCATTAACAGATACATCATCACCATCATCATCAGTCTCTTAACGTCCGTCGTTGGACATAGACTTCCCTCAGGATTCGCCAGAATTCCCTGTCATGGGCGTCGTGGAGCCAGTATTTTCTAAATTTGTCTACTTCATCTCTCCATCTTGTATTTTGTCGGCCTTGATTTCACATGTGATCTCCGGGAATCCATGTTGTGAGTCGTGATGTCCATCAGTTGTCTGTTATTCTTGCAACATGGCCAGCCCAGTGCCATTTGAGTCTTTTTAATAGTTTTCGGACTCCCGTTTTCTTCCTAGTATACTGTGCTGTCTTGTGATCTCTCAAGGTGAGGTTGAGCATGATTCTCTCATGCGCACGTTGCATGCTTCTCAGTTTACGCATCTGTCTCTTGGTTAGGTTCCATGTTCCAGCTCCATAAGTGACTACTTGCATTGGTTATATACTCTTCTTTTTAGGATTATTGGGATCGTCTAGTTTTTGAAAGTTAAGTTTGCTTTGCCGAAGGCTTGCCATCCCAAAGTGATTCTTCGCTTAATTTCCTCTTCTTTTGAGGATCTCATGGAGATTCATTGTCTGAGGTAGACGTAGTAGTCCACCTTCCCCAGTTTTGCATCTTCCATTTTGACAGTCATATTCTTATTCTCATTGTGATTGTTTCACATGATCTTCTTCTTGTTGAAGTTCATATGTAGGCCGACTTTCTTGCTCTCTTCATTTAGTTCATCTATCATCAGTTGGAGGTCGTGTAGGTTCTCCGCGAAAAGGACGATGTCGTCTGCAAATCTGAGGTTGCTCAGATATTCGCCGTCTATTTTGATTTTTGTATTCTCACAGTCCAGGTTTTCGAAGGTCATCACAAGGCAGGCTGTAAAGAGTTTGGGTGAGCTTATATCACTTTGCTTTACTCCTTTTGGGAGCTGGAAGGGTTCAGAATCCTTATATAGCCTGATGAAGGAGTTTCTGTAATTGTATATATGTTGTAGTACTTTGACGTACACAGTGTCTACACCTTGTAGGGTGATGACTTTCATGACCATGGGATTTCCTACAGAGTCGAATGCCTTCTTGAAGTCTGTAAATGCCACAGCAAGTGGCATTTTGTATTCTGTTGCTTCTTCTTTCAGCTGATTTATTGAATGAAGATGGTCCATGGTCGAGTAACTTCTTCTAAATCCAGTCTGTTGTCGTGATTGGTTTTCATCTAGTGTCCTAGTAATCCAGTTGGAGATGATTTCCGTGAAAAGTTTGTATATGCAGTTGAGTGGGCTTATAGGTCTCTAGTTGTTGAGGTCTTTCGGATTTCCTTTTTAATTATGATTGCAGTGTTCCAGTCTTTTGGGACTTCACCCCGATTCAAACACAAGTTGAATAGAATAGCTAGCTTTTTGTTGACGCTCTTACCAGCTTTTTTGAGTTGATCAATGGTGATGTTATCTGGTTATAGTCTGGTGTGGAAAATTTTTCTGCGTTCTTTATTGGTGTTTATTTGCATCTTACATCTTACCATTCTATGGTTGCTTCCAAAGTTTACTTGGTTTAGAATTTGAATGTCTTTGATGGTGTCGCTTTTGTCCATTAAAATGTAGTCTATTTCGTTTTAGGTTTCATGGTTGGGGCTCTTCCAAGTCCATTTTTATTGTTTTTTTTTTTTAAGAATGTATTCATGATTTTGAAGTCGTTTGCCGTTGCAAAATTTACCAGATCTTCACCTTTCTCGTTCCGTCTTTTGTATTCGAATTCTCCGACGCAGCATTCGTTTCCTTGCCCTACGTGTGCGTTGAAATCTCCCATGATGACATCAAAGTATCTTTATGTATCTTGTAATTGGGAGTTCAAGTCATCATAGTAGTTGTTTATTTCTTCTCTGGTTGATTGCAAAGTGGGAGCCTAGACTTGGATGACATTTACCTTGTACCTCTTTGAGAGTTGTACGGTAACACTGGTTATGCCATCTGTGATAGCTTTAAAACCTACCACGTTGTCCTTGAGATCTTTATTGATGAGAAAGCCTACTCCACTTTGTTTCACTTTTTCTCTTCCGTAATTGTAGAGAAGATGTTTGCTTTTCAATTCTATTAGTTCTTCACCTGGTCTTCTCGTTTCGCTAATACGTATGATGTCCCATTTCATGTTTTTGATTTCGTTTTCCAGATGGGATAGGTGAGAGTCTGTTGAGAATGTTCTGACGTTGTAGGTGCTGATGTATAACGCTGTTCTCTTGTTAAGGGTTTGGGGGTTTTGTTTGGATGGTCGCTGTTGGAGCTCATCACCCCACCCAAAGCGAGCGATGTGGCTGGGCCTTTTGTGACTGGAGACTCAACAGGAACGGCCGGTATAACTTTCATTGTGCAAACCATGGGGAGTGTTGGGCCATGTCCTGCCACGCTGACCCATGACGTGTTGGAGGGGGTTTGATGGATTGATCACTGCTTGTGTCGATTAGAGGGGCCTGAGAGCTCCACTGGCTCTCAGCACTCACTATCTACTCCTGGTTGGTAAGCAGACAGGCCTAGGTGTACGCAGCACTGTAGAGGGTAAAGGTTAGAGGGTAAAGATTAGGAGTGAGAAATTTGAAAAGGTATAGGAATAAAGTATATAGGATATTTTTTTTTTGTTATTCACGCAGTCTATGTGGGTTAATTAGCCCACCTTACATCCTATCTTAGACTATATGCATCGATAACGGGGCAAGCTTTGTGCTGTGAAATACGAACATGTTTAATGGATTTATATCAATTTTTCTTCAACTAAACGGGTAGTTCCCGAATGAGCATACCTCTCCCTTAAATATTAAGTTTTTAACTTTAAAGTTAAAGTCCACAGATAATGAAGTTTTCGAGAAAAAAAAGGCTACATGGATGAACATTGAGTGAAATAAATGAGAAAAATGGAGAAAAAAATCGAGAGAAAAATACATCGAATTGAGATCTACGTATCTGGTTCAATTTCATCTTGCATTAACTTGCAGAGGTGTTTTTCTTTTAACAGTTGAAAAAAGTTTTCATTTTTCTCTTTACCTAGTTAAAGAATTTATCGGTCATTCCTGCTACAAACAGCAAGAATTCCTCATTTGGATGCTTGAGGACGCTGCCTTTGAATCTAAAAGTCTTATGGCCGGTCCAGCCCTGGTTAGGAGGGGGTAGGATTGTCTCTTTCCTTTCTGACTTTTTTTTTTTTTTTTTTCATATCTATCTATTTTGGGGTTTAGTGGAATATCTTAATCAAATTTCATGTACATTTAGAAATTTTACATACTTTCATACATTCATATGTACAAAGATAGATAGATAGATAGATAGATAGATAGATAGATAGAGACAGTCTAAACTAGCTAAATAGATAGATATGAACAAAGAAAACTGATAAATAAATAGATAGACAGAATTTAATTTCAAAAAGAGTGATATTAGATGATCACCCGCACACGAAAAAACGTGATGTGAATTCAACACCATTCTGTTTTGTTAAATTCGAGATCATTCTGTTTTGTTGAATAAAAGAATCCTTCAAATCTTCTTGATAAAGTGATATCTCACTGATATCTTTTATCTGCTCTTGTCAAAACTTTTCATATTCACCAAAGCGACGATTGTTTTAACAGAATTATTTTTGATTTACCCCGGTCATTTGCAAAGGATTTCTACTGGTCTCTAATGTAAGGGAGATAATTCTTGCAATCCTATATGAGTGAAACCTACGTCATTTTTCTTCCTTAGCGAATTGATTCATACGCTTTTTCAAGTGGTTTCTAAAGTGATGGTGCACTGATTAACGTATATATATATATATATATATATATATATATATATATATATATATATATATATATATATATATATATATATATATATATATATATATATATATAAACGTGTATATATATATATATATATATATATATATATATATATATATATGTGTGTGTGTGTGTGTGTGTGTGTGTGTATATATATATATATATATATATATATATATATATATATATATATATATATAATATGAACTGTAAAGAGTGAGACAGACTCGGGAGTAAAGTGTTTTGACGTAAGGTTTATTTATCCGTGGATTTTGTTGTTGTTGTTAATGGTCCAGACATGTGTCGGGATGTATTCCCATCTTCAGTGGTGTGTGCTGTGTAAGTATGTGCTTTTAAGGGTCTTGCTATGTGAGAGAAAGTCCAGCCTGTGATGAAGTCTATGGTTAAGCAACAGCAGTTGGTCTTGGGGAGGGCAAAATCTGTCAGGGTAGGAGGGAAGTGATGTGAAGATAGATTTTATGGATATATATATATATATATATATATATATATATATATATATATATATATATATATATATATATGATTATTATGCATATTTATTCCGTAGCTGAAATTCAGTCGATGTCCAGGTATAGTAAAAAGAGTAAAAAAAAAAAGACAAACACCTTTCAACATACATCAGTATATTAATTAACAAAATCAATAAATAATTTGTTTTAAACATATTATGCACGCGTGAGCTACATATTGGGGAATTGAACCATCAAGAAAAGTTGGTTAGATTGATAAATAGATAGCTAGATTGATAAACAGGTAGATTTATTGATAGATAGATAGATAGATAGATAGATAGATAGATAGATAGATAGATAGATAGATAGATAGATAGGTAGATAGATGGTGCATTACCAAGAGATGGATACATAATCGTAGAGAATATATATGAATGCATCATATTACTTGAAACTCTATTTGAAATGACCTCCCGTTTTTACACGGAGGATGAGTCACTTGGCCTATGCAGCGTGAATAGAATAAACAATTAGAGAAAAAAAAAAGGGACTCTCTATCCGATATCCTCGTATTACACCTGAAGACGACCGTAGAATGTTTCTATTGGAACGCTGTCTTAGCATCAAAGATCGGAGGAAGAAGAGAAAGGTTGTCCGGAAATGAAAATTCTTTTATTCTTAGCACCGTCTTATGGATATCTTTTTGTGGAAAAATTAATCTTAAACTTTACTTGCATGTCATTCCTTCTCTGTGATTTTCCACTGCAATTCTCGACGGCCATCAAAAATGCAAGTAATCTCAAAATGATTATAAACATTCTCTCACTTATATTCACTTATTTGTGTAAAAACATCCGCTTGCTTGTCAGCAATGACAGATGCAGTTAGCACAGTCAATTTAGTGGCATTTCTATGTTGCCGACGGCTACCTACACTATCATTGCAGCAATAACGGCAGGTGAAACCAGGGAAATTGTCAAATATATTTACTACGGCTAGCTTGGTTTGGTGCAAGACCAAGGGCGATTACCAAAATATCTCGCCTGCTTGAATACCTGACCCACTCCATCAAATTCACCAAATAAAGTAAATGATATGAAGTGCAGGCTTAGTCTATGGAGGCGAACCATAAGTTCAAATATTGATACGAATAATTTTAAGATTTTTCCAATTATTTTTCGAATATTGGCCAGATTTTTGGCTGTCGTGATTTTTTTTATCTATTGTAAATTGGAAAAAATCATCCAGATCTAGCTGAAAAATGGCTAATTTGGAAACCTTGGTGTTATCCTTTGAAGTGAAAGCCAAGCTGCATTCTGATTGATTTATAATCACAGGCTTCCTTATCAGACCAGTGCTGACGCTATTTGATTTGGACTTCGCTAAATCATTTGACTATTTATAATCGTCAAATTATTCTTTTCTGGTCTAAGCCGTAAGATTTTGTAAGATCTAATTAGGAGTTAGTATAAAATAGCCATAATCTTTCAATTCTGTGACCGAGAATCTCGTCATTTCCTGTAATAGTCGTGATTTATTTGGCCAGCATTGTAAGAAAACATACCTAAAGTCATAAAGAGCATCCGTTATGACTCGGCTCTCCAAACTCTCTTGAAAAAAATGCCGGCAGTATTATCAGTATTCAAAATTACATAGTTAATATTTTTAAATATATATATATATCATTTCTATCACCCTCTTTCGAGATTGATGATAAGTGTAAGAGCATATTGCTCCTACTGCCTGGGCAGGTAAGGTCAAGTAGGTTGCCCAAGTGCTTTTACAACAACACTCTTTTACAACTATCGTGGTATGCCAGTGACGAGACGATTTATTCTGTCCAGATTACCCAGCGAGGGGACACTCTGTTGCCTGCTTGAACAATAATAGTCATTGACAAATCTAATTCTTTTTTTTTTTCTTTTTTTTTTTTTTCGTTCACGATAACAAGATCTGGTCTCATGACTTGTATTGTAGTCTGTTTGAATGTCTAAGTTCAGTGGAATTTTTTTTCTTTCATACTCTCTCTCTCTCTCTCTCTCTCCCCCTCTCTCTCTCTCTCTCTCTCTCTCTCTCTCTCTGGTTTGTGCTTATATCATTGCTTTTACTGTTTCAACGAATCTGAGTTGTTTGCACAATTTCTAGTGAATCATCATTTCTACCCAGTCATGTCTATTTACACATCCTGTAAATTACACTATTCATACTACCTACGTATTCATCTCTTTCATTACATATACACTGCTTAATTTGATTCTAATGTCTTCCTTATTCTTGTAAGATAGCGGTCTTCAAACTTCAATTGCTCTGGGAACCCATGATAGATTTTTTTTTATAATCCCGCAAAAAACAATTTACCCTTCGAGATATAAATTGTTCATATGTACGTAACTGTTGGATTTGGGCCTTGTATATGAAGTTATCTGGATGTGTATAAACCCAAATGTAAAAGCCGTGGAGGAATCGTTCAAGTAATGAAAAATCTGTAAGTATATTGCAAAAATGTCACATTGTTTCGCAGAGCCCGGAAAAAGGTCGCGTGGAACCCTGGGCTACCGCAGAACACACTTTCTAAAACATGCTTTTAAATTTTCTCTCCATTTCCTCTTGCCTTATTGACTTGTATCTAAGTACTTCAAGGTTTTTGTTGCAGTTCTTTGAGGTAAATACCATCATTATTTTGTTATCTGGCACTTCATTTCCCCTACTGTCTCTCGGGTCTTCCTTTGTGCGTCACCAGCCCTACATATTTCTCTACACTAACCTTTATTCCTTTGTCATTGCTATAGCTTTCCTCTGTAAACGAATTTAGAAAGGAGTATATGTATTTGGTCACACCTGTTAATCTGTCTATAAGATATCTCTGAAAGTGCTGAATGGATTCCTTTGAAATCTTGTGGAAGGATGGACAATAGAGTAAGATCCAGGATTTTTTTCATTGATTATGAGATATTTTCCCAGATTTTCTTTTTCAATACATTCATGTATTCGTTCATAGAGTTCTACATACATTTCAATGAAATTCACGGGAAAAGATGTTCTTATTGTTCTTAGTGAAAAATTCTGAGTCATCCATCCATATTAGATGGTTGGTATTTTCTGCAGAATGAATTGGTATCCTACTTTCCAATTATTGAAGATTAGATTCAGTGGTATGAAGCTGCGTTGATAGAGGTCTACCTAAAAGATTCATCATCATTATCATTTATATTGTCATTTGCGTAATAGTTTCTCCAATCTCGCTTTCAATGTCTTTGGTACAGTTCTGAGTTCACCAATCATTATTGATACTATCCTGACTTTCATCTTCCATACCATCTTCAGATCCCGTACCAGGTCCTGGTATTTTCCGAGCTTTTCACTCTTTTTCGCATTTGCTCTGTGATCCGCAGGCACGGCCACGTCTATTTTTTGGGCAGGTTCTCATTTCCTTATTCACAATTACCAGATCTGGTCTTTTCACTTGGATGGAGTGGTCAGTTTGGATCTTAAAGTCACAGAGTAATTTGTGGCTCCTATTTTTCAGGGCTGTCTCCAGTTTGTGCTGATACCATTTGTCTGCATCGTTGAATCCCATTCGTTTGCTCAGTTCCCGGTATATAATCGTTGCTACCCTGTCGTGTCTGCTTTTATACTTTTTCTGGACTAGTTGACTACATCCAATGGTTTTGTGGTTTAAGGTCCCAACCTTTTCTCCACGAAGGCGGTATTTGATGCTCGTTTGGGATTCTTTTACTCTTTAATTTTGATATTTTTATTACGTCATCAAGGCATGAAATTTTAGTATATAACACACGTGTGTCCTTTTGTGCGACAGAGTACAAAAAACATTGCGAATCGAACTGTCACGTTTAGTATGAGTAAGCTGAGTTTTTGCATAATTGACGACTTTGATAACATTAATAAAACGCAACCAATGTGTATAAAATTCATGTCATCTCGCAGAGACTTTTTTTGGGAGTAACTGTTTTAATCACACCGACTTACGAAAATTGCCCTGAAAAAATGTTAGGTGCAATTTTTTAGAGAATTTTTACTTCAGGGTTTGATATAACACAATGCACGCCTAAACCGTAGGAGTGAATTACACCGATTCTCCAATTCGTAAATTTCCAGTGTTGGAAATGTGAGAGGTTTCGAAAGTCAGACACAAATGATTTATATTCAAAAATGAATTATTGCTATTACATATGTCTCTTCGGCGCAGTTTGTTCATTTCGTAATAGAGAGATTGGTGGTTCGAATCCACCTTTTATTAAACAATAGTAGTTATAGTTGAAGACTTTGTGTGTACATATCTGAAAAGTGTTGAAGAAAACAGGACCAGTATGAAAAATGCGTACCTACAAGATGTATTGAAAACCGAAGTAACTTATTTTGACATTTTTGGAGACAATTTTGGTTGACAGATTCCTGCTTCGACGCAGAAAATAATCTCTACTCTAAACTCTACCAGATACAATGATTAAAAAAAAGTCTAACGAAATTCAAGAAAGAACAGCTAGATAGGTATACATATTTATTTTCAGGTAAATAACAAAGTCTTGCTTTTATAATTGAAATTTTGAACCTATATCTATCGCCATCAAGATTTGAATCACAGACGTCAGAAACTTTTGACTAAGTTATCACCTGAGACAGGTGTCATGAATACAATTAGGAACGAATGATTTGCCCCAAATATGACATTATTTCGAATAAATACTGTATAACCTCAGTTTAACTCTTGACATTGAGAATAACATTTGCATTGTTAGCTTGTAAGTATAAAAAGATGGACTACTCTCTACAAGCGTTGTAATTTTCTTTAGTAACTGTCAACCAAAACTGTCACCATAACTGTCAAATTCTCATGTTTTGATTACCTCCAATGGTAGGATTGGGTGTTCAATTTTATTGTTTAATGATCACCGCTTTTATTGTTTAACTGATCCCCCAACAGCAAACTCTTTAAACATGTTAGTCAGGTGACTGTTTCTCTTGAGTGGCTAACCAGACCTGTTTTATATGAAAGAAAGAAAGAAAGAAAGAAAGAAAGAAAGAAAGAAGTAGTAAAAAAGGGGGGAGAAAGAAAGAAAGAAAGAAAGAAAGAAAAAAGTAGTAAAAATGGGGGAGAAAGAAAGAAAGAAGTAGTAAAAAAGGGGGGAGAAAGAAAGAATTGAATGAAGGAAGAAAGAAAGAATAAAAAGGAAAAGTAGAAAAGTAAGTAAATAAGGAAAGAAAGAGGGAAAGAAAGAAAAAAGAGCGAAAGAGAAAAAGAAAACAAAAGCAAGAAATTGAAAAATAAAAGTTTGAATAAAAGATAAGAAGAAGAAGAAAGAAAGGGAGAAGAAGGTGAGAAAGAAAGAAAGAAAGAAAGAAAGAAAGGTAAGGTAGGGATGATCAATTTGAAAATTTGATCAATGAATATGTCTCTCGTCTTTTGTTTGATCATTAAAAAGTTTGAATTTTCAAAAAACAAGCTTGAATGTCACCGGGCATAAGCTTGGGTCCAATTTAGCATAAACATACATTGAAAGTTGAACCCCAACTAAAAACCTATTACCATCGACCACCCCCTTCGGTAAATCAACTGAAAGAGAAAGGAGCAGAAAATAAAATGTCATTTGCTATAGCATTTGTAGACTTCAAGAAGGCCTTTGACTTAGTGAAAATCCCAAAAGTTATTGATGATATCATTCAACCAGGCGTAGACCCAGAATATGTATTGCAACATATCTACCAACACAGCAGTTCTTTCATCAGACTACATAAATACTCAGACCTCTTCCATCTCGAAAAAGGGTTAAGACAAGGGGATACCAGCTCACCCAAACTCTTCACAGCCTACCTCGAAATGATCTTCTGGATTGGAAAAATAAGGGAATCAGAATAGATGGCGAGTACATAAGAAACCTCAGATTTGCAAACGACATTTACCATTTTACTGAGAATTTTCATGACGTCCAGATAATGTCGGATTGACTGAACGAAGAAAGCAAGGAAGTTGGTCTCTTCATGAGTTTTAGTAAAACGATTGTCTACAACGAATATGTTGAAAGTAAAGACGCAACAATCAAAATCGAAGATGCGTAACTGCAGAAAGTAAACCAGCAAATCTACCGAGGACAACAAATCTCCTTGAAATCCTCAAAAGAAGATTTGGGTGGCAAGCTTTCGACAGGGCAAGCTCAACCTTCAAGAATAAGTAAATTCTGCTAGTGCTAAAAACAAGAAGATATAGCCAATATCTTCTTCCGATAGTCACCTATAAAGCTGAGACACGAAACCAAACCAAATGACTGACCCTTAAATTAAGAACCATGAAACGTGCACAAGAGAGAATCATGCTCAATTTCACGTAGAAAGATAGACAGCATGGTATATTAAAGCAAAAACAGGAGTCCGAGATATCATAGAATCCATTAAAAAATTCAAAGGGCAATAGCCTTGTCATGTTGCAAGAATGCCAGACAACCGATGGACATCTCGACTCACAACGTGGATCCCCAGAGATCACTGATGAAACTGTGTCCGACAAAATATAAGATGGCGTGACGAAGTAGATAAGTTCAGAAAATACTGGCTCTGTTACGCCCACGGTAGAGAAGTCTAGCGATTCTTAGGGAAGGTCTATGTCCAACGACGGACTCTAAAAGGTTGATAATGAAGACGACTCCAGGACCATCCCAAGTATTCTCACCATTTCGTCTCGATAGTATCAACTTTCCATCTGATTTCTAGTTCCTCAAACCTCTCTGCTAGTGCTCCGAGCACTATTGTCACTACCGTCACTTCCATGTTCCACAACTTCTTCAGCTCCCAGGCAAGATATCTAACTTTTCACTTTCTCTCATCTCCATCATGTGGCCGGTCAGATGAGCAAACCCTCGAACACGTTCTTTTCTGCTTGTTCATTGCAACCAGATTCGGTCTTCTGGCCTGGGTTAGGTGATCCGTTTGAATCTCAAGGTCCTCAAGAATTCTGTGCGTTTCATTCTCTAAGATAGATTCAGATTTCTGCACGTACCATTGTATTTATATGGTCGAAATGCAGTCACTTGCACAGTTCCCAATGGATCAACCAACCCCTCCAGGTTAAATCTGTTCATGTACTTCTTCTGAGCTTATTTGCTGCACTTGTTTACTCTATGATTGTCTCATCTTTATCTATTCATAGTCATATTTGTCGTTCTATTGTATCTTATTTATCTTACCCTCTATGTATTTGGTTCTCCTGGTGTTGTTCTTGGCCACTATTAGGGGTGAATCAGTTTCTCTTTTTAGGTTTTCTCTGCGTAGACATGTTAATATCGATTTGTGAGCAATTCTTTGGATTCGTCCTCTGAAATGCCTGTTGTTTTCTTCCCACTTTTGGATTCTTGTTTTTGTGTTTCCTATTTCTCGGCTCTTCATCTGTTAGTCATATTGCAATCTATGGCCATTATAATCAACCTCTCCTCACTCTGTCTCGTGTAATCCCTTGATTGCGTGCGTATCATGCGTACTGGCCGCACCAGTGGAGCTTGAAGGCTGAAATTTTTAATATTTACCCTTTATTTTGTCTAGCAAAAAAATCTCTTTTTTTTTCAAAATAGGTTCTTAGTATTGGCGCGTGTGTGTGTGTGAGGGGAGGGTTGACTTTCCTATGTGCCAGTTTGTTTTTTGATAATTGAAACTTTTTTAAAGATCATCACCCAACAAAAGGCGAGAGAAGTAACTTATCCATTGATCACCTCTTTTCGCCAATTTTTAATTGATCACTGCACTGTATTCTGCCCAAAACGTTGATCGTGTGACGGTTTCTATTGAGCAGACCTTTTCTTGCTTATGTCCAGTATTTATGAATATTGAACTAATCTACAGGTAGAATTGAGTAAAAATACCATTTATCAAGTAAAACATAACTTAAAATTCTATTTATACTAAGTAACGTAACCAGACCTCACTGACAACATTAGCGTGATAGACGACACATGCACATTGCTAATTAGTACACATATGGATAATTCTGTTACAATTTTAGAAAAAAACAATGTATTATCAAATGTCTTTTTAAGTAGTTGGTTCGTTATTATGAATTTTTCGCCAAGTATCTATTTCATCTTCATTTTAGTTACTTTTTTCAGCACCTTCCGCACTGTCATTTTATGATCGTTATTAGGCAGTGTGTATCGGGGGTGGGGGACACGAATAAGCCTCGGAGAGACTCAAACTCGTATCTCTGTCATCGGGAGCCATCCAACTTAGATTTCAAGTCCAACCATATAGATTTATTCTTTATTTTACCCGAACGCTGGTTTGCCACCATCTTTACTTATATAAACTAATTGTAGTTTGGTTGCATTTAATCCACGAAGAAATCGCCTCGGCAGAGGCACGTTTCACACGTGTATGCACCACCATTACTCGACAACTGGCCATTGTACGGAGTCAATATTCGACAGATATATCACTCAGCACAAGTGGAAGTTCAGCGTCAAGATTAAACTTATTTGTATCAGTAGTTTTCGATATATTTAGATAAAAAATCTAAAATTATAGCTTTTTCATAATATCTATAAACTATCTCCCTTGACTTCTGCTCTTTGAAATTATCAAAATTTGGATATGAAATATATAAATTGGCCACAATGAAAAGAAATGACCGAAGTACTTCGAAGCCGTAGTTTTGTACGATGGATGGAAAATCATTTCATGCGACAATTATTGCAGACTGACTGACACACCGTAGAGTCCAGCCCCTTCCAAACATGCACCTTTGGAACGGACACAGGCCAAGTTATCATAATCCTATAAATTCAACAAGATGCTTTCACTTGGTACAAAAGTTTTTTTCTTCAATATTTAAAAGGGGTTTGTAACTGGTTATGCACGCACCTGAGAAGTGATTTCGAAACTTTGAAAAGCCGAGGACCCCTTCTATGAAGGAAATATTCTTGCAGATACCTACTTTTAATATACGGGTATTAAACATGAATTAATGAACTACATTAATGATAAACTTTTGACCTTTTGAAAATCACTTTTATTTTAGATGGATTACATATCATCATCATCATCATCATCATTCTTTTAACGTCGCCACAATTCTCTATCATGGGCGTCGCAGAGCCAGTGTTTCCTTAATTTGTCAAGTGGATTATATTTATCTGGATCTAAATACAATGGTACAGGTCTGTGTGCAATAATTGTGTCTTTGGTTTGCTGAGCAAAGGATAACACGTCCAGTGGATCCTGGTCCTAATTTGTTCGATTGTGTCTGATCCGTCCAGTGTGGTAAAGGGCTAATTGTCTAGCTCAGTTAGCCGAATTTAAAATCCAAGGTATTTATTCAGATTTCCAATAGCGGACCCTGATCATTATGATACGGACCCCCAGGGGTCTTCAGGCCACAGTTTCAAACCACTGCATCACTGATATCACAAATGAAGGTTTGTGTATCCACGTGTGTGCATACATATGTCACCTGAAGTTCTATGATTCTGACGAAGAATTGATTGATAAAGAGAAAATAATATGAATGTGCGCGCGTAAGGGGTATGGGTATGAGTGTATGTATGTGTGTGCACGCACATTTATTAACGTATGTTTGCACTTGACCCTTTCACTATGTGACACTGCGAGGAACCTAATGCAACAGCAGTATTTTTAATACCTGCCACACCCTGTTACACGGTTATGAAATATTTTGATAAATCATTTCGATACAAAAACTAGTTCTCGAGCATTAATGAAACGTGTGACAAGGAGTTTGTTTATGTTTGAGAACGAGTAGTATTAAGTATTCTATGATGTCTGCAACTCTTGTCTTTTCCCAGATGTACTGTGCTATTTTGTGGTCTCTCCATGTGAGGCCCAGCATTATTCTTTCATGTGTACGTTGCATGGTTCTCAGCTTACGGGTCTGTCTCTTGGTTAAGTTCCATGTTTCAGCTCCATAAGTGACTATTGGGAGGATGCATTGGTTATACACCCTTCTCTCATAGAATCCATAAAAAATCTCAAATGGCAGTGGGCTGGCCATGTTGCAAGAATGGCAGGCAATCGATGGACATCACGACTCACAACATGGATTCCCCGAGACCACATGCGCAACTGAGGCCGGCAAAATGTTAGATGGAGAGACGAGCTAGACAGGTTCAGGAAGTACTGGCTCCGTGACACCCATGATAGAGAAGTGTGGCAAATCCTGGGGAAGGTCTATGTCCAACGACGGACGCTAAAAGACTGATGATGATGATGATGGTGATGATTAGTATTAAGTATTAGGGAATGGCAGGAAATTTGTTGATGTTTGAGAACTAGTAGTATTTGGAAATGGCAGGAAATGACAGGGAGTTTGTTTATGTTTGAGAACCCAGTAGTATAAAGACGTGACAGGGAATGATAGGGAGTGACAGGGATAAGAAAAAATACAATACACTGGAGCCCTTTATGAGTCTAAGATGAGGATTGTGAAGACATGATGAGTTTGATGCTCACAGAGGACCGTTGACACGAAACAAATAGATTTTACAGGTAGGTAAAATGTCAGCTGGAGGCACAGAGGGACCGAATGGTTAACGGCTCGACTATGGCAATTCATGTTCACTTTGTACTAATACCCTTGGTAAAAGTATGAATACAACCCTTCTCCCCCGAAATGTGTGGACCAGCATCTACATTTTTACTGGAGAAACAACTTTTCGTCTGGTACATTTTCAACTTCAGCTGAGACAATTTGTATTCACTCTTGGGAAATGCATGAACCCATACCCTCTCTCATCTGTGGATAAATAGTAAGACAGGCAAGGTTCTCTAGTTCTAGTTTGCAGCCAGTCTTGGTGCCAGACAGTTATAATTCCAATCTCGCCTTTGAAACACCCAACAACTATACACTGGGTTACGGGCATGGTTGCCAATACAACACTTTGGCACTAGTTTAACTGCCTAAAGCGCTAAACGACACTAAACTGAGCTGAATTTTAGAAGAATCGCCAAAAATGGCCGAAACACACCAAAAAATGCTGAAACTGGTCAAAAACATGCCATTAAAATGATTAGAAAGTTTAAGCATGCCTGCATCAATTTAGCGCTCTTCCTGCACCGCCAAAACAAGAAACGTGCTGAATTTAGCTCGAAAGGTACTGGATTGGAAACGCTGGTTACAGGATGAAGAAAAAGATGTCAGCATAAAGTTTCGTCTTAATCTTCATGTTCTCATCACTAAAAAATGTTCCTTCACGCCTACGATTCCTTACATGAAAGAAGGCGTATTCCAATTTTAACAGACCTGCTGTATTTCGGAGTAGTCACATGAGTCTCCATGTGCGTACCCACGCATCTAATGCAATTCTTGAGTTCACTGAAATCCGTTGACAAACTGAAAAATCAGTAAGCCACTTCAACCGATACTAGTTTTTATGCTCTCTCCACAAAAAGTCTTACAACTATTGAACGCCGATTTTCTGAGATACCCGAGTGATAGACCTCTTTTTGCACCCAATGAAATACGAAGTCTGTCCGATAAGAATTCAGTCATTTAATATTAACGAAATAAGCTACCAAGGGCAATGATGAGTTAGCTTTCTTCTAAGTACTCCCCTTTTGACCTCACACATTCCAGCATCTCTTTCACTTTTAAAAATAGTTTGAAAAGTCTTTTGTTCGGGGGAGGGGTGCAATCAGATACCTTCTTACCTTCTCCTTAATCTCGAACACGGTCAGAAATTTGTGCTTTAGTGAAGAGCCTAAAGACCTTGTTGATGCGATGTTTCACAAAAAAACAAAATTGCACAAGGTGTGAAGAATGACTCGAAAGGTCTTTGTGAATGCAATGGTCACACAATACACGAGCCCACTCAGGTAATCCCACGGGATATTGTATGTTCTTGCACAAGTTGTAAGATTTCTTCTGATTGGAGTTATACTAAGGCCACACAAACAGTTATACCCATATTAAAAATAGATGGATATTTTCTCGAACATACCTCGTATTAGACACTATCGGATTGCGGTAGCCCCCAAAATGGCCTGTCCGACCAAGCAGCCTATCGGGCTAAAAATTCTGTTCTTTGCTCGTCTTTGTGTGTGTGTGTGTGTGTGTGTGTGTGTGTTTCTGGGCGTACCTGGTCATGTATTGAGAGCTACAACCATGGAAATATGTACGAATACATCACTCCGCACCATCTAAATTTTTTTCTTGTTTCGTTTTGTTTCTTCAAAAAAGTTATCTTGTCCATCAATGATCGAATATTGTGCTGGTATTTTTTAGATGAAACATTCTTTTCAGGTAATTTTAGATATTTTCTCTCAGATAGTTAGTTCTTATACCTGCGCAGGTCACTGTGATTCACTTATGCGAGGTACAGATATCATATTTCAGTTTTAGTATCACCACGTGTTTTCATTCTAGCAATATCATCTGCCAACTGCCGCGTAGTGGTTTATTTCCTATTTTCTCGTTCAGAAGACAAGTGTTCCACGTTCCAGAGTTTTCAAAGGATTTACCAGTTTGTTTTTTTTTGTTTTTGTTTTTGTTTTTTTAAATTAGATACTGAAATAATAAATATCCTAAGCGCAGATGAATATAGTTGTAGTTTATCAAAAAACATAACATTCGTAGTATCTTTTTTATGCATGAATTTTCGAACAGTTTCACTTTGTATCGACATATCTATGTACTAGTTGGTAACAAATAATAATAATAATAATAATAATAATAATAATAATAATAATAATAATAATAATAATAATAATAGTAATAATAATGATAAAGAGTTCTGAAAAAGATGTGGAACATGAAAGCCAGGGTAGTGCCAATCATAGTTGGCGCACTAGGAACAGTCCCAAAGACACTGAGGGCGAGACTGGAAGAGATCAGGATAGAGAGAAGGATTGAGACTGTACAGACCACAGCACTGCTAGGAACAGCGTGGATACTGAGGAAAGTGCTAGAAATATAAAAACTGCAACACTAATTGATAACAGTGACCTAACAGAGGATGGGAAATGAAAGCGGGAATGTGAACCACAGCACTGGCATGATAGGCAAAGGAGAGAAGAGATGTTGGCTGAAGACCTAAGGAGACTTATTGTCACTCAGACTTCAGCAATGACCACTGGGCAACCGGTTTGAAACTGTAAACCAAAGTATTACTGTGGCCTATGAGAACTAGGAGAGGACTGGAGACTTGAGGAGACTTGCTGTCACTCAAACTCCAGCGGTTGCCACCAGGCAACTGTTGTGAGATTGCAAAAAATAATACATCGTAAATCAACTCTGCCTATAAAATCCTAATTTAGCAGGGGGATTTAAAAAAAGAAACGTTTTTCAAGACATAATAAAGAGTGAATGTTTAAATTTTCAGTCCTCTAGCTACATTGATGTGGCCTGTCCGTGTGATACGTACATAGCCAGCTAGTCTGACCAGCTTAAAAACTGAGAGAAACTTATGTTGACGGTTTTTCAAAAAGTGTCATAGATGAATAAGGCTAATAATGAAAACGGAATTAAACTCACAAGCTGTTCTTGTCGTCCAATATAGTGTTAATATCATCAACTGGGACTCATTGGAGATCCAACGAAGGGATACAAAAACTCGGAAATATTCTAACAGCAAAAAACAACAGACCACCTGAAGGCAGAGGTAGATAGACTCTATCTGCCAAGAAAGGTGGATGGTAAGAGCTCCATTCAACTGGAACTCTCATATATAGCAACAACCATCGGACTTCAAGCCTTCATCCAAACTACCAACAAGTGGAAGATAAAACTTTGGAAAAACCAAATAACTGCAATCAATCACTAAGCGGACAAATAAGTACAAGACAAAATTTAACGTTGAGGATGGAAGCAAACCAAAGGCTGACTCACCAACTAAAGCCAAGCGAATGAAAAACTGGAAGGAATGAAAACACGACATGGGCACTGGTAAAAGAAACCTTTTCATTGCCAATACCCCTTTACATAGCAAATGAACAAACGAGTGGTTGAAAAGCTTAGGATTGACGGCTGAGACGGAGGGCGCCATACTGATAGCCCAGGGACAAAGACCAAAACACGGAACTATCCGGCAAACGTACTAAAAAACGGTGCTGACCCTTAATGCTTACGATATAATGATAAGATCAAAACAACTGACCACATAGAAATAGTATGTTCAGTCCTAACAGCAAATGAATACAAGATGAGATACGATAGAATTGGACAGTATCTACACTGAATCATCTGCAAAGATTACAACATCCCATAAGAAGTGGTACGGACATCGGACTGAACCAGTCACAAAAGCAAAAGATGTAACTGTATGATGAAACTTCACTCTACTTACTGATAGAAAAATAAACGCAAACAGGTCAGAAATTATAGTGAGATACTTTGAAGAAAAAAAAGTGTCTCCAAATAAATATATGACTATCCCCTCCGATAAAAAAAAACATCGCTTTGAAAAACTCGCGAAGTATAAAGATGTTGGAATAGAAATCTGTAAAATGTGGCAGCTCGGAGCCAAAATGATACCAGTAGTTGTTGCAGTCCTTGGATTACTAAAAAAAAAAAAAAAAAAAAAGAGTAAATATATTGACCACATACCTGTATTGGTTTGAATTTTAGGTGCCCGAATGGAGACGTCGGTGGAAATGTGGAAGTAGGAGAGGAGATATATGGTTGACATGACAACAGGAGAAATGCACGTGCTTAGTATGATCTTGAACGTGTAGATCAAAAAGAGTAGAGAGAACACATAGAAATACAAATATTCAGACGAACAAGTAAAACGTGAATTTAATGTATAACATTCATAATGATGTAGCACTGAAATGGAATACATACAAAACATTGATACAACCATGAAGAGAAAAGGAAGATAAGAGACAGCTTGTACGTGAAAGATGGGAGCTTTGTGTCGTGTGATCGTAGTAACAAACGTCTGCCTGAAGTGGGGGTGACTGAACTGCTATAAATCCATAAGACTTGGAGCGTACCAAGGAATGGTTATGGAGATTGGGTATCAGTACGTATGCCAAACTGCCAAGCTGTGGATGATGTATTTGGAATCGCATGTGAGCAATTCGGGGACCATTCTCAGACACTGAAAAACACACGGCAGAAACACTATTCAAGACTCAGAAAATACATAAGGTTTAGCCCATGTGCGCTTCCCGAAGTAAGGAGAATCAGAAGACAGATTGCGTGACTGCTGTGTAGTAAATGCATCGCCATTTCATTCATGAAATGCTGTATACGTGCTTTGAACTAATGGTGAGGACACGGTTGAGTAGCTGTGCGTACGAAAGATGCCTCGACATCGGTGAAATAAAGTGGGCAGCGTTTAATACAGTGATTGGTCACGATGGGAAAATAAACGGTGAAGTTTAGATCATCTGGGAGGTCGTCAGAATGATACCGATCCTAGGGAAAAGGAGAGAGAGAGAGAGAGAGTAAGCAGCTTTAAGTGCTGGGGCAAATAAGCAACTGAACAAGTATGTTTAGGGCTTTTATTGGGAGTCGTCGTTGTAAGTGACATCTTAGCTATCTAGCTAAAATTAGAGTTTAGTATTGAATCTTCTCTATAAGTAAAGGGTATGCCACACCTGGAAAGCCTAATATATTTGAAATAGAAATAATAGCTCTTACTCCACTGCGAAAATCATTTGAAATCTTTTGCAATGGTGAATGCATGTACTACGTGCAAAATACATCACTTTATGTATATGTATATAGATGTTTATGAAAGTGTTGCATCGTTTGTACGTCTGAAATCCCAGTTCCGCCTTTTTTTCTTGCTCGGACTGTCATAACTTACATTACAAGGGTGCCAGTCGTAGGTCTGTGATTGAGGCCCAGTTAGCGACTCTCATAAACTGGAATCAAACAACAACAATAATAACAGCAGCAGCAGCAGCAGCAGCAGAATAATAATAATAATAATAATAATAATAATAATAATAATGATAATAATAATAATAATGATAATAATAATAATAATTGAGGCAAATCCATAGGGAGTGATTCCCAAAATTTATGATATGGCGTGTGCTTCCAACTGGTCATACAATCATCTTCATTACCACTTAATATAAGCAATTAAGAATTATTTTTTACTAGTACCTGGTAGAGGCGTCAAAATGCGCAGAATTCAACGTTGGGGCGAGGCCACGTGCTAAAAGTACCCCTTCAGCTGAGCAGCCACACCATCACCTACTTCCGTTCCGGCACGTGACCTCGCCTTGGACGTTCAAAATCTGAGCATTCTGACGCCACTCCCTGGTTGTGAATAAGTCAAACTCTCGTGAATACCACTTTAAACCCAAGTGCTCTTCGTAAACTGCATAGAAGTGTAAATGATAATTGTACTTCGTATCATCATCAGCAGCAGCCTTTTAGCATCCATCGTTAGACATACACCCTCCCCGATCCCCCAGACCTCTCTATCATGGATATCGCAGAGACAGTACTTTCTGAACTTGTCTAGTCCGTCACAACATCTTATTTTCTGCTGGCCACAGTTTCACATATGATCTCTGAAGATCCACATTGTGATGTCCATCGGTTGTCTGACATTCTTACAACATGACCAGCCCATTGCTATTTGAGTTTTCTAATGGTTTTTATAATATCCCTTTTTTTTCGTTATATACTGTGCTGTCTTGTGATCTCCCCATGTGATGTTGGGCATGATTCTCTCCTATGCATGTTGGATGGTTCTCAATTTGATGGTATTTCAATGAGACTGATTAGATTGAGAGACATTCAAACTGTTCGTAACTTTTAGACTATAGAAACTTTCGTAAAAATTTTTTTTCTTTTCTTTTCCTTACGTCTAGAAGAAATGCCCTTGAAAAGCAACATTTGGATAAAGAAAAAAAAAAGGACTGGAAAAAGAAAAGAAAAGGCTTGATGTCGATAAAATCAACAGGATAAATATTATTTTTTCAAATTCCACTACAAAGTTCGGAGTTGACTTTGTTTTTTCTATCGTAACGACTACAACGGCAACAATTCTCACCAAAATGAGGGTTGTAAACCGATTTGTAAATCCAACATTCCCCTACCATGATTTAACATACTACTTATTGTCATACTGGCTGATCTAAATGAACAAGTTGTAGATATAAATGAAACCTGTGTGTATCATATTGATATTCAAGTTTATTTCATTCAAATAGTTAGATATATTTTTACTAAAAAATATAGTTTCATTTTTTTTCAATTGTACATACAATACAAAAGTTGCAGTAATGATCTGCAGTCGGAATAGAAGTTGGTGTGGAGTTTTCCCCTGCAGCTGCCAGACTTGTAATCTATATAATTCATGGTAATGAGATAAAATAAGTGTTATTTTTATTTATTTAATTTATAGTCAGTTTGTCAAGAAAGTGTTAAAGGCACTTTTTCTGATGAGGAAATAGCAAGAAGACTCGTTTAACGCAGATGTTCTGTTTCAGGGAAATTGGACTCTCAGTGAAATAACATCAAATGAAACTAAAGCAGTATTTATATATGTTGGTAAGCTGAAAATTCAATAGTTGATATATATATATATATATATATATATATATATATATATATATATATTAGGTATTGAGCATTGTGATTAAACATCTATTGAGGAATAATTTGTTTCTGCTTGTTACAAATTGAGAAAATATATGCATCATGTACAATATATACATATATATATATATATATATATATATATATATATATATATATATATATATATATATATATGTGGGGCTGTATGTATATATAGTTCATAGTGAATATATGTACTACATATATGTGTGTATACATATACTTGTATTTATATAGTACATAATGTATATATTTTCTCAATTTGTAACAAACAGAAAAGGAATTTTTCCTAATAGATGTTTCATCACAATGCTCACTACCTGATATATATATATATATATATATATATATATATATATATATATATATATATATATATATATATATATATATATAAATTACATTAACATTGGGAAATAAATGACTGAAGTAACACAAAAAAAAGTTTTATAGTGTAAAACTGTAAACTCATTTGAGTATTTTTCTGGTACCAAAGGTTGTTCAAATTTCTTTTTGAACAAGAAAAATTAGAAAATCTTTCTGTAAAATTCATACTGAGTTATGCCTGTTTATAAATCACAATCTGAGGCTGATCAGCCCTCAGAACTATTGATTTCTTTTGGGGCTTTCCCACCTAAGAAGTCAAGTTTAATCCCGACAGGGTAATGCCGTTGTCAGTGGGAGTTCAGAAGTACAAACTCCTTCTTGCGAAATGGCAAATTGGGTTCGTTTGTCCGGAAATTTTATGGTGGTTCCATGTTTTTAAAACGTGTGATATATTAATCACAGCAAAAGAATATAAATCTAACGTAAGTAACAAAATATAAACAGTTGTAAACCATTATGGCAAAAATTTGACATGTCAGTCACAAAATCTTATTTATCTCTTATCTAGTAAGAATTCTAATTTACAATATGTAGTTTAGAGAGGTATGTACCAATTCATGATCTTCAATTCAGAAGTTTTGAGGGAATGGATGTGGTAGCTTAGGTAAAATGGATTAATTAATGCTTAAAATGAGGCAACAGAAGGAAGATAATACTATCAATGCTATGCTTGTTATATATCTTTATGGACGAAGTATTAATAACAAAAAGAAAAGCTCTCATAAGGAGGGGGAATGTGTTGGTATAATTTTTCTTCCCCTAAAGAGTGGACATCATAAATATCCTTAAAAGGGCTAAATCTATTTCAGCGTACAATTTTGGTACTCTTTATACAAAAGATTCCTTATGAAGATCTTATCAAAGAATTTTAAAAAATAGTAGAATTGGCATTTGCAAGGGGAAATTATAAATACGTTGGATTTACGAACTCTAAAGCCTTCTGATGTAAAACAAAAAAAAAAAAGAAAGAAAGACTTACTTTTCGTACTATAATCTTTAAGCGATTGTTATTCATCTTATTGGGTAATTTTACATTGATATAGGTAATAGATTATTTTATCAGACAATGGGCATCCCAATGGGGACCGATCCTGCGCCTTACTGGACAAATTTGTATTCACATAGACACGGGAATATATTCGTGTTGTCTTTAATTAGTACTAATATGAAGCGAGTTCGTTCATTTCTAGGTTAAAGCCGCTTTATTGATGAATTACATTCTCTTAATAATGGAGGAGAATTTAGAAAATCGTATAGTACTATATCTTGTACTACGATCTTGAACTAAAGTGTAAACTTAAAAGAATGCAAGCAATGTTCCTAGATTTAGATATTAAAATCGAGGATAGAATGTTAATCTAATTGTTTGACAATTTAGATCATTTACGTTTCCTTTGGAACAAGTAATATTCCATCTTATATATTTTACGGAACCACATTATCAGAATATATAGTAATAGCACGAGCTACACTTAGATTCATTGATTTCATACCAAAAATCTTTTCTCTAGTAGTAAGAATAGTCAATCAAGGCGGCGAAATTAGTGAAATTTTTAAACAATTTAATAAAGCCATGACTTGATACCCTTATCCCTTTAAAACTTCTCAGCTAGACCATAATGAAATAATATCGAAACCAGTCTTTGTCAGTGTGAAAGATCATTGTATTGACTGGAACCAGGGAAAGGGGAAAACATTTGGCTCTGGTCCATTTGTCTGACTAATAGGCAGTTGGGTGGGATATGAGATTGAAAATGTAATGTCAAGTAACAAATTGTCTTAGTATACTAATGGAATATCCCATTGAGGTGTTACCACCCGCTAGAAAGTGGTTTGATTTTGTTCCAAACATGTATATAAGGACAATTTATTGGATAAATAAGTTTTTAAAAACATTTGATGGAAGCATGATGGTATACGTCATGGAAAATTACCTTTAAGGTTAGAGGAAAAAAGTTTTTCTAGGTAATTAGTATAAAGATTACATCATTTTGGTTATCATTCAGTCTGAGATTTTAACCGACACAACGGAATTGATATTCACATGGGTGAACACTGAATAGAAGTGACACGAACAACAAGTCACGTCTGTCGCTACACTTATTCATCCTTCATAGTCAATTCTTTTTTGGGGTAACTTACGTAAGTTAGCCCTATTTTCAAAGAGATTTAATGATGTGCAGTATAAAATGATATTCATATACAATACATTTAGATACTACCCTTAATAAAAGAACAGACAACATGTAGTATGACATAAGCTATATATTGAAATCATAGCTGAAAAGGAGGTGGTGTTTAAACAAAAGCTGGGGTGACATGTAAATGTAACTATTTTGTTTTTAAATCCCCGAAACGGTTACCGGGTAAACAACTGATGATCCAAACAAGAGAAAATTTACACATAGTTCTATAACATCAAAGAATATAAAAAAATATTGGAGAAAAAAAACACACTAGAACATTACATAACTTACATAAACAGATATTGGGAAATAAATGACCGAAGAGACACAAAAATATTTTTTAAGTTTTTGAATGTGATTAGTGTCTGAAGCTGTAACACTTTGTTGACTACGTATATGATACACCACCAAGTGTTGTTTTTATCGATAAAGTGTTCGATATTTTTATGAAAACAGAGCTAGTATACTTATTACACTGATATAGAATTTTAAATCCAATGTAAAAAATTTTTTAAAGTAGGCCTACAATTATCACAAAAATATTAAAAACAAAATTGACATAACTTCATTTGAATAAACAAACAAAAAAAAGAAATAATGGAAGCAAATATAAATTAAAACAGTAACTTGAGCCGAAATAAGCAAAAAGATATTGAACTAAATGGAGAGAATATCAGGTAAATTTTCCAACACGAATCCACGTGACGAAAGAAATACACGAAACAAATTCGCCGTGGAAACTATAAGTATACTTATCGAATACTTACGACAAATTTGTTTCACGCTTCTTGGAGATTTTTTCGAAAATTTTAAGTACCTCTGTCGTAAACACAACGTCGTATTATTATCATAATTGTAATATAAATGTATGTGTGTGTCTGCACGATGATTATTCTAAACTGGTCATAGTACCAAGTTGACATTCGACGGATATATTAGTCAGCAAACAAGGCATTGCAGTGTCCAGTTTGAAATTGTTTGGGTCAGCGGTTCTGGAGAAATCTAATAGAAATGTTTATAGTTTCTAAAACCTTAATCTAAAATTACAGATATAGCTTTAGATATAAGATATCCAAATTGGCGACTCTGATCAGAATTAATCGAAATACTTTGAAACAGTTATTTCATACGACAGACGGAAAACTATTTTTGATTACCATTATAGAAGTCTGCTCCGCACACCATAAAATTTGACCCATCCCAAACATGCACTTTTGAAAACGAGTTCTGTCTTCATCATCATCTGGAATCTTTTAACGTCCATCGTTGGACATAGACCTTCCCTAGGATTTGCCACACTTCTCTGTTGTGGGCGTCGCGGAGCCAGTATTTTCTAAATTTGTTCAGTTCATCTCTCCATCTTGTATTTTGTCGGCCTTGGTTTCTCATATTTTTTCAATAGGTTTTTTGTGTCTCTTCAGTCACCCATTTCCAAATATCTATCAATGCAATTTATATCATTTTCCAACGTGTTTCTTTCCTTGTTTCCCCTATGCTTTGTTATTATGGTACAATCTGTAAATTTTCTTTTGTTGGGATCATCATTTGGCTTTGTTTATAGAATTATCCTAGTGTATATGAACCCAAATAGAATAAAAACACATTCGAATGGGGAAGTGAAAACAAAGCTTGATAAAGGAAAAAAGAAATATGAACAGCGCCTGTGTCACGTAAATAATCAAAATGATTTCAATTAAAAAGACAAAATACTCTTAGCTTTTTTTCTGTCGTCCGTGTTAAAGAAATAAAATACAGACATATAAAAGACTTACATGAATCGTTCATGTAATGGAGAATCATTAAATATATTGCAAAAATGTTCCACAGAACAAAAAATTTGAATACCGCTAGAATCCATTAGAAAACAAAAATGGCAATGGGCTAGTCATGTTGCAAGAATGGCAGACAACCGATGGATATCACGACTCTCAACATGGATCACCAGGGATCACATGCGAAACCGTGGTGGGTAGAATATAAGATGGAGAGACAAACTAGACAAATTCAAAAAGTATCAGCACCCATGATAGTGAGCTCAGGCAAAACCTGGGGGAGGTGTACGTCTAGCGATGGACGATAAAAGACTGGACGATTGATGACATATGCTATTTAGAAGGCTAAAAAATGTTATTTTGGAATAATTGCCATGTTGAATATCATCACCAGCCCTTATAAGTCTACTGCTGGACAAAGGTCTTTCCCATCCCTTTCTATGACGAGCGTGATTGCGCTAATCTCTGTCATGTCTTACTGGCAAACTTTTCTATGTCTCCATCTTGTATCTATCTGCAAATCAGTTAACATTTTGATCTATCGGTAGTCCTTTCTTCTCACTATGTGTCCTACCCACCTCCATTTAGTTGTTTGATTACGATATTTTCCATCCTGCTCCTCTCTCAGATCAATTTTAGTCTTTTTCAATCGACAAAAGTTATTCCTAACACCGCCCTATCCACAGCCCGTGCAGTTCTGAGACATTTTTTCGAATGGTTTTCTGAGTTTCCTGGTTTTACATCCGTACACCACAGCTGGCATTATGCATGGTTGTAAAAATCATATTTCAAGCCATATGAAACAAGTATTTCACCAGAACTCAACCCCAGGACATAATGGAATTGCGTACAGAGGTTTCATTAAAAGGTCCAAGAAGTTCCTGGAAGACATGCAGGTCAATTCATATTTGGAAAGAATGTAAGCATAGAAAATACTTATGAGCAACATAATTGTGGGAGTATAGTTTTTCACACACACGCATAAACGTACACGTAAAAGCTCACACGCAAGCGCATGCACGCATATATAAACATGTATTCAATATATGTTTCAATATAATATAACGAAATTTGTAATCATTCTGTCGGATCATATACATCCATATATATATATATATATATATATATATATATATATATGCTGCAAATGCTCAGATGCATTTACAAGTTGTGGAAACATGTTTTTTAACACACATAGGTGCATGCACACACGCGCGTATCCGCACACACACATACACGTATATATATATATATATATATATATATATATATATATATATATATATATATATATATATATATATATATATATATCAGATGTGTTTACAAGTTGTGGAAGTATAGTTTTTTTGCACATACACACGCATTCATATACATGTGTGTGTGCGTATGTGTGTGTGCATGTGTGTGTATGTGTGTGTGTATGTGTGTGTGTGTGTGTGTGTGTGTAAAAATTATATTTGCACAACTTGTAAACGCTTTTGAGCATTTGCAGCATTTTTTCTTTCTTCGGTAAAACATGTTCTGCTATTTATCATTTTTTTCACGTGAAATATCACTGACTTTCCTGTCGCTTATTTCAATTGCAGCACATGCTCTGTGTCCACGCAGCTTACGAAGAAAGAAAAGGGGGGAAAAAAGAGAGATTATGAAAAAAGTAAAAATTCTCATTGGAAAAGAAACATCAAAAACAAAATCAGAATGAAACGGGCTCATCGTTTCTGTAGCAAGTTAGTTTGGGTTCAAGTATTGCGTGTGTGCATAAGTCACCAGTGCTGTTTTCGTTTTTTGTTTGTTTTGTTTTTTGTTTTGTTTTTTTAGGGGAATAAAGACTGAATACACAGCAGGAAACCAGTTTTTCGCCAGGAATCATTGCAAATACCAAATATCATAACCAGCATCTAACTGTGATTGACAAATATCCGTCGGTCAGACTTGGAACTGAATTACCATCAAAAAGAATTATAGTCTTGTATGAGATAATTGTGCTCTATCCAATCGGTGCCAGATGTTGATTTTAATTCAGGTATTAGGTTGGTACAAAATAATTGTGTTTTTGCTCCATCAACTTCCATGCAATATATCACAGTTTGAAATAAAAGTTAATAATCGAAATAAGAACCTTTAGAATCTACACGTTTTCACCAATTAGAAACAAATCAATATATTTCGGAAGCAGAGTGCTTTGGGATCCTGGAACCAATGAATTCTTCGAAGGCATTTTGAGTTGCAACTTTGTTGTCGAAGAACTTCCCTTGCAGGAAGTGGTCTGATGCAAAAGTGGTAGTCGGTCGGAGAGAAGCTGGGTGAGGTGGAGTTTCGAAGCTTGGTTCTGCGAAATCATTCACGTGACATGCTTTTGGACATTGTCATGGAGGAGAATTGGTGTTTTTTCGATTGACCAATTTTGAACGTGAACGTAAGAGTTCTTGTGCATTTTGTCGATTTCCTGGCAATACTTCTCTTCTGTGATGGTTTCGCCAGGATTCAAGAAATTGTAGTGGATAATTACACTTACCAATGACCACACCGGGATCATGATCCTCTTTCCATGCAGGTTTGGTTCGGGGAAGTATTTTTGGTGTTTCATCTTCAAGGCTCCCGTCTCTGTTTAGAGACTTTTTGAACCGATGTTGAGTACATTCGTTTACGATCCTCTGGCCAAATACTTGGTTGATATTGCGAGCAGTTTCCGCTGCTTTTCGTCACATTTTGAACTCATGCAACCAATTCTTTAAATATTTTCCACTTTAGACAGCCTCAAATTAACAAGCATTAACAGCGAGAAGAAAATATTTATCCTTGATAAATATAATGAAAGTCAATCTATATAATAGTATATTCCATGATCATAGTTAAATAATAATCAATTCAAAAATAAGCATCAAAGTTTTAAATAACAAACGGCAATCATTTTTAAACCAACGTGATATTATAACCAGCATGTAACTGGATCTAAGAGAATCTTGCTCGTTGTTGTTGTTGTTGTTGTTGTTGCTGTTGTTGTGTTGTCCCCTTTTTGGTCATTTTGACTGCATTTTTGCATGGTTCGTCATCTAATCTATACCTGATAAAGAAAAATTGATAACTTACAGAGATTTCTACACGTTTTCGTATCGGAAAGCTGACGATAACACACAAGATCTTAAAATTTGGCCATGAATGGAGACTTTATAAAATAGTATCTGAATATTTTTCTAGATAATTGGCATGAAAATCTAGATGATTCCAGATATAAGATATAAAGATATCCATCCATCCATCTATCTATCTATCTATCTCTCCATCATTTTAAACTTTCCATTTTTTTGTCTTTACAAACGGATGTCTGAAAATGTAATCGTTGTTAGGTGACGAAAATGAAGTGGAAACTCAGTAGGAGTAACAAACGAAAGAGAAATTAGAAAAGATGACGAAGAAGAAAAAAGAAAAAACAACTCGAGGGAGAATGACGAAGGAATAAAAGAGAAAATGATTTTCAAGACGAAAGAAAGAAAGAAAGAAAGAAAGAAAGAAAGAAAGAAAGAAAGAAAAAAAAAGAAAATTTCTAAAAAGTATAAATAAGAAAATAAATGAGAAGGAAAAAAAAAGGTTGCCAAGACTGAAATCAAAGACAATTCAAAGATTTATGAAGAAGGTAGGAAGACGGAGAAATAAAAAAAAAAGGGGGGGTGAAAGAAAGAAAGAGATAGGGAGAAAGAAAAATAGAGAAGTGAAAATTGAAATAACACAGAAATGAGACGTATGCGTCACCATGGTAAATAGATTAGAGAACTACTATTGCAGCTTTATTGGGCACTTCCTCGGGTTGTGATGGTTAACAAGCTTGTCTCACCGAGAATCATAACCAAGTAGTGAATTCGATCTATACTATGACGCTAACCAAATCATCATCAGCCTTTCAGCGTTTTTTTTTTTTTTGTTTGTTACTGACTTGTCCCAATATTAACTGGACCTCACTGTCATGGGCGTCGCAGAGCCAATACCTTCTGAACTTTTTTTTTGTCATTTTTGCATATGATCTCTGAGAATGTTCATTGTGAGTCGTGATGTCCAGTGCTTGTATGACATTCTTGCAAAATGACCAGCCCATTGCAATTTGAGTTTTCTTACGGGTTCTATGATATATCTGACTTTTCTCAAATATATTGCGCTGTTTTGTGATTCTCCTTTGTGTACGTTGTAAATTGAGAACCATGCAACAAAGGAGATAATCCTAAATGAATAGTGAAACAAATATGAGAAACAGGTCAAGTTAATCACTCTTTAAGAACCGACACGAGACAGACGTCATTAAGTAGCATACCGTGTTGGGGATGATCAATGAAAATATGGAATAAGGGATGATCGATGAATAAGTTACTTCTCTCACTCTTCATTGGATCACTAAAGAGTTTGAATTTTCCAAAAACAAGCGGATTCTAACGAGTGAACAATTTAGCATTAACTAGAATTGCAAATTGACCCCCACTAAAAACCTATTGGTGGGGGGGGGATAGAAAATGAACATTTTTTTCAAAACATATTGAGGGTTGAATGTTCATCTCTTGCTCCAGTGGTGCGACCCGAGAAGCATATTGAGAGTCAGCCAACTAGGACAGGTCGGGCTCGTCCTGATGCCTCCACAACTTTGGTTACAGCGGCGGCAGCGATTTTTGAGGGTGTTCCACTTTCCTACATTAAACTCGACTTTGTTACATCTCACCACTGTGAGAGCGCAAATAAAAAGGTGCTCAACCTCACATGGAGAGACCACAAGACAGCACAGTATATCAGAGAGAGAACAAAAGTCAGAAACATAATAGAATCCATTGGAAAAATCCAAATGGCAATGGGCTGGTCATGTTATGAGAATAACAGACAACCAATGAATATCATGACTCACTACATGGATCCCCAGAGATCACATGCGCAACTGAGGCTGGCAGAATACAAGATGGGAGGCGAACTAGGCAAATTCAGAAAGTACTGGCTCCGCGACGCCCTCCATAGAGAGGTCTGGAGAATCCTAGGGAAGGTCTATGTCTAACGCCGGACGATGAAAGACTCGTGATGATGATGATGCTTCAAAATATCTTTTTTTCTGTATGGTTCACGCTAATCAGTAGACCCTCACGAACTCTCTTTTTTATACCATAAGAGACATCTTGCTTAAATCGAATCAAAGCACAGATGCTCACAGACACAGTTCAGAGCAATGGCGGCTTGTTTTTTGTTTTGTTTTGTTTTTTGTGAAAGAGAAGTGGTGTAGAGCGATTTCTCGAAACGTGTATAAAAAGGAAAGAAAGAAAGAAACATTTTCAGACTTAGTTATGTAAATGGGTTTTGGAAACTAGGTATAAGATAATGTCTCCATTAATAGATATTGAACATATAGAAAAACTTGGAAATTAAGAAGAAGTAAACGCCGTCCCACTGCATACGAAACCCATCCCTCATTTCCATTCCGGTTTCAGAAACGACTTTAGCGCGAATGATTTATATACACGCCGAGGGCAGAAACAATGAAATTCAAATGAAAAAAAGATGATCGAGAAATAAATGAGATCGCTTTTAACAAAGTCAAGATTTCTGTTCCGTGTTGAAAAGGAAATTAATGGGTTTTGCTTTTACTTACACTTTCCAAAAATTTCATTTTTTTTTTGTTCTGCTTTGTTTGTTTGTATTTTTTTGTGGTTTTTACTGTTGTTGTTGTTGTTGTTGTTGTTGTTATTGTTGTTGTTGTTGTTGTTGTTGACATTCATTCTACGTGATCTTTATTCGTAAGCTTCATCGTTTAAAAGTTTCTCTGAACTTTCAAAGAAATTTATCAACTATGATATATTACATACTTACATATTCGTTGCTATATGCTTAAATACATCCATCTGTAGTTATAGATATATTAGTGTGTGTGTGTGTGTGTGTGTATGTGTGTGTGTGTGTATGCATCGATATATTCATGTGTTGTTTATAGTTTAATGTAGATAAAATTTTATATATACGAGGTTGCGACGAGGCAGCTGGTGAGGATTACGTAAAAGGACTTCACTGACTGTTTTGAAAAATGGGAGGCACATTGGGATAAGTATGTGAGATCCGAAGGGGAGCACTTCGGTGGGGAGTATGGCACCATTGTCCTAGGTACGCTATTTTGATTTTATTTTTCTAGATAATGTATGTCATTGTCAATGCACTTAATTCAATGATGAATATCAATCACGTGAATCGAACATTAAACTGTGAAAATTTCAGATCGAATTCCAGCTAGCAACTACTTGTCAAGCCACAGATTCATTCATACCCCTTCTCATATGAAATAGCAGTAAACAGACAATTTATCTCCGACAGAATGTGATAATTATAAAGACCAGTGTCGTTAGCTCAGTGATAAGAGCGGAGCCTGCGTAAAAGGTTGCTTCCAAGGTGGACATAGGATCGATCCCCACACGACACGTATTTCTTTATTTATTAACACGATCTAAAGCTATTCGACTTGCTACCGAGTAAAGTCGGTTCCGAGCAATTAGCTCCCGATAAATGTCTTTATAATTATCACATAATGGTAGCATATATATGGTTCGGTACTATATAGCCCTGGGGCCATTTCTGGTAATTTCTACTCAATTTCCCACATTCTTGACAATAATTTCGAATCGATGTAACTGAAAATTAGCATAAGGGTTATTATTCTCTTGGCAAAGGTCAGAAGCAATGCGATATTAACTTCAAAAGTCATTTGAGGTCGCTTGAAATTATTTCTCGTCATTTCAATTTTACAAGTTGTTGGCCATAATTTTGTGCCGATGAAACTGAAATTTGGCTTAGAGGTAACTTCCTACTTCACCATCATCATCATCATCATTCTTTTAATGTCTGTCGTTGGACATAGACCTTCCCCAAGACTCGCCACACTTCTCTATCATGGGCGTCACGAGGCCAATACTTTCTGAATATGTCAAGTTCGTGTCTCAATCTTGTATTCTGCCGGCCTCAGTCTGAGGATCTATGTTGTAAGTCTTGATATCCATCGGTTGTCTGCCTTTCTTGCAACATGGCCAGCCCATTGACATTTGAGTTTTCTAACTGATTCTATGATGTCCCTGACTCCTGTTTCCTCCCAGATGTTTTGTGCTGTTTTGTTGTCTCTCCATGTGAGGTTTGGCATAATTCTTCCATTAGTAAGTTGCATGCTTCTCAGTTTGAGAGTCTGTCTCACGGTTAGGTTCCTTGTTTCAGCTCTACAGGTGACTATCGAGAGGGTGCATTGGTATGATTTTATCATTGGGATCATTCGAGATCACCATATGTCATTTCTAGTAATTTTTAGTGAATTTTCCAAGTTGCTAGCTACACTATTGCACGTATGATATCAAAATTTGGCTCAGGGGTACATCTTTACACGGTGAACGTTATAAGGAATGTAAGGTTGATGCTGAAGGTCCCCAGAGGTCATTTCTGGAAATTGCAACAAGGACAATTTCTTAAGATCGCTGGCTTTTACCTGACTTATCAATGCCTTTTCTGTGGACAGCTCTATATTGGTTGTTCAAGGGTTGGATCCTAGTACACAATTGGAGAAACTTACGTAGTGTATCCAGATGCCCCGTCAAACTAAGCGACGACATTATTTGTTCTTTACAGTGCAGCAGAATATTTCCTCCGCGACAGCTACTTTTCTTGTGTCCATAGTGTAAATAATTGGTTTTGCATTGGCTGCATTATGCAAAAAGAAATATGCATCAAAGAACGCATTTATTCTGTTTGGGTAAATTTCGACTTGAGTCCCACATAAAACCTGCAACACTGGATATCCGTGCTCCTACTGCTATTACTAATCATCATCATCATCATCAGTCTTTTAACGTCCGTCATTGGACATAGACCTTCCCCAGGATCCATCACATTTCTCTATCATGGGCGTTGCGAAGCTAGTATTTCCTGAATTTGTCTGGTTCATCTCTTCATCTTGTGTTCTTTTGGCCTCATTTTCGCATGTGATCTCTGGGGATCCATGTTGTGAGTCGTGATGTCCGTCGATTGTCTGCCATTCTTGCAACATTACCAACCCATTGCCTTTTTCTATGATTTATAAAGGACTCTGCCGTAGAACGATGTTTAGAAAACTTAACTGGTAGGATCGGATAAACGCCGCTCGACGCCTTAAGCGCAGCTTGAAAATGCCCCCCCCCGCCTTTTATCCCTCTCGTTGCTTACCTTACAAGAAACTTTCAAAAATGAAATATTCCTGAAGAAAGGGAGGTTATATTCATTTAAAACACATCAATTACGAAAGAAAAAATATATTTTCTCACAAAAATATACTACGTCAGAAAAGTAAATATTGTATAATGACCAGCTTTCTACAAAAGTGTTTGTGAGAACGGTTGAATCATTCGAATGTTTGAATTAACTCTGGCTCTGGTTCAGGAGATACTGGCTCCATGATAGAGAATTGTGGTGAATCCTGGGGAAGGTCAATGTCCAACGACGGACATTAAAAGACTGATGATGATAAGAGTGAGAAAAAATTTTGATTCTAAACTTGAAAATTAAATAATTTAAATAACTTTGAATAAATAACCCTAGGCACGTGCTCATTTACTTAGTGGTTAATCCCGGGGTTGAGAAGACCATACCTAGTGAACATTGTTCTCTAAGTGAACCGGGTCCCCAACGATTTTAGCTTTGTACTAAGCTATGCTTAGGTTAGTAAATATTTGAGGTGCTATTCAAATATTCGGGGAATTCGACTATGAAAAATGACCTTACTACCTTTAAATATAGGCATCTATGATTTTTTCCTTATCACCTCTTCCAACGAAAACCGAAAAATCTCCATGAATTTCAATGCAAGTTTGTGGAAAGGTGGTTGAAGGGCTATGGAAGAAGTAGATTGAATAAATAATTTATTTCTGATCGAAAGATATTGTGATCACGCATGAAAATAGATCAACAGGGAACAGTATATAAAATGCTTAATTTAAATTTGAAAGGGAGTAACTAAATATTTGTAAATATTGCATGAATTGAATTATTTTCCGTTTTTTTTTTATATCTTATTTTCATTCAGTCTTCAGTGTACAGTGTTGGTAGACGTGTGTGGTCTCTGGGTGTTTTTATGTAAAAACTGGTGCTTCACTAATATCAAAAAATAATTTTCTTATCTTTGCCCAATTCTGTTACCTGTTCGTAATAATTTAAAAAAAAAACACAAAATATGAAGAATTCATGAGAAATAAACCAAAAATAGATTTCTTTCGAGATATACGTTTTTACATATGTCCACACATCTCTATAAGGCACTTTTCTGTCGGTTCCTAATATGATAAATATCAATTTTCTCTGCTGTATTATGTTGGATTGATATGAAAATTGGCCCAAACATTCTCATCTTCTTCCTCCCCTATCTGCTCCTACCTCACCCTGTTACAACTAGTAATGCTAAATATCAATTTTCTAAGCCGTATCATGTTGGAGTAATACGAAACTTGGTCCAGACCTTCGGGTGAATTATCATAAATTTCTTCTCCCTCCTCATTTTCCTCATCCCCATGCTACTAATACAACAACTAATAATGATATGGACGTATGGCTGGTGGGCACTTCATTGAACTTCTGATTCTTGTTCTGTTTGCAATAAATTCATCTATAGTGAAATAATTTTTTGGTATAATTCATCCTTATATATATATATATATATATATATATATATATATATATATATATATATATATATATATATCACCCGTCTGACGATTGCACAACACTTATGTACAAGCGCTTTATCCCCAATAAGTCTTCATGTATACATATATATATATATATATATATATATATATATATGTGTGTGTGTGTGTGTGTGTGTGTGTGTGTGTGTGTGTGTGTGTGTGTGTGTGTGTGTGTGTGTGTGGTACAAATCAGGCTTGCAGTATAACATAATATAATAATATATCATTAATATAAAGCCACTTCTGAAATGCAATGGATTTATTTCATAGAGTGCTCGATACATACAACTTTTACTCTTGGAGTTTAGTAGAACTGGAAATAAATAGAACGTGGATTCGCTAAACAAACTAGCTCATGTTTCTGCCGTCTTCGGGCCTCATCATTCGTCTGATGAGTGATGAGGCCCAAAGAGGGCAGAAACATGAGCTAGTTTGTGTAGTGAATCCACAAGCTAATATATATATATATGTGTGTGTGTGTGTGTGTATGTGTGTGTGTGTGTGTGTGTGTGCGTGTGTGTGTGTATACTTTAGTTTGTTCGCATTGACGATCTATTTATCTATCTCTAAATATCACTTTTACATATAAATGATGTACGCAATTCTTGCAATAAATGTTCTGTAGTCTCCACCCATCAAGATCCAGGTGCAAGATAATTTAAAACCTTGGCACACAACAGGAACTGACGGTTAAGTTTAAAACCACTAGACATCTATAATAAACAAAGTCTATAGGTATACAATGGAGGGCGCTCTGTTTTCTTTTTACCAAGTCAGTAATCGAATATCAAGATGGAAGCTACAAGCTGAATCAAACTTGTAATCGAGAAATATCATCAAACTGTCTCCGCATGATAAACCGTCTTTACTTTATTACCAACCACCTCTTCTGGGGATATTACGCTTATGTTGTGAAAGGATACGATCTGCCCGCTGGCAAATGTTTCCATCAAAATCTAACGGCTTTTCTTGCCATAACTCCTGTGCAAAGTATATCGCTACCGCCATTTTGTTTAAATGACGGTGGCGATAAACTTTATCCGTCGCCATCTTGAATGTTCTCTTTCCTTCGATCGCTTCATAATGGCCATTTATCCGTAGAGTTCTAGGCTCAGCCGCGCCATTTCCGTGCTGCTGATTGAACGTGGGTCAGCACTGACGTTAAATGGAAATATAATTTTGATTTATGATTTGGGTTTTCGGGTAGGAATGTCACATTTAGGGAAATTGGAGTGTTTCAGTAATTCGCTGGAACCGCGAAAGAGATGTATGTGTTGTGGAACGGCGATGTTAGTGACAAGATCCCCAGTGTGGAATAGCGTTGAACGGAGGGACCATTAATCAGAAGTGGCATCATGGTGCATATCGTTAATGGAGTGTACGATTTCGTGGATACACAAGTGTTTTAAATCGATATATATATATATATATATATATATATATATATATATATATATATATATTGAGATTGATGTATACATATATGAGATATATGAGACTGATACGTATAGATAGATATACAGGTCTGGTTTTAAGCACTCAATAGAAACTGTCACGTGACCAACATCTTTTGGCACGATGTGTTGTGGGTGGATGATCAATTAAAAATTGGCTTAAGGGGTGATGAATTAGTCACTTCTCTTGCCTTTTGTTGGGCTGTGATCATAGCAAAAAAATCTGAATTTTCAAAAAGAAACAAGGGTGAACGCTGCTGGATACTAACTAAGAGACTGATTTAGCATAAACTTACCTTATAAATTGAAACCCCTTCTAAAAGCTATGTATCATTTTGTTGGAGGGAGGTATCAAAAGACAAAAAAGCCTTATTTTTTTACATAAAAAGAGCACATTTGTTTGCCCTCCAGCTCCATTGGTGCAGCCAGTGAGCCCATTACATACATTGAAAGTCAGTAAGATTGACTGGCAGACCAACGTAAAAACTGAAGAAACCTATTTTGACAGTATTGGTCACCAATTTTGATTGACGATTTCTGATATAGAACCAGAAACAGCACATACATATATGCATACATCGAATTGGATTGTCTGCATCTTCTTCTTCTTTTCTATCTACTGCGAAGTATTACCTATGAAAGTATATTCGAGTTTGAGTTGATTTGTACCTGGGTGTGAGTGCGTGTACCGATACGCGAGTATAAGTGCGTGTTACTGATTCATCAAAATCTAACCCTTTTTTTCTGTACGAAATGGAATGTATGTGTGCGTGGATATATGTCTGAGAATGCACGTTTGTATTCGTTTGTATCTGTGCATGTGGTCGTGTGTGTTCAAGTATGCGTATAGTATTGCTATATTTGAATATGTCCCTGTATTTGACTGTGTGTATACCCGTGTGCGTGTGTGTGTGTGCGCACGCGCATGAGTGAGACTAATTAATAGCCATACTTGTATTTGATTCAACGTCCGTGTTCATATATTCTGAAATCTGTTTTGAAAAAATGTCTGAATTATTCTTATTGTCTTAGTCCTTGTCCAGATGCATAGTTTTCATGAATAACGACAGCCGAAGTGAAAAGGGCGAAATTCAGAGTCCTTGTCCGCTTTGACGCTACGTTGTGTATGCACTTTGTTTTCAACGGTTGTAAAAATTAGAAACGGTCAAATAAAACTGTCAACATAGGTTTCTTCAGTGTTCAATCTGATCCGGCTGGTTGACCAACCGGTCATGTATGTGTGTTGTTTCAAGCGTACTGGGCGTACCAATAGAGCTCGAGGGTTGAAAATTGAAACATTAATTATTTATCATGTCAACGGAAAACCTTCTTTTTTAAAAATCTAAGAAGGTTTTTAGTTTGAGAGTTTAATTTACAATGTAAGTTTATGCTAAATGATCAGTTGGTTTACGCCTGCTTGTTTTTGTCTTTTTTCTTGAAAATTCAGACTTTTTAGTGATCACTGCCCAACAAATGCTTGAGAAGTAACTTATTCATTGATCATCTCAACATGACATGCTACTAAATGACGTCGATCACGTGACGATTTCTATTGAGTGACTAACCAGTCCTGTTTTGTTCTTTTTTAAAACTTTTATTCAGTCTATGTAATCTTATTACACGGCCTAATTGTCTGTGACTGAGTAGAATAATGTTCCTAAATTTAGTCTTATATTTAATTATTTAACTTATGTAATAAAAACTTCGTTATCTACAATGTCGTAGAGTTTATGTACAAGAACTATTCGAAAAGTGAAAATCCGTAAGATTTTAAAGTCACAGCACCAAAATGGCTCTTCGTAATAATGAGTTATGTGCCCTTGTCTCTCTGGTGAGATTTTTTTTTGTTTTTTGTTTGTTTTTTTTAATGTTCTCGCATTTTTGTACCAAAATATGTGCCAATGGCAAGAAGTGTGCGACTACGAATTATTTTACTTTTAAGATCATTGTGGTTTCACTTGAAACGAAAATGATCAGTTAGATTTGAAAGAAAGATGTCTTTATTCCCAAGTATCAGTCTGTGAGATTCATTGGACTTTTTTGCAAGCTATTTAATTTTTAAATATTAGACAAATTTGTCTTCCGTTTTAAAGAAATAATCTCGTAGCTATGGGTACTGGTTCCGACTGTTAAGCATATCTCGTCGTGAGTCTATTCCCGTGACTAAACTGCGCAGGAGAACAGTTGTCCCCTCCTTATCAGCGGGGAATATATTCCTGAACTCCCAGCTAATGCCTGAAACCGATTATAGTACTGAACCATATATATGCTACCATTATGTGATAATTATAAAGAACTTTATTTGGAACTAATTGCTCGGAACCGACTTTACTCGATAGCAAATTGAATGGTCTTAGATTGTGTAAATAAATAGAGAAATGAATGTCGTGCAGGGATCGATCCTGTGTCCACCTTGGAAGCAGCCTTATATGCAGCCTCTGCTCTAACCACTGTGCCAAGGACACTGGGCTTACGACAATTGAGCAATAAATGTCTTTATTATTATCACATTGTCGGATATAAATCGTCCAATTACTGATATCACATACTATCATTATGTATAATGTGGACGGACTATCTTCAGCATCCATATGCTTATTTCTCACAACGTTTCGACCGTGTGTCCTCTTGCCTTCGTCGGGTGTTGATTGCTTTAGAATGTTGAATCGCTACTTAAAGCGTTTGCTTCATTAGAATAGTAACATCCGTTTTCTGTACATCCGGTTTGTGTTTTTAGCGTCAGGTTGTTTCGAGTTGCCTCCCTTACATTAGCTTATCTGTTCATATACATCATGTTTTTCCAATACATGAATACCTATGATATAGTTTAATTCATGAATTAGATACAATAAGAGATTAACAAAAATAACTAATAATGAAATAGAAGAATTATAAAAATGTATTGTTATAAATGTTATGTAATGGATAAAGGATTTGTTCTTTCTGCAGATCCTAGAAATCTCCGCATACGATTTTTTGAGAATCGAACTTACTACATGAGCAGACTGTTTCATGAGAAGGTACCCAGCACGTGAATATAACAGGCGATTTTGATGGAGATATTTGCCAGCAGGCAGCTCGTACTATTCTGTGATATAAGCGTAATATCCCCAGAAGAGGTGGTTGGTAATAAAGTAAAGACGGTTTATCATGCGGAGACAGTTTGATGATATTTCTCGATTACAAGTTTGATTCAGCTTGTAGCTTCCATCTTGATATTCGATTACTGATTTGGTAAAAAGAAAACAGAGCGCCCTCCATTGTATACTTATAGACTTTGTTTATTATAGATGTCTAGTGGTTTTAAACTTAACCGTCAGTTCCTGTTGTGTGCCAAGGTTTTAAATTATCTTGCACCTGGAATTTGACGGGTGGAGACTATAAAAAATTTATTGCGAGAATTGCGTATATCACTCGTACTGAGTAAACACTCCTTCCACAGGAATAGTCAGAGATAGGTAAATAGATTATTAATACATGAGAGCATAAATGATGCACATATCTGTGCTTGTATTCGCCTCTGTTAAAGTTATTTGATATAAGTTTGTTTCGTTTTCTATATTGTTTACTATTTTCGTTATTAGTATAGCTGACGCTGAGCTCTACTGGTGAGTTCTAGTTGAATTCTTTGGAAAAACAAGTTTTTTCCGATTGTTTTTACTAATTACTTTATAGATATCGTGTTGTTGTTTCTTCTGTTCTTTGTAAAGAACTTGCTAAGGTCCCTGGGCATAAAACTCAAAATCCCACATAAAGGCCTTAAACATAACAAAACTCAGAGTACCTCATTAGGGCTCTGGACATAAAATGATTCCAAGTCCGTCTTAGGGGTACCAGACATTATGAAACTCAAGAAGTGAGAACAGTGAGAATACTTTGTTGCTTATGAAAAGGGTTTTCTCCAAATCTTCATAAAGTTGCCGAATGTTACATAAGTCGAAAGAAATGATGTGATAAAAACTAACGATGAAGATACTGGTTTGAATGACTCTCTGAATTCTGACAATACTTCCTCTCTGAATTTCAGATACATCTTCCAATGAAATGATTGTACGCTCAATAACAAATATTTTTTGCTGTGATCCTGCATATGTTCAGGGAATACCTGGCCATCACCCTTGATCTATTAATGATCATATCTGAAGAAGACCTAGGATCAGCAATAAAAACTTCATCTACATTGAAATATACATATATATATATATATATATATATATATATATATATATATATATATATATATATATATATATATATATATATATATGTATATATATGTGTGGGGGGGGTGTATATTTAATAGCGTAAGACAGCGGAAACGGCACCTCGTATGGAGATTTTGTCTGCAGAACGCCGCTTAGAATGGTCTAACTTAGAGAACAAAGAAATTTCTTGTCAAATTTGCAACTTGACAATAATAGTGCGGGGGCAGCCTTCGCTCTCACTCTGATAATCTATATTATATTGATTGCATTTCCCAAGGGAGGTAACTCTTCATATTTTGGATGCTAATTATGGAGTAGTATCCCCTTGTTCGAATAACTATCATATGGATTTTATACACACGCACACACATACAGACACAGACACACACACACACACACACACACACATATATATATATATATATATGTATATGTATATATGTGTGTATATGTATATGTATATATATATGTATATATATATGTATATATATATGTATGTATGTATGCATATATATATATATATATATATATATATGTATGTATATATATATATGTACATATATATATATGTATATACATGTATGTATGTATGTATATATATATATATATATGTATGTATATATGCACACACACACAAACATATATATATATATATGTATATATATATATATATATATATATATATATATATGTATGTATGTAAATATGCACATATATATATATATATATATATATATATATATATATATATATATATATATATTAAAGTTTATTTAAAATCGGACATAATGATTACAGAAAGCGACTTTTAAGTGAGTAAATACAGAAGAGGGAACTTGTTGAATTTAAAAGATTACCATATGGTGCAAGGGTTTCCAGAAATGAAAACCAGAGGCGTTTTATGAGTTGATAGGTTTATAAAGACTCCACGAGTCTCAGAATCAACATTCCTCGGGAAGACGAATGATTATTTGTTCTTCATGGTTGATCAGTCCAGTGTTTTCGTAGGCTGTGCCCACCATCGGTAATGACGTAATCTTCCGAGGGTCCTTGTCAAAATGTCGTTCGGAAAAGAGTCAATCCCCTTTACGAACCCCTTCTGTTATTCAACGATCAGCGAAAATCCTTTCCGTCTCCCCCGTCGGCAGGAACTAAAATCCAATTGTAAACAGACGCCAGACAATGGCTGGTATGTACACTCTGCTAATAAATATACAGATCTGATTAGTCAAGGACATCATACTCAAAAGTAGTTTGATCCTGATTACTGATATAGTGCATTGAGCCCCAGGTAAGACTGAATGCCAGGGGTTCGGTCAGATTTGATAAAAAGTTCTCAGTTCCATCTTTTGCACAATCGTAGGGAAATCTTAGAAGCGTATTTGAAGTTTATCTATATTTTTATTGCTTGCACATGCATCGTCTATAAGAATTGTTTCCAGGGAAAATTACCATTTTATATCATTTTGGTGACATTCATGACTGATGATAAAATACACTGTATTTAGTTTATGTTTACTCTCAAGAAAAGTTCTATCTCTGGAAATGTCAAGATAGGCGATGTATCATTAAGCACTTAAGAGGCGTGTTGGGCCATCATATCAATTGTGCAAAGCCCTCACCAAGTACATCGCAGTATTTAAGGGGCTTGCTGTAAACACCATATCTCAGAAGAAAACCTTGTATAAACCGTGTCTGATCGTGTGAGAGCTGGAAAGAACCGAAACCTTTTTATTTATGCGGTCATAATATTTTGACTCATCGGTGTATATATTGAATAATAGTACGACCGATTATAAACACTTTTCATTGGTTCCCCCTCTATTCATCTTACCACCAATATTATCTTTTAATTTTCATTCTATCACTCTTTTAAACACTTCCTCCACGTTCCTCATTGAATGAACATTTTCATTATTTCTAAATGTCAATGACTGTTTAAAATATCCGGTTGAGACTATAAAGTGAAAAGTTCTAAATGGTGGAACGGAAAGAAGAAAGAAAGAGGGGAAAGAGAGAAAGGAAGGGAGATAGAAAGGATGGGAGAAATTAGGAGAGAGGGAGAAGAAAAAAGACAGAGAGAAAGGAAAAAATAAAGTTAGAAAGAGAAAATGGAAAGCTATTGGCGCTAGTTCTAAATAGCCTAGAATTATATCTAAAATTATCTAGATTTCCATAACATTTATCTGGAAGTATATCTAAATACTATTTTATTAAGTCCCCTTTCATGCCCAAATTTTAGGATCTTTTTTTAGTTAAAATGATTTCTTTATAAAAGTCCAAATATTCTAAAACTTATAACCTTCCGTCAGAGTGAAGTTTGACCCTGAAGCAGATTGTCTTGTTTGGTTTAATCTCCGGAAAAGTTCAGCGAAAGCCTGGTGATGGATTACTAGGCACTTACAGGATGCGTTAGATCAACAAGTTCACTCTCCACTACGTTACTTGCAGTAGTTAAACGACTTGCTGTTATCATTCTACATGTCCCACGAAAAAAAAACTGTGTACTCCGTACCTGATCGGTTAAAAGCTGATTTCCTGGCGCACGGAGGACCAAATCCTCATTTGGCATGTGGTCATAATGTTTTGGCTCATTAATGTATGACCGGTGTATCGGCATGGGTTATGGTTAATCTGACAATATGAGAGTGAAATGACAATATCAGAAGACCAACTGTATAAATGATTTGTTTTATTTCATCGTTTTGCCGAAGCTGGCTTTATCAAGAAATGTGGAGGTTATACAAGAAAATAGTGTATTTATACTTGGTCTTTGACTTGTGGTGGGTGGAGGTTATAATTAATTAAATGGATAGCTGGACAGAGATATGTGTCCAGCTCCCAGAGACTGGTGCGAGAGGTCATACCTCAAAACATCAGCTACAACCAACTCATATGTAGGACATGATGACTTTATGACTTCCCACATCAGTCCGTGGGGACTTATCACGTATCTCTGCCCAGCCATCCACTTAATCAATTATTATCCCCACCAACTACAAATCATGGACCACCTATACATACACCATTTTATTTTGTATACTCCACATTTTTCACCGGTGTATATATTGAATAATTGTATTACCCATAATCATCACCTCCATTTGCATCCTTCCCATTTACCCCCCAAGTAGTCTTTTTTGATTTTATCCAATCATTTTTTGAACACTTCGCGTCTTTCTCAATGTTTCTCATTGAATCCACCTTTCCATTATTTCCTTCATTGTTTTCGTACAAATTCTCACGAACACCAAATTCAAAACATTGAATTTGCACCCAGACATGTCGCTTTTAAGATTGAGTCAGATACGTCTTACAATAGTTTTCAACTTCTGAATATGTGTGCTCAGCATATTTCGATTATCTCAAAAGCATTAGTTCCTATAAAATCACTTTTCTCCCTTTTCTTTTTTTCTTTCTATTTCTTTTCTTATAATTGGTTATTAACGCACTACCCGTCATAAATGACCGGATTATTCTCGTAAGGGTCGACTCCCCTGCCTAGATTGGAGTATCTGTGCACTCAAAACGTCACTGCCAGGCATTCTGCCAAGGATTAGAGTGTAGAATCTGCTTGCCGTACATTCTTTGCGCCGGTGCAATACCCTAGCCGGTGATGGTCTTCTGAAGTTCGGTATTGCTAAGTGCAAGAGGCCTAAAGGTTCGTTCTGTAACCTCAAAGAATGACCTTTCCCAGTCTCGGGGGATCAGTAATTCCCTGGGTAGCACCTCCCCATTGCATTAAAAGGGAAGGCACAGACTTGCCCAGACGTCTTCGCAACACCTGCTGCAGTGGCTGGAGGAATTTTTTGAACTTTCTGTGTACGGAACTCCACCATTGAACGAACCTTGTGTCACATCTAGCTCTCGTGGGGAAACGAGTAAATATGGACCAGAGTGTAGTTCCTGTGCACTTATCGTGTTCAGCACACACAAATATATACATCTATTTGGATTGCATTCTATATATTGGATTGCTTTTTATGCTATATACTTATATATACTCGACCTGCCAAATATATGTGCAGTCTATAAGTTTTTAATTGGATGAAAAGTTCATATCAAGAATTTGATTTTCAAATTCATTAAAGACATTTATTTTTTAAATGGCGCTTATCGCGTTTTGGGGCCACACTTTTTATACAAACACATGCACTTCAAAAGTTAATTAAAACGGCAGAGTTGTAAAAAAAAACGATTTTGTTATAAGTTCAAGACGTAACAAATTAACTAGAAATGTTAAACATAGTAGCTTTTTTATAAGCTAACTGTTTTTCTAACTGTATGAGTAAAAATAACAACATATATATGTGTGTGTTTGTGTTTGTGTGTGGCAATCCAAGACGTCTATCTAAAAGGTCTTATCATCGCAAAAGCATGAAATAATAAGAACATCGCTTCTTTTACTCATAGTCTCTATCCACCGTTAGCAATATACCTCAATTTTACCTCGGATCCTCTCCAACAATCATATAATCTCCACTGGCTTTTAGATGATCAACAGGTAGGCAACAGGTAAGTTGATTGAGCTCAGAGGCAAATACCAAGAAACGCATGAATTTGCATTGAAAATCAAACACCTCCCAAAACCACATTTGAGGTTCAATTTTCGGAAACTAATTTGCAAGTAACTGACTAGGACTCCCGGAACACTCACAGAATATTTCACGCGGTTATGTTGAGTGGTTTTGGCGGTAGGCTATCACGTACGGACGAACATTTGGTGAATTATAATAATATGGATTATCATAATTCATTATTTTTATTGTTTTTTGTTTGGTTGTTTCCAAAGGTAAGGGATTGACTTGCTCTTCGTTGTTACTATTTTTTCAATCTCAGACGAAAAAAATACTTTTTAAATTTTTTTTTTCTAAATAAGGCAGTACTCGTTTCAAAGTTGGAAGTTTGGAAAGGGCTGGACTTTTTGTGTGCAGAGCAGCCTGTCATAATTGTCATGCGAAATAATTTTCCGTCCGTCGGGCGAGACTATGCCTTCGAAGTATTCATATACTTCTCTTCAGTGTTGCCAATTTAGATATTTTATATCCAAATTTAAATAATTCTGAAGAGCAAGAATCGAAGGAGATAATTAATAGAAACTATGAAAAAAAATGTAAAATCTGTAAGATTTCTGCTCTCTTGTATATTTCTTCAATCGTAGCCAGTTGATGACTTTGAAAAATGTCGTGGGTAAATAATTGAAACTTGATATTTTCTTTTTGTCTTTTTTTCATTATATTCGTTTACTTTTTGTGAGTTTTTCTCATCTTATAACAATGAAAATGCAAGTAAACCGTTCTTTTAAAAAAAGAATGAATAATAGAGACGACAAAAGATGACAAAATTATTTATATTCGTGAATTTTTGAGTAAATAGTTTGGCTCGACCATTGTAAATAGATGACAAAGAAGCAGAATGAATATGAAGATTGTAGTAGTAGTAGTAGTAGTAGTAGTAGTAGTAGTAGTAGTAGTAGTAGTTAGAAAACTTTCTCGACCACCATTACTTTTTTTCTGAATGCTTGATACATCGTTTTAAAAATCAATCCCTTGAGTTGGAAGAGAAAAAGAGTTATGTCCCTTAGATACCATTAGAACCGATCACTGTGATTTTATGGGAAGGAAATGAACGTTACAAAATAATCGGTAGCCATTTAAATGTGTGACATCCAAACTATTCCAATGATACAGTGAATAGTTTTAAGAAAGTTCACTATCGATGAATCGGCACCCATCAGGATGTTAACTGAGTGCGTAGTTCGAATCGAATTCGCTACTTTAAGAAAAAAAAATAAAGGGACAAGTTATGGAAAGCCTGGTTTAATAGTGGAAAGAGAGAAAAACACCGGAATCCCAAGTTATAAGCGTTGCTGCTATAGAGAAAAAATCTGTTTACCACCATCTTATTCGGATATTACAGTTGGAGAAGGCCGCAGATCTGGTCGGCTGGAAAGTCTTATTAGCAACATAAACGGCAAGGAAGAGATCAATCATCTGGAAAACCTTTTGAGCCTTTCAATTACGTTTTACGTTTTATTAATGAATGAAACCGTTCGATATAACAAAGTATTTCTCCAAACCAGTATCCTAAGATAACAAGTTCTCAACAGATTTCAAATGAAAGATTTGGCTGCAAACTCACAAAATAAATCTAGACTGAATTATTATTATCATCATTATTATTATTATTATTATTATTATTATCATCATCATCATTATCGTCATATATCCTCTAAGCATGAAATATTTTCTAAAATCATCCAAGCGGGGAAATTTGATGATAACGACTGTCCACTCATATAATATCCAGTGGCACATATATATATATATATATATATATATATATATATTCATGTATTTTTTTCAGTGTTTCGAGGTGGGATTTTTTTTTCCTGTTTCTGTGATACTTTGTTATTGAGGTATAATGTATACATTGTCTCTTGTCGGGATTATCAGTTGTTTATCATGTAACTGTTTCGGAGATTTTAAAAACAAAACAATTATACTAACAACAGTGTTGATCAAACACCGTCAACCCCTTCCTTCCAATATAGCAATATATTGAATACCCTTTAGCCGAGTCCGTCGTTAAACGTATACCTTCCCAAAAGTCGCCAAACCTCTCTATCATGGGCGTTGCAGGGCCACTACTCACTGAATGGGTCTAGTTCGTGACACCATCTTATTTTTTGCCGGACACAGTTTCTGATATGATATGGTTCTTGCAATATGGCCAGCCAATTGCCATTTGTGTTTTCCAATTGATTCTTCATCTCTGATTCCTGTTTTATCTCTAATACTCTTGCTGCCTAGTAATCCATCCATATGATTTTAAGTCTGGTTTTTTCCCTGTGTACGTTGCATTGTTCAGTTTGGGAACTCAATCCTCTATGTTCTGCGTTTCAGCTCTATATTTTATTGGTTTTATATCCTTAATTCCACTTCTAATCCCTCAGTGGTAAGACTCAAATACGAGAAATAGGATTGGTTCCCAAAGCATTCAATTTATTCTGACTATAGTAAGATGTTAGTTATTTTTGTTTATCTCTTCGTAAACGTAAAACTATATTTCCGTCATAGAAGACGAAAAACAAATCCTAATTAAAACAAGTTATTATCATCGCCATAAATCAATCACTGTATGTTTGCTAATTCCCTAATCTATACGAATGTTGTTGAACATGTAAGAAAAGGGGCTGCAGACACCTCCATCATAAGTAATAGTGATAAGGAAAAAGGGAAAGGGTCCACGTCTATTTCATTGCTTTTGATTCCGGAGAAAGGGTTCACAACCCGTATGGATGAAATTGATATCAAACACGCAGAGTCCAACGGATAAAGTTCGCTATGAAATATCACGTATTGAATTTTCAAATAAAATCAACATACGCTGTTATTTTCTGTTTGTTTTTTCTTAGTTTCTTTGTTTCTTTGTTTTGTTCGTTGTTCTTGTATTTTGGTATGTCAGCCTTTTTTTTTTTTCACTTTTTAAAATTTTATTTCTACCAATTCTTTATTTTTTGCAATTTTTTATTCATATATTTTGTATTATATGTGTGTGTGTGTGTGTGTGTTTGTGTGTGTGTAAGAGAGAGAAAGAGACCCTGGCTGTTGAAGACAGCAATGTATCTATATCCCTAATATCAGAAGGTTCTTTTAGTATACAAAGGTAGTTATATGAGCGTACGAATGTGTTTATTAGATATGTGCAAAAGTTCTGAGCGCCCTCAATTTTTTAAAACTACTGACTGAATACACAACTGAGAACTGATTCGGAGTGTTCTGTATTCAGTTCATTTATCCTGTTCTGGAGAGAATTAAAAAAAAAAAAGAAAATGTCGGCGGACAAGAAACACGTCTGATCCAGCATGTTGATCTTTTTCCAAGTTGGGCAAGACAGCAGCAGAAGCGAAGAAGATGATTGATGAAGACTATTGAGATAGTTCGTTTGGAAGCAGCACAGGGCGTGAATGGTTTTCAAGGTTCAGGAAAGGTAAAGAGGACTTTGAGGACAAAGCACGCAACAGTAGATCACAAGGATTCCGAAGTGACGACTTGCAAGATTTTTCTGGGTGATGATCTTCACTCAATCATCGTTGGAATTAGCTCAAAATCTTGATGTCGATCACTCAACAGTTGTAAGACCTTTGCAAGGTATGGGAAATTTGCAAAAATCGAGAGAGTAAGATCCGCATGAATTATCAATTTGAAACCACCGGAATTTCGCTTCTTGTCAGAAACCTGTACTAATATTTGAACCTTTTGTTTGTTTGTCTGTCTGTGTCGCTTTCACGCTAAAACTACGAGGCCTATTGATCTAATATTTGACATGGAGGATTTTTTTAAAATCAACTCCTCACATAGGCTAATCTTGGATGTCATCCTCTGACCAGTCTCCGGTTCTAAACACTAGAAACAAATCATTTTTATACCAGGACTTTCGTCTGTCATTCTTATCACGAATGACACTCACGTTACTTACGATAGAATATCTCAGTTCTATTTCTTCATCTTAATTTTGGGTTGATTTCTTTCTTATAACTTCAGCAAGGCCATCAATCTACAGCACAGATCGAGGGTACAGATTTGGGTCTCTGTGTGAATATTTTCTTTTCCATTTATTGTATTGGGTAAGAAATAAAAAACATATCTATCAATACGTTTGTATTTTGAAGTTCTGTTTTCCCCGGGCAACGCCAAGTATCCCTGCTACTGATGATATTCTTTTGGTTGGAGATCTTCATCAGGAATGAAAAACAGGTTGTTTCCGATGATCTGAAGCGCCGAAAACTGTGGGTGGTTCCAGGACAGCGTGTGGCATCAACAGCAAATCCTAACCTTTCGGGGGGGGGGCAAAAGTTATTGCTCCGTATTTGAAGGGATATGAAGAGCGCACTGTATTACGAATTGCTGGGACCTTTCACGGCAGAGCGTTACAGTCATCAACCTCGAGATTTGAACTCTGCAATTGATGAAATAAGAACTATAAGTTCAATGACGTGTCAACCATCCGTGGCAGTAGGAGGAGGAGGAGGAGGAGTAGAGAAGATAGCAAGTTGTCTTCCTTTGAGTCAATTGAATCTCATATTGTTACGGAATCATTCCGAGATTATGATTTTCAGTAAAAATCGTAGATGGCCATTTTTGGCGGATTTTTTTTTGACACTTTTGGCTTTTTAAGATACAGAAATACCGAACTCATACATTCTGTTATAACATCTTGGAAGTTAGTTTCCTAATGATGTCACACCTTTAATGACAGTTTAATCACATCTCTTCCTTCTTTTCTTTGTCAGTTAAATACACCTGGGACCGACCTACAGACCGACCAAAAACGTTTTCAGGATGAGGGAGCCGTAAAGTTTTATTACGACATGACAACACTCTTCCACGTGTTGCTAGGTCAGTCCCAAAGCCATAATAGGCTTTGGGTGGGAATTTCTTTCCCTACGTGGCATATTTATCAGACTTGGCACCATTGGACGTTCATTTGTATCGATCAATTCAACATTCCTGGTCGAAATTTGAAAATGTCCTCGATCTTCAAAATATCATTGACAACGTACGCAAAGAGCCACAGAAAACCAAGGAAAATATTTTGATGATTAATAAATATGTAAACTAGATATTTTTTTAACTAATCTTAATTTAAAAAAAAAAAAAACGCTGGGAACTTTTGCACACATCTAACTAATATATACATTAATTAATTTCCATACAAATTGTTTTACCATCGCAGTGTTTGACGATTTCTGATTATTCGAACCGAGATGGCATCACCTTCTTCGCGCTTAATTGGTTTTCGTATAAAAGATGGAAGGAAGATCCTTTACATATGATAGGGATTCGGCCTTGTACTAGCCATAGATCGCTTTGATTTCTCCGAACGGTGTGAATATTCCGAGTAACGTTCGTGATCATGATCCGACGCTATCTTGGATATACTGTCATGGGAGTCTGTAGAAAAATGATAAAAAGAAAAGAGCATTAGTAAGATCTCATTAAATTAAACAGAAAGTGTATTTTTTGCACATGTTATGTTGATTGCTAAAATAACAGGAATACCGTACATCGATTGTTTACCAAAAGGACAGATTTGAATACATCATCTTCACTTATCTCATTACCCAGAGCTAGTGCATCAGGGTACATAAAATAATTCCATCATATACGTGGTTGCCTGATAGAAGCCATCCTTCTTCAGGTTGGTTTGGAGATCAGAGTTGTCTCTCTCTTTGATTGGCTGTCAACCATGGCTACACAGCCCAATCGGCCCAGCTATTTGCCAATAGGTGGATAAGAAAACATAAATTCGTGTATTCCCCAAGGGCATTTGTATGAAGTGAACACAAAGTACCTTAGCTGGGGTTTGAACTCGAATCAACGATCACATTTTCTTTGCCGCTAATCGTTCGGCGATGCTGCACATTCAACAAATATATAAGTTCAAAACAAAACTTTTTTCCAGGGCCCAAGAACTGACACTGACACAAGAGGTAAATCCGACGTTAATTTGACCCACCAAGCAGAGTCTGAAACAAACTGTTTCATGGAAGACTGCATAGCACCAGTCTCTCTGAGATGGGATTGCAAAAAAATTGACGTTCAAAGCTTGGACGTTACCTGGCTTTGAATGAGTGACTTTAAGAAGTCACTGCCGATTCTCCCACGGTGGCACTCTCCGTAACAATCTTGTTAAAAAGCGCCACAAATGTCTATAACTTCGATAAAAGTCATCAGCGTTCCAACTTTTTTCCAAACAATCGAACTTCTTCTTCCCCCAAAATGGCTCGACTAAAACATTGTATCGACATCATGGATGGAAAGAAGAGATTTGATGGTCAAAGCAAAAGTTGGATAGAATCATGATTTCCTTTTTTCGGACCGACTGCTTTCAAGGTTCTTTTCCAGTTGAATTTCTCTGATCAACGCGATTTCTGAATTTGCTCTAAAACGATTACGAGGTTAAACAAACTCGGCAAGAGCCCAGTGGGAAAACAGACGCATTACTCTTTGTGTTGATAACGACTAACGAGTACACGTATCAAAAGTCGATATTTTGGATATTCAAGTTTTGTAGATTTTACAAGAATAACTAATTATAAACATGATCACTGTGATAAGATATCTGGTGCCAGGCAAGACGTCAAGAAGCAATGAACTATAGAATCCGGTTCGTCATGAAGCCATGTTAAGATAACATGCGTTGAATGTTTTCAAGTCGATAAAAAACAAAGGCAAAGAAAAATGTGGGAAAATTATTTTAAAAAGCAAAAATACCACAAAAAAAGAAATAGGAAGAAGAAAATGAAAGAATTCACGATTAATTATTAAATATCTTATAATTTTGATTCTATTACCTACACACGATCAGAGAGTATATTAGCTGAAATACTGATATTTCTAGGAAAAAAAAAATGATCGTATATACAGGATGTATGAGAAAAAACACAACATTTGAAAAGGAAATAACTTTTTTAAGAAAATACGACATGCATAATCAAGAAATTTGGATAGGGACGGAGAGATAGACACGAACAATTGTAGATATTTACTATATTGAGTTTAACCTAGGTTTACAATTAAAGGGCGTGAGATAAACTGAGACTGATAGTAAGAGAGGGAGAAAATGGAGCAACTTACGTTTAGTGTCATAGATATCAGGAAGCAATTTAGCTTGTTTGGAAGCGAGTACGAAGGCCAACACTGCGAGGATAATGGCGTCGAAAATGAGAATGATGGCCAGAATATACGCCCAACGGATGCCGCATCGGTCCAGTTGAAACTTGTCTGCATTCTGGCCACAAATACGTCGTACCACGTGATGGTCCCAGCCACTTGGATAAATCACGCAGCCAAGGATCATAAACACAGCTGGAATAATACAAATACAAATATAATTGTGAATATCAATAGCCTGATTATACAGAATTTACAAGTATACGAACGTATTCACCGGTAAAAAGTTTTTTTTTGTAAAAATGAATCCAGGAAGCTTTTCGGCGTTCTGTGAGATTTTGGCTGGGCCAAGTAAATACCAAATTCGGACATGTCAGAAAAGAATCATGAATATATTAGATTTCTCAACCAACTGTAAATTCATCATAAGAGAATTAAAGGCGAAAATTACAAGGAAGTACAAGTTGAAGCTTAACAATTCAATGTTTTTGAAATGAGAGAGAGAGAGGGCATTTGTTCCAAGTTATCGTCAGTGGACAAGATAAATGGATACACACATACATGTGTGCCTGCAAGTGCATGTAAGCACGTACATGTATGTGTATTATCATGTGCGTTTGAGGGAGAGTGCGCACGTGTGTGAATGAAATTAATAGAGTAACAAATATACACAAGGTTTGGTTCAAGACAATCCATATACACAGGAGACATATGGGTTAACTAAAACAATCTCGCAGACGCATACATATATATATATATATATATATATATATATATATATATATATATATATATATATATTGAATACTCTCGTCCTGATGCAAAAATATCAAAACTTCTCACAAAAAAACAATATCCAGATATAAAATGATCAGAACAATGAATATGAGATTGCAAGCTAAATTTGTGCAGCCCCCAGATTTATTGAGAGACCTTCCCCGCCCCTAAAGGGCTGACTCACCTCGGACTCCGAGTAGATCCTGATGCAGTGAAGCCGTAGTCAATGGGATTACATAATTAGGGGGCTTCTTTTTCTGATCTCTCAAATGGGATCAATTGGAGCGAAACTTTCAGAGTTGCCCCTTGCAGTGCAACATTATGCAAAGCGTGTGATATATTAATCACAACAACACAATATAAAGAAGAACGTGAGCAACAAAATCTATCTCGTTCTGAATTATTCTGGCGAGTATTTGTCATGCAAGTCACAAAAAATCTAATTTGAAAATAACTGGCTTGCATTACTTAACATCGTAGGATGATTTAAGGCTGTATATAATTTCTAAAATTTCCTAAAGAAAAATTCTTTTTTCAACGGAAATGTGTATTGTTTATAAGACACACACACACACACACACACATATATATATATATATATATATATATATATATATATATATATATATATATATATATATATATATATTCATTTAGACAGAGGTAGCACGGAGTTTCAATGTTCTGCCATGTTTATTTTGAAACTTCTTGCTACCTATGTCTAAATGAAAGTATCGAAATTATCACCTTTTGAATTCAGACTTACGAAAAAAAATGAAAAGCAGCTGTCAAGTACGGGTACCGTTCAAACTTTCTCCTAAAAAAAACTAGTATAACTTTCATCCAAAATATCCAACATACATGTTCACTAAATCTGATAAAATTGTTATCTTATTGTTAAACCCTCAACCACTATAAACACAATTTAATCCTCCAAGACAACTCACAGTAAATTTCCATAATTATCTTGGATATATAGAAGTTAATCTACGAAGAACGTGAGGGGAATTAAACACAAAAAACTAACGCCATTAACCCTAAAACTGGGGGAGACAGCTAACAACTATACGATATATCTCCTGTAACTCAACCCATCCCACTTAACTAATGGACCACTGATATGACTGATGGAAAGTGTCGGAAACATTCCACAACAGCCGACATAATCTATAACGACCAGCGATATGCACAGAGATGAAAACTTCACTTCCATTACGGGAGATGGATAAAAGATAAGCAAAAAAGAATTGATAGTAAAAGACAGATGGATTAACTGGTGTAATATTTGAAACAATTTCAAAACTCACAAACCAATGATATAACAAAATAACTAAAATAACAAAAATTTATAGAAAAAATTGATTAAAAAATCAAACACAATTAACATAATCAAGAAGTTGAAATAATACGACTAGAAGAATCATGAAAAAAAAATAGAAAAAGGAAGTATAAAAATGGTAGGGCAGGGCTTTCCACCCAGGAAGATCAACGATAAAATAGTGCATCTATTATTTCACTATATATATATATATATATATATATATATATATATATATATATATATATATATATATATATATATATATATACATACATGCACACACACAAACACACGCATGCACACACATGCACACACTCACACACATGGAGCTGGTGCTGGCTGCGTCTGATGTAATCTGAAAAACGTTATTTTGGGTGTCAAATTCCCGGTAGCGTCCGAATGGCATTCTTACATGCTGCTTTCTAAACCAACAATGACACATCTCTTGTAAAAATGACAAAGTTTTTGCCGTATACATATTACTTGATAATCGCAGAGGAGCATGAAATAGATTTCTAGTGTGGATATAATTTTTTTCTGCAACAGGACAATAAGATCGTCAAAATCTGTAACTGATAAAGCAGACGTCATAATGGGTGGTAATTAAAGGAGGCAATTGAAATCTACAGTTTAGATTTTCTTTAATGTTTTTGGTTGCGTCCAGATGTCAGAAATTGCTACTCAGATGATTTTTTTTACTCTATTCTAGATGCAAGCCAGACAATAAATCTGGCTTTTTATCTTACTGATCATTTGGTTTCGTCGGGAAAAGGTAATAATACCATGGCGGCGAAAATGTTTATTTTTATTTCACAAATAGTATCGCGATCACTTTATTTCGTCTGTTAGAGACCGTCAACCAAAACTCTCTTGAAAACTGTCTACATGAGTCTCTTGGTCTTCAGGTTTGTTAATCATTAATTACTCCAAAAAGGTTTGCAATGAAAAAATTGTGCTAAATTGGTCCCTAGTTGTAATTTGGTATGCTACCAAAACACATTAGTCATGTGACTGCTTCTATTGAGAGACTGGCTAACCAAACCTGTTTATTTGATAGATCGGGTTTCAGAAAACCTGCTCTTCCGATTAAGTCTGAGGTTAGTTTTAGTTTTGAGGGGCGTATAGCTATATAACAGAGTGGAATTCTGAATGGTGGTATCCCCCACTTTTCGAAAGTTCGCCTTACGTCACATTTTCGTTTTTACGAAGAAAAAACGCGAAAAAACGAAGATAGTATTCAGCATCTGTTTAGCAGCGTGCCGTTATAGAGGCAGCGTGGACAATATAACCCCCCTCTCTCTCTCTCTCTCTCTCTCTCTCTCTCTCTCTCTCTCTCTCTCTCTCTCTCTCTCTCTCTCTCTTGTATCCCATTCTTCATTATTTCCCACAAACCCAATCTTCACTGACTCAGCCTAAGATACCATTATCCGCATTTTGTGGCTTGGAAAAAGCTCAAATCATTTTCCAATATAAATTTATGTCAATTCCTTCTTCGCTTTACGCCATTTCATCTTACAAAAGTTTCATTTTTTTAGGAATTCTCTACTTTCGGGGCGTACGGTAAACCTGTCTGAATTACGTCTCTGCCTATCTTCATTCTCTATTGAAAATATTTCATATTTTACTTATCTGTCAATATCTATTTTGGGAGATGTTGCTGAACCACTTCACTTGAGTTAACTCACAAAATCACGCAATGTTCTCAAAGCTTGAAAGACTCTCTCGTTCTTAGAAGGCCTCTCCCAATATTTGCAAAGGAAATATTTGTGTAAACGAAGACAAAAAAAAATAATTGGCAAACTACAGTAACACGTACAAGACATAATCTCATATTTATCCAGTAGGTGGAGCACAAAAATGTTCTACTTAAAAAAAGGTGTTTTTTTTTTTTTTTTCGAAATATTTTTTACTCTCAGGAGATATCATTATTTTTACGAACACCAAACTGCTAGAGGAGATTGTTCTTTCTTTCTATTTCTCGGTTTGAGAAATCAAAAAATCCGATTATTTAAATCTCTGACTGCCAAAAGAATTCGAGCATTATCAGGCGATTGTCTAATTTGAGCAATGACCTCTCTCAGCCATCAAAATACAACCTGCACTAACACAATTGACTCATAACTAACAGGGTTTGCAGTTTGAGAGTGATTCCCACAAAGCTGGCAAGAAAGGTCTGGCAGTAGTTCTAAGCTAAAATGACCTCTACAAACGATAAGTTATTAAATGCAAGGATGAAATGGAACTGAAATTATAGAAAATTAGATTTCAGGAATCCTTGGGGGGGGATTACTGAACTCCTTCGTCGTGTACTTGATGTTATTAATACAATGTGTCGGCAGATCCATTCTTTAGCCTTCTTCAGAAGTATAATCCGTCAGAAAACGGACTTTTTAACACCAAAGTGGATAGTTTATATCAATATAATAAAAAGGCAATCTTCATGAACCTCTTATTTCTTCTTACTCTAATATAACTGGTAACTAGAAGTTCTTCAGCACATTCTCCCAATCACAATTAACAATTGCCCAAGTTTGACTAAAGGCGAGGCACCAAGAATTTTTTGCCCTTTTCCATTAATTCTCCTTGTCTCCTGAATAATGAACGTAGGCCGATGGACATTGCGTACAAGAAATGCCCATGAGTTTCTGGTCGAGCGCTTTCGGCCAACCCCCCAGCCACCTTCAAGATCCAGGCCTTTATTTGGCCAATATCGTAAGTATAGGCGTTATACTTTTTTTCTTTTTTTTTTTTTCTTTATCAAATTTTCAGATGTCGGCGTTATGGTGTTTATGCATTAAGATGGCGTATATTGGTAGATAATTTACCGGTAACATGGACAGTCGCCTTGGGCACCAAATGCTAGGGACATTTGTCATGTGTCTGAGACTGTAAGACCTTCGAAGTTAAATGGTAAAATGAATAAATCAAACAGAATCAAAACGGCCAAAATGATGGCAACTTTTACACTATTCTTACCGTTGCAATGAAAAGTAGACTCTGGATATATATATATATATTTTTAAGCAATGAAGCTGCAATAACTGCTGAGAGATAAAACACATAAGTTTCCTGGCGTCGAAGACGCTCTGACCCCAAGGTTGCACCCCAATTTTGATCTTTGGGATCAAACTTCACTCCGACAGAAGCATATACATTTTAAAATATTACAACATTAAAGATTTTGTGGTAACTGAAGAAGATCCTGAAATTTGATTATAGATGGGGACTTGACAAAATAGAATCTACGTATTTTTCTTGATAAATAGCATGAAAATCTTCATAATCATAGATATAAGAATCTATCCCTCTCTTTTGCTTCTCTCTCTATCCGCCATTTTGAACCTACTACTTAATCGGAAGTCTGAAATTGTCATTGATGTTTGGTGAGGAAAATTAAGTTAAAACTCAGTAGGAGTTAGACGAAGAGTAACCATCGGCCCATAGGATGCAGGATGAATATTAGAGACTCATTTTGGGTGAAGAGGGGGGTCTAATGACGCTGGAAAATACAGTAAATGTTCTCTCCCCCCTCTCTCTCCCCTCTCTCTCTCTCTCTCTCTCTCTCTCTCTCTCTCTCTCTCTCTCTCTCTCTCTCTGCAGTTCAATGTATCAAATTTTTAACCTTTCCGTGAAAGCTGAATCAGATTTGCTCAAGATCGAAAGGGTTGTATACTCACCAGAAAGGCTCTGTATCCATCCGCAAACCTGTAGCACAGTGGCCGTATTGAGGAAGAAGAACAGGAGTAGACAAGCCGTGCAAATGAGAAAAAGTAGTGCAGAAGCACCGACAAAGAATCCGGAGGCTTTGAAGGAACCGTTCAGAATCGTTTCGAAATTGGTAAATTCTCCTTTGCAGCTGAAGTCGGCAGCAACCTGGGCCTTTTCACAATATTCGTACAAACCGAAGAAACCAATCTCAGGCGAGTCGATCGTATCCCCGAACCACTGTGGCTGGATAAAGACGACGATGTTGAGGAGAGCGAAACAGACGGTAAATATGCCCCAAAGAACGGCGATGGCACGGGAGTTTCGTACATAGTTCGTATGGTAGGCGCGTGTAATGTCACTATAGTAGTGCACCTCCATCTTAGCAGTTTTGAAGATCTGCAAGATAAACAATATATTATTAGTATTCAGCTCATACAAGTATTTCTTCCATCTTATTTCTGTTGCTTCGTATCGCAATTCTACGATCGTTAGTGAGTAGCTCTTCATGGAGAAGAACAGACTGAGAATAAAGAATTGGAACTCTCGTTCCTTATCTTTAGGTGCGGAATGATTTGATAGATTCAACTTAAAAAAGATCATTTTCATTTTTTTCTTTTTCTTTGATTTTTCGTATTTTACAAGTACTGCATCAAAAGATTAATGTAGATTTTTATCTTACCTCTATCCAAGTCTAGAGTTGACTTTGTTTTTACCCGGCAACAACTAGAAGAAAAATAATCCTCATCTAATTCAGGGGATTATACTCTCCACTCTTCGTCTATTCTCTTTGTATTAAATCAAACTGATGTATAAGATCAGAATTCCTCCACCGTGATTTGAAATCACGACCAAGTGATCTGCAGGCAGTTCTTACCCGACTGAGCCAAACTGACAAGTCTGGCATATCTATCAAATACTTGAGGCTTTATTTCCTTCTAAAAAATAAATGCATTAACACTAAAAAAAAGATTTTTTATAATCTTTATTTATCACATGTGCAACACAAAAGTTGCAGTCAGAATGGAAACAGGAGTGGAGTTTCTACCCTGCAGCAACCAGGCTTGCTATTTCTTTCTTTCTAATTTTTTTACTTTTTATGCAATCTTTTTTTACCTAAAATAAAATCAGAAAATCAATCTCATTTTCTATTTCCCATATTTCTAGACAGCTTGAAAAAATTATAATTTATTATGATTACAAAGTTTATTTGAGGACCAAGAAAAACGAGGAAATAGAACATAGAACTAGTTTCAATGTAAAATAATCCAGAGTTTCAGGTTTTTAACAAGTCAATGGTTATTTAAAAGCTTTATATAGTCATGATCATATACAAACAAGCTGTTCATGCAACCAGTGCTATCATGGCTACGATTCATTAAACAAACGCAACAAAACTTTCATTTACTCAAGAGATTATAAATATTAGTATAGTGTGGTTAATTCCTTCCAAAATTCTCCGTTCTGTTCAAAACTACACTGTTTAAGGTCTTATTATAGTTGCGTTTGTGTTCATTCTATTCTACTTAACATTAATTTCTACTGCAATTCTTTCTTCATACTACGTTGAGATCTGCACCAATCAAAACCGCACGTACGATGGTGTTCCTGTTCAGTAACATGGTATATTCTGACAGCAGAGGGAAAACGACGGGTAAGTCACTTAATAGAAACCATCACGTAGCCAACATTTTTTGGCAGCATGATATGTTAGGGATGATCAATTGAAAAATCGGAAAAAGAGGTGATCAATGAATAACTTACATCTTTCCCCTTTTGCTGGACAGTGATCCCTGAAAATTTGAATTTTCAAAGAACAAACCTACACAAAATAAGGGATCAATTTAGCATAAATTTTCATTGCAAATTGAACCCACCACTAAAAAACCTATTCAGGGGTAATTTCCAAATTTAAAAAAAGGTTTTTATTAATGTAATAAGAAGTAATTGTGTAAATTTTCAGCCCTCTGGCTCTATGGCCTGAATGCATGATGCATCCATAGCCAAGTGTATCAATTTGAAAACTGAGGAAACTTATATTGACAATTTTTATGATAGTTTTTGGTTGACAGTTGCTAATGATCACTGATGTATTTAAACCCTGCATACGTTGGGAAGGTTTCGACTCATTTTTTTTTTTTTTTTTTGCTGCCCGCTAACTTTATCGCCCCTCCAGCACATTCTGCGAGACCAATTTAAACATTTCTGAGGACAAGGAAGACATTGATGATTGAACACCAAATTTTGTTGCTTTTTACCTAATATTTATTCAAGCAGTTCCAGCATTCAATCTGTTCAGCATTAAAGATAAGTAAAAAGAGGATTGTCAAGGGTCAGGAAGTACAGCTAACTATACTGGCAGGATCAAGAGTGTTGGTTTGTAAGGTAGCAAGCCTTCCTCCGTTGAAAGATTGGCGGAACCCAATCTTTCTACTCCATTTAAGCTTATCAATAGCTTTACGGGAGGCAGTCAAAAATTTATTAATATACATATGTTTTGTGCATTCCTTGCATAACTGTGTAAGTGCATTGATATCTTAATTAGGAGCGTAGATGGTGATTTGGGGGCCTGGTGAGTTTGGCTTCTTGATGGGCGGGGCTCCTTAAGGGGCCCCTCAAACACTTAACGAGATTTGTTATAGTACATTATCAGTTGAAATGTAGTAAGGGAACTGCTATTCATAAAGCTTTTGGGAACCCTTTCATTGGGGTCCCAGAGCAATCTAAGATCGTTCTCCATCACTTCCCTGAGATACGCCCCTGATCTTGATATGTTTTAACATGGGTTATCGCTACCTTTCCAGTTTTTAAACGGTCGCTGTTCCAGCTGCAGAATCAAGTGTTTTTACACTTTATTCAGCAGCTGGAAAGGTGGCCATTTCAAAACGGGAAATGTAACAATTACGTTAACATGAACAGTTTCTTGTGTGTCTATTTTTTTTTTTACTTTTGTGTGAATGTGTCTGTCTGTGCGTGTGTGTGTGTGTGTGTGCGTGTGCGCGTGTATGTGTACGTGTGGGGGCTCATAGTATCGGGTGCGTCGTTCTTTCGTCCTCCAGTACGTGATAGTGCCTTGTTCGGAAAAGACTGGTCCAGCCGGGTCGTAATGTTGTCTGCGGAATCTGGGATCGGCTCCGGAATGTTTTTCAAGAATCAATACCCACATGACATAGTATTGCTTTAATCCCTCACGTCAACAAAACTGGTTGCTTACTCAGATTAAAGAAAGAATGTCCCTTCAAAATTGGGATTCCCTCTCACTCTTTTTTCATGAACAACCTCCTGGTTTGTAGCTCTCAAGTTCAAGATAATGTTTAATCATGATACATCGGTTTATAAAATCCAACTTCCACGCGTATGGCATGGGCGTCAGCAGCCACTTTCCCAGGGAGGGACAAAAAGACTTACGGTGAGGGAAGATATATCCGGATTTCAATCAGCTTTAAAGAGAGGAAGAGAGTAAAACTTTTTTCTTTCCATGACGTGAACAAACAAACAAACATACAAACAAACTTGGTTACTATGGTCTTTATATGTATAGCTATTTCACAAAGTCATGGTTTTATCTCACCACCAACCGATGATCATCAATATTCGTAACCATCCGACCATGGCCAATGAGACCTCTCTCATCTATCGATCTAAATAGATTGATATAGACAAAAGTGAATTAAAGGCCGAAAATCGATTACGTCTTCGAGTCAGAAAATCGAAACCTGGCCTATCGCGTAAGAAGCACAGATAACAAGGACTGTACTACCGAGGACTTGACTGAGGAGCTTATTATCATAATGCTTAAAATTGCTGTTTGGATGCTTGATATAGAAGATGCAAGCTAGTCTGTGAGAATTAAAGGCGATGTTTAGGATTAAATTTTGCTCGGGACGTAAACTGATAGTCAGTTTTATATTAGTTGAGCTAAAGGCCAGTTTTCGAAGGCTGAATAGCAAGACAAACATATCAGCTCCCGAAGACTGGCCATAAAAGTCGTCCTACACCTTAGGCAAGCAATATGTCAATGTGAGTATTCATAAGCAGCAGCAAACATTTTCTCACTGCAAAACGAGAAAGCCCCCTCTTGTCCAATCTAAGATTAATTCTGTACTCGCCACACTTGATCTGTTCGTTGGCAAGGGATTTCTATCGGGGCCCTCCCTTAGCGGAGTTGGCCCCTGCACTAGGGTTCAGCACCCAAGTTTGGATTCATTCTCGTAGACTGGTTACCCTTAAGAATAGAAAGCCAAGTCAGTCTAGATAAATCACTCATAGCTGGGGGGGGGAGGATATTTATTTCTTTCCCAAGAGCGTTAATATAAAGTGAACATAAGCAGCCAAAGTTGGAGTTTGAACTCTGTTCTCCCGTCCCCATTGCCCAGCAATCTATTTGATTATCCCATTGAAATGAGAATGTGATGTGATTTTTTTTCTTCTTCGCAGTCCACTTTTCATGTTTGAACACGCACTGCCTGTTGCAGCTTGCACTGGAATGTGATCGACCAATCCTTAATAGACGTCAACCTGGAACGTGAAAAACAACTCAAACACCAAAAATATCAATTATTTTTTGTTCTGATTTGTCTCCCTGGAGATAATTACAACAAGCTCGGCTACGCTTGGGTCAAACTCCCTTGTTTTATTGAAATATAAAAGGTAAACGAAACAGAATTCATTTCTCCATACAATATTATTCCAAAAGTACATATAGCATTTCAGCTCCTTTATTAGTAGTTAATGTGAATGGGATTTGCAAACTTTAGGAAAGCAAGTCGACCTGAGCTGGGCTTTAGAAGTGGGAGTAAATGTGTTATCAGTTTTTGTGTACGTTTTCGTATCAGTGTTATTCGTGCATGATGTCATTGGTTTTTAGTCTGGTCATTGTCATCCGTCATTGTTGTTACATACGAAAATGAAATCCAAACTCAATAGTTGGAGTTTGACAATAACAGTGGTGCAAATAGCAATGCAATATTCATACTCGAAGATTAGTTTTTAACAAGAACAAAACGTATATTGTGTTGGATTCCACAATCTTTTCAGTTGATGATTAGTTTCTTTTAACGAGCCTGGTCGAGATGCGAAGTGGCGCTACGGTTGCTGCGGCAGAAAATGAAACCGGTGGACCAAGTTGGAATTTCGACCACTTTTTGCATTTGCCATCTTCCTAAATTAGTAGAACAGATGAAAGCAATATTTGAGGGCAATCGAGCACTTCATGCTTCAAGCGTGATATTTTGTGTGCCTGTCCCGATTGGCCACTTGTAGATCCAATACAGTAGCCATTTTTCAAGATGACCGTCAAATTGGCCTCCAAAAGTTGAAATTTTCCATAGAAATATGTGTAGCTGACTGATCTAGATTATCGTGTTGTCGATTCATGTTTTGAGGCATAATGGATTTTGCTCATTTCTTGACCGATTTGTCTGTCTGATTTACACAGATATAAAAGAAAAGGTTCACAGAACATCAGAAAAATATGTTTTGGTTTTAGAAATAGTATCATTACCCAGTTTATCCAGCAAAGTACGATCCAACAGTCTCCACCAAATGTGGCTGAGTAGGCTACAGTTGGTGTTGAGCAAAGCTACCATTAGTTGGTTTTAAAAGCCAGGTTTGAAATTTTCCATACCCGTCTGGAATTCTGTTTTTTGTTTTTTTTGTTTCTTGGGGTTTTTTTAATCTAATTTTTTCAAAAGTAAACATAGGAAGCTTTGAGGGCAGTTAGATTGCTTTACATGAAAGACGTGTATTTTTGGTGCACAAAAATAGTGTATTTTGAATTGTATGATTAACAAAATATATGACTGATTCGCAAAAACAGGATGGTTCATCCATAGATGAAAAAGAGGAAACACTAAGATTGGGTGCTTAAAGCATAAAACATGCGGTGGATGCATTTTACCAGCTATTAGGGATGCGAAACGTGGAAATTAACAATGGACCAGCTTTGCACCGAATTGCACAGAGAGTCATGGAAAAAGTAATGCTGGGAATAACTGTAAGATAAATCAAAAAAAGATTAACATGGATCAGAGGGAAGGTGAGAGTGAAGGATTTTATACAAATATCTAAGCAACATAATTGATAATGGGCTGAACATTTAGTAAGGAGAAATCACAACAGATGGAGCAAAAAGCTAACTGATTGGTGCCAGTGTGACAGTAAACACAGTAGGAAAATACCAGACCACAAGATGGAGGGTGGAAAGATTTGCCAGTACGTCATGGCAGAGGCTAGAGTAATCGCGGTCGTCATGGAAGAAGATGGAAAGGGCATTTGTCCAGCAGTGATTGCTGAAGATGATGATGACGTAGATTATATATATATATATATATATATATATATATATATATATATATATATATATATATGCGTGTGTGTGTGTGTGTGTGTGTGTTCAATGTGTGTGTGTTCAATGGAAAATTAAAATTGAAGAAGTAACTTGAAACTATGTTTTGTAGTCGATCAATATTCGATTAACAAATAATAATCGTTGGTGATTTTGTTGATATTTCGATGTTTGGATAGTTAGATGTGTAGGTCTGGTCAGTCCCTCAATAGAAACCGTCATGCGACCAATGTCACTTTGTAAGATGCCTTGTTGGGGGTGATCACTTAAATAAATTGGAAAATGGACGATCGATAAATAAGCTAATTCTCTTGCTTTTCCTTGTAGTGATCACTAAAAAAAGTATTACATTTCAAAAAAAAACTAGACGACACAATCTGAGGGATTAATCTAACATTAACCTTCATTGCACTTTAGACCCCCAAATAAAAACTAATTTCTGTTCAAAAAGTTTTTTCTAGGTATAATAATAAGAGACTGTTTATATTTTCAGCCCTCTTGCTATATTGGTACGGCCAGTACGCGTGATACATACCTAGACAGCCAGTCAAACCAGCTTGAAAACTAAGAGAAACGTATCTTGACAGTTTTGTTTTACGGTTTCTAATAGATAGAAATACTACCTATGTCCTATAATAGCTTTTTTTAGACTTGCATACACCATATATATATATATATATATATATATATATATATATATATATATATATATATATTAAACGTAATAAGCTTTGTAAATTTTGAGAGAGATAAGGTACTTGCTTGTTAGAGAAATAAAACCACTGTTTGAATCTAGAGCCGTTGTTTCTAAAGGTTATGGGAAAATACTTTTTCATGGCAATATAGCTGCTATCGTAAGTCATCCGGTAAATACGTTTACCTTCAATAATTTCCTCGCACCCAGCCTTGCAGTAAGCATCAGAATTTGAGGAATTTCTTTCACGTCGCATTCTGCAAACAATCAGTCCCCTGTCTAAACTACTGCCCTGAAGTATGAATTGCGATTATTTCACATATGAAACGCATATACGTCCTTTAATGTATATCTGGATGACTGCCTCATGGATAAGTCCATCTACTACAAGGCTCTAAAATGCCGTCACTGCACAATTTTTCTTGGTAAGCTTTCAGTTGACCTCAAAGAGGCGGTAGTGGGAACATTAAGATCTGGCAAGAAATTGGGGGAGCTAAGGACCCTTGCTAGGGAGAAGATGCAACGGTTTCATGAAAGAGGACTCAATGCTGCTGTTGAATGTTTCTACTCCTACGGCTACAGTCAATCGTCATCATCGTCATGACAGCCTTATAGCGATTGACAACAGGGATTAAAAACGCTAAAAAGGTGTCCTAACTCATCCGGTAAACAATGGATCATCTAAACATTGTGATTTTGAGTTCAGGGTTCGGTTATGTTTTTGGCACGCCATATCGGCTGCAGGTCCTGTTGCAAGAATGTCAGACAAATGCTGGACAATACGACCCGCTGCACTGACCCCCCCCCCAAAAAAATAAGATGGTGCAACACTTCAGACAAGTTCACGAGATATTGCTGACGCCTCCGATCGAGAGATCTGGTGGATCTTGGCAGGGAGAGGGGGAGTCTACGTCAAACGACAGACGTTAAAAGGACGAAGGTCATCGACTAAGTTACTTGTAAAATCTTTAATACTCATTATTAAAACTCACAAAAACTAAATCACGCGAATATAGTCGTTGATCTGATTATGGACCCGTAGCAATACCACGGGTGTTGACAATTACAATATAATCATTACTTTCGCATGTATTTCTGCAACCAAAGTATACGGTTCTTTAAGTAATCTATTACCCGTGAAATGTACCTATACTGACTATAACATACATAGGCAAATGGAACTTATATCAGGTGTTTTTTTCCTTATCATTGATTACTTTTGCTATCTGTCTATAATCCTGTGGTCTATTACTATTAGAATAATTTTAAGCTTCAGACTTTTGAGGGATGACTTATGAATAAATGGCAGTTGTAGCGAAGGTTGAGTCCCTTTTGCATAAGAAACGATGAAAGACATGATGATAATGAATAATAATTAGAAAGCGTAACGGTTGTACACATAAACAAGCAGATAATGATGTGTATCTAGTTTAAGTCTAGATGTATTTTGCACAAAAATTGCCATAGTGGCCAATATTAGGTTCAATTAGGATTGAAAACAGTGGACCATTCTTTGGCAGAGGTACCGGATATTTTTACCAAATAGTACGATTACCGATTTTTCGCTATGGAGATCTACCATACGCATAAATTCAAATTCAACGTAAACTTTTGGTTGTTATTTTGAGACTTTTTCCATAGTTTGCGTGAAATAGCATATATGATTGAAAGAAACAAGAACAAAACAGTTTTTTTCACAAAAATCTATCGAATCAATTCAAATGTATCTTAAGACAATAACCAAAGTTTACATAAAAATCAAGTAAAATTTGAATAAGATTTCTTTTAGAAATCACTCGAACTTTTTTTGTTGAAAAAAATTAATAAGTTCGTAGTCTAGATTGGGTCAATATATATTTTTGACGTAAGTAGTAAGAACGCTCCCCCCCCCCCAAAAAAAAAGAAAATTTGGTGTTTAAGCTTACGGTCCTCCGTAGCGAAAAAATTGCCAATTGTTTGAATTGGTCAAAATGTCCTGTAATTCCGCTGAAAAATGGCCAAACTGTATACTAGCTAGATTAAAAAAACAGATACAGTTTTTTAGTGAAGAAAAACAGGTCTGGTTAGTCATTGAATAGAAACTGTCATGCGATCAATGTCCTTTGGCAGCATACGTAGTGGTGATCAAATAAATGATTCGAAATGGCGTGATCAATGAATAAGTTACTTCTCCTGCCTTTTGCTGGGCGGAGATCACTAAAAATGTCTGAATTTTTTTTCAAAAACAAAACAAGCCGACACAAACTAATGGATCAATTTAGTATAAACTTACATTGCAAAATTGAAACAACCACTAAAAACTGATTTAAGGGAGATTAAAAAAAGCAAAAACATTGAGGAATGAATATGCAAGTTTCAAGCCCTCTAGCTCCATTGGTACGGCCTGTAGGCGTGATACATACAGCCAGTCAGACCAGCTTGAAAACTGAAAGAAACCTATGTTGACAGTTTTGGTGACAGATTTAGTTGACAATTTCTGAGGTGTCAATCAAGATTTTAGGCTTCTAAAAGTTCATCCGCCACCATTACCCCCCCCACACACACACACACAAAAGTTGGCGCCATTCCGATCGGACTTTAAAATTCAGAAGGTTTTAATCGGCTAAGGATACTTCCTTCTCAGTTCACACGTTTTGCAACCAGCACACATAGAAAATTAATGTGCGCACAAAAGATTTCAAATTCTGCTGATAGCTTACTGTGTTTTTATTGAAAAAATATTGATTTGCCGTGTCAAATTCAAAATTGCACACATACTCCTGTTACTAGAAAAATATCTACACAGCATTTGATTTTTGTACCCATTGATAGCAAAACAAGAAAAAGAGAAGACTATGTTCAAAATGTTGTATATACAATTAGTCAACATTTGTTTTTGTAATGAAACTATTAATTTCCAGATGAGTTTCCAATTTAATCCCTAAGTCACTAAAATAGATAGTTGTTGCATCAAAATTAAAACGGAAAATATGATCCGAAATGCAACATAATTCTCTGTAAAATGAAAGTTATAATTGCAAATACATGAAGTGTAAACATTGTATTGTTTGATTTCTTTCGTTCTTTCTTACTTTTCTCTTTCTCTTTTCTCTTTCTCTTTTCTCTTTCTGGCATCTTCTATTTTTTATTTCGAGAATTGATTTGAAAAAAAAAACAATAATATAATATGGAGTGATTTAATGTTCTCTCTAAGGAGCTGCAGAATGGCTTAACGGCTACCGGCAGGGGAAATAGAAAATTTCAAATGGTCAAGTTTTCTCCTTGCATTTCTTCTGCAATTGATAGTTACCTCCCTTCTCTCTTGACAACCCCGCCCCCCATCATAGCAATTACTAAGTTTCTAATTGAAATTCAATAAACAGAGAAAATAAAGATGAGAATAACCGCTTCTCGTGCAGCAAATAGTATATTAGTATCGCAGGACATTAATAGTGAATTCGATACGCACTGGTGCCCTGTTATCACAGGGAGAGTTGATTTATCGCAGTGAAGGAAGGAAATTAAAAGCAATATACTGAGAAGGATAGGTCCGAGGTGCAGGCAACAAGGATAGTCGCCCACAGTGCCGAATGTTAGGGGGCGCCCGGCATGTGTATGAAAGAGCAGGAATTTCCAGATACAAATGAAAAAATGAGAAAATGAATAAATCTGATAAGGATAAAGCAGATATAATAAGAAAATTTCCGAATGTTTAGTCAGATTTTGGAGGAATATCTGACAGTTGCATATTTCCTGTGGTAGTGAAACAAAGATAAACATGGGACAAAGGAAATTCTCATGACTGACGACATGCTCATTTTATTAATGCATTGTCATTTAAATCAATGATATTTAGTATCGATCAGTAGAGTATTGTACCTGAATATACCTCATGTATTGATTCACGGTGAAAACATTCATAAATAAACGAATAAGATAAAACTATACTTTAAAAGACACTAGAGTTGAGCTTGCCTGAGATACCAAATACTCTACGGTTGGCCCTGATATCGAGGATTCTTCTTTCAACTTAATAAAGACTATCCATCTCGATACTCTTAGGTGCCTAATTGCCCCCACCCCACCCCGCTCATTAATTTAGGAAGAAAAATTCTAACCTCCTCACCCCCGCCCTCATTCAGACTCCTTCATTAATTCATTTTTGAGAGTCCATCTCTCCTTCCTAATAGTTGAAGGTCAGGGACAACAAAAGATTTGTTGAAATTTTTCATGTTTTGAACAATGCAAGGGGGAGAATTGGAGTAAAGTTATTGTGCCTATAAACACATGTTTAACCAAATTTAATTGAATCTGCTAATTTCAGCGATTCTAAAATTGCATACCACCAAATGACTGATCAATTTTTCTTGGAAAACAAAGTAATTTTCTTGTTCTTGTCAATACCGTATGTTTATACTACCTATGTGCCTACGCCAACCCAATGTAAATATTTCTGAAACAACTTTCTTTTGTTCAGATCCTACGAAATTGTATGGTGACCAAAGTTTCCTACCCATCGCTTATCAAGTTGTGATAGATTTCCTCCACCTCTGCTCATTCCAACTTCCCCCACATCGGCATTCAAGTACCCAAGACTGAGAACACAGACTCTTTCATTAATAAACGCTATCCACAGACTGTTTTTGTCGGGAGGTCAGTCATAAATTGTGTTAATGGCTTGATGAGTACGACAAGAAAGTAAAGAAAATGGCTCTAAAGACCTTTGGGAAACGCTAATTAAAACCTGAGGAAAGTAGTGTCTCAGTCTCCATATTTATTGTTTTAGATGATTCAATGGTAAAATCCCTCGTGCAAGTAACACAGATATCCACAATTCTCTGTGTTATTCTGGGCCAAATTTAACATTGATGGGATCAAGAGCATGACATTTCCTGGATCATGATATATATATATATATATATATATATATATATATATATATATATATATATATATATATATATATATATATATAAAATATGATGTTTAAGTTACCGTCAAGTCCCTTATGAATCAATAATCTATCTCTGTGTAACATCAAAATAAATTCTTAAATTACATCACTGCAAAAGATCGAAACTTAAAAAAATATTTTTAAGACTTTTTTCGCAGGCGGGGGGTAAAAAATCTTGGGGCTTTAGGCTGGTCCTGTCTGTGGCCTCGATTATCAGTTTATTCGTTTGTAAAATCTGCAACGTGAATAGTGCAGATATTCAACAAGCCTATTCTGTGCTGTTGTTTGTAAAAAAAATAACAAGATATTTTAAGATGGGGAAAAAATGGTGGCATTTTTTAACAATTACTTACCTTCTTGTTACTTGTCCTTAGGTATTTGAAACTGAGCTGGGTGTTACGAAGTGGTTTGTGTATATTATTCACTTAGTTATCAGGAAAATATGGCCCCGTGTACCTGATCGGTCATCTTAGGTTTGAGTGCCGACACCCAGAGCCGTGCCGTTATTGAATGGATGGAGAGAGAAAGGACAAAGATAGATGAGAAGAGAGTGAGGGAAGAGAGAGAGAGAGAGACTGGTATCAAAAACAAATACAGAGAGAAGGTGAGACAGTAATGAAGGATAAAAGGGAGAGGGATTGTTTTTAAAGTAAGGAGAAACGCGAGTAGATAGAATAGAGAGGGTGAGAAATAGATGTATTGACATAGGGAGAATGGAGATGTTGAACTGTTGATCGAGTGTTAGGTGATGTAAATATAACTCTCGACCAGTCCGTCACCATATTGAAGGTGGATAAACCTGTTGGACAGGACTGGAAAGGTGGGCAAAGAGGAGTCGCGTGGGCCGGGAAGGTGTGGTGTCGAGGGAAGATGTGAAGATGGGAGTGCAGGGAGGACAAGGGTATGAAGTGGGGGTTGGATATGAAGATAGAAAGAAAGAAAGATAGGAAGGATGGAAGAGATTGAATGAATATGAAAAGATAGTAGAAAAAATAACGAGAGAAAGAAGAAAAGGTAAGGAAAATGAAAGAAAGGAGGAAAGAGTTTGAATGAATGTGAAAAATGGAAAAGAATGATTGTGAAAGAGAGGAAGGAAGAAAGAATGAAAGAAATAAAGAAAGAAAGAAGGGGGGGAAGAGATTGGATAAACGTAAGAATACAATATACAAGAAAAGAAAAGAAAGAAATTGAATAGTGTAAAAAGAGGGAAAGAGAAAATATCTAAGATAAAGAAAGATATTAGACGAATGGAAAAAACAGGGAAAAGAAAGAGGTTGTGAAAGTTAAAAAGAGGGAAAAGAAAGATTGTGAAAGAAAGAAAGAAAGAAAGAAAGAAAGAAAGAAAGAAAGAATTAATGAATGAATGAATGTAGGTAATGGATAAAATGAAGAAAAAATATCAATAAAGAACGAAAGAAAGGGAATGGAAAAAAGAAAGAAAAAATAACGGACCTCAAATAAATGGAGAAATAAGAGACCACTGTAGGGAAGGGGGTAACGAAATATAAACAAAGTCACCCCTTAAGTAAGTAAATTACTGTCTATGTCTTTTTCCTGCACAGGTGTTTCTTGTTTCTGTTACTAATTTCGTTGTAAAGTGGTACATGCTATTTTATAAACAGAGCAAAACATGACTTTTTATTTGCATGTATTAGTGAATATTATATATACTAAGGTTAGCTCGGCCCAAGGCCTGATGTAAAAAGCAATAGATCATGTTGCGCCAATTTCCCAAGTGGAGAAGCCATGCTCTCCTTGAGAATCAGCACTCGGAATTCTGTTTTGTTTTTTGGTTTTTTCAACCCAATCTTGGACACTGACCACTAGAGCTGGTTTGAGATACACTACGATTTACCCTACCTAGTTGGCTCAGTTATTTAATAAGTTTAGCTTAGTCTAGCGCAATACCAAAATAGAGCAGGCCACCCAGTGAGTATCGAAACCGCCACACCAGCGAATTGACTTAGAAGATGAGCTTGTTAACCATTTCGTTACATTAGAAACCAATAATTTTCAAGTATTACGTTGGTGCGAGAGTGATTGCAGTTTTTCACCATCAACTCCAAAGCAGAATATTAAAGTTTAAATCGAAATAAGAACATCAAGAATCTACTCGTTTTCGAAAACTAGAAGCAAGTCCATTTATTTCAGAAGCATAGAATCATGGGGTCCTGGGACTAATAGATTCTTTGAATGGGTTGTTTGGGCTGCTGTCTAGTTATTGGAGAGCTTCCCTTACAGGTAGTGGTCGAAAATGCTTGAAAAAGTGGTAGTCGATCGGAGAGAGTTCTGATGAGTATGCTATTTGGGGTAAAGTTTCTCAGCCTAGTTCGTTCAATTTCTGCCGGGTCACTCGTGCAAAATGCGAGCCTTTTTTTCTTTCCATTCAGTGCCATTCATGTGACGTGTTCATTTTTTTTTTTTTTTACTTTCTAATTTGGTGCAAATATCGAACAATGTTTTTAGTTCCTCTGCAACCTTACGACTTCTTTCGCATATATTTGTCTCATTAATAGTCCTCAATTGGATGTCGGCAATCACAGAACGACGTCCACATTTTCAAAGCTTTCGTCTCCGTTTCGAAATCTTAAGAATCAACGTTGAGCCGCGCATTCATTGTTGGTCCCCAGACTAAATACTTACTTGATATTGCAAGCAGTTACCGCTGATTCACGTCTCATTTTAAACTCAAAGAACAAAATTGCTCGAATTTGCTTTTTTTCTATCTTCGATTTGACTTCCTCAGATAAACCAGAATAGAAAAGTGAAATCTTAAGCTCTAGCAAATAGGGCGAAATAACTTTAAACTTTGAAATGGTATATTACGTGAACAAAGTTTTAAAAAAAAGCATCAAAGTTTAAAATAACAAAAACTGCTCTTGTTTTTATATCAAATTATGAATTCGAACATTCCCCGTTTTTCGCGCCCCTTTTTTTGCTTTTACAGAAAAGACGAAAATAGCGTCCAGTGTTTGTAATGCAGTGAGACGATATGGAAGCAATGTCCACCCTCTTCCTCTTTCCTACATCTCAGTGTCCTGTACCTCCCAAAACCTCTGATGACTCAGCCAAGCATACCGTCATCATTATGATTTTAAGGTCTACGAACGCTCGATTCTTTTTCTCATATAAATTGATGGTAATCGCTTCTTCACTTTAGGCCATCTCCAAGTTTTGTATAGCTTGCCATCTCACCAAGTCTAAATCCAGCACTGGTTAATCATTGACAAGCGAGATTTCTAAGACGAGCTAAAAGAGTTCTCGGTGTGTAAACTTGGACCTCATCCTTTATAAGTTTCTGCTATGGTACGACTATGTTGTCGGCTCGGGTAGCGTAATAGTTAGTCCGTCTGATTCACTCGTAGAAGGTCTTAGTTTTGCTTCCCAGTATGAGCGAAGGTTGAGAGAAAATTGTGCACCCAGGTACTAATTGATTGTGTGATTATGGAGGAGCGATCCCTTCAGTGAAATTGCATCCTGTCAAAGGGGTGGTCATAAAAACTTGTTGGTATAAAGTCCTGGTCTCGACCGGACTTGAGACTTGCAAGGATCACTGAACTGACACATGCAGCAGACACTGGGACTCTGTCACCAGCTGCCATACTCTATTAGGAGTTCTCTCGAGAGATGGGACGCTTCACCTTTCCTTTTACGACTATTTTGGTAACTCTTTAACAAAGGGAAAGGTTTGGAATTCTGATAAGAGGATAGGAAAAGTGAGAGAAGTGGACCACTTGGACTTGTAGGGGCCACATTAGATTACCGGGGTGCATGAGAAGGTAGAGAAAGTGGAGAGTGGAAAAATCGAGTTGGGTAGGAGATAAATTTTCTTATTCGTTTGAGGACATATAAAATTCTATACGTATCTCTCTCTATATATATATATATATATATATATATGATTTCAAAAGAAATCATGTATTTCATGGTTCTCTTTAAACTTCCAACAATCACAGGCACTGCAAGTTAGAAACTGTCAACCAAAACTGTCACCCAAATTCTTTACACAGTTTTTAAGTTGGTGTGGCTGGCTATGAAGATATCGCACGTACAGGTTCCACCAATTTGAACATTCACTTTGTATTTTGATATAAACGGTATTTGCTTTTTTTTCCTTCAAAATTCCACCCCTAAATAGGTTTTTAGTGGTAGAGGGATCAATTGGCAATGTAACTTTATGCTAAATTGATTCCTTAGTTTGCGTCCGACAACATTCATATGTTTAGTGACCGGTGCCGAACGAAAGCGAGAGAATTGACTTACTCTTGTATCATATTTTAATTGATCACCCCCAACACCTGTTATCATCATTTCGATTTTTTGCTGGATAAGGAAGAGCAACATTTAATTGTTTGAAATCAGAGTCTAAAGATCTCTATTTCTGATTTGCCACATTGGCATGTATGTATGTTGATATTTACTATGCTTTATGAAGATCACCCTTTAGTAACGTCTGTGAGACTAGCTTATCAAACATTACTCTACATAGAAGTGACCAATATGAATAGGGTTATTTAGTTCAGATTGGCCCGACACAAGGTCATAATAGTGGAATACTTAAGGAGGGTCAAACCCAACCCACCAGAGTTTTTCGAGCCTGCGATCTGCGGGCCCCTCGGTGTCCATCTGATAATAGTTGAGAGTCTGCAGATGAAACTATAAACAAATAACATGAATTTGAAGTCAGGATAACTGATATTAGCCCACTATCGAAAAACATCATTGTTCACAGACCTCTACCATTTATTAGGATTCGGATAAAAGTAATCCATATTACATTTTAAAAATGATTTTCGATGATCAAAAGTTGTTTATTAATGTAATCCATTTATTACTGTCCTAAAAATTGAATGCTAAAAAAGGGGGTCTGACAGAATATTTCCTTTAAAGAAGGGGTCAGTGGCATTCCTGGGGTTGGTGTTACCTGAGGCGGTAAATCAGGGTGTCACCCCCAATGTAGCCAATGCGAAAAAAACTGCGCTTAATTGACCTCAGAAAAAATGTCAAAAAACGCGCTAAAAAGGCCACTGGTGGCCTTTTCATGTCCATTCGCAATACTTGTTAATGGCTAGATTCGTCTAAAATGGCCAGAGATTGGCTAAAATCTCTGAAAATGGTGCTAATGTTGAATTTTTGCGCTGCTAAAACATTATAGTGTCACCCAGGGGTGGGAGCTGTTTCCGTCGGTACACCGGTCAAAGGGATTCTTGAGATTTCTAAGTTACGAAACCATCAAATTGGTTTGCGAGACATGCGTGCTAACCAGTGCGCTAAAGTAGGCATCCACAAATGGCCAATGACTGAGTATTAGTCCATTAGCAAATTTTAACACAAGACCAGATTTTCGAAGAGCCCAATGAATCCCAAACTATCTCTCTACGGTTGTTGCTCGGCTTGTTTGAAGGGTCATTTTCACGGAGAGCAAACCAAACAGGCCAGCATAAAAGGTAGAGGGTGCCTTTAAATCTAATCCCAAGGCGTGTGACATTCCGACTGACACCAGGGAGAGGCTAGCATTAAATCGTCCAGAGCGGCGAAAAATGTTCTGCACTGGTGTGAGATGCTTTGAACGGAGCAGCATCGACCAGCTTCAAGAGCATCAAAGAGCTACACCAACGCTTAAAATCAACCTCAGACAAGTACCGACTTGATCTGCCTGGAGTGCCAGCGTTAAATGTGCTCGCAGATAGGACTAGTCATCATCATTGAATTTAAAGTGTAGAAAAGATATCTACCTGATCTCAGTCTATCAATGGATTTGTCTAAATATATTTGTCTAATACTAAATTATTTGTCTAATACTTGTTGGCACAAGACTAGATTTTTGAGTACCATGTGAAAAACTGACTCATTATTAACGGCTTACAAAATTAAGTCATTAATCGCCACTCCCTCACAGATACTTAAGCTTTCCGTTTCTCTTGGCTAACAAAAAAAAAACTCAAGGTACACTTCGAAGTAAGCTTAGTTGGGCATGGTGTCTCGGGGCGGTGAAGGGTGAGTTGTATCACTTGATTAACTGAAGTAGGATTTCCCACAATCCTGCGAATATTGCTGGTATATGAATAAGTTCTCAAAGATTGATTTCTGGAAGTCCTGAAAGTTATTAGGCTACGATTTAGTCATCTGTGCATTAGGAGACATCCAGCTCAAAACAGCATTTCCACGCATGCGCATGATACGAAAACTTGAGGTTTGCAAACAAATACTTCTTTTCAACTTCTCACATTTTCGAATTGTTTGAGCAAGATGTGTCTTCTTTATGGGTCGACGAAAACCAGATCATCAGAATGATACATCTGAAAGCAACGTTTGATGTGTGAGACATTCAACAGCAAAATACGGATAAAAACAACTAGACCAGGGGATGCCAAAAGAAAAAAAACACTAGACATAATATGCCCACAAGAAATGAAAAGCCAAGAGGAAATCGATATCAACAAAGAGACGGATAGACGGCATCGCGAGAACTTGGAGGGGCATCATCTTTAGTCGATGACGATGCGGGACCTTCACTAATTAAACGAATACTTGTTTCAAGACATACTTGATTACATTGTTTCACCACATATCTCGGGAGTCGATGAGAATTTCAATGTCACGATAGCAAATAATACATGAAACTAGTTAGTCCCCGTGAAAAAAAAAATCATGGATATACAGGTTTCCCTTGTTATCGGAAAGTAGGACCTTTAAAACTATTTTGTGAGTCGGAACGGAGGTGTATAAGAGAGGGAGAGTGTGTTAGCCGCCTTTATTATGGTTCATTGCAAAACAGAAGCTGGACACTACTTTCGCTTTTCGCCTTTTTTTCGTAAAAGCGAAAAAGTGGTGCAAAGCAAAATTTTGAAAAGAGACGTCTATCTGTATTTGAATTCTATTTGAGTTTGTTTTTTGTTTTTTTAAGAAAGTAGATTTTTTTTAAACTCTTGTGAGTGGAAAAGTCCTTTGTTTAAAATAGTGGATAAGAGATATTTTTATCAGCAAAAAAAAAAAAGAAGACTCCATAGTTACAGACAGAGAATCCTGAAAATAACATTGTCTTTCGTCTAAGTAGATGATAACCCTGTTCTGTCGATAATACCACAGGCTATCCCTTTTGTCTGGATTCTCAATGGACAGCATACAGATTGAGTGCCGAAATTTGCTCAAAGAATTTCCAGTTCGACAATTATGAAAATCGTTGCTTAATCATCAAATGTTCACTAAGACCAGAAACATTTAGATCATACTGAAAATGACTCAAACTAAATAGTAGGGGGCGTAATGACAAAGTCAGTTTTTATCGAATCCCCGCAGCCCTACAAATGGCCCGCCGTCCAACCAGCCAAATGAGCTACAGATTCTTCTCTCTTTGCTAGTGTGTATGTGTCTGGGTGCTCCTGGTCACATTTTGGGGTTTACAACCTTGAGGATTTGCACGAGTGCACCACTGAGCGCCATCTTTTGAACCAACAATGCCCAATTTCTTTAGATAATCTTCGATAAAAGATGAAAAATTATTTTTGATAATTAGTTCTGATACGTGAGCGGGCTAAGGAGATTCATTTATGCAGGATACGGATATCTATTCATCAGATCATATAACCTGCGATAAAATTTCCCTTCACTGATTACAAACGTGTTCACACTGCAAATTTTGACAGGAAGAAGAAAAATTAAAAATTTGAACCGATATACGTAAACAAAACGCTATTCCATCATTCCTTCATTCGGTTTTCGTCATTTTTGCACTAATAATCTAGCAATTTATGGCGGTCAGGGAAAGAATTTGATGAAATGTCGAATTTTACCATTTTTGAGCTAAATTTCACTTGAGCAGGTTTTGGCACTCAGTCTGCTTTTTATGCATTAAAAATCCGGAGAAGGAGTAATCAGCAGCCAAAAATTAATGCAGAATATAACTATGATACATAGACAGATATCCACATATATAACAATTAGCAATGTGCAGGTGTCTTCTATCACACCAAGGGGCGCAACTGACGAAGTAAAGAGAATTTCATTCATGTTCTAAAGACCTAATAAAATGCCGAATTCAAAGAATAATATAGACATAAAAAGGGTATTAAAAACGGAAAAATTCGTTTGTGGTCTCCACGTATATGAAATGCAATGTGTATAGAAGACTATTCTCTAAGCTTACTGCAATACAAATCTCTATCATCCACGTCAATAAAATGCAATGTGTATAAAAGGCTATTTTCCAATCTCACAGGAATGCAAATCTCTATAATCCACGTATATGGAATGCAATGTGGATGAATATATATTTCATATGAACCATCATTTTTTACGGCACCGGTAAACTAATTATCTAATAAGTTTTGTAAATATTGAGAAGAGCAAAGCGGTTGCTTACTTAAGAAATTAATTCGGTGATTATAGCGTAACATCGTCATACAGTCTTATAAAAAAGATAGAAAGTCAATTGAATCTAGTATCTTTATTCTGGCACCCAATTTATATGTTGTGCATTAAAAAACAGGACAAGAGATAGGTCTCTTCTTCTTTTTTCTTCCTTACACTAGTTACGGCTTCATTTATCTCTGCTTGGGGTCCACAAATTACATTACTATTCACTCAACCGATTGTGATACGTGAAATAGACTTGGAGACGAGGAAAACTGAGTCATTCGCCATGCGGTATTTGACCCTTGGTGGGGAAGGATTGGATTCACGCCTTTCTCAAAGGCATCATTACGAAGTGAACACACACTGTTCCAGTCAGGGTTTGAACTCGACTCACTGAGTCCATTCTCTGCTGGGGACACTCGCACCTCTTTAAAGGGCTTTGTAAAAAGACCGAAGAAAAAATTGGTAGTTAGAATTGGTATAGTGGACCACGATCAGTCAAACCATTGAGCAAACTAAACACTCGCTTAAGGTACCAAAAGAGAAGGAGGTACCACAGGTTTCTCACAGTTTTCTGTGTCAATTATTTTAAGCTGCTTGAATTGCCCAACAAGTTTGAATCTAAAATTCAATTTTTCCCTGTACACATAGAGTTAATCCAAATACCCAAATGATTCAATGGACCACACAAATGCGGTTATATTGTAGGAAACTGGTCATTGTCCAAGTCCAAGTTTTAGTTGTAATGATTCAGTTTGATAAAGTGGTGTATTTTGAAAGAAATTGATCTCAACGTACTTTAAATCAATGTGACCATCATTTCTTCAGGCCTATTTTTCATTTTTGAAAATTTTGTCAATTAAGCAATGTGAAGGCAAAAGAAGTGACATTATTTTGTGCTTAGGACATCAAGTGGCTTTAATTTGGCCCTGACGTGATTTAATATATAGGTGGAAAGCGAAAAAAAAAAAGTGACCTCGCTCTAGCCCACGTATAAAAAAACGTCATTGTGTGCCTAGCCTAGATCTTTTCTTCTTTTTTTTTTTTTTTGCAAACATTGGCCGCGTGTGGATGCTGACGTCCATGTTTGCTTAGAGCGAGGACATTTCGTGATCACCTTTTGATTCTAATCCTTTCCAGCCAGTAAAACGAGATTTTAAGGTTTTGCCTACTTTCTTGATTAATGGCCGTACGCCAGTTCAGTGTTATTATTCGGTAACCTGGACACATGAAATGACATTTTTTTAGATCGCAGAAAATGCTAAAAGTGACAGATTTACTTGTGTAATTACATTTTTTCCAGATTCAATGTAAATAGTGACATGGTTCGTTATTATTGGGGGGTTTTGAGCGCTTGACAGCAATGGTTTCCACTCAAGAAGCAAGATTAATTTTCAAGTACGATTTCAAATTAGGACAAAATGCTGCCCGATCTGCTAATAACGCCAACAATGCATTTGGAGTGAACACGACTAAAGCACTAATTGTTCAGCGTTGGTTTATTATGCCTAAGTCTGGACATATGGATGTCAATAATGAACCACAAGGAAGGCTCGAACCTGTTCTCAATGATGAAGAATCATCGACAGCAATGACCAACTACATACAAGCACTTTCAGGAGACTTTAGGACTTCAGCAGCGACCACATCACGTCATCTGAAGGCGATAAAAAAAAAACGTTAAAAAGTTGAGGAAATGGACCCCACATGACCTGAATGAAATGCTCCATGACAGCGGCAAACCACACCACTCAGTTGACTTTGGGAATTGGCAGCAGATTCACCTAATATTTATCTTATCGCTTCAGGCCTTTTGAACTTTATATTCGTGATAACAAGTTCAATAACAGGGAAGCCATAATTCGTGCTTTTACTGCCAACTAAACCTGAAGGATGATTTAGGGGTGACATATTATCATTTATATGCTTCGAGTGGATCGTATTTGGATTATAGATTTACCATTTTTGTTTTTTCATACCATCCTTCATCCAGAAAATTCCAACATTTATATTCAGTAAAAATGATTTGGGGTTGTTTGGGGGGGGGGGTTAATCTGTAATGTAAGTTTTGGCTAAATTGGCCCCTAGTTTGTGCCCGCTTGCTTTTTGAAATTCCTGACATTTTAGTGATTCAACGGAAGGCGGCAGAAACAACTTATTCATTGATCACCCCTTTTTCCTTTTTTTATTGATCACCCCAGCAAGACACGCTGTTGGTCATGAGACGGTTTCTACTGAGTGACGAACCAGACTTGTTCCTCTTAAATTATTTTTTTTTAAATTTCACCAGAATAGTTTTGGTTGTAGTAGATATACAGCTTGCTCAGATTCAACTTTGAAATAGTTGCTATCAGTTTTTCCATCTTGATCTCAGTTGCTTTTCATCGCAACTACTCGGAGTACCAATCTACGGACATTAGTAAACAGTGTGTGTCGGAAATAAAGGATAAGCTGTCAGTGAGACTCAAAGTAGCATCCTATGATCCTTATGAAAACATTCAGTCCGCATGGAAACAGTGAATTAGAAAAGGTGTGGTTAGTCATTCGATAGAAACCGTCACGTGAGCCAACATCTTTTGACAGCATGTTAAGGGAGATCAATTCTTAAAAAATGGGGAGAAAAGGGCGAATCAATGAATAAGTTACTTCTCTCGCATTTCGTTAGGCAGTAATGACTAAAGAAATTATGAATTTTCAAAGAAAAAACAAACAGACCGAGTGATCAATTTTGTATGAACTTACATTGCAAATTGAAGCCCCCCCCCCCCCAAGAAATCTACTAAGGGGGTGGAATTTCCCAAAAAACAAATAAAAACGTTTTCTGTACACATAAGGAATAAATGTTTGAATTTTCAACCCTCTAGCTTCGTTGGTGTGGCCTGCACGTATGATACATACATACGACAGTTCCAGCATTTTTTGCAAAAAAATTTAGAAGTCATGCGTTTATGTCTCAGAGTATTCAGGTTGAATGATTTTGACAAACTCTTACCACTGAGTCTTGACTTTGTTTTTATATTTAACAACAATGACGGTTGACAATGACCGCATGCACGAATAACAATGACACAAAAACTGATGATGAATTCACTCCCACTTCCAAAGCCCAACTCAGGTCAACTTGTTTCGCAAAAGTTTGCTAATCGCATTTACAGGAACTAAAGGAAAGGGACACATAGTTCTGGAATAATATTGTATGGAGAAATGAATTCTGTTTTGTTTACCTTTCAAATTTCAGTGAAGCAAGGAAGTTTGATTGCAACAAACCCAAGCTTGTTTAATTTAAATTCAACAAATAAAAACTAATTTTGACCTGCTTGGTAGGTTAAATGTTTGGTGTATTCCCAACTAACACAAGCTGTTGGTGGTTGAGCCCAGGTAAAAACCAGGATTTCAAATGCTGATTTTCAGGGCACAAAGATCTTCCCCACTCTCAAGATTGGAAAAAAATAATTTTCTAACACTCGCTAGATATCCTAGTTTTGCCTTGTGCTGTACAAAACTAAGTTTGGGAAATATCAATAGGAGCTCTTTTTACTTATTTAAAAAAAAGTAAGAGATACATTTGTTGCACCATATTTCAGTCTTAAAAACTATCAAGAAAACAAGACATCTGACCCACAAGCAGCCAAACTCCACTCTGTACGCAACTATCTTCCGGAAAAAAAAATGTTTCCCTACTCATTGACGGTAGTGTATGCAAAATTTCAAGTTTTTAAAGAATTGCTGTAAAGACGAAAAAATTTTTTTTAAAAATAAATTCCAATCAAAAGAATCTATTTGGCAATACCAGATAATTCAAATTAACATCCATAGCTTCCTATTTTCTCTTCCTCTCTCTTCCTCTATCTCTTTTCTCTCTTTTTTTTCTTTCTTACTTCCTTTCTGTCTTTTTCTCTATCCATCTTCCTGCCATTTGTTGATTTTTGACTCAGGAATAGAACCCATCACTCTTTTTTCCCTTCTCTCTCTATCCATCATTCAAATTTTATGATTTTTTCACTTTACAGTCTTGATATGAAGTCTGAACTGAACTGTAAGGTTAGGAAAATAGTCAACTCAGAAGTCAATTCATTCTTTTTTTGTCAAACATCTTTTTACCTGATTCTATACATACAATTACCCTTACAAAATGTGTAAGGTCTTTTTTGACAGTCCCCAACACACTAAATGACTATAGGTATTACAGCTCACTGTATTTTTATTTGCTAAATGAATGTTAATAAAAAGGTTTAAGAGCCCCCAAAACAGATGACTTTTGCCCTGACTGACCATAGCCCCAACAAGATAATAACAACAGAGTTACTAAAATGTCCTTAGCTTGTTTGTTCACATTCATTTAACATCAGAAATACAGTGAGACGTAACAACAATACTTATTTAGAGCAGTGATGATTAATGAAAAAGACCCTGCCCTTTTAATGAATTTTCATGTTGAGTTTTCGAGGCTGTACAAAATATTGCCACTTCTACCTAAAAATCAATCACTGGAGCAAAGTTGGTTCATTTTTTTCACAATACCTCCCCAATATGTAAGTCCTTATCTCTCTATTACCCAAAACTTTACAAGCCTAACTACGTCATACTGACTCTTCTGACAGATATGCAATCTTATATAGAGCAATATATGACTGGACAAAATCAAAGGTACCGACCGACTGGAGTTGTCAGTTCCAAGAGGGAAGGGTGTGTCAAAACCAGTAGGACAAAAAAAGGAGGTAATTTACTTTTCTAGTTTTCCCACAAATGTCATGAATGCTATATCACGGCTGTTGCAAAATAAGTTTCCATTTTACAATGGTTTTTTATTATACCATAATGACCCCCATAAGTGGGCGAATAAGTTAATGCAGGGAAAAATAAATAGCTAAAGCAACAAAAAGAAAGTTAAGTTCTTGTTGAACAAGTAATATTCAATAATTATATTGAAAATATACCATGCGTTGTGCATATAATTGAAAATATTAATACTACACATAAAATGGAAACTGAAATGAAGAATAAAAGTCTGTAATTATAAACAAATATCAATAAGTTGAAGTTGTCCTTTGGGTGAATAATATGCGGATACTATTCATAAACAATATTTGAAAAGAATTTTAAAATTGTAATGATAAAGTAAACAAATCTTGGTTGGTGCAATGCAACTTACTTAATGCTTTAGAAGGACAAGTGAGAAATTATATGACTTGTGGCCACATAAGTACTAATGATGTCATTTTGTTAAATCTACATCTTACTAAGATCAGATAGGTATAAATAAGGGAGAAATGAAACTCTTCCTTCAAACTCATAAAGTGCTGGTGAGGGCTTTTGCCCCACTGGGGGCAGTGCCACCTCAAAAACCAAGAGAACCAAATGAGGAGGCGTGACTCCACTTGTCAAGAATGTATCTACACAGTAGTCTTGAGGTGCTTTTAATCACATAACAGGAATTCAAATATGAAAATCAACTTAGAAACTGTGAGACAAACAATAGCAACATAAGCAGAGATATCCTGATGGTTTGTTTATAGAACAATATCCTGACCTTTTAAAATGAGTAATATACCTGCAGTGTACTGTGAAATGTCAGATGAATTAAAAGCTATCAACAATGATTCTATCTGTTCCACTTCATTGAGATATGCTGCAAAAAGACTTTCTTTCACAGATCCTCTGATACTGGGACGCCAGTGGTCGACAACAGAAAGAGTCAACTGACAAGACAGGAAATCACCAGTGAAGAGATGAAGTAAGTACACACACACCACCTCAATTCATCATCACTGTTTCATAACATTATCGTAGAAAGAGCATCCTCTAGAAACAAGTGAAAAAAGACAAATTTCAAAACAATGAAAAAGACATTTTTAGAAGATGGCTACTAGACTAAAAAACGGAAATTTTCAAGGCTCTAAGACAGAAAATAGGACCAAGAGAACTGAAATGAAATAAAGACAAGGACAGACAGATAGACGTGTGAAAAGGGAAGAATACCTCAGACCTATATTTTTCGTTGTTGGGTCAGGTCAGTAATCGTAGCTAAGGAGATTTGATAAGTATAAAAACCATGTAGCAATTGTCAATTATGATAGAAGTAATTAGTTTACATCAGAAGTTCTCCTTTATCTTTGATAGATAATGCAACAAATACTTAGTTGGTTCAGAGACATTATGTAAGAATTTCATAACCAGCCATTTAAAAGGAAAAAAAAAACACACACACACACAAAATCACTTCATTATTCAATATTTATTCACAAGGATTTGCCTGTGAAATAATCAACAATTGGAATGGTTATGAAAACTCTTTGAAAATAAAAAATAATAATAAATAAAAATTTCATCATATACAGGAGTTCAAATTTTGGTTTTTCCAAATTTCACATAAGAGATTGTGTACCAGAAGTAATATTGAATGTTAAATCCTTAAACTTTGTGCCTAAAGAAAACAATCATCAACATTCGCACAATAAAAGATATTCTTTACATATTAACCTTATCAGAGCAAACAAGTGACTGTCAGGGCCAGAGACTGTTTCCCTCATGTGTCCTACATTATCGACAAAGAAACTTGGTGGCACCATTTCTAAAACTTTCATTTCAAGTAGCTTTCTCTTGTCCTTATTGTCAACAGACCCACAATTCCTCTGGATTGCATTCAAGACTGTTTTGATTGTCTTCAGAATTTTAAGAAAGTCAGAAGAGGGTGCTACCAGACCCCAATTACCCTCAAGCTGTAGCAGACCATTGTTCGTCTGAACTTGGCCAGACACAACTTTGACTTTGTCCACACAGGTTCCAAAACAGTCCAGGCACTTTAATGACTTTGCTAATCTCAAGAGGATTTCCTTTGCCCAAAGTACATTCACATCATCAAGTAAGCTCGAGAGCTTCAACAAGTTTTTCATCTGAAATCCGCTTGTTCGGAAATCTATACTAGACTGCTTATCTACAAATTTAATAATACTGCTACTACTGTAATCTGTACTTTTGCTGATACTGACAAGGTTTGCATCTTTATGAGTAAACATGTCCATCAGAAAGGTCACTTTTCCAACACTGGCTTCCAGGATATCTTTGAAATTAGCTTGGAATTGGTGTGCTGTGAGTAAGGCATCATGGTATTTGCTGTAACTCTGCAGGCATGAAAGAAAAGACTTCAAGTGAAAATGTTGGAATTTGAACATCAGTAGGTGCTTCAATTTTTCTGTTGTCAAAAAGTGCTCACATATTTGATGAAGACTTTGTATATTCAAGAGAAAACCCACAATAAACATGTTGTTTTTGGTTTCAATGATTTTTTCACCGGCACTGTTTTTCATGGACCCTAGAGTCTTTTCAGCAAAGTCTAAGAATCCCCGGATGAAAGTGATTTGCCGTAATGTCATAGCAGCTCGATAACCCTTGGCATAAAGATTTTGCGAATTGAAGACCTGAAACAGAAGATCAAAAAGCTTGATGAAGACTTCAGTTCCTTCTGATTCCAGAAAACCTAGAGTCTTCCCATAGCGTAAAACCTGTAGGGTATTTGCAACAGATGCTGTTAGAGGCTGAGTTGACAGTTGCAGTTTTACTTTCTGTCGATGGAAAAGTTGTTTCGTATTCAATTTGGTCACTGAACAAGGACTGGGTTCGTTCAGGATCTTTTTCAAACGAACAATATGCTCCCAAGTTGCTATGCCATGATTTGGAATGTGTACTTCTTTGTTTTGAGCGAGAGTATTTTGCGTGAGCCGCAGTAAGTAGTGAACATCAAAGAAAGCAAAAACTTCCTCTCCAGAGCCAGAAGGGTGGGGAAATGTACACTTGAGTTTACCTGGAGTAACGCACCCTCCTAAAAGTTCCAGCAACTTGTGGTCAGCTGTAAGACCATCCAAAACTAGAGCAATGGTTGAAACCCCAATTCGTTCAAGAAGAAGTAAAGCATTTTTAACAATTTCTCCCAAGACATCTAAAGGTTGTCCATCAAGGAAGAAATATCCAAGGGGTAGTTTCCAGTGTCCAGTTACACCCACAGCCATTAGAACCAGAACCTGGCTAGCAATAGCCTGATTGTCACCTAGACTGGAATTCAGTTTGAATCCATAGTCAACATAGCCAAAAAGTTTTCCCGAGGAATCATCCCAATGCATTTCCTTTCTGAGAGGAACACATTCCATGAGAAGAGAGCAGGAATTGAATTTGGAACCATGTTCACCTTTGACTTTTTTCTGTAGAAGGGAAAATATTTGTTCCAGGAAACCAGGGGAGCCATCAGTATGGCACAGCCAACTGAAAGGAAAATAAATAAATAAATAAATAAAAAGGATGAGGAAAAAATAACTGAGTTTAAGAATTTGTAATTTTAATTCAATCTTTATGATAGTGAACTATAACTTTTCTCTAAGCTGTTCACCTTCAACTACTCAGGTAAAAATAAATAATTAATAAACCAGCACAAGATTAATCGTTGGACCCAAAATGACCATAGAGACCCAAAAAAGCAACAAAAAAAAAAAAGATATGTATATATATATATATATATATATATATATATATATATATATATATATATATATATTAGATGGTGCCTAGTGGTATACTCATGCAAACTTTCAAGGTTGTAGCACCCAAAATGTGACCAGGATATAGATAGACACAGACACTCAAAGAGAGAGGCATCTGTAGCCCACTTGACTGGTTGATCGAGCCATTTTTTGTGGGGGAGGGGGCTGCAGTTATGTGATAAAAACAGACCACCTCTCCTTCATCATACCTCAAATACAAGTGGAAGATTTTTTTCGAAATGTTCAACAATAACGATCCTAACAAGAAAAAAAAAAAATTTTAAAACAAAATTCTCCAACCTTTGCAGAGTCTTGGGACAAGGAAGCACAACTTGCATCTCTCGCAGATGAACGTAAGCCTTTGGGACGAAGAGATAGAGGGTCAATGCTAATTCAAGCTGCTCGGAGGTGTATAAGCCTTCACTTGCTTTAAACAAATTCAAAGGCATTGCTAGAAGAGAAACGAAAATACTTTGTTGACGAAGTTGCAATATCATTTCTTCAATGTCCAGGATCCACTGAAAATATTATTCATAGTTTATTCATAGTCAATTCATTAAAATAAATTATGGATAAAAGTCCCCAGCTTTTCAAAATTATTCTACGGATATTTGAATTTTTTTTATAAAATACATATATTTATAGTGCTTGGTACAACCAAACGATGAAAACGCATTTATTTTTTGCAACAAATATTCATTTTTCAACATAATCTCCTGCTTAGTTAATGCACTTAGTTTAATCATATAGACCGAACCTTATACAATGAAAATCTCAGATCAAAATTCAGCTAGTAACTAGATGTAAGGCTACCAACTCATTGATACATCGTTGTATAGGTATTCTTTTGCATCAATTCCCAATTGTTATTCCCTTTTAATCATTGCAACCCACAACACTGGTTTAAATACTGTTTGTGGGTTTAGAGTTATTCTTCTGATCTGATATTTATATGTATCTTTGCATTTTTGTATCTATGTATCTGGACTTTGTAGAACATTTTGTGCACCCACACACTCCCTTCGTGAAAGGGGAAAATGATTTTTTTAAAATCCCCCCCTCCAAAATGAGGTTTTAGTAGGCGGGGGGGGGGGTCAATTCTTCAATAAAAGTTTTTTGTTAAATTGATCACTTACTTTGTGTCCACCTTTGTTTTTTTGAAAAATCTACATATTTTAGTGCCTCGACAAAAGGCAGGACAAGTAACTTATTCATTGATCACCTTTTTTTTCCAATACATGTTGCCAAAAGACACTGATCACTGGGTGGTTGAGAAAAAATACCTTTTCACATATATTTCATCTGTTATGCCTGTGTTATTGTTGTTGCTGTTAATAATCACCACTACCAACAACAGACCGGTTTAAACACTCTTGCTGGGTTTAGGTCATTCATGTGTTCTAACATTTATATTCATCAGTTGTACCCATGGAGAAATTCCTTGTTAGTTGACCTCTGAAATAAAACTAAACCTAAATATTATCTCTCGGCATTTTTCTCAACCTATGCCTGTATCCGCTCCCATATCGCTTCCAATTTTGTTACCGGTCTATGATTCTATCTAATTGTTATACAAACATGGATAAGATTCATACGCCGAAATTTTCTTACATCCCTCAGATAACTACTCAACCTTCTTTCCTTCCCCTCTCTTCCCACCCTCTTATTAAACTAACTAACTTCCCTTTCTCCCATTCTCTCTCCCTACCCCTCATGTAAACAATTCAAATCTCTTTTTACCCCTGTTCCTTTCTAAATAAAAAAATAAGGAATATTTTAAATGAAATAATAAGCTGCCAAAAGATTTTGGTCACCTGGAGGTTGAGAAAAAATACCTTTTCACATACATCTCGTCTATTGTGCAAGTTATCATTATTATCAATCACCGATACCCACAACAGACCGGTTTAAACACTTTTGCAGAGTTTGAGTTATTCATGTGTTCTGACAATCATGTATGTGTATATATTTATCTATGTATCTACATATCAGGACTTAGCCCAGCTCTAATACTTTCAGAGCAGAAACTTTAAATTCTGCATGCACACACTCTCCTCGATGAATAGTGAAATTGTTTTTATGTTCGGGGGGGGGGGGGATCTTTTTACCCCCCCCCCCCCCCCATGTTTTCAATAGAGGGTTCAATTCACAATATAGGTATATGCTGATTTTCCTTGATAAAAACGAGCATATATGGGTGGTGGTGATTCATAATTTCCCTTGAAATGCTGGTTTCCTTATTTTCTATTTTGTTATTTTCCACGCCCGACATATTCACGTTTTTGGTTTTTTTTTGTTCCTTATGATCAGAAATATTTAGTTTGTTAGAGCAAAGAATTTGACTAAAATTATTCAAGGATGTGATAAAGTAGCAGTAAAGTTGGTGGGCATCAACATAAAATGTCAAAACCTTGCTCATACATACCAGGTTCAAATGGAGTTGCAACTAAAAAAACCTTTTCTGATGATTATTATTCTATTTCTCTTTCCCTGCTACAGGAATTTGCTATATCACTTTACAAGTAATCATTAGACTGAAAGTTTTGTTCAATAAATCCTACCCATGATATCACAGTGATTAAGTGAGTATAATTACAAATATACATCTGTAATTTATAATTTATTTCTTCTATAGACTTGATTCGCTTCAATGAGTACAGTGGCAGCAAAAAACTCTCTAGGTATCATAATGAATACAATTAAGATATACAGCATTTCTTTTTTTCATTTCAAAGAGAATTTTTCACTCTATTTTTGAATGTAATCTCTTTTACAAAATGGAGGTGGCCAAATGATCGGCTGCACAAGAAAGTGGAATTGGCAACGTTCATACTCCCACTGAGACAGCTAGCATTCACTTTGTACTAATGCCCTTAGGAAAGCCATTAATATATTTCTTCTCCCTTACCCCAGCTACAGGTAAATAGTAAATATTTGAAAGTTAGACAAAGACCAAATTTTATGGTAAATCCATTCAACTATAAATAATTGACATCACACAATTATTTCGTAAACAAGTCCCCCCCCCCATATCCAAATCTTTTCTCGAACAACACGTAACAGTATTATTGTTTGTTTTTATTTTGTTCTAATATACAAGTGAGGCCGCTTATTGTGATCACTTTGGGAGAAGGACTTTTCGATAACAATAATCGCCTGATAACATTAAGCAGACGAAAGAAAAATCAAGAACAATATAAGTAAATTGTTATAAATTCATTGTTATAAACAAGTTTGCATTATGAAAAATCAGTATGAAATTAATATGAACTAGCATTCCAAGGGAAATTATGAATCACCCACACCCATATACGCTGCTTTTTACCTCCTTAATTTAACAGCAGTAATCGTAAAATTAGGCAACTTTGATGAAAATGATACCAGTATGATTTAAATCATAAAATTAGGATTTAAAAAAAGAAAAAATCAGGTTTGGTAAGTCGCTCGACAGGATGATCAATAAAAAAAATTGAAAAAAGGGGTAATCAATGAATAAATTATTCTTGCCTTTTGTTGGGCAATGATCTCTAAAAAAGACTGAAATAAAAAAAGACCTTAAGGGGGCTCCACTCCCCATTTTGGAATCAGAGCTGTCCTTCTCCAAGACTGGTTGCCTTCCCAAGGCTAGAGAGCTTAATCTGCCCTACTATTTTACCCATAGGTTGGGATGAAGGTATTAAAGATGGATTCATGCCTCTCTTAAAGCCATTAATACGATAAACAGCCCTAGATGGAGTTTGAACCTAGGATTCAATTGTTCATATCATTACCATTACGCCAATCACACCTCAATTCTTTTGTCAATAAATAATGGGTTATAAAAAAGTTTGAAGTTGAATATCAAATGAATTTCCAGTAAAACAGGAATGGATGAATTCAGGTTTTTTTTATTCATTTTTGCCATAAAGATCAGTCAATTCATAAATTGATTCCTTTGTATTAGGATTGATAAAGTTAAAAGAAGTCAGTCAGGTGGCCTTTTAGAGACCGTCAACCAAAACTGTCAACATAGGTTTCATCAGTTTTCAAGTTTGGCTAGCTGGCTGCCTATGCATGATTCACATGTACAAGTTACACCGTTCGAATCCCCCTCCCCCAGTACTTTTTTTTGGGGGGGGGTCAGTTTGCAATAAAAGTTTATGCTGAATTAGTTTGTGTCCACCGGTTCTTTTTTAATGATCACTGCCTAACAAAAGGCAAGAGAAGTAACTTATTCTCTAAACACCCCTTTTTCTAATTTTTTTAATTGATCATCCCCAACATGGCATGCTGCCAAAAGATGGTTTCTATTGAGTAACTAACCAAACCTGTTTTCTTTTTCATTTTCTCTTTTTCTTTCCATAATAAAGTGTCTTTGGATCAATGGTTGACTAATCTTCGTCCCACACATACACCTACTCCGGCACGACTTTTTATTTGTTCACCTTGAAGTCCAAAATCAAAGGGTTCAAAATCACTGCCATTAACACCTGGGAGAGGCTTTCAATAAATTGTTCAATGAGGTGAAAGATCCGCTACCCTGGTGTCAGATGATTTGAACACCACCGCATCAATAATCTTCAAGAGTCCACTATGCCAACACTCAAGATCAACCCCAGACAGGCAACTGCTCAGACTGCCAGTGATGATGTCATTTGCAGAGATGACTGATGAGCCACTGTCACTGCTATAACTACTATCATCATCAAATTTGAAGTGAGGAGAGTGGTGATATTTTGGATCAAATGGCTCAGTCCATCATGTATCAAACATAAAAACTTTCTATTAATATAAATAGTCTACTTATAAAGAGTCATACTGAATGGAACCAAGTCATAAATTAACAACTAAGATGATTTGAACCAGCACCTAGGCATCTGATAGTCCAGTACACTAACCATTACACCAAGATAACAGAGAGTAAAACCGTGTAAGAATTTAATTGTAATTGCTGTAAAAGCCCAAACCTAGTTTTATGAAGATTTGATATGCTGAAATGAGATACAAAATTGTTACATATTGTACCTCACTAAGAATCGTTTTAAAAAATTAAATTGTATTTTCTTATTAACTTTGCCAATTTAAAGTTTATGAAGTTCCAAAAACACACAGGCTTTAGCATTTTTACCGAAATAATCTTATAAAAAAACTTATACTTTATCGTCTTTTTTATATTCAACAAAAAAGCCAATTTTTTTTCTCTAAATGCTCAACATATATTGAAAAATCATCTCCATACTTCAAAATCATCTTTTAATGTATCATTCTATAAGCTGTGCAACTTTTGACTCCTGGTATCAAATCTTATTAACTGAATCTTATTGATTGAATTCTAAAACATTCAATTTTATCATGAGCTTTGAAGAGAAAATATTCATAGAAAAGTTTCTTCAGAACAAATATTTCACCACAAAACAAGATGTCAGATTTTTTGATTCTAGGAAAAAAAGCATAGAGAAGAAGGTCATTACTAAATTTCTCTAAATGACTTCAAAAATTGAATATCTAAACACAGTTTAATAGTTTGTTTTTGCTTAACCCATGTAGAAGCCACTCTTCAAAGCAATGTAACATTTGCATAGCTAGAAACCATCAACCACAACTGTCAAATTAGGTTTTCTTCAGTTTTTATGCTGGTTTGGCCGGCTATGTATATATCAAGCATACAGGCCGCATCAACGGAGCTAGAGGACTGAAAGTTTGAACATTTACTCCATATGTCTACAAAAAGAGGTTTGTTTGTTTTTAAATTCACCCCTAAATAGGTTTTTAGTGGAAGTTCAATTTGCAATGTATTTTATGCTAAATTGATCCCTTAGTTTGTGTCCGGCAGCATTCACATTTTTTTTAATTCAGTCTTTTTTTAGAGCTCAATGCCCAACAAAAAGCAAGAGAAGAACTTATTCATTAATCCCCCCCTTTTCATAGATCACCCCTTTTTCCAATTTTTTAACAGATCAGCATGCTGCAAAACAACATTGTTCATGTGATGGTTTCTATTCAGTGACTAAGTAGACTTGATATTTTTTTTAAATTCAAATGTACATCTTATATGCCAGGAAATATGTAGAGATTAGTGCAAAGGTAGAAAAGAGAGAAAAAAACTTTAAAAACCTTACTTGAAAAAGTCTCCAGTAATTCTTGGGAACATTTCTTCAATATTCCAGATTCCTGTGCATTCTCCAAAAATGATTTCAAACTGCATTTGCCATCATCATTCTTGGATCCGGTCTTTTGGGAATTCTGTGTTTGTCTTCTTCTGCTACGCAGTGAATTTCTTTTGGGTCGTTTGCTTGTTTTCAAACCTGACTGCTTCTCTATGATACCTGACTGTTTACGCTTTAGATTCAGGGTCTCCATGAAGAAATAGGAATGATCCTGTCACCAATAAATGGAAAACAACAATGAAAGGAATTATCAAAAAACATAGAGTACAAGCAAAGCAATCAGATTTCCTTTAATCATGTTTGCAATTTCTATGAAAATGAAAAATACATCAACAAACATGGTCCTGCTTTTTTTTTTACCAATAGAGACTGTCAACCAAAACTGTCGACACAGATTTCGTCAGTTTTCAAGTTGGTCCGGCTGGCTATGTATATATGCATGTATCACTCATACAGGCCACACCAATGGTGCGAGAGGGCTGAAAAATTTATACGTTTATTCTTCATTATGTATAGAAAAGGCATTTTTTTGTTTTTCGAAAATTCCATCCCGAATGGACTTTGACTTCAAATGTGTTGGTGGAAACATGGAAACTATACAGACAACAAGGAACTCAATCATCAAAAAAACTTTTTAAATGTTAATGATCCTTCTTGAAACTATGGACAGTATTTCCTTTCATCTTCATTTCAGTTACTTCTTATCACAAAGACTCAGACCGTCAGTCTACAGCCATAAGTGAACAGTGCAACTAAAACTAAAATGAAGAAATTATAGTCAAAAATTAAAAAAACGTTGACAATGCTTCAAAGAAAAGAAAATTGAATCAAGATAATTACAGGTATACTTTGATTAGCACAGTTAATTAGATGCAAAGTTTTACGTGCTGTTCAAAACTGCACTGTTCAAGGTCTCGTTATGATTCAAAGTTTTGTTTTTTATTTCAGCTTGTACTTAGTTACATTATATTTGTATAGCAATACCTGAACCATACTAATCGAAACTATTTTCCTTGTCTATTTGCTCATTAGTGCATTAAAATGATTATTCATTCTAAGACCAGCAACATCCGACGAAGTCAAAAGGGTACATGGCCGAAACTCTGTGAACAAACGAACACATGAACGAGGAAAGTAGTCCAACCATATCATACACAATGATTAATACTGCTACAATTTGTATTCACCATTAGCGTGCAAGGGAGACTACTGAGAATTATTCCCAGAGTTACCTCCCTTGATGACGTTCTCGATAAAAAATTCTGATTCAGTTATATGATATTACAGTTTAATAAAACATGAATGAGATTGTAAAAATAACCTTTCTTACCAAATTTGCTGGTAGAGATAAGTCAACAGGAGGTTGTTTCTCGGTTTCCGTTACTGTGGTTGAATTAGATGTACTGTTTTGCATGGGGCTAAGGTCAACTTTATTGTTTTCATTGGAAGAGGATTCCTTCATAGCTGATTTCAAGGCTGTAGCAGAACGTTTGGATTGTTTTTTCTGGAAATAAAAAAATTAGGATTTTAATTTTCAAGGTGAGAAACGAAAAGCAGTTGACTTTTTTCACTCGTTTTCACTCCTTTTTTCATGCTACCATCATGTAAGTTGAAGGAAACACAACATACTCAAATGAAATAACTCAAGACGCTGGAAAACTGGACGATTTATTCGGTGGATCAAAAATCTAATACAGAGGTGAAACATCATTTTTATTGTATTAGTTGGCAGTATTAGTAGTAGAAGTACAAGTATCATTGACTCAAAACACAGCTCCTCACCAAAGATCTCATTATAGCAGGTATTATCAATAATCATATAATGAACAGTGGTGATTTTCTTGGTTCTTTGCAAGTAACCATGGACTCTTCCACTTGATTGTGACCAGTTTGCAAATAAAAATATCTCCCACCCATCATTGTAAGCTATAAATTTCCTCTCAGATAAGTTTTTTAGTTTCTTTTCAAGAAAAATAATAAAATAATAATCTTCCAATAGAACTCAAGAACAGGTAGTCTCCCGTTTGTCAAAAGTTTGCTTTGCGCCTTTTTCAAAAAGAGGCTAAATGCTAAAATAGCCTTCAGCATTTGTTCAACAGCAAGCTATCATAGAAGCAGCACCCCCCCTCCCCCCCCGGTCTCCTGTACCTCCTACTATCACGGCCTCCAGTAACTCTGCTTGACAGACTATCCTAATCATTTTGGGGGTCTGGGAACGCTCAAAAGTTTTAATTTAAGTTAATGGTAATTGCTTATTTGCTTCTTTTCAGCTTATAAATGACTTTTATTGGAATGCTCCATTTTGCAGATAGCATGGAAAAAGTGTTTATCACTGAATTTTTTTTTCCACACAGATTAACTAGTCTATCAATATAATGAATAGTGTAACATTTTCTGTTTGTTTCCCTGTCTGTAACAATGGACTCTTCCACTTGAAGATGGAAATATCTTCAACCCACCATTTCAAACAATGGCCTCTTCAACTTGAATGAGTTAAGTCACTTTTCAATAAAACCTCAAATGAATCCTTCAATAAGGCTTACCTTTGAATTTTGAGAGAAGTCAAATAAACTTGGCACAGCTCCTTCACGTAAGCGAACCCTCTTCCCTGTGAGGTCAAAGCATGATTTGAGAAAATGCTTTGAGCAGAGCACATCATATTTGTGGGGCTGCCAGTAGACATCTTTCTTCTTTAGATCTATTCGCTTCATTGCAATTGTCCATTTCTCCCTCTCTTTTGGAGACTTGGGAAACCTGATCACGAAAAAGGAAAATCAACAGAATCTGAAGATCTAGGGAAAATAAAGCAGGGTAATGACTACTGGATATATAAACAGACAGTCAAATCAAAACGACTTGAACAGGGACGTAAAGAACTAGAAAAACTGAATTTTTTCTTCAAATCAGACACAAAAATAGATAGTAGTATAAGTGCAAAGCTGATTTTACAAAATCAGAAACATACGACGATGTAATAGTAATCTCAAGCTTGTTGCAAAGAGAAGAATTCATCAGGTTGACACAAAGTATTCACAACTCTAATGCAGAGCAAGGTATTCACAGAAAAATTCCCCACAAATCCCAGAGACGCAAATTTGAGAAATAGAGAGGGTTGAAAATCAGGCTAGCACCCTGGCCCATAAAGACTTACAATTACTATAGCAATAATGAATAAATCACCATCCAATAAAATCCACATTGATCAAAATGGCAGGAAACATTGCCCCATACAACTTGAAGCATAAGAGGACCTATAAATGTACACTTGCCAATCCTGAATTTCAAACTGAACTTTTGCTAGCGCCAATTGCACACACTGAAGGCAAACATATAACTTCTCCAGTCACTAAGCTGGCTCTAACGTATATAAAAATTAAAAAACTAGAAAACTGTTATAGAATTGTTCAGGATACTACAGGTATATCTTGAGTAGAGCGGTTAATTTGTTTCCATCCAGTTCAAAACCGCACTGCTTAAGGTCTTATTGTAGTTTGACATGTTTGGGTTTTTTCAGTTTACACGAGGTTACATTTATCAATACAATACATTAATACATTTATTAATAGTGCAGTTTTGATGAAGTACAGTTGAGGTATTGACCTTAACTGTACGTCATCAAAACTGCACTATTCAAGGTATTACTGAACTTATTTTGTATCTCAATTTTGTATTCCAATCAGGACCATATCAAGTTAGTAAGGTCTTCCTATGGAGTCCTACTGTGGTTTATTTAGATTGAAAATTCATACTTGAACAGTCTTTTCTGAGATTTGATTTCAATATGGTTATGCTTAGAGAAGAGACTATGGCTTCAGATAGCTTGTTCCAAGGAGGAATCATTTATACACCAACCTTTGATTCCCAAAAGTAAAACAAACCTCAAGAATTTGATTTCAAGTTCAGTCATTATAATTCACTCAGCCATCCACAGATACAAAAATTCAATTGTTAATTTAAATGATTTGATTGATATTTAAATTTTCTCTAAAACAAATATCAAATCATGATTTATTCCTTCAGGTGAAAGTAAAGAAGTATACATAAGTAAAATTCATATCTTGATAGTTTATTTTGACTGAAGCCTTCCATTTATTATTCTGTTATTTCGAGAGGAGTCTTTCATTACCGTTCTAAGGATTGTTCAGACTAAAGACTGCACTCTTTTTCTTTTATTTATCAAAATGATTCAGCCAGGCAATTCTCCGTTTTTTCGGGTGTACAAGATAGTAGGAAAGAAAGGGTCTCTTTTTTTCCCAATAATCTGAAAAAAGCCCTTGTTATTTCAACAAGATATTTTCAATGATAACCCAATGTTTTAGAGTACTTGATCATATCTTTAGTGATAACAAATAAAAAATGGTTAAACCTTTAAAAATAAATACAAATAAACTATCTTGTTATATAACATTTCATTTCAAATATTTTAACTGATTTGTTGAAAATATTAATTACGTCAACATCAAATTAACAAGAACATATTGTACTACGATCTAACTGTGGACTAAACAGAATTTCTCCTGGAACTAGGAATAAAAAACAAGTGGATATTTATCTCAGGTAACAAACACCAGTTCATTATTTGTTTTGTTATTGTGGTGATTGATACGTTTCGGACCCCAATTTTGCCCCTTCCAGAAGCATGCATTTTTGACAGACTCCATTGATGCGAGCAACTATGTCACGACAGGTGGAAGTTTTAGAGTAACGGGTCATTGGGATCAGGGTTAGTGTTAGGGTTAGCAAATAACAACAAAACGCACGATTTATTGAACATTCTTTTATAATTATGAAATTAGAAAAAATATACATCGGCAACTGATAATGAAATATCATTAAATTATATCTTAATTAGATTTAATAGAATCCAGTTTTTGATGGTCAAGTTTCCTGCTTTCACTTGTTCCATAATAATACGTGAGTAGTAACAGTAGCGTTATTTGTTACTCCCCTTTGATATTATAGTTTGTGTACCAGTAACACATCTATACCGGTTCCCTTTCTCAGTAAACAAACACCAATCAGAAGTTGATTTGTTGTTGTTAACTATCTTCCCAATGACAGATTAAATCATAGAAATGCCGATTTCGGGTATCGACAGTAATCCTCTGAACCTCTACATTTTTTTCAAGTTTTCACCAATTTAGTAACGTAAAAACTCACAGAACAACCGAACATAAAAAAGAAGTAGGTCGAATAAATCGGTCATGTCATCATCCCGTGTAATGCCTGGTTACCGTGCTTAAAATGAGTTTTCTAAATTACCTACCTGTGAAAAGTGATTCCCAGATCTCGAGCGCGCATATTGTTTCGATTCGTACAGTTCAAAGCTGCACACGTGTTCACCATATTTGGATCAAAATTGTTTATTATTATTTTGTTTCCAAGGTCGATATAGACGTACAATGATATATAATTCTTTTACACAAGCTTTACAAGTTTTATGTCCTGTTGTTTCTGGTGTTATTTGTTTTGTTTTCCGAAAACCAAGATTGATGACTGAAATGTTGTTACAATCCTGGTCAGTTGTATTTAGCTTTCTTTTGCCAAGATTTGTTGTTTTGTCGTTTCAAGTACGTACAAATGAAAAAGAACGAAAAAATAAGCCTTTTAAATTAAAAGAAAGAAGCAACAAAAAAAAAATTCTATTTCTTTTAAGACTTTGAAATGTTTTTCTGACTGTTGTTATCCTTGACAAGGGAGCGCGCAAAGACCTTATAACCCAGCCATATTGCCCCGATAATAATGGCGGACCTCTCCTTCTCATACGAACAAAATAAAAACAATCACGTGATATCCTGAAATTATTTTTTCTTCGCGAAATAAATCAGCTTTATTCATTTCATTTACTGCCATTTTTTCTTCCATTACGTATTTATTTATTTACTGATTATTTACAGATTTTCATCTGTATACTAGCTTCTTAAGCAGTCGGAACAGACTAAAAGCTTTTATTAACTTTTAATCAAGTTAAATAACCGCCAAAATATTAGATCCATAAAGATATACATTTATGTGCATCATTTTGCGTTGTTTTTTTTAAATACATATTTTCTGTTAATTTTTTTTAACATTTGAACATAAAACAATTTAGAGTTACTTCCCTTAGTTACACCGACAGGTGACGTTCAGATAACAATTATTCAGCCAATCAGCTGTCAGTATTTATGAACTGGCGGCAAATGTGAGTTCTTTTCCGGGAAACAAGGTATGAAATTTGTTATATCCCTTTCTTTTGCTCAAAGCACTGTTTTTGTCTTTTTTATTGGATGTATGTGTAAAAAATCGTTTCATGTATCTTCAAGACAGTAGCACTTATTAGCAACGATAGCTCATTTTATAATGATTACAACTATGATAAAACCGAGAAGTTGGAAAGCCCTGTGTTATTGTTTAAACCGAAGTAAATTGTATTAATACTTTATTTTTCAGTCTTCGATTAAGATTGTTCAGTCCTGTTACAAAACAAGCTTCCAGTAACGATTGGTAATGCATTAGGACCCTTCTGTTTGTTGGCACTCGCAATAAAAAAAATTTTTTTTTTAAGAATTATGAAGCCTCGGACTTCGATTCCGGACTTTAAAATCACGAATTTGTTCTGAATTTTTTTTTGTTGTTGTTTAATTGGCCATAAATTTTGAGGTAATATTTTCTTTGATTTACATAAACCTGTGGTGGTGTTTAAACAGCATACAAGAGAGGTCCCGAAAAATATAATTGAAAAACGTATTCATCATAAATTAATGCAATGATTAAAAGCCTGTATCTCGTTTCTGTATCAGAACGTCAGGTTGGTACGTTGGATTCAATGGAATCTGATGAAGAACATGCGACGTACTGTAAAACTGGCTTTTAATTTTATTTTTGCCTTAACACATCATGAATATTTTGTTTAATTATACCTTTTAATGAGAAATTAACGTCTGGAGCCTCTGAATGACTTTTGGTTCCTTAATCGTATGCTGCTTAAATACCGCCATAGGTTTATGTACGATCACCGAGTTTTGTTTTCTGGCAATAATTCGGATATTTTCATTTATTTTTTTTTTCCAATTAATTAAATGTCTGTCGTATATACCGATATTATACAGTAATCACTGGTCTCTGGCCACAATTGGCCAGAAACACTTGGCTTGGCCTAGTAAAACCCATCTGTTTTGTTTTTGTTTTTTCTCCATTTATTTCAACGGAACAAACAGAATACGACAAATGGCCTCGTAAGTAAATAATGTGAAGAACGTTGAAATATGTGCTATGAGTATCTGATCGAAATTTGGATAACAATCAAGGTGTAGTTATTTGGTAGTCAAACTTGTTGGTATTGACTTTATTTTCTTATCCTAACAAGTTCCAACATCCGGCTAAGACTATAACAGTGAAAACATAAATTCAAATGATCAATAGAAAGGGAAGGGAAAAGAGAGAGAGAAATTCTATTCTTACATAATCAATCAATGAAAGAAAGAGAAAATGGAAAGCTAAAGACGCTAGATTGAATGATCTGGTGTTGGTAACCATATATATATATATATATTTTTTTTTTGGTAGTACTCATTATTACTTCTCTATCTTCACTATAATTCTTTTTTTTCCCCTCCGTCCATAGTTGAAACTTTAAATTCTGCACACACACACACTCCCCTTAGTGAGTAGCAATAACTTTTTTTTTCTAATTTTTTTTTTTTTTATAATCGTAATAGTATCTGAAATAGTTATGTTTTTAGTTCTATCTATATGTGTCACTTGTACAGGTTGCACTGGTAGAGTTTGACCCTGAAGCAGCCAGACTTGTTGATATTTTTATGTTTAACAAAATTTTCATCGGGCTGTCCAATTAGTCAATAACCTGGCTTCTAACAATTTCTCTAAATCTATACCGTGTCGGATATTTCAAGTATTAATTTATATTCTTTTTAAAACAAAAATTCACTTCAATTTTTCTGAAATGAAAAATATCAAGAATGGAAGAGTTACGTCCCTTGCACTGATCCCAATACGTAAATATTATTCGAAGAAACAGTGTCAATCGCCCAGAAAATGATGATAAGTCGAGATAATGATGAAATGAAAATGTAACATTCATAGTAAAAGAATATAATGGAAATAGAGAGTGAGAGAATGCAGACATAGTTTTTCGATGTAAAGAATAGTTCTTGGATACATCAAATTGAGGAAGGAATCACACTGAAAGATGCTGTTAGTGTAAATAATAGTCTTAATTTACCTTTGTTTATAATTGTCAAGTATTTTTTAATTCTGCAGAGGAATAATCTAAGCAGACTTTGTCCTAAGTTCTCGGATGGAATTGGCCTTGATAGAAAAGATACTTTCAAGAAAAAAAAAAAGGTCCTTGATTTGATTGACGAATCGAAAGAGAAATGAAAAGAAGAAAAAGGGACAGACCTTTCCTCCAACAGAGTGCCGGAACAAAGAGGGTTAGTTTTCGTGCCTCTTTGATTTTATACCAAAGTCCTGATTGAACTAGCACTCGGGGATCACGTGCTGGATAAAAAAAATTACTGGGAGAAATTACACAAACTTATCTGCTTACTACATTTCAATTTAATAAATTCTCAACTGTCAACGATCTCTATAAGCCTTTGGAACCTCAACGAAATCAACTATTCTTCTTGATTCTTTCTCAAATATTGATTACTTTATTCCTAATGTATGATCAGCAATTCTTTCTGAACATTTTGAGCTTATATATATATATATATATATATATATATATATATATATATATATATATAGCCCTGACAAAAAAACTTACCCACAATGCATAGCCCCCGGCAGTGGACTCTGGTTCCACATGGTACATTTTAATACACACTCACAACGCACACACCACTGATGATGGGAAGAATCCTGAAACATGTATGGACTATTGACATATAAGGATTAATAAACCTTACCACCAAAAACTTCACTCCCGAGTCCGTCTCACTCTCTAAAGTACACATTATATATATATATATATATATATATATATATATATATATATATATATATATATATGATTATTATTATATATTTATTACATCATAATTTGGGAATCTTTTTCCAACTACTGAGTGTAGAAGGTTGTTTGATTGTTTCTGTTGGTGATCGATAATTTAGAAAACTAAAAACGTATTCACCAGACGTGAATGTAATTTACAATGAAAATTCTTATACATTTCATTTTAAGGTGATTGGAATAACCTTCTTTTCTTTTTTTCACAAAAAAAAGAAAATGAAAATACGCAGACAATTGACACACGAATAATGAGACAAGATGAATTTTTTATCAGAATGCGTGTACGTACTCTTACAAATACCACACAATGTAACACACTAGTTTAAAGCAAGTTCATCACATTTTTTTATATGTTGAAACGAATTTCCATTTATTCATTCAATTGACTCTGATTTTGAAACTTGGGTCCATGGACCATCGGCAGTCCGACAAATAATCCACAGATGTCCACAACTAAACCTGACATTGTGGATCTTGTGTCAGAGAAATAATATCTTTAATCTCACAGCTACACAGACCTTTACCATGTATTAGAGTTCAAATAAATATAATCTATTTAGGACAAATGATTTTTAAAGGTCAAAATTATTTATTATTGCCGTTTGTTGATTACAGTCTAAAAACTAAATGTTAAAAATAGTGGTCCACCAGAATATTTCCTTTATAGAAAGGGCCCTTGAGTTTTCAAAATTTCAAAACCACTGAAACACATTGACTTCTCCCTTCCCTACACTTTGCTAATAGTCAGTTACACTGACTATGACTATTTATGTTATTTCCATAGTAACATTCTTTCTCTATGCTCCATCATTTATGACTAGTATATATTTGAGGATGAATGATATTTACTACTTAGCAAGGATAAGATTCATGTTTTTCAACTCACAGCAAACATTTTGGATCAGGTCAAAGAAAGATGTGTAGAGCATTCATGGATCATGCTTTTTTCATTTAAAATAGAAGCTCAATTTGGGGGGGGGTCAGAGGTTATCTATGGGAATTATGGTACCTACAAACATTTTGGCAATTATCTTGAGAATTATTTCATTATGATATTGATGACCAAACTTATTACATATTTCCTCTTTTTTTTTCTCAAAAATGTTAGAAGTTGGACATTCTGGTTGTATCTATCAACAGTGTTAATAAATACAACCAAAAAAAAGCCTTCAATCCACGTTGCTTACTATTATGATGATGATCCTTCATAGTCAATGATGATGATTGCTATAATTCTGAGTGGTGCTGTTGCTGGGTCAGAGGTCATGACTTTTGCTTGACTCAGATTAAAATGAGGGAGAGCTTCATTGTGAGCTTTACTCTCTCATCCCTATGTGTTTGGGTCCAGCAGCAAGACAAGATCAGAATGGCTGGAGACAGACCGGGATGCAACGGATGACCAGGGTACTCAGAGTGTCACACCATGCTCCTTGCACTTCATAAGTCCATGCTGATTTTCACCTTTCTGCTCATTGTACCAAATGTTGCTCTCCTCTGCAGTCCAGAAAATCAACTGAGGAGTTGGACTTTTGTGGTTTGAATTCAGAGTTGCTCTTCTACAGCCCAATCTGCCTTGCTATTTTAACCATAGCTGGGGGCGAGAAGAGATTGATTCATGCTTTTCCCAAGAGCATCAGTACAGAGTGAACGTAAACTGTCACAGAGTTTGACCTCTGTCTGCCGCTTCCATTTTTGACAATGTGAATCGCTATAAAAGAGCAACTGGTTGTAGCCCCAAAAAATGTGACCAGGAGGAACTGAAGACATCGACTCAGACTAGCAAAGAGAGAAGAATCTGTGACCAATTTGGCTGGTTGATCGGGCAGGACATTTGTAGAACTGCGATGATTCAGTTGACAATGCTTCTTGTAATAATGAATCCAAAAAGAAAAACCACCCAATTGATCCCAATTAAGATAAAACTTTTTAAAAAACACACATACTCAAAAATGTTTTTACAAAAGTTTATTTTATTTCTATCAAAATACATTCATAAAAGTAAAACTTTAATAATTGTCATTATGTATATCCAATCTTTGTTCTTTCAAAGTAGCAGTTATTCTAATTAGAAAGCATCATTTTTTTTTTTCTCTGACTCTTTCTTTTCATCAATTAACAGTTTTACCCAGCAGATCATGAATCTGAATTTATCTTTATTATTCAGCTCCACTTTTAACAATCATAAGAATGTTTGTCTTTATAATATTCAATTTATAATCAAGTACTATTACAACTATACTATTGAAAAGTCTTCTGGTGGCACCAAATTTCAAAATTCCCATTGTTAGCAGATGCATATTGAACCAAAGCAACTTTATATACACATAAATATATTCATAACACATGACATCAAACAAAATTGTTCCTGAAAAGCTCTTTTCGTCTGAATCCTCTTCAGAGGATGAGACATCAGACAGTAATTCAGATTTGAAATCACATCACAACATTATCTTAGATCATGACAGCCTTGATTGTGGCTCTAAAATGTGCTCGCAAGATGAGAAGAGCTTTTCAAGAACTATTTCGTTTGGTGTTATGATATATATGTATAGTAAATATATATGTGTATATTGTTTCTGTTTGATATATATCTGCTAATCAAGGAAACTTTTAAATTATACGATTATTGTGATATCTAATTAAAATGCAAATTTTCTCTCTGAAGAAACGAGAAAAAAATTCTATTTAATGATTCTGAATCAAAAGAGTTTGCGGATAAATATTTATTCTGAAAGGAATTCAAGCTACAAAGATTTTGTTAGAATTTCTTCCATACCATGTATAAACCTTCAAAAGACTAGAAAGATATCAAAATTTAATGTATTTGGTGGCATATAAGATCCTCTTTATTTTAGGAGGGAATATTAAGGGAAAAAAAGCATTTCCCAGAATTCCTTTCATTTATCAACCTTTTTTTTTTTTTCAACTCTTCTCAGCAATGAAGATTACGTTCACTTCTTTTTTATCAAAATGGGGGTATGCCATCATATATAGTAATGGTTGTTGCTAATTTTTAATTTCAATGTCTCTTAATTTCTATTTGAATGATAATTTTTTTCATAAAGTCAAAATCATGTTTTGCTCATAAAGAAAAAGAAAACTGATTATGAAGAATAGAATTTTTGTTCCAATAATGAAAATCTAGAGTGAAAGAATTTAAAGAAAAGTTTGGATTATTCCGAACGAGAAGGTCGCATCCCAATATTGACTTGCAAAAGGTTGAAAGAAAAGAATAAGAAAAAATAAGGATAGGTCTCCTATGGGATGCTGGGTAAGTTTTTTGAGATCTATTTATTAGGGGGAAAAAATAACATCTTCATTGCTAGGAAATACAGTGCTTGTTTTGATATGATTATTTATTTTTATTTAGCTGAATATGAAATCGCTTATGTTAAATGTTTTATCAATATCATAGCCTCATTACTTCACTCTGTTTTAATGAGTATATATATGTATACATACATAAATATACATATACATACATATATATATATATGTATGTATGTATGCACACTAAAACCAATCTGAATATTGATAGCAGAAAACCTTCCCACAGTATCATTAGACTTTTTATGTCTTTTTAAGGCCAAATAAAAAGTATAATGGTGTCTTTTTTTCATTTTCGTACATGAAGAAATTTAACATATTTTGTGACATAAGAGCTCACCACCCCCTTTTTTATTTTAGCTGTGAAAATTCAGAAAAACATATTTAGCTGAATTCTTCTTGTTTTAATTCAAGAGTTCTGGCCAATGTAGGGTTGGACAGCTTTTACTTTTTGAGCCGGAAGGGGGAATGGGTATCTTGAAGGGCTGCAACTATACATTTTTCCACAATGTAGGTATCACAATATTCAACTCGCAATACAAGATGAGCAAAAAATATATAAGAAAAAATTTAAAAAAAACAACTTCCAAAAGAAAAGTGTTGAAAAAATCTGACATAAAAAAATATGTTATCAGAATATGGAATGAGGAGAAAAAATAAACCTGGCAAAAAAATGTATGGGTGTCCAAAAGAGACAGTTTAGTTTATAAAATGTATAACTGACAACGTTATACCCTCCCTCAACACTACTTCTTCACTGAATGAGGATTCTCCTGATGACTGGAGAATCTTTTATATGTCCACAGGTGTTTGATACTTGCTGTAAAATTGTAGATGAGATTTTAAAACGATCAGTACTAAAATGTAATTTATGAAAATTCATTTTGAATTTTAGATAAAATTTTCTTTTTTCATTCTATCAAAAAAAATTAAAATTTTAGCTCAAAAATTGTTGGAATCGTTAAAGAAATTTTTTGTACCGATTATCGCCTCCTAAGTGAAAAAAATCATGTTGAATTGTTGCAGCCCTACCATCAAATACAGTAGTTTAATCTTGATTTTTGAGAATGAGTTAGTTGAAATTGAAATTTGATTGGTTAATGGTGTTTGTTAGGAATTAAGTGACCCAAAGAGAGAGTGATTAAAGAAAGATATAGACAGCATTCATAACAAAGTAAAAATAGTTATCTTAAGGGCGGGGGGAGTAATAGGGGGGGAAGTGCCAGTAAAGATAGAAAGATAGAGAATGGGCAAAGAAAGAAGAAAATTTTTTTTTCTTTATGTCACACTACATCATTTTAAAAATCAGTTTTTTAAATAAATACAAGTTCAATAAAGAAAGACTATACATTGTTTACTTTTAATTTATAACTTGTTCATTTCACAATGAATAACGTTGCATTTCAGACAATATTTTGTTTTATTTCTGATGCAATGATTTTTTATTTTAACAAGGATCAACTTGAAAACTCAATCAGAAAGAAATAGTTTTATTTCAGAGAAAAATATGTTGTCAAATGATGTCAAAAATTGTATAAACAACGTTGCAGTTTTTGAACAGAGTCTGTACTTTTTCTTGTTTCCTTTGAAATTGTCAATACTCAGATTTTATCATATTGTAAAAATAATGATCTTATAGAAAATGGAAGAAACTCTGGAAAGTAAGCTTTTAGGTAGCCAAATATTGATTACCTGATGTGAAATGTGGTTCTCTAAGGTGATATTGTTTGAAAGATTGTTTGAATAAACATTGAAGTATGAGTACAAGTAATCACTTATCTGAAACCCTTGGGATCAGACACTTTTTAGAATTCAGAATTTGCCGGATCTCAAAATAATTGTACCGGTCACATATAGGATTGACAATCAAATCTGTGAACTTTATTACAATTTATTTGTACAGTGGTTAAGGGATTGAGTACTCTTACAAGAGTGTTGTCCAACGATTAAGACAAAAAATGGTATTCCCCTTTAATGTTGTTTTTTGTTTTTCTAAATTTTTGAGGCCGGACATACACAAGAATAATCCCTTACAAAAAGGTTAATCCCCTCTGCCTTATGTACTTTACATTTCCTACACCCTTTCAAAGCTTTCAAAATCTATTAATTTTTTTGTGCTCAGAAGTTTTAATTCGAAACAAGCAGAATTTCCATTCACATTTTCTCTGCATAAAAATCATTAACTCATCTAGATTTAGAGAGCTTTAAATGAGTGAAGAGAAGAAAAGGTAAATAAGGAAAGAGGGGAACCAAATGATAACCCTTTTGTAAGAGATTTTTTGAGTACGTTGGGCTTCGAAAATTAAAAAAATAATTCAAGGGGAATAACTTTTTTGTCTTGATCGTTGGACCCTACTCTTGTACAAGTACCATGAAATGAGACAAAGATAAACCATGAATTTGCTGGCATATTTTTTTCCGTTTTCAAATACCAAAAGAATATGTTCAAGTACTTTTTATTTTTTTAGTGAAAAAAAAAAAAAAAAAAAAGCTTAGATCTTTTCGGTTTTCAGAAATCCCGAGATTGTATAACTGTATTAGCAAAATCAACCACTCAAATGCTCCATCTTTACGAACATGCTTTTCAAACGTACTTTCACCGCTTTTTAGAATTATTAAGCTTTTCTGTGTTTTAGAAAACATTACTATAAAAACTGATGTTCAATTCAGAAGTTTTACAAAATTTTCAAGTAGATGACAGGTCCAATGAAGTTTACTCAACTGCTATGTTAATTGCCAATAATTGACTTTTGTTTTTTTTATTAATGTCCATTTTTTTCCTTTTTTAACTGAACTTTTATCTGTATAGTGTCAAATCTGCAATTCTCACGTTTCATACTTTCTTTATATTGGGTTTATTGCATATGCCAGACTATAAGATGAATTGTTTAAAAGGACCACTGATCATTCAAGCCTCATAACTGTCCATTATTGGGCTTCAGACAGCCCTCTAGTCATAATACCAGTGCATTGGGCACATTGTAATTGAACAACCATAGCCTCCAAAGGTGGTGAGGGTTCTCTCCCGTTTGATATATTTGTGTGTTCTAGTGCTCCTGACCTTACTATTTTGTCTTTGAAGTTGAAAATCTACATCAGTACTCCACTACACTTTTTTTTTCTTTTTTGGGGGGGGAAAAAATACCTTTTTTGATCATTTATTGATGGGTTAATTTATAACATTTAGATTCTCCAGAATCTAGATTTTTCTTTACTTTATTTTATGTTTTAGACGGGGAAAACGGCAGTGATGTCATTAATAGAATTTATTCTGATCATATTTATTCTTCGATGGAATTTTTTTGACATGACTTTGATTTTTGACGCCACGGTTGTTCAACTAGTGATGGCAAGTAATTGCTTGTTTGTTTTTTGTTTTGTTTTTTCTATCTAATATCGATCTTATATACTGACGTATACAATATTCCCAAAGACTCTCCATTTGAAAGCCAACTGAAAGTTTGGATAAATCAAGAGAATTTTGAACATTGAATTACAAACATGATATGTACATTTTTGAGGGGATTGTTTTCTGCAACGTGAAAAATCAAGCTCAACTTCTTTTTTTATCTAAATGTTCCTGAACAATTTAGCAACTTGCAAACATGGAGAAAAACACTAAAGTCGGAAAGATTAATTTTTTATGACCTGAAAAAACTTCTCTGTTGATCAATAGCTTCATTTTGGAATGTGTTGGACAGCAAGGAAGGTCAAAAAGTCAATACAGTCAAAGTCCAAACAGCTTCTTAGAGCACCAAATATTTTTGGGTTTTGTTAATAAACATGCATTAGTCTTTACAAATCTATCATAGATTAACTCTTAAATTCATAGAAAAAGATTCAGTGTCATTATCAAGGGTAACAACTTCTGATTAAAAGTATATCCCTTGACTATTTGGTGAAATTTTTAAAAAACTTTTTATTCGATTCAACGAAGAGTTCCATGATTATTCATTGAGAGTTCCTCTGTCAGTTACAAGAGGTCAATAACTTTAAGAGTTAATAAGCTGATTCAGTTCAATCAGTAATTGTTTTTAGTTGTATGCATTTGTATCTTAAGCTTTCATATATATATATATATATATATATATATGTGTGTGTGTGTGTTTAAATTGATGACAAATTTGGAAAATGATTCTTTCTTTTAACTGTTTTATTCCAGTACTCATTTTCAATGAGTTATTCATCTTCCTCGGCCGGTTAGTTGTTAATTTTAAATTCAGGTGATGTTTGTCTTTGCCATGCTATGCTATGTAAGGAACACAGGCTGAGATTCCACAATGATACCATCAATAAATGTCACAAAGTGAAATCATGACAGATGCAGCATTGTATGGTCACATAGTGTATTAGTATATATATATATATAAATAAGATTTTCAAGGATATATAACTAGTGAATATCAACATTTTGTGCTTCATGCACTCTTCAGTAACTGACAATATGTTCTGTTCTTGTAATTCTATTTTATAGATTTCAAGAACCAAACATATTACTGGTTGCTGAAGAGTGCTGTAGGCACAGAATGTTGACATCTGCTGGGTATATATATATATATACTTGTAAATCTTATTTCTATTTATTAGTAGCGCTATTTACTTTTGATAGATAATGAGCAGTGTGATTGAATATCATCAACAACTGATAAAATCTGTTTCCTATTTCTATCTTTTTGTATTCTTACAAATTAAAAAATACATTATGAACTCACGTATATATGTGTGAATGCAATTTGATTCAAAGCAATAGGCAAGAAATATTTTATTAATTTTTTAGTCAACCTTTCTTTTTTAGTTTATACTAGTATTAGTCTTACAGTTTCATTTCATTGATTCTTGGACTTTTTCAGTCTTTGCTACCTTGGCTTTTTTTCTTCTTTCTTTATAGCTGTTGGCCTTGTTGTTAGTTTTTAGGTGGAAAGGAAAGGAAGGTTCTGTGCTGTTTGTGTCCATTAGAGTTGGAAGCCTGAGCTAATCAGGGACTTTCTGTTTCCAGACTGCATTGAGTACTCGGAATAATTGTCATGGTTGTCCGGTACGGTCATCATGGTTGGGCGAATGATGGTTCCATGTGAGCGAATTGTATCAGTCATGTAGTTGGGGTACAGCTCAGCTGGTGAAGAAATAAAAAAACAGTTAAAATAGGTTAAGGAAGAAGTCTGGGGTAAAGTTATTTAAAGTGGGAATCAATTAGAAAAGCCTTTTGATTGAAGATTAATGACAAAGGCATCTTGTGCGATGGTTTGGAGTAGATGGTTGGTGATTAGCAGTGGTGAGCATATGGTTGGTGTCACCCGAGGCCATAACTCATGATGTCACCCTCCCCCAACCCTCCAAAAGCCAATAAATTTTTTTGTAGCTTGTTGCACATCTTCCCACAAACTTTATTGAAATCCATTGAGAACTTATGGAGATATCCAGTGAAGAGACATGAGTGTTTACTCATGTATGAAAAATGATGGAAGAATATCTCTCAATCAAAAGAATTCCTGGATCCATCCCCAAATTTAACTAACTCTTCCTTACCCTATTGCCCTCCTTTCCACAAAATTTAATTCAAATTCATCGAGTACTTTTGGAGATATTGTGTCGAAAAACAGATGTTTCATTAGAAAAAAGAGAACCCCCACTCAAAGTTTTAAATAATATAAATGCATCACCTTGTAATAAAGTAACTTGAAGCAGTGGTTTCAAAACTTGGGTCCATGGGCTCCTAGGTATATGACAAATAATTCTTGGGGGTCCACACAGCTATCACAAAACATAATCATTGTGGACAGACCTATAGCAAATGTTAGAATCTAAATTGATGCTTTAAATTTTGAATAGATATGCTTTCTGAGAACTAAAAGCTGAAAAAATCAGGATTCACCAGAATATTTCTTTTAGAGAAAGAGTCCTTGAGTTTTGAAAGATTTTGAAACCACTGACCCAGAGACTCAGCAAGGACAGGGAACCCTTTAAATTACTCTACAACAGTCATCCTCAACAAGGACAGTATTGCCCTCAAAGGGGGTGAAAACTGAGGTAATGGTTGTGGGGATAGATTGTCACATACAATTCCCTGACCATGATATTGAACCATCAGTGAAAAACATCCGAGAGGAACTTGTTGAACTCAAATGCATTGATGAACGTAAATACAAATTTGAAAAAAAAGCTGGAATGACTTAACTGCGGTTGTCAAACACAACTAACAGACCTACCAACTTTTTTATTTGGACAATTAGATCTCTTTGTTTCATCTCAACATTTCGGCCGATTCATTTCTACGGCCTTCTCCAGGTGCAAAATGCTATACCCGTAAGGAAAGAGAACCTCTTCTATCAGTCTCATCTTCCCAGAGTTCAAACCAAAAAAAAAACATTATTAAACAGAAGATTTAAACATAAATGCAACGATTGTAAATATTCTATTTCAGCAACATTTACACTAAAGCTTGTTTTATATATTCAACCATATGACTAAACAGCCTTATCCCAATCTGTGATCTGAAATGGTTTAAGTACTGTTGTACTTTCCAACTTCATGGTTGAATGGGGCTTTTGTTCTGTTAATCAAATAGGAATTTAAAAAAAGATATAAAATTGATAGATGCCTGAGTGGAGACTTGAGATTTACGAATATCGATCTAAATAATATCGAGCACAAGGGCAGTGTTGCCAATTTAGCCAAATTTCCCACTGAATTTTGTTTTGGCAGTACAGAAGAATTCAACATTCAGCGGTATCCGTTGACTTTTTAGCCATCTTTTGGTTATTTTCCAGTCATATTCAGCTATAAAGTGGCCAAAAAAGCTAACATCATTTCTTAGTGCAATTGGTATTTTTGACGCTTTTTAAAGTCAATTATGGAAACATTTTTTGAGTTGGCAACTCTGCATAAGGTTCACATTGAATAAACATGATAAGTAAAGTCTCATTAAGAATCTTTATGGGACAATTCTTTTTATAAAAGATAACCAAAAAGAGGGTCTTTCGGATAAAAAGATGGAGAAACTTTGTTTTACTACCTTATCCCTATCAGAAATAACTTGTTTTTGTTTTTGTGAAAAACCTTCCTTACCTTTAGTAATTTTGCCAGTGTAGTAGTAAGTGCTTGGTTTAGTACGTTTGCTGGCCAGGATAAAAGCCAGGATGGCCAGCAGAGCTGCGTCCACTATACCAAGAATGGCTAAGATGTATGCCCAGCGCATACCACAGTCTCCAAGTTTGAATTCTCCAGCATTTTGTCCACACAGAGCTCTTACATTCTCATCATCCCATCCATTTGGATAAATCACGCAGCCGAGGAACATCAAGACAGCTAGAATGAAAAAGAAAAAGATCAATATAATATGTTTTAGTGACATCATTCATAGCATGTTATTGATGAATATATATATATACTTTTTTTTTTTTTTTTTTCTGCTGAGAACGTAAAATCTATTTTTATTTGCAAAATTCCCACGTTGTTAATGCCATTTTCAAACTGAAATGTTATGAAATTTCTAGTTCTGAATTTTTTATCATCTTTGTGACGTGATGTTTTGGTTATCTTTTTCAGGAGCCACGATTGTTTTATTACAAATTTCCCATCATCGCAATCCGTGTGTATGTATATGTATGATTCTTAGTTTTTGTTGTATGTCGAAGGCATCTCAGAATTTTCTCTTTTTCTAATTTGGTTTTATGCTTGGTGCTTTTGGACTTGACTATTTGGATTAGGCATGTCATTGTTTACTATGTTCTGTGTGTTGTACATCAGGACTTTCAGTGTTTGGGAATTATTGCAAGCATTACTGAGAGAATAGGGTTATTCTATGTATAGTGTGAATGCTTTGCTAAATATTTTACTATAATCAATCAGTACAGATAATTCTACGATAGAAATACATTGAAAATAAGGGGAAAACAGGTGGTTAGTCATTAGGAATCATTGTGTACATTATTAAGAGAATAGTGCTATTATATATAATGCTCGCATATATCTTTAAAAAATGACAGGGTTATTTATGCATAGATCAGCATTAAAGAGCTTAAAGCTATTCTATTTGGTAATTTATTTTTTATAATTCAAGCATCCTGATTTTTATTTTTATTTTTTTTTATGTCTCAGCTCGATATTACACAATTCTTACAATCACTTACACTTTTTCCTCTTTTAGTTTCAAACGACAAGCATTTCTGTGATGTATTAAGCTTTTATGACACAAAGAATATCTCCTTTTATTAAAACCCTATAACTGTTTTTATTTGCTATGTTAATCTATTTAACATGGACCAATCAATTATAAGTTTTAGATTAGAACAGGAATCAAACAAAACAGACATAGAATCAAATATACCAATTTGTATACATGGCTTTCATAGGGATAGATGTCAATGTATTGTGAACAATTTTTTTCTGTGGCAAAGCATTATTGTCAGGGGTCAAGAATTAATGCAAGTGTTTCTGATGCAAGAAATCTATTATATGTACAACTATATGTTCACTTGAGGGCCAAGATTTATTAAACTGATGTGTCCAAACTTTCGTTAATCTAATGATTATATAGTGATACAGCAAATACTAAAAGCACATTGAGGGAGTCAGCAGATACTAAATGTACTATGGAAATTTTGGTGTGTGAACAAATATATAATGAATATATGAACACAAAATGTTGATCATTGGATACCTGTCAGGGTTCGGCTAGAGAACCCGTACAAAATAATAATTTCAGAGGCGTGTCTACAAAACTAACTCCTTCTCCCTCACAAGTAATTCTCATTGAGAGTTGCTCTTGATACAAGAAGGTGAAGGTTATTCACAAGAGTCACCATTGTGATTGAAGCGCTTAAAAGTGGAATTTAATGATTTAATCAAATTCGGTGGTCAGGAATTACTGTCAGCATTCCAGGCAGGACAGGTATATTATACGTATAATTAATAGTATCAAAATTAAACCTATTAGTACAATGGTTTTGTAACTTTGAAAACTAATGGACCCCTTTTATTAAGGTAATATTCTGGCAGATACCTATTTTTAGCATTTAGTTTTTAGACCATAATGAAGTTCAGTAATAAACAATTTTCTACCTTTAAAAACCATATTTATCCTATATAGATTATATTTATTTGAATTCTGATATATAGTACAGGTCTGTGTAGAGCGATCATGTTTTTCAATGACTGTTCAATGAATGATATTGTTTCTCTACCCCAAGATTCACAATGTCAGGTTTAGAGAGAACACTGCTATGGACCCCTGGACCTTAATTATCAGACCCTAATTTCAAAACACTTGTATTATTAAGTCAAGAACAAGATTTTAGTACCTTCTGGCTATAATATCTCTAGTGTTTCATCTAAATCCGTTTTGAGAGATAGTCATGATCAAAAAGACATATATATATATATATATATATATATATATATATATATATATATATATTAGTATCGCGACAGTTATGTATTAAATGCAATTTATAATTCATTCTGTCGGACAAAATATGACCATTTCTTGACGCACACACACACACATATATATATATATATATATATATATATATGTATGATATTGCATAAAAGTCAGAGTCTCTAATCAACTACATAGTCTTAACTTACTTTCTGCTCACTATCTACATAAAATGCAGTATGTATTCATATACATGTTACAATAAAATTATGAAATGAGTGATTTTGTGAAACCGTGAGGAATATTGTGAAATTCCTGAACATTACAGTAATTTCATGAAATGCCACCTTTACCAATCAGTAATGGTCAACAAGCTTGTGATGCTGACCATTTCTGCTGTAATGAGTTTGATCCTCACAGAGTGCCCTTCTACTATGGCCTGGTGTCAAATCAAGTTAAATGCATACTGTAAATACGGAAACAGAATATACTTGATATTGTCTAAGTTTAGCTTAGTTTGACACAAGGCCACAGTAGTGGGGTGCCAAGTGATGATCAAACTCATTTGGGAAGTTTACCTGTATATATTGTAAATGTAAGACTATTTGAAAGATTACCGCTCACTGTAACTCATCCAAGCCCCATCAGTGCCCATATCAAACTTTATTAGACAGCCTCCTATACATAATACCAGCGCATTCAGACACACTGTGATATTTGCATAGTTTGTTCATTTGTTCGTTTTTTGTTTTATTTTATTTATCTACTGGCATATATGATATATTTTCTCTTTTGTGTATGTACCACTTCTCAACAAGAATACAGATACTACGCACTGATCCTTGGCAGGGGGCAGGGAGTGACACCTTGATCCTAGATAGCATGCACAGATATTCTAATATCAGGCGAAAGTGCTGATCCGTACGTAAATAATCCTGTCATTTTTGACAGGCCAGTCCATACATAAATAATCTCGTCATTTTTGACAGGTCACTCTGTACGTAAATAAATCATTTACCATAGGTTCTACACTAGTATTAAATAATTGTTATCATTACAAGTACATTTGGAAGTAGAGAAGTGAATGACCTAGATTTCGTTTACCTGAAATAATTTCCAAGATCCCACAGAGGAAGAAAATGACGATTTTCTTGAAGCAAAAGAAAAGAAGCAGAGCTGCTACACACACTAGCATGAGGAGGGCTGAAATTCCAACAAAGAACGTAACAGCCTTGAATGCACTGTTCGAAATGTTGGTAAACTCCGAAAACGATCCCACGCACACATATTTTGGTGAGGTCGATGAGGGGAAACAATGTTTGTAGATTCCAAAATGTCCAAAGCCGACGCTACTTTCTGTATCCCCAATCCACTGCGGCTGTACGAACACAACGATGTTTAGGATACACCAAATGATGGTCAGAATGCCCCACAAAACGGCAACAGCTCGATATTCACGCATGTATTTAAAGTAATACACTTTCGTTGTCTCTTCTGAATATTTCATATCCATCTTTGCACTTTCAGATTTTCCCTTGGATTTCGGATTCTTGAATCTGTTCAGAGCAGAAAAATATATTCTACATCAGTATAATTTAAAAGACTGGAACTTGAAATATACTTTATTAAAAAAAATTGAAATGGACACAATTAGAATGAAGAGTAAATTATATAATTGAATAAACTGGTCCGAGCAACATCTTTTTTTCTTTTTTTGTTTTTGTTGCTGTTTTTTTTGTTGCTGTTTTTTTTTTTTCAAATTAGATACAAATTATTTATGCAACCTATATATAGTTACATTAATTTGTATAACATTACCTTAAACATATTTCATCCAAAACCATATCATTCAAGGTATTATTGTATATCCACCATGAATTGCCATTATTGATAAAATTTCATTGATTTTTCTTGTGTTTTGGGAGAATAGATTGACAGAAGACTGACATCAAAAGAATTAATAATTGGCTGAAATAATTTTGTTTTTGTCAAACTCTTACTATTGAGTTTTTACTTTTGTATTTTTGTATGAAACAATGATGATAATGACCAAAAAAACATTGACGTCAACTATGAATAACAGTGACACACTGAAGTACCCATAATCTGATGACAAATTCACTTCCACTTCTGAAGCCGAACTCAGGTTGACATGAGTTGAAATGAGAGACATAGTTTTAGAATAATATTGAATGGAGAAACAAATTCTCTCTTGTTTACCTTTAATGAAGTAAGAGTTGAATCCTTGTACAGTCAGTTTTTAATTGGGATGCAATCTATTCAATAATCTTTCAACTTTGTTTATAACTGAATCAGGTTTATTTTACTGAGGGTTCTACACATGCTTTGCTTATCAATTTTACCTGAATCCTTTGTCAAGATTGAGAAAACTGTATTTTTATTTCTGTTATACTCACACTACACTTATTATAGCCAGCTTTCTTCATGCTATGTAAGTACATAGATTGTAAAAATATGGAGGAAATAAACATTGATTATCTGATAAGCATGGCTTGAGTGTAAGCTCCTTTGCCTTCACACAAAATGTGGATGGTAGTCTTCAATATATGCAAAAATTTTCTGAAATAACAGGAAATTCGCCAGCCACCTTAGGACCCCCACACCCAGGTATGACGTATTTCTGCTCTCCCTTTCATAGGTCTTGTTCATACAAGTTTATACAATGTCATGTGAATTATTTACTTGTAAACACTAACTGGTGTAAGTGTAAACTGCAAATCACTCTCCTGTTTCAAACGAACAATAACTTTTAAAAACAAATACATGACTCTTTTTTTTTTTTAGTGCAATGAATTGTTTTATTTTCATAAAATTTACCTTCCAGTTATGGTAAATATCTACCTATTTATATATTAAGATCATGTTGCCAAAATATATTTTTTTTATTCGTCTGAGTATGTGTTTTTTGTTGTTTTTTTTATTTGATCATGATTGTTATGAGTTGATCTTATTTGAAACTTTTGACAGCAACTAAAGTTTATCTTGAATTAGAAATATTGAAAAACAACAAGTTTTCATCGAATCAAAAAACAGTGGTAATAAATATTTATTTTTCAACATAATCACCTTCCTTTTCAATGCACTTATCCCAATGTTTCTCTATGGTTTGAACATTATACAGAGAAGATTTCAGATAAAAATTCAGCTAATAACTTTGTCAGGGTATGGACTTAATTGTCCACCCTCGTACATCTGTATGGATTTCTCATATTATTCTATTTTGTATTTTTCTACATGAATTGGAAACAAGGTTAAATTGATGAGAATAGAAAATCATGATTTTAAAATGAAAGGTGCAAATTTTTTAAAGATACAACATACAGCTTTTAATCTCAAGATTTTATCTTTTCATTCATACTTATCAAAGTAAATGCAGAGCAACTTTCAATCTTTTTTCCAATTCTTCATGATGACAAATAGAAGAAGGTCCATCTTTGATTGTATATATCAAGTTAGTTGGTACAAAAATTTTGAGAAATAATCTGATAAATGAAATAAACGTAATCAACTTGGTACTCTAATAACTTTTTCTTTTTTTTTTTTCTTTTTTTTTTTTTACACATTTTCTTTTACACATTTTCTCTGTGGTACAGAATTTTAGGGACAAAAAGAAGACATTTTATTCAGTTAATAAGGGTGGATTTTGATGGTTTATGACCAAAATAATAATTGATTTCAATTATGAGGTTGGATATAAATCATCCCACCAAGCAGCATAAAAAAGATACTGGAAACAGCTCAATCCACAGATATCAACACTTTGAAAATGAGATGAAATTCAACCCACTATGTAAAATTACAAACTTTCCTTTCTATTGTAAACTGCAAATTATTTTGATACTTCTGGATATTTTTTTTCCAAAACATTGGATGGCTGAAGTCAATTTCAAAGAGTTTTTTTTTAAATAATGATAGCTAATATTAGATAATGCTGGTAAATAAGTTAAGCAATATTCTCTCACAACAAGAGTGCTCTTGAAATTGATCATCTACAATCACAAAATATCCCATGCTTATCATTTTCGTGACAGATCAAATGGCTCTATATATCAAACCCTTGAACTTCATAGATTTCTAAGCTTACAAATTTTGATTGCAATGTATCAATAAGTGTATATCTTGATTTCACTATAAAAAAATGTATCGGATTAGAAATAAGAAACAGATTATTACTTCTATAAAACTGAAAATTTCCGTAAAAACTTTTCTATTATTAACTTTTTTTCTAGTATTTTTTTATCTTAATTTTTTTTGTTGCTTTTTTAAAAATGAAGTAATGGTTGATAATGCTTTAAAATCTAAATTAGATCAATAAAACTTTTTCTAGTAGCTATAAGCTTTTGGTTACTCTTCTTTTTTTATTTTTTCATCAGTATGTGTAATCTCATGACTATAACCATTAATGCATTTTTCTTTTTGCTACTAAAATTACTCTAAGCAAATAAGGCATGAACCCTATAGTTTTCACCATTTCAGTGGTACTCAACCTGGGGTGCATGCAAGACAGTTTAACAGGATCTGAGAACAGGGTGCAAAACAAACTTTTATTACTGGTAAATACAAATTGTTATCATTAATATCTTGATACAGACTTTTAATTTTAACATCTGATGGATTTTAACATTTTGCTATTTACTTTTTTTGATGTTAACATTGAAAATTTTGATTTTTTTTTTTTTTTTTTTTTTTTTTAATTCAATTTTTTAGCCTCAAATTTAAGGGGTGCAAGAAAGATTTTGAAATCTCAAAGGGGTACGAGCCTTGAAAAAGGTTAAAAACAATTGATTGACTTTTGAGCTAGTCTCCATAAAGAATTGCATAAATTATTTTGATTGTTACCTGACAGGTTTGCTGTATCGTTATATCAACAAATTCCTCTTTGAAATGTTCCGTCGGTCACAGTACGTTCTTAGCCCTTGTACTTATTTCTAATCTCCGAAAGCTTGGAATCATTTGGGGAAACTATCTTCAAAAAGTTACAGTTTGATTTCTTGTTTTCCTTCCTTTCCTCTTTCGTCTCACCCTCCAGCATTAATCTTTCTAGGCTGTGTTTAGGGTGAGGCTAGTGAAATTTTCTAGTTACCTGTCTGAGTAAAAAAAATCCTCCCTTTTTTGGAATCTCTTCCTACTCCTCTTCTCCTACTCTCTAGTAAACTCTGTCTGGGGATCTTCTTTCTCGGTGGATAAATTTAGCCATTTTTTTCCTCCTTTTTCTTCCTCCTACTTCATACTTTTTATTCTGTTCTATTGATCAGCCTGTCCAGTGGACAAACCTGATGTTCTGGTGCTACTTTGTGTAAACAGGGTAGAGCGCTTTCCATACTCGGGTGCTCTTGTTGGTGGGATAAACTACCCAGGCTGGTTTGACAGGTGCCTTACCAAATTGCAGGTTATAAATATCTTCCCTCCTCGGAAAGCTTCATCCCTATGAAAATTCTTTTTTTTTTCTTAGCCACTCTTGTAAAGGTGAGACATGGGGAGTGATGGGCCTTACCCTGCCACTCTGACCCACGATATGTCATAGGATGAGGGAGGGGGTGGCAATGGGTGTTTTCTCAACACTGGCTTTCAACTTTTAATCATATCACCAATAACTGTTATAATCATGTTCCCAGTACCCGTGGCAGGTACAGCTAACGAAAATGTTAAAGATTTACCAGAGGCAAAGATAATACTTAACTTTTATTATATACAAATTCAACTATTGTTCATTTTTTTCACTTTAAAACAGAACTAGAGAGCTGAAATTTCTGTCTTAGCATGTATGGCATGCCAATATCAGATAATGATCAAGGTATGCCTGAATGATTAAATGAACAAATGAAATCAAATATTACTTTACATTCTACATACAGTTTATTTAAAGCTCTTTGTCTAAGCTACAGTATATCACTTTTTTCCCTCTAAAATCCTTAAAAATAGACCTAAAGAGACAGAACTTTCCCATGCCAATATATGATGATGAAGGTGTACATAAACAATTAAATAAACTAATGAAATTCTCAGTTTAAGTATTTATCTTTTCCCTTTCTCTATCTTAAGAAAAAATGTGTTGGAAATCAGTAAAAAAAACAAACAAAAAAAATAAGAACCATAAGCTCAATGATGCATCCACCATGCTTGTGTCAGTATCTATTATTTCCAATTTTAAAAGGATTGTAAATGAAGTAGTAATAGAATAACCAGTTGTGGTAGTAGTTGCCGGAGGGAGAAGAAGGTGAGGATATTTCACCAGAAAAACTATTGAAAAAAAGCAATGAGTGAGTTAAGAATAGTACAATTACTTCATTTTTATCAATAATTTGTTCTGGAATCTAGGTGTTTTTTTATAAATGGGATTTGAATGAACATTTTTAGCTACAAACTTGGCTGGAAATTGAAAAGTTTAGCCAATTTTAGTTATTTTTATAACATGATACTTGGCAAGAGTAAAAAAAACAAACCCTTGATATTTGATCTATTGATCAGAATAGATGTTCTTTTGATGACGTCATACATTCTCTTCTTTCCTCTCTTCAACCATCTGAAAAGCGTCCAATAGAGACGTATGGACATGCCTAGAAAAAAATTAAAAGAAAGATAACAAAAATACTTCTTTTCAGAATCTCAAACAAAAGCTTTTCTCTGTTTCTCAATGCTTTTATTACCCCCCCCCCCAACCACCACCACCACCAAGCTCAATGGAAACCGTTAGGTGGCCAACGTCTCTCGGCAGCATGCCATGTCAGGGGTGATCAATTAAAAAAATTAGAAAAAGGGGGCTTCAATGAATAAGTTACTTTAATCGACTTTTGTTATGTAGTGATCACTCTAAAATAAGTCTGAATTTTCTTTAAAGGATAAACGTACTTTACAAATTGAACTCCCCCTTCACATTAAAGGCCTAGAGGGGGGTACAATTTTTTATTTATTTATTTTTTTTTTTTAGACATAGTATAGGAGTAAATGTTCAAATTTTCTGCTCTCTACACATCATACCTATATAGCCAGCTAGCCCAACCAACTTGAAAACTGAATAAACCAATGTTGACAGTTTTGGTTGACAGTTTCTAAAAATGAAAAGAAAATGAGAATTACGTAACCTGAAAAGTTTGGGTAAGGAATAAGATAAATGGATATTCTTCCGGCCATTGACACAGCCGTAGATTACAATGGCCAAAACGTCATGTTCGAGAAGAGAACCAAGACAAGGACAACAGTCCAAAAATGATAATCCTTTTTCTAAAAATTTCCCGAAAGAAATAACCAAAGTGGTGCATATTATTTTCAAGGCTTAATTCGGATATTTTCTAAATATTGACTCTCACATCATATAACATTGCTTATTCTCTTGATTTGATCAGTTTCAACTGGTCCTTCCAAGGAACATCATTCAGTGAGAAATCTCCGGCACAAAACTTTGCAAACCTCTTGAGCAAATCAAAATTCACACTATCCACTCCATCAACAAATCTTTTTTTATCCTCATCTTGAGTATTAGAATCAATAAACAAAAATACTACAATTTAATGGTGCGATAGAATGAAGTGATTTTTTTTTTTTTTGATGAAGTTAGTTGAAACTAAACACTCCTACTGCCATTTAACTATAAACACAGAAGAATGTTTTTGGCCAACCCAATCTCTGACTTAACGTCTGGTTGCTTAGCACAGATGGTAAGAGTGGCGTTAAGATAAGACAGCCTCTTGTTGGTCGCAGATTCGATTCCTACGGCAGCCTATATATGAATATGTGTGTGTGTGTGTCTAGAAAGCTCTACAACTTTAAACACTAAATACATTAAAAAACTTTTTCAAAAATTTTCGTCACTTCAGTCACCAATATCTGTTAATGTAATTTATGTAAAAAATTTTTATAGCTTATGTCATACTACATATAGTTTATTTTATATAGGGTATATATATATAATTAAAAACCAAAAATTTCAACTTGAGTTTATAAGTTGGTCTGATTGGTTATGTGAGTACAACATGTACAGATCACATATATATATATATATATATATATATATATATATATATATATATATATATAAAATTAAAAACCAGAAATGTCAGCATAGGTTTCTTTAGTTTATAAGTTGGTTTGATTGGCTATGTGTATACGACATGTACATACCGCACCAATAGAGTGGAATATTCAAACGTTTATTCCTTAAGTGTAGAAAAACCCTCCCTCTAAATATGTTGTTTGTTTTTTTTTAGTAGGGTTTCAATTAGCAATGTAAGTTTATGATGAATTGGTCCTCTAGTTTTATGTCCAGCAGCATTCACACTTGTTTTGAAAATTCATTTTTCTTAGCCAAAAGGCAAGAGAAGTAACTTATTCATTGATCAACCCTTTTCCCAATTTTTAAATTGATCACCCCAAACATGGTATGCTACCTAAAAATATTCATCACATGATAGTTTCTATTGAGTGACCAACCAGACGTGTGTTTGTGTGTGTGTGTGTGTGTGTATATATATATATATATATATATATATATATATATATATATATATATATGCCATCAGTCAACTCTTTGATTTAGGGAAATAACTCCTGACTGAAATTATTCTCCTTTGACCATCAGGTCAATTTTTTTTCTCATTCTATCCACAAGAGTTCCTTTATTTTTTATTCTATTCATCGAAGAGGTTCCACTGTTGATATAAGCTGTCCATGAATTAAAGAGTCAATCTAGTTTATTCAGTGCAAAACCAGACTCTCAATTTTTTAAGAAATTTAAAAGATACATCGTAACAAGAGAAGTCAGTATTCAAGGGAAAAATTCTGTAATAATTTACCAACTAAGGATGAGCTACATTTTGAGAGGTTATGGGCGGTTTGTGGTGATAGCCAAAAACACTTGAAAGTCCTCTAGTGGTTAGTAACCAACGACCAAAATATTTTTGGTTTGTTTCCTGTTCTGGACAAATACAGTTTCCATTATATACTAATTTTTTTTTTTTTTTTCAATGGGGTTGTAAAATATGCTGCAGCTCATAGAAAATGTCATTCATTCATATAACTACTTAGCTAACAGTAATTTGAGAAATCCGTGTGCATGTTGATACTTGGCGGATATGTTGGTTAGTGCACTGGACATTACAGTGTCAAAGTCGTTTAGGTCTGCTGTTCTTAATATGTCAAGGCTGCTTAATATCAAATAAAGCAGACATATTTTTGACTGATGTGTGTCTGTAATCATTTCTAAGTGGTTCTGGATTAGAATTGAGAGAAAGAGAGTGAGGAAATGGGGGGGGGGTCTGCCAAATTTTTCTATCGAACAATATTTAATTGAATTATAGTTGGATGACATGATAGCATTTTCAAAAAATCCTGTTTTGATGGTTGTTATTAAGGACATCATGAATAAAGAACAGTGTCTCATTATTTCAATTTTAAACCTCCTGAAGATTTTCATGAAAACGGATGCACTTATTGGACGGTTCATGCTCTAGTATAATGAACAGTACGGTTCTCTTGGTTCTCTGTCGCTAACATTGAACTTTCCTAATTGACGGTAATAATTTTCTTGATAATAATACCTCTTACCCAGCACTTGACACTATGGACTCTTCCATTCAAACCAATCCAGTATTTTTTTTTTTTTTTTTTTTCCTTAAAAGAGTATCTCACAGAAATTTAAATATATCCATGAATTTTTTCACTAGGAATAACCAGCAAATCATACGAAAGATTGCACATTGTATAGCAGTGATCAACAAGCTAATTCTGTTGGCCGTTGTAAGTAGGTTTGATCTTCAGTCGCTCTCCCACTATTGATGGCATGATACCAAACTGCTGTGTTAATGAATAATATGGGTGGAGGGGAATGATGAGGACATACAGTGTATAGCAATGATTAGCAAGCTAATCTTGCTAGCCTTTATGTTTGGGTTCAATCCTCATTGGATCTCCCTCTATTGATGGTTTGATATAAAATTGTGTTTTGTTAATGAATTATATGAAAAGAAAGGATGAAGATGCTCGTTGTTTAGAAACCATCAGTTTGTTAATCTTGCTGATCGTAATTAGATCCAATCCTCAGAGGCTATCGATGGTGGGAGATCCGGATACCAACTTATGCTAAGAGGGCAATCTACTTGAAAAATAAACTGTGATTTTCTAGGATTCTCTGCTCGTGATGATGTACTTTCCCAATTAAGGGTAACAATTTCACTCATAGTAAATATCTCCTTCCCAGCATTTGGAACTATGGACTCTTCCACTGAAACACTTTCAATATTTTTTTTCTTGAGAATTTATCCCACAGAAATTGAAATGTATCAATGTTTTTTCTCGGGGATAAATGAGTATGTATATAAACTTCAACATAACGTACTCTGTGTGCCTTTTTTGAGTTATTTCTCTTTTGAAAACCAAACGATATCCATTTTATTTGCTTTATATATATAAGTATTGCAAATTATTATGATTCATTTTTTGCTGCTGCACACTTTCATTTCATTTGTTTTATTTTTGATCCTTCACAAAATAAAGAGATTATTTGTCCAGCCTTTTGTGGTCCGTAATCAGAAACTTGTCTCCTAAAGGAAGGATTTTTTTTTTTTTTTTTTTTTTTTTTCAATTTAATAATTTTATCTATTTCTTTGTTTGTGGACCAAATAAACCAGCCCACATTTCTTGGGCTCTTCTTGTGCAATCTGTCTTCACTCTGATGTTAATTAAGAGACACACCCAATTGTTATTGTATTCCTGTTGATATGAAATTTGAGTTTCACTGAGTAGATTCAATATAACTTCATTTCCCACCTCCACTCTCTCTTTTGAAGGATCAGTTTTTATTCCTCGTTTTTTTTTGGGGGGGGGACTCCATCATACGACTTTTTCCTTTAATTTTTTTTCTTGGTATTTTGACTGATCTTCTTGTGCACTGCATGTTTTTTTTCCTGGTCTTTGTATTAATTTTTTTACTGTTTTCATAAAGTCTATAAAAACTCACTCCACCCCCACCCCCTTTTCCTATCCCCCACAATTCCCGCCTTTATTATTATTATTATTATTATTATTATTATTCACTTCATGAATCATTCTTTCTGAAACCTGTTTTCTGGGAGAGTCACTCCCAAAGTCCATGGCTTCATTCACCCACTCATAAAGACTCTGCTTTCCCCATTCATTCTCTCTCGTAATAAAACATCTTTTCTACTTGTTCATTTCTAACACCATTTTCCACACGTGTACGCACTTGGGATATTTGTACTGACACACTTCCGTATCCTATTGTAATAAATGACTGACAGACAATAAGAAATGTTCAATCTTTTACCTGTCTACTGAGTTGGAAATGGGTTTAGGAAACTATCTATTCTGTACAGTTGTATGTAACATTTATGCCCCGGAATCAGGGGGCGGGGTCTATACGGGATGAAGTGAGACCATTCAAGTGGGAGATTCTGGGGCATTGTCAGTCCCTATAGATAATCTTTTGTAAATATGGCTAATTTCAAGTCCGTTTCTTCCTGAACTGAACCTCATATCTCTCTAGAATAGGAGAGAATGGTATGTTATTGAACTACCATATTTACCAAAGGTGGTGAAGGGTTCTATCCTCTTTCATACATGTATAATATATATATGTGTGTGTGTGTGTGTGTGTGTGTGTGTATATATGTATGTGTATTCCAGTGCTCTTCACAATACCATTCTGTCCATAGACTTGAAAATTAGCATCAGTACTCTTCAGACCCCTTCTGAATAATCTTTTTTGTTTTCATTTTTGGATTAAAGTTTTTTCTTTACCTTTTTGGGGCTTTATTTTAACAGGTTTAATAAAATCTAGATTCTACAGTATCCCGGAGAATGTAGATGCTTCTAGATGTTTGTTTTTGTTCTTTTATTCTATCTTCGATATTTTCCAGTGGAAAAACACGTATGATGTAATCAATAGAATATATTCTGGTCATTTTCATTCTTCAATAGAATTTTTTGAAGTCAAAATTCGAATTAGTCCATTGCATTTTATTATGAGGATTGAATAAAACATAATAAATGAACAAGTCATTTTTTATTGATTAAAAACTGACAAAGGATAGATATTAATAAGTATCTCCATTAGTAGACACTGAACATACAAAAAACCCAATACAGCATATATGACGGTTTTGATAGTGTGACTATCAGACCTGTTTATGCAAGTTTTTTGATCTCAGGAAGCAAATAGTCGGGACTGCAAAGTGTAATCTTAACACATTTGAAACCTGAGGGAATGTCATTTAGAAACATAAACTGGACAAAACTGGATACTTTTAGAGGAATGTGATTAGATCAAGAAACTAAATGATCATTCATAGGTACAATAATTGGATATATATAATTAATAAGTCTCTAGCCTTATGATGAAAAAAGTATTTTTATTTTGACATTTGATTTTATGAACAGCCCCTAAACACAGGGGAACTCTTTAATGAACTGAATTTTTTGAGGAGGAAAAATTTACCCTAAGGTGTAAGGGAAGTTATCTCAACAGAACTTATTCCCCTCTATTCAACGATTAATTTTCTTTACATAAATTTAACAAATGAGAATTTGGCTCAATTAGTGTGAAAATGCGCAAAAATTTTGCCTTTTTTTTTTTTTTTTTTTTTTTTTTTTACCATGTAAGTTTTGATAAACAAAGTATTATTCCTCCATTGGTGTAACTCCTTTATTTCTGTTCATATTTTGATCAATCCCATTTTTCTTTATTTCCATCTGTTTTTTTACCTGGCAGTCTATTAATAGTACTCTAAACTGTCAGAACAGGTTTCTCCACAATGGGAGATGAAAATATTTTTCTTATAATTCCAGGTATTTTTCGGATTATTATTTCTGTTGATTTTATTATTGCCACAAAATTTAGTAGCACCCTGCCCTCCGAAAGAGTACCCGACAAACTCCCTTCTTTTTTTTTTTCTTTCAGATATCACAGTAACACAAAGGTTTGTTACTTACAGCACTTGTGTGTATAGAAAAATGAACACCTGTGATTATATTGAATTTTAAGGAGCCTCTTCCAATAAAAATAACAAGCAAGGAGAATCTTCTTAATTTTTTACTAATTTTTTCTTGTTTTCAGAGTAGTGAAAGTATCTCTGGTTTTAATCTATATAAATACTTTCCAATTCTGCACCCTGATATTGAAAATGACTGAAGGTACTGCTGAAAGCACTCTATTCTTTGGAAAGTATTTATATACATTGAAACCAGAGTCTATTCAGCTGTACAAAAACAAGAAGAAAAAAATCAGTAAAAAAAAATTGAAGTTGCTCCGCATGTCATTTTTTATGAAAAATGTATTTAAAAAAATATGCTGTCTGATTATGTGTGTGTGTTGTATATATATATATATATATATATTGAATTTGAACATGTAGATGTCTGTTCATCTGTGAAGTTACCCAGCATTTCTTGTCACTAACATTCCACACATCTCTAAAAAATTACTCCATGAGGAAATCAAGAAACTAATTTTCTATTTTTTTTCCTTTTGAGATTTAGTTTAACACTACCTGACCTTTTATACAACAGTTGATGTAGAAGACAGCTTCTTTCTATCTCGGTAGACAATGTAACCCCACTGATGTCACCTTGAAGGCACAAGCCTGGGCAATGCATATGAAAAATCCCAGTATGTTCAGTCAACAGAAACCCCTTATCTGACTGATACATTGGCATCAGCTTGGCAGCAGGAACTGCCTGAAGGAAGTCAAAGTTAGCATCCAACCACCTTAAAGAATCGCCACTCTCTGGTTCGGGAATCAGGGTTGTCCATCTCCCAGACTGGTTGCTAACCATACCTAGAGAGTCTAGTCTGTCTTGCTACTTACCTATATACCTGTGGAGATGAGCAGAATCAATGCCTTTCCAAAGGGTATTAGTGTTTAGTGAACACAAATTGTGTCTACTGGAATTTGAACACTGTTTACCAATTCAATTCTCGATGCTGCTTATCACTAGGCTACCTGCACCCCCATTAAAACAATCAATTGTCGTAAAGAATCACTCCATTGATGATTCACAAATTTAGTTGGTTGCTAAATAGATCTTAAAACTAATTATCTTTTGTTGTTTTTTTTCTTGCTTTAGTTGCTAGCCCTTGAGATTCTACAACAGAATTCTGTGATTTCTCAGCCATTGTGCCACGCCCATTTTCTGCTGACACCATGACAATTGAGGAGGTTACCCAAAAATTGCAGAAAGAACTCATAGGTCGGCAAAAGCAGATTGAGTTGTTGACAAATCTTTTTGGAGAGGTGAGTGTAATTTTTCAGGTCTCTTATCAGAAATTTTATGGACACACCTTTTAAAAAAAGTAAGAAAATGCTAGAAAAATTTTCAAGCTGACTTTATGCATAATGTCCTTCCCCCTATCCATTGCTCTATCCAAGTATACATGTGTAGTTAATATATATGTGTGTTTGTTTGTTCATTGTGTGGATGTGAGGTGATCCTACAGAATATTTAAAAAAATGATAATTGGAAGGTGGAGAGAAAATCCAGTATTAAAAAAAACAGGTGTTATATCCTGAAATTGTTCATCATGTGGGTATGTTCTGATGCATTTCAATGGTTGCCAGCCACCTTATTCAGAGAACTTGTAGCAGTTGCAGAGAAAATTATATGCTATTTACATGTTTGGGATTCATATATATATATATATATATATATATATATGCAACTATTTACACAAACCCTGTTTGTAAAATATCCAAGTAATCTCCAATAAGTGTGGCTTTTCATTACTTTTTACTTATCTCTTTTCTTATACATGTGTGTGTATATATATATATATGTATAAAATATAAAGAAAATTTTTTCCAACAATTTGTCAATGCAGGCAGTTAATTATATCCCAGTATCTGTTTATATGTATACTGTGGGAATGAAATCTCCTTTCTTTTTTGGTAAATGGAAACACTTCTGAAATTCTATATCATAATTCATTGATAAGAATTATACCAGTATGTGTCTAAATGATTATCCTATATGGCCTGAGAACATCTCTGAAAAAGGTTGAATTTTAAAAATTCCCTCCTGTGGCCACATTACCTTCCCCCATTTTCTATTTTAGGGCAACACTGCAATACATACATACATACTCTCCACTCAGATAGTATTATGATTAGCACATCTGCCTCACATGCAGAAGGTCCCTGGTTCAATTCCAAGTATAACTGAAGAGTGTGGAAAACTTTTCATTAGGACAAATTTCCCTGTGCACTCGGCAGCTAATTGAGTACATTTTAAGCTGTGTAATTAGGGTTGAGATATCTCTTTTGTGGACTTGCATCACGCTAAGGGAGTGGTCATAAAAAGCTGTGGGTATAAAGTCCCGGTCTTGACCAGACTTGACACTAAGCTGGTGCATAGGTACGTGCATCAGGAACCAGAACTTTGTCACCAGACTCAATACTCTATACTCCATACTCAATACAAAGTTGTCTCTTAAAAGACAAGAAGCTTTACTTTATGGTATGTATATATCGTATGGGAAATACAAATGATTTCATCTATAATTTTAGGAAGAGTCCCAATCTCTCCAAGAGTTTTCTAGACTATACAACACATGCTGTCCTACTTTTGTCATTAGCACAATGTTTCATCCAATTCATTCTCTTCTATTTGAATTTCTTTTGTGACACTTCTTTTTTCTTTAATGGAAATTCTGCCAAATCCCTAAATGGAATAAAACTTTCCTCCCAATTTTTCTCTTTGAAGAATCATGAAATGACTCTACCATCGTTGTTCATTTATGGTAATACAGGAAGCGGAAAATCTCTGGTCACTTCGAGAATTCTGGAAGAACTAAAGGTCAGTAATCTCTAGTTCTTTGTAAATAATATTATCAGAAGAGCTTTTAATTTTGAATTTCCTATTCAATTATTTTCATACAAGCCTGTGAGAAAATAACATTCTATTACATGTTTACTATAACTAGTAGAGTACCCGTCAACAATGTAGGGATCATTTATACATGGACAAATTATATATATATATATATATATATATATATATATATATATATATATATATATATATATATATATATATATATACATTTTTTTTTCTTTTTCTTTTCCTGAATATATTTCCAAAAAAAAGTATATCTCCAAACAAAAATTATATTTCCGTCTGTTTTCTACAACTTTTGATATTTCATGCTTTTTAATAATCCTAAAACAATACGGTAATAGAATCAAGTGAAAAAGCAAATTTCTTGAGAATCATTCATGTTTTTTTATTTTGTTATAATCGGTTATTCCTGTTATTATCACTGGTAAGTTGAAAAATGATCTTAGTAAGGGCAAAAAAAACTTGTAATCACAGACACCTGTTCATCAGTCACAGAATTTTAACCAAACCCAGAGGATATCTTGATGGTTTCCCATAAAAAACACTCTCAAATTTCATTACTTTTAAATAGTATACACTGATTGAATTAAGATCTAGCTTATTGACTGAATGTTTAGAACTGCAGATTTTTGTGTAAACATACTAAAAATTTCTAGAGTGCGGCAATATTAAAAGACAATAATATTCAATGTGGCCTTTAAACATGAAATGGTTCCCCAACTGTAAAAGGCTCTCATCAGCATGTGTCAGGAACTCATCTCGAGATAATTTTTCCTAACCAGGCTCTCACTGAGATAATGCTGCTGCGGTTTTGTCAGCAAGTAGGTTTTACAGGATTGAGCTGTAACGCCCCACTCTCCTTTTTGATTCAGGCTTAGGACAAGCAAGATAACCCTAAAGGAACATCTTAACCGAGTTAATAGTACTCTAAGAAATATTGTTCTAATATAGTTATCTGTATGATCTTGTTGAGTTCAAGTTGAAGAATGGGTGCCTACTGAGTTTGTGGGTCCACATGGATATCAGTGGAAATGTTGAAGGAAGAAGGGAGATGTATGGAGAGAATGCGCTCCAAGTATGAATGTGGGTGCAGAGATGAAACAAAGTAAAAAGGATACATACAAGTATTTGGATGGGAAAATAAAACATACATTTGATACAGGAACGGTAATGACAAATAACAAATGAAAATGAGATATATGAAATGATAACATCAATATGATCAATCGCGTAAAGGGATGAGAAGAGATAGCGAAAGGTTGGAGCTTTGTTGTCATTGATAGTACAGGCGTCAGAGTTGAAGCGGAGGTGTCCATAAAGCTTGAAACGTACCAAGGAATGGTTATGGAGATCGAGTTCAGTGTGTATATCTAACTGCCAAGTTGCATGTGCCACTTGGGAGCCATTCTTTGATGCCGGGCAGACAAACTATGTAAGGCAGAAAATACATGGAGTTTAATCCATATGCGCTTCTCTAAGTAAAGAGAATTAGGAGACGGATCATCGTGACCATCGTGTAGTAAAGAGCATTACTATTTCATTCATCAGAGTTAAAGGTATATATGCGTTTGGAGCACGTGGTGAGGACACATTTGAGTAGCTGTGTGTATGTAAGATGCCTCAACATCGATAAATTGAAATGGATGAACTTAGTACTGAGATTGGCCACAGTAGAAAAATGGTTAAGCTCCGATCAGCCAGGTGGCCAGCGAAATGATACCAGTCTTAGAGAGGAGGGAAGAAGGAAAAAGAATGACCAGCTTCAAGTGCCGGGGCCAGTGAACATAACCAGCTAGAAGTGTCCAGCGCCAATAAGCCATTGCACACATGTGTTCAGGGCTTTTATAGGGGTTTTTGTAGGATGTGATTTTTTCAATATCTAGCTATAAGAAGGTTTTTGTATTTTAATTCTTAACCAAGAGCATAGGGGGCGCTATAGTACAGTTTGCAATCTTTTCTCTTTTTTTCAGTGCAATGTGGTGACTATAAACTGTGTAGAATGTTACAGTCAGAAGGTGCTCTATGAACAAGTGTTACAGAAGGTAGCCCTCCAAACAGTGTCCAGTGGGGATCGTAAGGATTACACAAGGTGCGATAACATGAATGATTTTATAAAGCATTTAACTGCTTCTGTGAAAGAACAGAAGATCCAAGATGAAACCTTGTATATTGTGAGTACTTTCTACTATTCTGCATCTTAATTTCTTTTTTTTCTTAACTTTTTAATTTTGATTCCCTTGTACTTGAATCTTGCTGTAATAATTCACCAAATGTCTGCCTGTCATCACAGAGCAATGGACACCAAATTTCCTGTAATTACTAATGGGACCCACAGCATGTTTATAGCTTGTAATTTCTTGAAAATTCCAAAAATATGTGATCTGCATTTGAACTCACCTCTATTAAAATTATATATATATATATATATATATATATATATATATGTATGTATGCATATGTGTCATATCTCAATTTTCAGGGGTTTTTTTCAAGTCTCAGCTCAAGCTGTATCACAATCGGACATAAAGTCTCAAGAGTTTCTGTCACATGATATTCATTCACAAACAAATTTGCATATATGATCAGTATATGTATGAATTCAAATTTCTCTCATGTGAAATCAATATGAACAATGTTTGATGTGTTATTCAATAGGGCTTCAACGATTCGTATTTTATCTCCAATATTAATCATGATTTAAGATTTCAAAAAAATAAATGCCCAAATTAACTTAATGAGGGCTAATTGACTCACAGATTGGAAGAATAGAAGCTCCAATACACACTGAATTACTGCATTGCTTTCTTATTCTTTTGTTTAATATGTTCCATATGTAATTTTCATCGAAGGTATTTAAAGCTAAAAAAAATTTATGTTAATTTTTTTTATTGCAAATTTCATCTAGTTAACCCATTCTTTTTTAATGATGAGAGAATGGTCGATTCTGATATGAGAATGGTAACTATGAAATGTTACTTTTAGAAAATGTTTTCAAAGCTTGGAATTATGTGATTATCCGTTCGGAGGATTCTTGCTGTATTTTTTGTTCATCGATTATTTCAAGCACAGTCAAATGTACTGATTCCAAAAAACAACAGGCGTTAGTCTATAAAATGCTTAGGCCGCATTACTCCCTACCCCTTCCGCTCTATTAGATTAATACTAGTGTCAATTCAATACTAGCATTACCTCTCCCCCAAATTGTATCCTCTTTATGAGGGTCAGAGAGGGACAGTGTTGCCAAGTTGCTTCGTCGTAAAACTGTAAATAAGACTTAGAAACAGCCAGTGCTCAACATTGTGATTCATGAAAATTTGTTTTGGTTTTGGTTTTTTTTTCAGACCATAATTTGTTCTCTTTTTCTTTCTAGCAAAAAAATTTTTTTTTAAAGTTTGGAACAACATTTTAAATGAGCCAAAATATTGTTTACCATTGAGAAAATGTTATATATCTATGTGTCACTTAATTGAAAAATATTGCAATATATCTCTAATGAATCATTGCACTTTTATTCATAGCTGCCAACTTTTATTCATTTCTTATCAATTTATTGGTAATTTCATTGTTTTAAATGGTTGTTCTTTATCAATTCTATTCATTCCTTCCAGATCTTGGACAAAGCTGAAAAACTAAGAGACATGGAACACCACATTCTTCCGTCCTTTCTCCGTTTACAAGAATTTGTAAGTTTCATTATATATATATAACCTCTGTTCCCTTGGATTATTTCTTTTTAGTGATTCCAACCTGAGAATTCCCAAGGAAAACAGATTCTATGAGTAAAAACACTTCTCGTCTGTCTTTTTCTCCTATTTTTCCATTAAATTCTTATTTGTCATATATTTGCATGTTCACACAAGTTGTCTAGTGGTTGTCACTGGGGAAATAAGTACTTTATGTGAGCCAGTATTCAGGAGGGCTACAGAAATTAAGAGGATGATAATGACAACAAGTCAACATTATTCATAGAAGTGGTGACATTTTTCTGTGCCTAGTTACAATTTTACTGAAGGAAATATAAAGGTCAGAATTTGGATGAAAAGGCTCGTTCCGCAACACGTATGAAATGGAATGAACTTTGAAGATATTCAATTTCAAAATTATTAGAAAAACAGACCAAATATTTGGGATAAGTTTATTTTCATTGAGTGATAGCAAGTCTTCTCAATAATACTCCAATACAATTGATTCAGTGTAGAAATAACTATTAAATCGGGAGCTAGTACTCAGGGGGGCTACAGAAGTTCAGAGGAATAGAATGATAGCAAGTAAACATTATTCTGCATCTGCTTGAATCTGGCTCACTCTATGCGACAGAGAACCAACGAAGCCTGGTGGTAACCTGTGGTACTGCTAGGACATTCTGGGTTAGTGGTTATGGTGCTTTGGCCCCTAAACCATGCCTGACCCCAGAGTTGTCATCTGATAAAGGCTTTGTTGATGGCACTGTGGTTGTTTTCACAGTTGTATGAATTCATATCATTTTCATAAAACCAGCAACTCCTTCCTATGTCAAGGTTCAATGTGGTATGTAAAGAATACTTTTTAAGATTCAATGCTGTATGTGAAGAAAGCTTCACAAGAAATGTTATGTATTAAACAAAAAAACTAGCTTACATACAATGCACCCGGTAAAACAGTGCGGAAAATCTTTTAACAACTATGTTGAAAAAAATGGTAGCAAAATCAGTTCCAATCAATTCATCCCTTCACTGCTACCTTCATCAGGGAACTTGAGGGCAGAAGATGGAATCCTCCTCCACACTGATCTGTCAGCTGCATGCTTCTTTTTCCTCACGTCTTTTCAGTGAACATATGAGAGCTCAGCAGCACCCATCTCCTCTCCAAGTTCATGACAACTGGATACCACAGATCAAGGTGTGGATCAATCACCCTTGGTCCGCACACTTGGCTGTTGTGTCCCTCTGAAGACCCTCCCATCCTAGTGATATGGCTGTTGCCACAGCTGATACAGTGGGAGTAACACGTGATTTTTTTTCAAAATTTACATCTATTAAATTTTTTCAGGGGCCATAGTATTCCACCCGCTTCCACCGCCTTCTTTCGATTCACCCACTCCACCCCCTGCTCATTCCCACCCAACCCCCATAGCAATTAAGCAACTTACAGTCAACTCCTAATTTTCAACTAAAGTTTCAAATTCTCTCTCTTTGCAGACTCAACTTAATATTTGTGTGATATTTTTGACTGAGATAATTTGGGAAAAATTCCGATCAAACACTGGTATGTGTGAGCCTTACACAATGTCCTTTCCAGATTATACAAAAGGTATGTCCATCTGTCTGTCACCTTTTAATAGATTTTTAGTTATTCCAAGAAATTTCTTTATATACTTTCTCCATCATCCCTAGAAAGCAATCCTAATATAAAAAAACAACACATATCCATATATATATATGTATATATATTCTAGAAAGCTTTACAGCTTTAAACATTGAAAAGAACTTTTTCAATATTCTTCTGTGTCACTTATTCGTTGATGTAATTTTCTTGAGCATTTTTTCTTTTGCTTTGCATATACTTTGTTATTATTGTACAATGTATAAATTTTATCTTGTTTGGATCATCTGTTATTTACCATGTAACTGTTACGAGGATTTTGAAAACAAAGCAGTTAGATGAACACTGCAACAGTGCCATGTTGATATAACACCATATATATATATATATATATATATATATATATATATTCATAGCTGCTGCTTAACCATAGACTTCATCACTAGCTGGACTTCTCTCTCTCACACAGCAGGATGCCTCCAGCAGCCTTTATAAAATCTTTTACCCACAAGGCAAACTCCTGATAGTGGACTCTGGTTCCACATGAGAACTTTAAACCCTAAAAACACATACTCACACAGCACACACCACTGAAGATGGGAACGAATCCCAAAACATGTCTGGACAATTAACATCTACGGATTAATAAACCTTGCCTCTTAACACTTTACTCCCAAGTCTGTCTCACTCTTTATAGTTTTTATATATATATATATATATATATATATATATATATGTGTGTGTGTGATAGTTTGTTTGATTTTCTTGATCCAACAATGCCATTTCTCAATATCTCTCTACCATTTGAGATCCAGATGTATCCTAAAATGGTGTATGAACAATGATCCATGTTTTTCTGTTTAGATAGATTTTTTTTCCCCCCCCAGAAGCGAAAGGATAAAGGGAGGTAATTCTATTGTGTTGAGGTGTTTTTAGATTTTTTCTTTGTCAATTTTTCGATGAAAGCAAATTATTGCTGTGAATGCTACCATGTCCAATCTTTTCTTAAATAATCGCACCTTATTCCTTAATTTGCTATTTGGCATCCTAATCGATCCTGTAATTTCTGAACCCCGAAACCAAAAACCAAGAAAGGATGCTTTTTTAAGCTCTATCTTTTCCATGACCCTGTATTTAGATATTCAATTCTATTCCTGTTATTAAATGGTTTTTGACTCAATTTTACATGTGGGGAAAAAAAGTGCAATAATTTAAAAGTTTGGAATACAAAGACATTTTTATGTCCAGGTGGATATTCCCTTTTTTAAGGTTCCATTTTTTTAAATTATATTTATAGATTTTTCAGTTGATTTTACATATAGAAATGGCCATGTTTCAATTGACAAATCTCAGTTTATTTCTTGGCTGGTTCTATGTTGGGTGCTCATATGTTTGGTTTAGCAAACAGCTTTTTATCAAAGCATCAAATCACAGAATTTACCCAAAACCTCTTGCTGATTAAAAAAAAAAATTAATATAAGGCTGTATCATCATATAATTTATCTTATATAATGTATTATCATAATGTATTCGATGTGGATGTTATTTTATATTACTCATCATTTAATTATTTGAAACAATAGGCTCATATAGGTTACCCAAAAAACGGATTTGACAATGAGGGATTAATAAGTATAACAACAGACATGACTTGTTGTTAGTGTCACTTCTGTTGAGTGTTCACCCATGTGAATAATAATTCCATCGTGAGAGTTTTAATCTCAGGCTTCATGCAAACTGACTTAAGATATCATCTTCAAGAACACTAGTTATTCAGAAAAACTTCAAGTTGATTCTCTACCAACATATTCAATTAAGGAATTTGACAAAATTTATGTGTGTGTGTGTGTGTGTGTATGTAACACTTCTCAATGAGTTCAAAGATACTATTCTATGTTTTTTTGGGGGGGGGGTTGTTTTGTTTTTTATTATGGGGTGTATTTTTCTCCTTTATTTCAAGAACACATTACCTACTCTGTCTGTTATCAGCCTCTCACAATGATGGACAAGGCTTTGAACTTTCCCTGTTCAGATTCAATTATCGATCTCCTAGACTGGTTTCTAACCAATGCTGGAGTCCATTCTGCCCTTTATTTACTCATAGCTTGGGAGATTCATGCCTTTGTCAAGAATATTAATGCCAAGTGTCTCATCCAGTAACCATTAGGCCTTACCATCTGAGAAGCAAACAAATTTCATAATACCTATGGCAGATTTTGATATTTTCAATTCCTACCAGTTATTTGCATATTGATTTTGATCTAATTGACTTGATCTGCCATGTATCCTCAACTAAAAGACAAATGGTTTTCAATGCTATTCAAGATTCATATAAAGATTTAGTATCAAACCCGTAATCATGATACCAGCACAATGGACCCGGTGTAATATTTGCATACTTGAAACTATCTCCAAAACCGTTTATATAGATTTCTTCACTTTTCACATTGGTCTAGATGGCTGTGTATGTGATACAAGTACAGTCTGCAATGATGGAAAATTTGAACTGTCACTCCTTTCTATGTCTAGAGAAAACATTTTTGTTTTCATGCTTAGATAGGTTTTTTAGTTGATGACCCCCAACACGGCATGCTGCCAAAAGATGTTAGACCAACCAGACCTGTTTTATTTTTTTAAGTCAAATGTTTCTTATATGAGATTTTTTTTTCCATCACTACCATATTTAATCGAGTACAATACAGTCTCAATATAATGCAACCACGTAGCTTTTATATATATATATATATATATATATATATATATATATATATATATATATATGTTATCATTTTTCTTACACTCTACTATAATGTGACGCACAATTTTGACCCTGATTTTTTATACTAAATTTCTTGCATTGTACATAACAAAATACGATATATTGAGTCACTGTGAACTATTTTATCTTATCAGATGAAATCTTTGAAATCCTGTGCCTTGATTGTCCTGAGGAATATCCCAAAGAATTCTATGCATCTTACATTAGCCTTCTGCTTAGTGTCTTCTTCTATGTCTGCAGAGATCTCAAAGAAATTCGACATTTGGTAAGTAGCTTCACCAACCCGTCACTTTTTCTTTCAAACAGGCATTTGAAAATTTCAATATATTCTAGCATCAAAGATGCCATTTTCCTCAAAAATGAATCTTTAAAAAATTTCTTTTTGCACCCTAAAGCAGAATTGGCTCATAGTTGTCTCATCATCATCATCATCAGTCTTTTAACGTCCGTCGTTGGACATAGACCTTCCCCAGGATTTGCCACACTTCCCTATCATGGGCGTCACAGAGCCAGTACTTCCTGAACTTGTCTAGCTCGTCTCTCCATCTAACATTTTGCCGGCCTCAGGTTGCGCATGTGGTCTCGGGGGGGGGGGTCTATGTTGTGAGTCGCGATGTCCATCGATTGTCTGCCATTCTTGTAACATGCCCAGCCCACCACCATTTGAGATTTTAAATGGATTTTGAAGTTGATAAATGCTACGGCAAGTGGTAGTTTATACTCAGCTGCTTTTTCTTTCAGCTGATTTATCGAGTGCAGGTGGTCCATGGTCGAGTAGCTTCTTCTAAAGCCAGCTTGTTCACCTGGCTGGTTTTCATCGAGTGTTTTTGTGATTCGGTTGGTGATGATCTTTGTGAAAAGTTTGTATACACAGCTGAGTAGGCTTATGGGCCTATAGTTGTTGAGGTCTTTCGGGTTTCCTTTTTTATATAAAAGCATTATGATAGCAGTGTTCCAATCGTCTGGGACTTTACTGTGTTTTAGACACAAGTTGAAGAGGACGGCCAGTTTTTTCAAACCAGGGTTCCTCATTCCCTTAGTGATGGCGTAATGGTTATAAGAATTCTTCTTTTTTTTTTTCTTTTTTCTTTACAAAGATATACTCTTTCTTGTGCTTATTGTAAAATGACTTGATGCTATTCATTAATTTCCCAAACAAATATATTTCATTCTACATTTTGGTGATTCATTTTTAAAAAGTAATTTTTTTTTTTGTTATGAACACTGTAAAACTTGTACATTATAAAAACGTTTTTCGGGTCTTCATTTCTTTTCATGTTTACAACTATAACCACAAGCAAAGTGGGGGAAGAAATCGCCCCATCGAAAGGGGTCAAGAAAAAGGTTTGAAATACCCTGGTCTAACTCATTATTCTAAAACCCTTTTAACATAATGAAACAATGTTTTGAAGATATATACATGCTTATGTATCTAAATAGTTATAAGAGAACTTATGAAATGAGGATTTCTATGGTCTCACCGTCATCATCATCAGTCTCTCAACATCCGTTGTTGGATATCTACCTTACCAAAGATTTGCCACACCTCTCTATCATGGGTGTCGCAGAGCCAATACTTCCTGAATTTGTTTAGTTCGTCTCCATCTAGTACTCTGCCAGGCTTGGTTGCACATGGGGATCCATGTAGTGAGTCATGATGTCCATCAGTTGTCTGCCATTCTTGCGACATGGCCAGACGGTTGCCATTTGATATTTTTGATGGATTCTATGATGTCCCTGATTCCTGTGTGGTCTCTCCATGTGAGGTTGAGCATAATTCTTTCATGTGCACATTGCATAGTTCTCAATTTACGGGTCTGTCTCTTGGTTAGGTTCCATGACAGCATCTATAATAAAAGTCGCCACTATATTCAAACCAAAGAGCACACAAACCATCAGTAAAATCTCAGATGAAACCAGGAATCTCATGGAAGAACACAGAAACCTCAAGCCACCGACAACAAGAGAGAAAATTGAAGAGATGGAACTGAATGAAATAATCAGAAAGAAACAAAGGGAAGACAGTAGGAAGATACATGATGGTAGTCATCGAATCAACTCTCGAAGAAAGTTTGGGCTTCAAAGCTATAAAGAAAGACCTCAATTCAGGACAGAAGCAAATAACCAACATACTCAAGGAAAATGGAGACCTAACCACAGACAGAGACAGGATTGTCGAACATGCCAAAGAATTTGACCAAAAACTCTGTTCATCCAAACAAGGACTACAAAATAATGAACAGGATACGCAAAATGTGAGCAATCAACTCAAAGATTTCCATGGTCTATATTATCATAAAAAATCAAGGTGATAAAAAATTCAATGAAAGCTTTCTTTATATATGAACGCCTGATATTTTTCATATCTCATCACTTCTATAAACAAAAACTTAGAAGACTTTTAATTCTATTTTTATTAACCTTTTTTTATTTTAGTTTTCTGTTGAAGATACACTTGTATTTTTTCACTCTCTCTATATATATATTTTTTTCCATGCAGGCAACACTGAATTTTGCCAAATTTGAAGAACCCATTCAGAAAGGAGAAGGTATGTGACATAATTCCAAATTGAGCCTAAATGCTGATTTTTTTCTTAATTTTCCAAATAAGGAATTATAATTACCAATGCACCAATCCAGCTAGTTATTAGTCACATACTGATCAACCAAATCAGACTTTAGGTATTATATAGATCAAGTTAAGTCAAAGATGAAACTGTTTTTCTCAGTTGGAGGTGACCCAGCATCTCCTCTTTCAATCTACTGCTTTCTTTTCAAATAAGACAGGGTGTGACTTTGTTCCCATTTTTTTCTACCTGAATCACACAGCTTAATTAGCTGCTGATTGCACAGGGAAATTTGTTTTCAAGAGTTTTTGATACCCTTTGTTTGTACCCAGGAATAAAACCCAAATCCCTCTGCAAGTGAGGCAGACATACCAACCATTAAATCATATAAATGGAAATCAGATCATTATTATTCTTCAGTTTCAAATGATACCGATCGTTTTTGCATTGTATTTTATGGGTCCCTCAACAGGCCACTGACCCCACTATTTGGGGTGGGGTCTGTGGTCATCTAAAAACCATGAAAAATTAATTTCCTTCAAAACTCACTTTTCATAGGAAAAATACATTTTCCTATTTATAATCTATTTAATGTTTTCCAAATGTTAACCCCACAAAAACAAACTCCAAACCTGGCATTCGTAAGTTAATTGCATCCTAATAAATACACTTATACTAAAAAATATTTTTATAAAATTTATCCCTACATAACAGAAATAATCCTGCAATTTTTTATTGGTGATATCTTATATATATATATATATATATATATTTATATATATATATATCAGCGTAAACAAAATAAATGGCATCTATCTATTCCAGATTACTCGACACCCACTTTTCTATGGCCAAATTGTTCTACTGAAAGAGGGGAGATAACTAGTTTGATCCTTACTAGCAGAGTTAAACAGGCTAAGATACAACTTGTTTCTTAATCTTTGTCTTCTCTCTTTATGTAGATATGCAACTAATGGCATCACTTATTTTCTTCCTACCTAGAAATTTAAGGATTTTATATTTTACAATTTTTCTCCTTTCTCAAATGTGGTTTATGAAAAATGAACTTCTGCTATATTTTAAGATACTAAAAAAAACAAGTGATTTACATTGTCTAACTTTTCCGTCCGTCTCCGTCCGTCCGTCCAAAAAAACAAGTGATTTACATTGTCTAACTTTTCATTTAATTTATTGAATTTTGTTACTCTTTTCTGGGTCTGATTTATAATTGAAGACCAACCAGTTTTCTTTTGTGTCTCCATGATTCTATTATCTGAGGTTTTAGAATCAATAATGCACAAATCTAGAAAATAATCATTTTTTTACTCCTCAATCTTTGTGTATATCTGCAGCTACGGTGACTGACACACGCAAACTCTGGAAAAATATTGAGCCACACCTTAAACGAGCCCTCCAAACTGTCTATCTACGAGAAGTGTCCAGGTTAGTTTTTGTTTCAAGTTCTAAAACAACAGATTTATAAACTAAGAAGATAAAACGTAAATACATATCGATTAACAGAAAATGTACCAACCACCATTATTATTTTGACTAGTATTGCTTTCATCTTAATCGAATCACCATAGCCCCACAGTTGGCCTGCCCGACTAACCAGCTAAGTGGGCTACAGATTCTTTTCTCTTTGTTTATCTGTGTTTCCATGGGTGTCCTTGGATGTTCTTGGCCCTATTTTGGGGTCTACAACCTTGAAAACTCACATGAGTAGATCACTTGGCACCATTTGAAGACTATTTTTTTTTTTCTCTCTCTATGGTAATTTTGGTTTAGCGCTGCCCTTGTGTTAGTAATTTTTTTTTTTTTTTTGTAAATAGAAGATCTTTTCTTGTTTTTATTATTATTAGTTGTGGTTCATGCGCTGGCTATGGTGCTTCATTTATGTAAGGTAGGGATATTTCAGTTTTACATTGCAACCACTCAGATGGTCAGTCTACAATCGTTAGTAAAGGTACCTACTATTGCAAGAACTATTCAGACTATTGAACCCTTTTATTTTGATTTTTCTTCCATTTAGGTGATCACAATGTTTCAGTCAGTCCATTTTACGGCCTTTTTCATTCACATCCTACTCAGGATAGAAATTACTTCCTTTTTGGTATTGCCAGTTGAAAAGAAAAAAAGTAGATACATATTTGACTATTGTTTTTATATGTTTATTTCAGTTCTCAATGGGAGAAAATTCAACAGGAAAACATTGCTGGCCAGGAAGTATCAGTTCCATCTTTATATAGTATGTATATTTATTCGTCTATATATTGGCAAAATTAGTTTTATTGTATCAATAAGAATGGCTTTCCATTTTTCATGAAATTTAGAGACAAGAGTTCAAGTGGTTTTTTTTTTTCTTTTCCCCCCTAATGGGCACAAGAGAGAATCCTGCTTAACATCACATGGAGAGATTGCAAGACAACACAGTATATTAGAGAAAAAAACAGAGTCAGAGATATCATAAAATCCATTAGAATACTCAAGTGGGAAATGGGCTGGTCATGTTGCTAGAATGTCAGACAACCGTTGGACATCAGGACTCGCAAAGGGGATCCCTACGGATCATATGAAAAGCTGTGCCTGGCAGATACGATGGTATGATGACTCAACAAGTTTAGAAAGTATTGGTTCCATGACACCCATGGTAGAAAGATCTGGCAAATCCTGTGGACGGTCTCTGTCCCACAACAGACAATAAAAGGCAGATGATGTAGTTGTCTTCCTGCTTAAAACCAAACGTGCTACTTACATTCCAAATTTCGTACAGACTATTGAATCTCTTCTTCCTTGATGTTGTCAGCACATCGTTTTGGCGGATCCATTCTTCAGCCTTTGTCAGGTGTATAATCCAAGAAGAGCAGCCAACTTTTCTTCCTCCATTCATTTATGGCTGTGTGCCCAGCACTGCTGGAATGGATTGATCCACTTTTTCTTTGCCATAATTGTCTGGAAAAAGAAAGATTTGCCTGTCTTCTTGTATGATCCACCTGGTGAGGGCTGAAGAATGGATCAACCAAAACGTTATGTTGGCAACATCAAGGATGGGAAGATGAGATTCATTTGTCCGAATAGAACTTGGAATATGATCAGCATTTTTAGTTTGAAACAGAAAGTGGTTACACCCCTACAGCTCCCTGATGCTACTGAGTGCATACAACAATATATTCGTCTAGTCTTACCCTTGATATTGATCTCCCAATCCAATTTGAAGGGGGAGGTATTTGGTCTATTCGCATGCATAATTAATTATCAAGTGTTCGTCCAAAAAAACAGGTCAAGTTACCTTTGGTCATCTAAAGGTGATTTTTGTCCAGAATTATGTTTTGTTTTTTTTTTCTTTTTTTTTAAACACATCTGGTTATTTTCCAAGTTCTCACAGCCCCCCTCCCTTATCAAAGGAATGTTTTCTTTCATTTTCTCGGGGCCCACTTCGTTGTCTCCAAATTCGACATTTTATTATCTCTAACAACCCAAATTGGTTACGTTTGTACAAGTGCATATCCCTTAGAAGAATTCTTATCTAACTTGAATGCTGAATATATAAAAAAAATCTTAGGTATTCTATTCAGCATGATAAAACTGGTAATATCTTTGTGTTACTGTCTTGTCACAAATTCAACTTGGTATATTATTAATTTTACGGTTTATATACATGACATTAGAATGTTAATGACTCTTCCTAAATTTATCTTTGAAGCCTTTATGCTTTCTCTGAATTTGACCGTAATTATGTATGTGTGATGCACTTCCAAATGGAGAAGACTCATTTGCATAGAATTCTAGCTTTTACTTTGGTATGAAATAGACACTAATTGGGATATCTGAAAAAAAAAAAACTCTCCTCTCAAACCAGACATACCCACTTTATATATTTCTTTGTGCGCTTAATTTAGTCTGGCTCAAGGTGACGAGTGTTTGCATTCAATCAATATACACTCATGAAGTTGGTGCTTTCAAAAATTTGGAGGAATTCGTCCAGGAATTTAGTTTCTGACCCTAGAACCTAATTTCCAGCATCTCCCTCTGAGTAGGTCACTTGGTCATGTATATCTTGATTTCATAAAGGTCACTGCAGACAAAGGATATCAGAAAGAGTATATATTCCATTTGGTTCACACATGCAGTTCACAGCTCACAAGTTTTAAATTTGCTAATCACTTCTTCTTCCTCTATGAACTATGAGTGGAAAATTTCAATCCAGATTTATTTGTCTGCTCGAGTTTGTTGGAGAACAGATTGCACTTTGACATTTAGGTCAGATGGTGTTGTTTCATGTGATTTTCACCAAAGCAATTACTCCTTGTGTCTGTCTGCAAAGAATAAAAAAAATTAGCTCTACAGAGTCAAAGTGGGATTATTACAGTAGCCGGATTTTGCAAATTTTATCCAATGAAAAACATAAAAAAATGTGAATTTGGCTTTCTAGAAAGTGCTTCAAAAAAATGTCAAGTCTTCTATGGAAATGAAATAAACCCTCGCCATAACAAAATAATTGGAAGGGGGGATGTTCATTTGTTATACCTGATGGTTGCACTTATTTTGGTATATAAGAAGTTCAATAGTTGACCACACTTAATGAACATCGTTTGGTAAATCCAAGAGCAGTTCAGTTTCATTTCAGAAATAAGAAGACAGTTAAGCCCAATGACACTTTCAGGGGACTAAAATTTGATTAATTTAAAAGATTTGTGAATTGTCTAGTGCTATGTCGTTTATCTTTCAAGTTTGGTGTCGTCTCTTTTTCTCTCAATTTTGATTGTGACGTCCTTGTTTTGGTTAGATTCAATTTTGACTAAATCAAAATTGCTTAGCCTAGATAAGAGGCGTAAATTAAGATCCTATGTATACCCCCTATATCATAGGAGCATGAATTATTTTGATCCCGAAAAAACATATTTGAACATTTCAACACCTACCTTAAAACTTTACAATAGTTTTTAACTGACTCGTTTGTTCTAGCATTCAACTGTTTGGGGTCACTTAAATTGAATAAACAAATAGGATTTCATTGGGGCCTGGTTTGCAAGAGAAAGGGGGGGGAGATTTTTTGTCACTACATCTATGATTAGCACCTGCTGCTAATTTTTCTTTTACTATAGGCGAGCAAAATTTATGCTTTTTTGGTTTTGGTTCTATTTTTGCACAAATTAACTAACAAGGCCCCATCAAAACCCTTACATAAGCTGCAAACCAATCAACGATCTGAGAGTCAATAATTTTATCTACAATAAACACTTCAATCAATATTTTGGAGATTATTATTTTAAAACATCTAAAATACACTATTAATTTTTATGTGTCCAACATCTCTGAATCAATTCATTTGTCATCATAGATCTATCATTTTTTTTTCTAATCAATACTTATGATAGATATAAAATTACATCATCAGCATTCACAAGCATGGGATTGTAAATTAAAATTGTTCTTAGATCAAATTTATAGTTTTCTTTTCAGTGCCCCAACACACACACACACATGCACTATCTGTGTTTTCCCTTTCATTGTCACTTGGACACACCATTAGAATTCCGTTCTTATTTCATATCTGACACAGCTGGTAGAGAGTATTGTCAACATAACATTTACGATTGAAACCTCTCAAAATACATCAATTCTTATGATAAGAAAAATCCTTGATCCTTGTCAAAAGCTATGAATACAACAGTTTGTTATGAAAACCTGAGATGTTTTTTAATGATCACTACTGCCTGACCTGCTGCTTTGCTGATGATTATCATGAGTGTACAATGACAAGGCTGCAACTGACACTATAAATGTGACAGGCATTGTAGGAAGGGATATGAAAGGAAAAAAAAGTTAGTTTCATAAGTGGATTGGAATGGAGAAAATAAAGTTGTTTGATGTTAGGGAAGGAGAAAGGTTAGTTTGATACTTAAAGTGTGACAGACATGGCTCTTATATATATGATGGTTAATATATTAAAATGAAAAACCTTATTTAAGAAAAAGTCAGTACAGCATTTCGATTTTTATGAATTTTCTTTTTGTCCCTCCACTTAGATCGTAGCTACCTTGAGTTACCGTTTTACTCCAAGTATCTTCTGATTGCTGCTTATCTGTCATCATACAATCCTGCCAAAACAGATCGTAGATTCTTCTCCAAGGTAAGATTAAATGAGATTTATGTATGTTTGATAACTCCCACTTATCATTTGAAATTTTGCAATATATGCTACTAGAATATTTGGTATTTACTATGTTGTAATATATTCAACTGCATGGCTTGAATTTATATGGTAAATATCAATGTTAAGCATGGTCCAGTGAAAGCAAGGTATGTGATCAAGTCATGTGGTTTAAGTACACTTACATGTTTTTGACCATAAATACATATAAAAGAGTGACAAGCTGACCACATGGATTAATCATACAGTCAGGAGTCCGCCAGAGTGGGGCAGTGCCATGTTGGCTTCAGTGTCAACAGAAATGTGAGCGTCAGATTTTACTCTGATCATTCTGCCTTCCCATGTTTTTCAGAGGTTGTCAAGCATTTTAACTGAAGAAGAAACCTCATCCCTCATTTAATCTTTCATTCTTTCAACAACAATTCTTGAATAGAGCAAAAATTCAAGAACCAAATGCTGAAGATGTTTGAGTGATAATTTGATGGTCCTGCCACTAAAGCGATGACCACTGGCCTTTTAAGGGAAAATTTCATTACATTACTGTTGTGTCAAAAAAAAAGTTGTAATTTACGAATCGATGTTGTTGAAATCTGACATCTTGCTTTTTGGTGAAATGTTTGTTTAAAAGAAATCCTTCATGAATTTCACTCTCCAAAGTGCATAAGGAAATAAAAATCGTCTACAAGATGTCAGTTTTTTATTGTGGGTAAAAGTCATAGGAAAAGGGTTATTATTGACTTTTCCTTAATGACTTCTTTTTTACCCAGGAACTAAAGTCAGGCCAATCCATAAGTAAATATTATTATTGATTGTTGAAAAAACCCTTGTAAAGCCATAAAAAAAACCCCAGGTATTTCAGATCCAGTTTTTCGAACAATTGTAAGGTAAATTTCGTAACAATTTTCATAAAACCTAATCGTATCTTTATTATTTGTTTGTAAGACTAGTGACATAAAATGTGACATCATCTGGTGAAGAGTCGATTCGATCAATTCTGGGTTGCCTAATGCTTAGTTGGTCCCCTAGGTTTGTTTATTACAATCGGTATGCTATCAAACCGATATTATTACAATGTGTGATAATGATTGTCAATCAAAAAGTTTGTTTTGTTTTTTTTTTCCTTTATTTAAAATTATCTGATGAACATATCATTTTGAATGTAATCTTATGTTTATAAATTTTTTTTTTAGCGCAGTGAAAAAATAAAAGGCTCTTTTAAGAAGAAGAATGAGCGTGTAAGTTTTTGGGTTTTTTTGTTTTTTTTTCTCCCACCTTTTATGAGATTTAAGAAGAGTAATACACTTACAGCTCTTGGATTCAGTGAGCTAAAATAAGGATTTAAAGTGGTATTACCGCTTGGAAAAACTGCTCAGTCTATTGATGAGGAGGACCAATACAAAGTGGCAACAAGTCAAAGAAATCTAGTCTCAGTTGCCAAACAGGAGCATCATTATTATTCATCTGTGCTACTATTTACCGTCATCTTTATTGAAGAGGAATCAAACTCCTGACCCTCTTTACATGGAGGGTGGCTCCATTATAGGTGCGACCGTTCTTCCCACTAAAGTACTGGCAAGCGTCAGTCCAAATCAAAACCTTAAATTCATTCCTTGTTCACAATCTTCTCAGCGCCATGTTTGTTATCAACTGGTATTTCAGTTGAATCAAATGGAACTCATTCTTCATTCTCATCCACGCTTTCAATATATCTGCTCACTGCTGAAGAGTGCCCAGCCTGAGTTGTGATAAAAAGCAACAGCAATTAAGATGAAGGTAAGATAGTTGCAAAAATTGATGATAATGATTTATAATGCATCATCTAGAAGAAAAAAATGAAAATTCCAGGATTTTCACTTGAAAAGTTCCAACAGATATAATCAAAGCTTAATTATTCGGTGTCTGGCAACTTTAACTTCAAAGAAATATCTGTTGGTGGGTGTGCTGAGATTACTTGACTACTGGACATTGTATGAAGTTGATATTCGCCATGTACACTGTAGATCTGTTACAATGCGGCGGTCAGAGTCCATAAATTTCTAACGTATCATGAGTGAGTCCACATAACAAACTTTCCATTTTATTGTCAATACAAAACATGCACTGGCAGGGCCAGGGGTGTTGCAGCCAGACTTGTTTGAATCCTTTGGTCCATCACATTACTACTTAATACCACCCCCAACCCCCTTTGACAGAAAATAATAGGAATTTGTGTTTATAAAACCTTTTTTAGAAATATTGTCTATATTTATTTCCAGAAAAGCAACCATCTTCTGGGTCCTAAACACTTCACAATGGATCGGCTGCTGGCAATATTCTACTCGATTGTCGAAGGAAGAGTTGCTCCCTCAGCCAACTTATTTATGCAGGTATTTTATTTGTGATTACAGTAGAAACCTTGAAATTACTTTTGTAAATAGTCAGAAGATTTTAATCAATCTGACTGCAAATGAATAATGATGCGGTGGGGGGGGGCTCACTTATTATCAGTTGATCCCAAACACTCGATGTAAAGTGGTCACTATAAGTGGCTTCCTCTATTTGAGTTGGTCTGCATTACAAGTGTGCAGAAAACCATTTTGAAAAGAGTTTTAGTGTGACAATGCTCATGGCTTTTTAGCTCTGAAAATAACAAAAATGGCAACTTTTTTTTTCTCAATTAGTTCATTGGGTTCATACAAGCCCACTCGTATATCCTTTGCTTAATGTTATTAGCTCGTCATTGTTTTCCAAAAGATCCTGTCCCAAAGTGATCTCGATAAGCTGCTTCCTCTCTGTGTGTGTATATAGTTATTTGTTTGTTTATTTATATATATACATATATATATATATATATATATATATATATATATATATATATATAATGTACTACATGAAAGTTCATTCTGCCAACAGTCTTATTATTTACTTAATTTAAAATTATTCTTTACTTTGTGTGTGTGTGAGAGAGGAAGAAACAAAAATCATACTAATTAATCATTAGTGTTGGCAGAAATTTTCCTTCAAACACCATGTTGTGATCTTGTTTTCTTATTGCTGGTAAATATGAATCTTTATTCTTTTGATAATGAACATTAGAAAACCCAAAACCATAATTATTTACACTTTTATTTTTTTTAAAATCATGTGTAAAAAGTTTCTGGTGAAACTTTTCATTTATGTTTACTTGTGGAACACGTTTTCAAATCTGCTTTTTATCATTCAGGTTCAGATTCAGATCATTCATTTTCCAAAGTTTAATTCTGTTCTATTGGCCATTTCAACGAGGTTTCATCAAATATTGAGGAAAGTGCATATTTCTTCAACACAATTCTGCCAAATCCCACTGATTTGTCAATTTCTGGGTCCATTGTGAAACTTTCTTTGGTGAAATGATGCTCAGATAACTTCAAATGTTCTGAGGACCCAAATTTCATTTTTTTTAACTTCTTCTTCACCCAAGCTCAGCACGCTTTGTGGTCCATAGGGAAATAGTACAATCTAAAACCCATTCCTCCCTTCACATGACAATTCGGAGCAGTGCACAATACCATAATTGTGGGCATGTTTAATTCATTATCTTAACAAACACAGATTTTCTGCTTCAGTTGAGACCAGAAATTGTCGGCTGTGACATCAGAAGGGATCCCCAAGAAGGGATGTAAGTCGTGGATACATTACCTTTTTTTTTGTTCAGGTGCAAACTTCGATTGATTTATTAGCCACATGTGAGGATATATTGAGAATAAAAAATTAAAAATGACTTTTTACACCTTTTGGTCATCAGATGCCATTTAGATAAGAGATTTTTTTTTTTTTTTTTTTTGTTTCAGTTGATCTTTAATGACCTTGAAAAAAAAATATACGGACCCCTAAAGAGTCTTTACATCAATTAGGTGATTATAATATGAATAAGTCATCAAATGTTTTCCAGAAATCCCATTCAATTCAAAATGACTGTCCTTTCATGGAGCTTTCACACAGGTCTGTTAGACCACACTTGGAGAACTATTGGTATAGAAAAACCAGCTGGAAAAAAAAAACATCTTTTCATAAAATTTAATACAGTGAATTAATTCTAGAATTTCAGCTGATGCAATTTTTAGCAAGAGAATGCTACCTGTACCATGCCATTGTAACAGGGAGTAATTATGCCTGAATCTGCCGAAAGATTCAATCAGTTCTCCTACAACTTATTGTCCATCTTTCCACAAGATATCATTGAAATTCATTGAGAACTCTTGGAGACATCATATGGATAAACATGAAGTTTTGGTGAAATTATGTAAATTAAACATGTGACTACGCTGTAAGGGAGATAATTGTGCATGGATCTGCTCCAAAATTTGATCAGTTCTTCCATTGCCTATTTCCACAAAATGCCATAAAAATTCATTGAGAACTTTTGGAGATATCATGTGGACACACATGGAATTTTAACGATATTATGTGGTTTGAACATCATGCCATAGGGGAGATAATTATGTATGGATCCGCTCCAAAATCAATTCAATTCTCTTGAAGCTTATTGTCCACTATTAAACTAGATGTCATTGAAATTCATGGAGAACTTTTGGAGATATCATGTGGACAGCTATGAGCACATACATAAATGTAATTGGAAAACAAAACAGAGAAATATTTCTCAATTGAAAAAAGAATTCCTTCATCCACCCCCAAATATTACCACCCCTTTCTCACCCCATTTGCTCACCCTTCCTCAAAATTTCATTGAAATTCATCGAGTACTTTTGGAGATATTGTGTGAACAGACCAACGAATAGACGGACATGCATACATAAACCTCTTTTTAACTTCGTTGATAGAGGTAAATTATTGCACCGTGTATTTTTTTTTTGCTGTGCAGAGTTTACCATCATTAAATGCTGTCTGTCAATATTTTTATGAAGCGTTTTCAAAGATTCCAAATTAAAAATATGAATATATTTTCAATCTTCCAATCTTTCATAGATTTCTTCACTTGTGACCCTACATTTGCTTGCCCAAGTCTCTTCTGATGATCCACTTGAATTACCAAAGTACAAATGTCTTGTGTCTCTGGAGACCATCAAATCCATCTCACGGTAAGTTCCACTACACCCCCACACACAGGTTTGTCTTGTTTTTTTCATTGCCGACTTTTCTGTCGGTCCAGTTTATGTAAACAAAGGAAAGAAGAAGGTTGAGAATGAATGACCTCGTCAGAAGTGGTTAAAATCGGCTAAGATTTTCAATATCCAGCTAACTTTACAGCTAAATATATGATATAGATTCATTTTAAAGCTGAATAATCCAAAGGAATCGCCATTCACTGAGACTCCAGAATAAATTATTGATAAAAATTGTATACTTAGTTTAATTTAAACTTACTGATTGTTTTTTTAATGATCAGATTTTTGGGTGAACTATCCTCACCTTCCTCTTCCTTCTGTTACTACTACCACAAGTAGTGATGCTACTACCTCTTTGTTTAGAATCCCTTTCAAATCAAAAATCATAGACCATAAGGATGGTGAATGCATCATTTAACTTATGGCTCTTGGGTATTTTTTTAATTTTTTATTCCAAAAAAGACCTTTGAAGTTGAAACATTAATTCCTTTTAGGATTAGTTTGTTCGATTTATCAAGTAAACACTTGATTCTTTTCATTATTGGATCACCATAGCCCCACAAATAGCCTGCCTGACCAGTCATCCAAGATTATTCTCTTTTTGCTCATCCGTGTGTGTGTTACCAGCTGCTTCTGGTCACAAATATTTTTTTCTCAAAAAAATTCTTTCTTGATTCTCTATGGCCATTTTTTGGACAAAAAATGGCCAAATCTTGTGATGGTATTGTTTTTAGATGAAGGATTTTTTTTTTTTTCAGATAATTAGTTCTGGTACACATGTGGGCTATAGTGATTCATTTATACGTGGCAATTCTTAATAAAATTCTCTAAAGACAGCAGATAAATGATAATCCCCGACCAAGCTATAACCAAATGATTTTCAACCCTTGATTTGGATATTTAGGTGTCTCCTGCATCTTATAATTAGAAATTATTTAATTAATTGCATTCACTTGTTTTTTATCTTGTATTTAGACTTTTAGGTGAGAGAAGTAACTTATTCATTGATTACCCCTTTCCTCAACTTTTTATTGATCATTCCCAACACCGGATGCTGCCTAAAAGATGTTTGTCATATGACAGTTTCTATTGAGTTATCAACCAGACCTGCATTAAATATTGTCATTTAATGTCTTTATTTGATCACTTTATAAACCTCAACTGATTCTGACTATGTGTGAAGCAAAGGTTCAGCAAGCTTTGCAAACCCCCCCTTCCGACAGATTCCTCATCATTCACAGCAGATTTTCAAGAATTTTCCTTTTACGTTTAACATATATATGCCTATAGGCCTATATTTAGTCCACACCCCAAAAACTGTTGTAAAAAAAAAATACACTTATAAAAGGGAGTGGATCAAATTAGATACAGACACTCTCCAGATGGCAAGAAACATGCTGTCAGTTTTTACCTTGCTAATATACTCTCATTTACCCCATTCTTCTGATTATACTAAAATTGGTTGGAAGATTCAACTTGAGACATAAATGGGTTAAATCCCATTTTTTTTAATGAAAAAAAGCGTAATATACCAAAAACGTTGCTGATTCTTTTCCCTCTTCAATGCTAGAATAGAGAAAACTTTTGCTATTAAAATAAACAAAAATATTCCAATTTTGATAGAAACTGATATGAAAGCTGCCTCAATACAATCAAATTGATTAAAACTAAATGCTCCTAATGCTATCCAATGTCAAATGTACACATGCACAGAACTGCACAAAATTCGTTTAATATTTTTAGAAACCCTCAATTATAACTGTCAATATGGGTTTCTTCATTTTTTAAGATGACCTGGCTGGCTGGCTGGCTGGCTGGCTGGCTGGCTGGCTATGCATGTACCATACACTCAGGCTACACCAATGGAGCTAGAGGGCTAAAAGTTTCAACATTTACTCCTAATTATGTCTAGTAAAATAATTCCCCCCCCCCCAAATAGGTTTTTAGCTCAGGGGTTCAATTTACAATGCAAGTTTAAGCTAAATAGATACTGTAGTACCCATGCTGCGTTTCTGTAATTTCAGACTTTCTAGCAATCATTGCCCAACAAAAGTTGAGAGAAGTAACTTAAATTCATTGATCACCCTTTTTTTATTCCAATTTTTTAATAGATCACTCTAATACAGCATGCTACTGAAAGATATTGTTCATGTAAGTTTCTATTGAATGACTAACCAGAGCTGTTTTTTGTTTTTTCTTTTCAGAACTGTGAACTTTGACATTCTTCGTTATCTTTATGATTTCCTCTGAAGATTTATTCCTGGATCAGTATAAATTTTTTCTACCTCTCATCCAAAAGTCATTTGATATATTTTTCAATAAAACCTGTTTATCAGAATTGATTTCAAAACTGTGTCTTCTTGCCAAAAAGTCACTGGAAGCATTTTGAAACTTTTTTTTTTTTGTTGTTATTCAGCTACTAAGGGAAAAAAGGGTAAGAAAAAAAATTTAAATGAATTAAAGAGCAGCAGACCTTCACATCATCTGGTCATTAGGAGTCCCGGATTAGTGAAAATTCTGAATAACAGAAGAATTCACCTGTAAACAATAGTTAACTACCACATCATACCTTCAAAAATCATGTAATTCAGTATGTTTGATAATAAGTGAACAGAAGCCTCAAATCCAGTGTTTGCTTGTTCATCATATCTCTAGACAGTTCCACATCTTCACTTACATGAAGCTTAAACCTTTTTATCAGTATTTCATTTACTTCCAAATTTCTTCATCGGTTTTCAAACATGTTTTTGTAAGCAACTATCAAACAAAAAAATATAGCTGTTTTTGCAACCAAAGCAATGCTCAGCAGGTTGGCACAATACCCCAGAAAATTTGAAATCTGTGCTAAATTAGTGAAGAACTGAATAGCTTGATTAGTTAAGGCTTACTGTATGGTGCAATTAAAAAAAGAAAGTGTAACCTGGTGAATAGGCATCCTCCAAGGAGTAAGGAGATAAGAGAGCTTGATGCTGGTCAAGAAGACTTTGGGTTCAGAAAGTTCCTCCGAACCCACTACAAAACGACTAGCTGAAAATCTGACTTCAGGCAGGATTTTCAGTTAGTTCCTATTGAATACTGTTGGTCTCAATAAGCGATCATGTATTTGAACTGTGTATTTATTGAATGATATATTATTTCGAATCCTCACCATCATGGAATTATGAAAATGCAGACCCCATGATATTATTTGTTATTCAAAAATATCCCAAATCTTTATACTTTAAAACCATCTGAGTCCATCGAGTATGCATGCCAAATTTAGTTTGGCTGCAGCCATGTTTAGATGTTATATTATAAATTACGTCATATATAAACTTATTTGAAATGATCTCCCGCCGTTACACGGTTATTGTATCACTCAATTTGATTAACAATGTTAATAGAATAAACAAGTGAAGAAAATGGGACTGCTGCCTTGAAGCAACTATCCTATCGGTGGCAAATTCAATTTCTACAACAGTCCCATTTTATCTAATCATTTATTCTATTTACCTTGTCTAAACTGAGTGATATATTAACTGTGTAACGACGGGAAATCATTTCAAATAAGTTTCTATATAACACAATTTATGAATCATTCTATCGGACCAAATATGTTAATTTCTAATATATATATATATATGTGTGTGCGTGTGTGCTGACAGTCAGAGGTGACCCAAAAGTTCGTCATCCGTTCACCATTATCCTTTTAAGTGCGGAGAATACAAGTCCAATCCCATTTATTCCACCCAAATCACACAGCTTAGGGGTACTTAGCATGGAAAATTTGTCTTAATGAAGAGTTTTCCTCACACTTCACTCATACTGGGAATCGAATCCAGATCCTTCTGTTTGCAAGATAAGCGTTTCTAAAATGTGAAAAATAAATACACAGATGGACACTATCTATTTGTATATAAAGAGTTGGAAGAAAGAGTCAATAACACTTTCACCTCTTGATATGGGACAGATTTTATAACTCTGTAAAATTCAAAACTTTTCAGTAAAGAAACCAAAAGAGTATTCATTTATGAATTCAAATCAGTCTCTATACGGGTGTATCAGGGCAGCCATTAAACAATATTAGTTTCACAACAACAGGATAGATTATACCTTTCGCAATTAACCTTCCAAAGTGCTTAATGTCTGAATTTTGAAAGGGTTTTCAAAAATACCCCTAACATGTTAATTCTTATTTAATGGTTAGAGAAAACTATTCTTTTATTGAATCAAATATATTCCATATTTTTTTAGAACCAAAATTTTCATTAGATGCATTTGTCTTGTTAGACATTTATCCGGGACAGTTTTTTTTTCAAGTACCGGAATTCGTAGATCACTTTGCCTACATGTGTTTCCTGTTCACTCCTGTGATGCAAACTAATTTATGTGTGCATTTCATACTATGATGTCATTATCTGCAGTTGTAAGAGCTGGGAAAATTTCATTTACTCTTTTTTTTTGTGACACTTACAATCCGCTACATTTCTGGAAGAGATTTATTGGATCTATATATCCCAACAGCCATAGAAACTTCTGGATATATGTGTCCCATGAGTCTCAAAAGGGTTAAACAATTAAGTTGATTTTTTAATTCTTTAGGATCAAATAACAAAATTGATTTGCAACTTTAGGACTGTTTCTTGAAAACTCCCTTGGTCACACTTGGGGCAACTTACCCCCCCCCTCCACACACACCACCACCACCATTTACAAAACAACACATAACAACAAAATCATGTTGCAATTTATTTTTTCATATATTGACTTCTATTGAAATGATTTTCTTCAGCTTATATCTACTTTTGTTCCAAATCTAAGAAAAATTAATTTTAATATCTTGAGTGTTTGCAAGTAGAAAAGAAATAATTTTGAATGTTGTGAATTGGTCATTAGGTGCAGCTGTAGCTACTTACTTGAAAGATGAACACTTTTCTCAATGATTACTCACAATTATTCTTCCGTGAGAGAGAAAATCGATGCTTTTAATCAACATTCTGCTTTTTTGCTCAAAATACTACATTTAAATGTCTCACGGGAATCGGCTAATGAGAAGAGAGAGAGAAAGGAAAGAAATATTCAAGTGTTCATCTGCAAGCTGGGGGCAAATTTCTGTTCAGACTCGTCGTGGCCACAGATGTAGAATCGGTGTACACAGCTTATCCCCACACCTCAATTTATGATACCTCCAATACTGGCTCCTCTATTGGTAATTAGACAAATTATATACTTCATATATCAGGATCACATGTAGAATAAGAACCCCAGATTCGATTCATACCAAATGGTCAAATCTGAGCTGACACTGTACGCGTCACGTGGTACCTCTACACTCGTATCAAAAACTAAAGTAAACAAATTAATCCCATGTGTTATATCATCTCAATCTAACTTTGTGAAATGATTTTTGCTGAATCTTTTTATGAAATGAATAATAAATAAAAAAGGTAGTTATAATTGAATGAAAAAATTAAACTGAAAAAAGGTTAACTATATCGAAACTTTTCTTTTTTTTTTTTTTTCTTCTTTTTTTTTCTCTGGCATACAAAAAAATGGTTAGAAAGACGGATATCCGAAAAGCTTAAGTAAACAGAGCATGAATAAAAGAGAATCCATGGAAAAAAACAGAAGTGAATGAATTTTATTGTTATTGCTTTGAATGAATTAGATAATTTTTATTTGTGCACCTGTTAACATTGTGTGAAACTTTTCTATTAGGACCACCTTTTCTACATTGAACCTTTATTGGAAAGTCCGAGTTACTGCTTTAAAATGTCTACTTGAGGTTTTTATTTTATTTCTTTCTTTTTAGTGTGGGTGCACGGGAAAAAAAGTAACATTTACCTAATTTAACATCTCGAAATATTCCATTAATACTAGATTTTGTCTTAATTCATTGATTAATACTTATGTATTAATCAATGTTTATCTATCAGTTAATGGATCTCTAATTTACTTTCACAAATGACTCAAAATCAAACCCCAGACTAAAAACATCCTGTCTTCCTTTTTTATTTTGAAATATCTAAATCATGATGATAATAATAACTGCAATTATATTAAAATTGATTTTAATCTTCTCAGTTTTTTTTTTTATTTTTACTCTTTTAAAAATGGTTACTTTTGCTTTTAATTTATTTTTCCTGTGTGTAGGTTTGAAAAGATTTTAAAAAGTAATATAAACCAAATTCAACACCTCAAAATATAAGTATCATTTCTGTCTTTATTTGTTAATTATCTTCTATTAGTTAATTAATAGATCCCTAATTTACTCTTATGAATGACTGAGCAAAAATAAAACACACCCCAAACTAAAAACATCTATTCTTCCCTCCTCTTTCATTCTAAATCTGTAAATTATAATTAATAATAATGTTGGAATTAACCTTGATTTTAATCTTTCAAGTCTTCAATTTATTTCATATTGAATTGAAAGCACAAAGATTAGATTATGAAAATTTTTTCTCTTTTCTTTCGTCAAATATTCAACTTTACCATTTTTTTTCTAGAAGCAAAAAAAGTTTTGATGTAGTTATTCTTTTTTTATTAAATCAAATGAAATATCGATTAAATTATTACTATCTTTTTAATTATTTACTTTATGAAAGGATTGAATTAAACATTTTTACCTCGTTGGATTGAAATTAAATTACTTATGTAATTAGTTTGTTTACTTTTCAGTAAGTTTGCCAACATTCCACATGACACATGCAATGACATTCAGATTTGAACTTTTGGTTTAAACATATCCTTTATTAATTGGGAGTACACTACATAAAATGCATTTCACCCCTACTAATATGGATCATCAGGCTACCTTTTAGCACCCTAACCTCTTAAAGTCTTGGTTTAAAGGCTATAGCTATGATTTTTGCATCATATACTTTTTCACCATCATCTACAATACTCTGACGTAAGATATTTCACATCTGTTGTGATTGTAAAAACTGTCAACTTCGTTAAAATTCTTTGGGGCATTGCAAATTTCAAACATTACATATTTATAGACTATAAAACTCTTGGCACAAATTTACAAAGAATTTGAAATCAGTCAATGTAAATTGGAATATATATCAGAAAGAAGAGATAGGTTAATCAAATTAGTATCTGTGAAATTGAAAATTTTATCTCATTACAATTAACTTTTAATATTAATTCATTTTTTACCAAATCTAGTAACTCAATATTTGCTTCTGACTCCTACTTCATGGCACTGATTGAGGTAAAAAGTTGACCTCCTTTCACATATGACTCTTTTATTCAAAGTTACACAAATCATTCAGAGATAAGCTGCCTTTTTCATCTCTATTATATTTTATAATTGTATTATTATGATTATATTATTTTTATATTATATTATTATATTCTTATTATTCTATTAACTTATATTATATTCTTATACAATTATTATAATCATACTACCTCAATCTCTTTTAAACAACATTATTATGCTTTTTTGCTTTAACTGTCGAATGGGGAGAGAAAAAGATAAAGAGATTTTGACAATAAATGCTCAAATTGTAATAATTCAGTTTGAAGAAAATACCTTGTATTATTTCCTCTTTAAAGAAAGATTACCTTTCAGTTAATAACCAAACCTTTTAAATCTTTCTAGAATGCAATCACAGTAGATAGGTATTTAACTACGTAAGAAAAATCTTTGTTAATGAAGATTTTCCAAAATCCAGTCAAGATGGTATTTGATGTCTGTGTAGACTCCTGGATGATAGGGTTTGGCACATTTGAATCCAAAGGAAACCAGTCCCACCAAGACCCATTGGCCTTTTGCATGGCACATCAAAGGACCACCTGAATCACCCTGGAAATAGAAAGAATTTATTTCTCTATAGTAATCGACCAGCCAAGTATTCAAGAAAAAATAAGATATCAACACCTAGCATAAATAAATCCCTGTAGCCCGTGCAAGAACTAGAACTAATCATCTGGGAAAAAAAATGTTTTTTCATATTAAAATCATATCTTTTATTTGAAATTATCTCTTAAACAAATTCATAAAATAGCAGCACAAGATTTTGACATTGTTGGTCCAAAATGACTGTGTAGCGCCCCCTATACTTTTAGTTAGGAATTAAATACGAAACCCTTCTCCTAGTATGATATCGAAAACATCACTTCCTCCGACAACCCCTATAAAAGCACTGGATGCACATGGTCCAATGCTCATTGGCAATAGCACCCCTAGCTGGTCATGCCTCTGGCCCCGGCACTTGTTACCAGCTTCTCTTTCTCTCTCTTTCCCTTTCTCTAAGATCATTATCATTTTGCCAATCTGATCTTGACCATTTTTCCACCGTGACCCATCTCTGTACTAACTTAGTCTATTTCACTACACCGATATCAAGGCATCACACATATGCACAGCTACATCACCATGTCTTCACCACGCGCTCCAAACGTGTATCACCTCTTACTCTCGTGAATGAAATGGCAATGCTTTTTACTATCCGATAATCACAGTAATCTTTCCAAATTTTTTTTACTTCGGGAAATGTGCATGGATAAAACTCCATGTTCTCTGTCTTTCGATGTCTGTCAGCGTCAGAGAATAGTTCCCAAGTCCACGCACAGTTGGCAATATGGCTCACACACTGAACCTGGTTTCCAAGTAGCCCTTGGTACGATCCAAGCCATACGGATCCCAAAGCTGTTCAGACAACTCTGCTCCAACTCCGACGCCAGTACTATCAATGACAAGAAAGCTCCCATGTTATCCTTATATGTTCTTCATTCTCCTTCATACATCTCTAGGGTCACACTCGCGCTACACATCAAATCACCAGGAGACCAAATCCTCTCTCTTCCAAATACATCACGCTAGACATTTCCCTACCAAAGAGAAGTTACCTATATACCAACAAAAACCAACCAAAGAGTTACTACAAAAACTGTAAGGAACCCAAAAAGCACTTTAGAGGCAAAGAAAAAAAATCATTTTTAGATGGCACCTAGTATTGTAATACAAATTTTGTCCGATTATGAAATTAAAAAAATGTGCATCTTGACACCCTACAGTTGTTTTGGAAATCTAAATTTTGTGCAGGAGTTTGAATAATTGTCCTTGTATCAGTTTATGTCCCGATGGAGTTTATTTTATCAGAGAGATAGCAAAAGCACATCATTAATAGATTTTGTTAGCATTTTGATAGAAATTAATGAGATGTCGTCAATGACCATAGCCATGTACCCCCGCCAGCAGTGTCAGCAATGAAGCAGACACTCAAGTATTTGAATCATTTCAACTCCATAATTCTCATCACAGTTCATTTCTTGAACATGTTTTGGCCATCGAACCTTACATTCTCCTTCAGGTGGAAATTGTAAATGCATGTTTTTCCTTTTGCTAATATGGGGAACCCTATGGAAGCGTTCGACCAGAATGGTCTAGTTTTGTGTGGGGGCAATGCCCAACTCTACAAAGTTACTGACCGTTTTTGGAAGCTGGTGCCATGGAGGGGTGATTCTCAAGTGATCATAGGACATTTTGGCCGAACATTTCAATGGGGGTCTTAAACCTTAAAAATCAGGAAAATACTCAATCATGACATCCATCTGAAGAAAGCTGTAGAGAACAATGGCTAAAAAGTTCAAAAAATAAACCAAGATGAAGACAATAGTAAAGAAAAACTATGCATTGTAATAATCCCTCACCTAAAAAATTCAGATAGAAATTACCATAATTTCCATTGAGAAATGAGAATTTCCTTTTGAACCTATAAGCTCATATTTCGGACTACAGTGTTGCAAAATAGTGCTCAGTCAGTGATACCTGTCTTCAAAAGGGTTGCTACACTGTGAGCCTATTTGGTAACAGTACTGACACAACTCTTACCCTCCATTAAAAAAAAAGAATGGTAAAAATGAAATGAATCAGAAATATGTATTTCAGTAATCAATGAATTTTCTTTATTGACACTTACCCAAAGGGCGATTGTCAATAAACTACAGAACGTCCTATGGCTGTAAATTGTAAGCTACAGATTTTGTAGTTCATTGTGACTTTACTAGCCACTCGTGTAACTAATAATTATAGTTTCAAGTCGTAGTTTTGTACAATCGACAGTAAGAGAGGGTGTAGTTGAGCAGTATATACACATTGTAAATAGAACACCTCGCCAAAAAATATGATTTTAAGAACTTCTTGTTTTAGAATGTTAATTTTAACCAAAGTTCTTGTAAGGTGACTGAAAAATTCCTGAATCCGCTCTCAAATATAAACACATCTTCTTTTGCCCATTGTCCTTCTTCCTGCAAATTTTCACTGAAATTCTTTGAGAGCTTTTTGAGATATTGTGTTGTGTACATAAAGCTACAATAAAGGGGTCAGGAGGAGTGATCGTTGGAAATTCCTGGATCTGCCTCAAAATGTAGAGACATCTTCCTTCACCCATTTCCTAGCATTTTACAAAATTTCAGTGGAATTTGTTCAGAAAATTTAGAAATATCAAGTGATCTGAAAGTAAAGAACTAGTTGAGCATCGTAATTGTACAGTAAATTGAGTCCCACTACTGAAACAAAATGTTACCAGTGAAAACCACCTAGATTTATTTTATTCTCCGAGAGCATCCCAAAGATACGGGACTAAAAAGACTCTCTGTAGTATTTGAGGCTGGGGCAAATGTTCCATCGTTGCATGATGGATGTCTATGCTTGATATTAACCCCACCCCCTCAGGAGTTCAAATACAGGGTGCCTAATGGTGCCTCACCTAAAGTTTTAATGGATTCGGTCGTTTGGTATACTTTGTAATATATTGTAGTAATTTTGGTAGTATTAGTTTTTATATGATGGATGATATTTGCCATCTATTATCTGTTGCCTGTCCTTGAATATTGCCCTTATCTCACTGCTCGTGGTAGCTTGTACTCAAAGTTAATTAAAAAAGATGCCAACATAACGTTTCTTTCAATTTTCAATTCGGTCTAGCTGACTATGTACGTATGCATGCAGGCCGCATCAATGTTTGTTTTTCATTCAGACTTTTCTAATGATCACTGCATAACAAAAGGCAAGAGAAGTAACTTTTTCATTGATCATCCCATTCTCTAATTTTCCGAATTGATTACCCTAAACTGTATGCTGTGACTTGATGGTTTCTATTGAGTGACTAACCAGACCTGTTTTTCGTCTAGGGATTTACTATGTCATGCAGGTATTGTAATGAAGAATAAGTCTGTTCTCATGTCAATTTACACAAAAAGAAAATTACTTGGTCTGAATTTTTCTTCAATAGAGAATTATCTCTTCTTCTTCAGAGAATTATTTGGTCTAAATTTTTTTTATTCAATAGAGGAATTATTTGGTCTAAATTTTTTGTCAATCGAATATTCACCAGAGGAGGATATCTGTACTAAAAGTGAGGTTATAATGCTCCCTCACTTCCACAATGAATGTTAACAAGAACTTTTTATAGTCAAATTTTAGTACTTGGTAAATACTTGCAAAAAATCGTTTTTATTTGTTTTTTGATGCTCTATCATTAGTAAAAACATTCACAAACTCTTTATCTGTTTCTAAGATACACTGAAAATGAGATAATCCTTACCTATATGGATATAAAGTTGTTTGTATGCTTTGTTTTGCTACCATATAAGCAAGGATTACCAAAAATGACTTTCTTCAGAAAAAATATCATTATTCCCCAACTATTGAAAACCACCACACTTGCCACAAAGACCATCATTTTAAAATGTATTTCATATCAAATGTTGAAACGCCCATGTTTTTATATTCATTGGTTTCTGATTTATTGAACTACAAAAAACGTGATGGATGTGCTGGGTCAAGTAGTTTTTTTTTATATTGAGAATGAATCTTCAGAACACATGTTATTGAATGGTGAAAACTGCATGTATCTATTTTTGATAGTTCCCACTCTATATTCCGCTGTGAACTATACATTTTGATAAAAGGATGACCTGCCATGATTCTACCTCTACCTTGTCTATTCTTAGCTTGAAGTTTTTTTTTCCTTGGATAAAATATGGAAAATCAAACCAAATTTAAAATCATCTATATAGCTGTGGTTTTTATCCTTGCCACATGTTAATGAAATATTTCGATGGAAAAACTATCCCTTCAATTCTTAAAGCTACTAGTTCTCAAATGTTAATAAAGCATATGATCGGGAGTTTGTTTAGGTTTGGGAAATAGTAGTATTAAAAAGGGATGGGGATAAAAAGTACTACCCTTATCCATATACAGGCATCCTGTCATAACGCAGCTGTTGAGGTCCAAGAATATCTGCATTATTACCCGGCGGCGATGGCCATGGAAGCCAATTTACCTATTTTGGGGTCCTCCATTCACACACATGTATTCTCCATAATATTTTCAATACCCTGTCTTGAAAAATCATGAGAGAAATTAAATAATACTGGAGTCAGAAAACCACGGTTCACAGCATTATTCCATCTGGGGAACCAACTATAATGAATTAACGATATTCCATAAAAAAATTCTTTAATTTCCTTGCCTACCTTTGGTCAATACAATTAAGTATTTAAAAAATAGAGAAGTCTCATTTTTGCAGTGGCTCCAATTGTGTCAATGTTTCACCTAGGCACCCAATACATATCAATAATCCGAACCCTGTCTGCCACCAAACATACGTTTGTTGACCCCAGCCATAATAGAAGAAAAAGACTTTTTTTTTACTCACCGCACAGGCATCTTTAACACCTTTCAAGTATCCACCACACAAGAGACCTGGTTTATAACCTTCGACATATCGTTTGCAAATTTCTGCACTCATTAGTGGAATCTTCACTTTTTGTAAGAATCTTTGCGTTTTCCCCGCTGTTAAAGAAAAAAAACTGCAACATTGTTTACACAATTTTTGACAGCATTTGGTTACATCTATTTGTTTCCATTTCTTTTTTAAGACTGAAAATGGACATTGGCTGGTTTTCCCAAGCCTTGCTACATTTTCGTTTGTATCTAAGTATGTATATATCTCTGTTTTCCTCAACTTTATGCTTACTATATGAGGTATGTTAAAAATGTCTCAAGTTACAAACTCTTTCTTGTATCACATTTTTTTTACTTCCAAAATTGATTTTAAAAAGAATAAGATGACAATTGATGATGCAAAAAGACATTCCTCTTTCTTTGTCACTGTCTTTCTTATCTTCCTTTTGAATGCTATCAACTTTTTTCAGTTTGGTCTGAAAGTAAGTAATTTTGGCTTTCATAGGCCTGTCAACATTTTTGCAGGTTGAAGAAAAGATTATCAAGGCTTTAAATTGAAACTCAGAAGAAAAGTGATCCATAAGGACACATTACCGTAAGTACCGGCGTGTGAGTCAGCTTTTCAAGCATCTAGTATTTTTGCCTCTGCCCGCATAGTTGGAGAGATATATGTATTCGGTTGCATCTCTCCGTCATTCCATCTATGTGTTTTGGAAATATTGTGTGGGTTTCAATGAAATTTTGTGCCAGCATATGAACTCAACACTCTGATGGACACAATACTGTCTTATGCTGGAGAGTCAACTTATCTGGCGAATATTAGACTTGACTTGAATTAATACCTTAGTTTGGAGGTTGACTTATACGACAGCATATACGGTATTTTTGAAGCTTTATTTGAAATTATCCATTTTTAACATTTGAGTAGCATTTCTTTCATTCTATTTTTTGTTGCTATTCATCACAACTCCTCAAAGCATCAGTTTACAGTGGTTAGGAAACAGTGGAGATTGGAAATAATAGATAAGCTCCTGGTGAGATTCATACCCATTTGCCTCGGGAAGCCTAGTAATCCATACCAGCAGCTCTACCACTTGAGTTACAAGAGCTTTTACAGCTAGTTGAATATAGTTACATTTGATCTTCTACTAGCCGTAAAAGCTCTCAGGGAAGCGATTAGAATAGCCAAGATCTTAATTTCATTTTCCTTACCGCTAAAATTTGCTGGATCACTAGAAAATGTAATCATCTGAGTGGATGAAAAATATCATCTACAGTGTCACCAAAAAAAGATAGAAAAATTGAATCATTACCTATGGTATTAAATACTAATGCGCGTGTTTATACTCTGAGATATTTAGAACTACATATCACAGATCAGATTAAGTCGAATTATGCAAAGAAAAGAATCGTTAATTTCTTTTATGTCTGCTTTCACTCTCTCAAAACAAATCTATCCAAAAATATTTTCTTTTTCTTATTTTTCATCAAAGTTTCTTCTAAAAACCCTTTCTGTTGAATACATAAAATCAAACTATATGTATATTTTGACTCAGCATCATCCAGAATGTTTTTTTCATAACTTGTTTGCAGCTACTCACATGTAAGGGAGTGGGGTTGCTTTTGATATTATTATTAATTTTTTGGGGGGGGGGCAGTAATTCTTAGCTCCTTGGTCATCACAGTTCAGTAGCCAAGTTAGAGCCTCAGAAAATCAAACTGGCAGGCCAAGTTCAAATTCCAGCAGACGAAGCTTTTTCCCCTTTCAATTTGATGTGCTTTCAAACTACATGACCTTCAAATCTCATGGAAATTCGTCAGTTTTGATAAAATAATTTTATTTACAATATAGTTATAATGCTGGTCAGGACCCTCACTTTAGGCGTATCCAAAATCAGCAGCTTCACAAAAACAAGTTCGTCGATTTCTATGGGGTCTGCGTTCGAGCTCTCAGAAAACAAGTCAATCGAAAATATTTTTCTTCGTGTTTATTTTTATTTTCAAAAGTTCAGACCCATCGAAGAAAATTTACTTTTTTCTTCCAGTTTCCTGTGCTTTCAATTTATCAGACATTCAAATTTCACGAAAATATCTCAGATTTTAGAAAAGACATATTTAAAGATTTTATAAAAGTGGGTTCTATTTACAATTTAGCTATGATGCTGACGTGCACCAATACTTTTCATTCGTCATAGGTGACCGTAGATTTGATTCTATCGTTCTATCAGTGCTAATACCATTTTGATAAAATCTTTTCAAGAATCTGACCCTAAACTGACAATAAAACGTTTTTCTCATAGCTAAAACAATAATCCTAATCTGACCCTAATCCAAACATAATAAAACATAGGTACAGTTTGAATCCTGTAGTCCCCTTTGACATACAGACTATTAACGCAAAAAGTAATCAAATTATTTATCAGTTTCCAGGAAAATTAATCTTCAAAATTTTAAGAGTAGGCTACACATGCCTGACCGGCGTTTTTATGAAATCTCTATAAAATATTATTTGCTTCCCAGTGTTGTAGTTGTTTAAAGATTTCCTCCCGGGTACCTCAGCTAGTCTGGAATAAACTCATTGCTGTTTGCGATTATAAGGTTAGTCATCTTATAAACACCATCCAATTGTAAAAAGTTGAGCTGTAATCAGGAGTTGGGTACAACGAAATTTAATCAATGAAAGGCACCTCCTAGTTGCATAATAAGTTTTCCAAGTTTCAAGATCCTGCTTACTTGAAACCAGGCGAGTAAATTATTGGCTCAACTTTTGATTCCTCCCCTCCTCCCATATTTTCCCCATCATATTTCCTGCCCACAAAGTCTTCTTGAAAAGTATATTTTACACGTATGATAGGAATTGGATATACTAATACCGTAACAGCAAATTAACTACATAACAATACAGCTAGTTCAAGCCTAGAAGTTTACTCCTAACCTTGTTTCTCCATATTTTATCCCTTGAAGTATAAATAGGATGGCGTTTCCATATCTTTAGACGTTTTTTACCGCTCTTTCCTCTCTTTCTTTCCCCCCTTTTCTTTCCCTCTTCTCCAGATTTTCTTTCTCTTTAATTTAGCTTTTGACTCCTCTATACACCCTGCTTAAAACTAAACATTATAACTCACTGGTCAGAGCGAATCGAAACTGGCATTTATTCTAATCAAAATCTATTTATTTTTCATTAATTGTTTTAACCGTCAACTACCACAGCAACTGCTCATCTCAAGCTAACGCAGTTTTTCATGTGAAAATGTAAATCGTCAATTTCGACAGCTGCTGATCTCAAGCTAAAAAAGAGTATAGTTTTCAATCGTGGTCTTGGAATCGTAGATGTGAGACGTTTTTCCGGGCTCATCCGTCACAAAGTCGACCGGTAACCCGACTATCGCTTAGAATGAGTTTCAAACACTTACATGCGTTTTCACCCCATCCTGCTATATAACAGTTCTCGGTGTCACTGATGTTATGGATCCCAATCGGAAGACAAATTGGTTGAATGCATTTGGTGACGGGAACATTTTCGGCAAGAGTTAGAATGGCGATGTCGTAATCTTGAAAAAAAAATGATTGAATTTTTCATCAGTCAAATCCATTTATTTCTAAAATCAGTTTTTCCGACCAATTTGGTATAATTAGAAGCATGGGTTAAATTAGGGTATATTAGCATGAAAATGTGAATTTGTTTAAAAAAAAAAAACTGAAAGCATGTTCCTTATCATCTTGAGATTTAATTTGTAATTTGATTCCGAATTCTTTTACAAATATATTTTCTATTACAATTTTTTTTTTTTTTTCGGGTAGACCCGTTGAATCGAAATTAATGAAAATGTTGTAAAAATAAAAAAAATTTTTAAATTTCCTTTACGCAAAATGGATTGTTTTAACTGAATCCGTCTTCAGTTTCTTGGAGACTTTTTTTCATTTCTGAGATAAAGTTAATTCTATTGTGGGGTTTTCCCCTGGAAAACATCTGAAATAGAGTGAAAAAATACCTAGAAACGTACAGATTCTCGAGAATCTATCTTCTACTTCCCATAGAGAACTTCTAAAACAATTATAAAAAAAGATCGAGATTTGGGATAATCTATATGTTATTATAGAATTCGCTAGAATAAGACCCCAAAGAGCCCTTTTTTCCAAAAATGAAAATAATTTTTTTCAAAAGGGATTAGTGGAATACTGCCAATTTGTTTAAACCTTCACAATCTTTGCAGGTTACGGTTGTTCAAAAGGTAAGGTTTGTATTCATGATACAAGTGGAATTATACATAAAATTATACACAGGGAAGAATAAGACGAAAATATCATGTGGTGATTTACTCGTGGGGAAATGAAATTTTCTGATGAACTATTCCATTGACATTAAATCGTGAATCTTTTAGAGGCACTGTGTTAGATGATTGTTTAATCGAAAATAGTGTTGAGCTTTCATTTTGTAGCTATCCATACCCAGCATACCCCTTTTCCTCTCTCTTCTATGCTCAAGTCTCCTGTGTCTCTCATCACCATGACCTCCCATTACTTTATAGGACCGCTCTATATCCGTAGATGTTTTTCACATGGAATAACGAGTAGATTTATCAAAATGAGTCATGTTGTGATGGATGATTGTTCAACATTTTATTAGTTATTGACAGTGTTCCTTCTATTTCGCGCGGCCGTGCGCAAGAAACAATTACTGCACGCCATGAAGATTTTAATGCTGCTCACGATATACGATTAAATGCCAATGAACAAATATAATAGAAGAATCAATACACTGAAAAAATATTTCTTTTACTATACACGATCTGTTAGAAGTAACTGACTTTTTTTTCCGTTTGAATTTTGGGTGTCTCCAGGTGAGATGGGTGGAGGCAGACACATAGCAACATTTTCGCTTTCAATGCTAAAAATGTTGACATTGGTGGGTTGACAAATTTATTTCTGGATTGCTTTAAACAGCTAACAAAAAACTCTTTCGAATCCTTGTCAATTACTTGAGTTACTTGATGAAATAAGGATGGTATGATAATTAATGAATAATAAATAAAAAGCAAGACACTGATCAAATCATTTCTATTATCATACACCTTGTATCGAAAGTAACTGACTTTTGTTCCATAAACTTTTTCCAAAAAAATCAATAATCGTTCCAGAAGTAAAGATAATTTATACGCCCTCAACTTTTTCTGTTGCTCAAGGGCTATTTGTTGTCGCACAGACCATGACAGTATTAGCGGGAACATCGGTTGTTACCTCCGAAAATACTTCATAGATAATTTCGAATTTATATGAGATGATTTTTCTAAAGAAAAGAAACTACATACTTTACGACTTGATACATCACTATTCCAAAGCTGTTGATATTGTAAATTACTGTTTTATTAAAAGGTATCTATTTTATGCAACATTATTATTTTTCAACATAATCTCCTTCCACGTCAATGCACTCAATTCAGTAGTAAATAGTAATCACCGAGGCCGGCCCAAGCCTTTATGGGGCCCTAAGCAGAATTTGATTAGGAGGACCCCCCTCCACCTCGCTCTTTGGGACCCTATCCAGCGATTATTGTTAGCAAAATCAGTCAATCCCAAACACCTTATTTAAAATGAATTGAAGATAATTGAATGAATTAAAATAAATTACATATCAATTAATTTCTTATTATCTTGAGTCATTTATAACAATGATTTTAATGATAATGGATGTGAACTCGCCATCACAGTCAATTATTGAACAATCGTAGCGTCAAAATTTGGAGTCATGCAAAAAAAAAAATTCACTGAAGAACAAATATGGTCAGCATAAATTCTGTTTTTGGCATCGCTGGCCTTTCCCACTGGAAAACATCTAAAATTGAGTTTCTAGAATGTTAGTGATTGACTCATCCGAATAAGGATCCCGAAAGGTCCAAAAAGTTTCTTTTTCTTTTTTTTTTTTTTCTATAAATGAGATTAAAACATTTTTAGAAGTGTAAAAGTGGAGTTCTAGTGCCATTTTTCAAGTCTGTGAATATCCTGTCCTAAATTGATCACAATCAGGGCTGCCAATGCTGGGGGTATCCCCTACATCTAAAAGTTTTCGCCAAACATCTGGATCTATTTTCTAAAAAGATAGTTTTTTTATATTACAAATAAATTCGTGAAAATAACTCCCGTATAAATGTGCTCGAAGTAAACTTTCAAATTTTTAATTATGTATCTTCAAATCGAACTTGTCTGAATGACACATGTTACATGCACTGCAGTAGTACGAGCTATAACTATAACCATGCAAAAAATAAAAATGCTGGAGGGAAATCATCATGTAATAAAAAAAATTAAAAAAAATTAAAAAGGCTCAATTCGTACATAAAAGTCAATTTGATCGTCAAAATCATTGTATCATTAATAAGAAATATTGGGGGGGGGAATCTGATACAGAAATTATTTGTGTACACCTCAAAGAACCGGTGATATATTTGAAAATAGATAGTGTGAAGAGTTGTCAAACTGTAAATAAAAATAATTGCAATGATATAAATAAGAAAAATTTCTGAAATTTTCTTGCAAAAAAACCCCTAGATTTTAGAATAGTACCCTCCATCTTAAATCATTCGATAATTTATTTTACTTTCATTTGCTGGCGTTAATGTTTCCATTCACATTAAAAGCAAGTCAATAGAGAAATAAATTGTTGGTAATTTGTTTTGTTTTTGCTTTTGTTTTTAAGTAGGTAAAATACGGTTATTTTCATATTTCGAGACGAACGCTATTTGATTACAACTTGAGCCCATTTGACAACAGAGGTTACACAACTTCTACCTTACCTCCACTGAGATATATTTGAATCACACAGGTTAAACAACTACAGAAAATGAAATGAATTAAACAAAAATATTTCAACAGTCAATGAACGAAACTTTTTTTTTCAATTTCTTAGTTTTTTTTTAATTTCTCAGGAGCTCAGATTCAAGGTATCTAGGAGTGCAACAGTTTCCGGATTGAAAAAGTTAACTCATTGATATCAATAATAAAATATTTTCTTTTAAAATACTGGAATGTTGTATAATTTATAATATATTGAAGTTATTTTGGTGGTATTATTTAGCGAAAAAAGAAACATTAAATAATGCCTTTGTTTTTATGTTCAAATCTCACTTAGTTTCACGAAGTTTAGACGATGATTGCATTCTGATGTATCGCCCAGCTTTAAATATCGCACATGCCCACCTTGCAGTTATCACAGCTTGGTTATAGCGTGGCTAGTCTTCTTGGACCTCAACACCTGCGTTATAACGGTGGACGAAATAAGATAAAATATATGATATAAACATGCTTTTTTGGAACTTACAATAAGCATAGCGAGTGACTTTGTATTTTGGATGTATTATACTGCTCTTGATACCCACTTTCAAGCCAGCATGCCTGGTGTCAACGGTGTTCAAATTGATTCTCATTTGATTATGCATACCAAGCTTTCTGAAAACAAACGATAAGATGTAGAAATTGTTACAATCTAAGAGTATACAGCTGTGGTTTTAAGACTAGGAAAGACTTCTATTATGGAAATATTCTGATGGAACTCTATTTTTAGCATTTTGTTTTTGCACTAATTAATGAACGTCAACGTATGGCAGCCCAAGTCAAAAATCGTAGGCTACGCTGGCAATTGGGGGAATCGGAGGCTTCTCTTTCATTCGCTACTATTCTTTTGAAAGGGGGAGGATGCGATTTCATTACCCATTCAATTTTTTGCTGAGTGCACAGGGAAAATGCGTCCTTTTTGATGACCCGAAGGTCTTGAAAATCGATTTCAATTTTTTTCTCGGTATATTCTAACATATGGCTAAAAAACAATCGAAGTGTTTACCTGTACAAAAAAAATGAGTCGGTAAGTATATATAACTTACGTCCCTTTACGGCGATCATTTATGACGTCATGATCGACAGTTCCCAGTCCTAGCTAAAGCTGAAGACCCGTGTTGGTCGACGTAACGAATTATACAGTAAGTCTGTAATAATGATGTTGTGCACCACTTGAAATCGTATTGTGAGGGAATGGATAGTCCTCGAATTGTATTATTTCCCCGTGGATGGAGAAGTTCGAAAAATTTAACTTTTGGCCCTCAAAACACTCGTTATACGAATAAGCGTAGTAGTACTACTGCTTCTAATAAGTTTTGTTATCACATATCATAATATCTAGAATAATTCAGCAAATTTGGATAAATTCTCATTCCAAGTATATTCATTTTTTATCGTATTGCTAATTTATCATTAAAAATTATCGAATATTCAGCTATCGCATTCCGTTCGTAGTAGGAAGTGATTTCTTAGAAATATTTGTATTTGTATTAAAACGAATTGGATGATTTGAAAAGTTGTATAAAATTATTCTGTTGTTTTGAATTAATTGTTCATCTTTAATAACATGACAATGTTTACTTTACTCGATCGATTTCTAACATTATAAAACATTCGGGCACTTGTGATGAATGGTGGTCCCATTTTTTCCCCGAATGGCCCATTTAAAAGAAAATTTTCGCAACTAATTTCGTGTGCTTTTGATCTGTAAGACCTCCCACTCCCTGGGAAATGTGCCAGCTTTGATAAAAGTTCAAGGAAGAATCAACTCCACGAATATTGTCGTAGGAGTCACTCTCGAAAAAGGCCGCCATATTGTGATCATGAGTGACGTAATACGCAGGATCAAAAGTTCAAAATATGATTTTTAGGTAACAAATAAATAGGTGCAACAGTCTATCAAATTTAATGAATAAATATTAATGATTCTCCTTAGCTTATATTTAAAAGATAACGGATATATTCCGGCTTATGTCATTATCAATGTTTAGAACAAAAATTGCGTTCAGTATTTAAAATAAATTACTCATGAACTCTAATCAAAATTCAACAATGACGCGTGCAATTTAAATCACACAACGATAATAATATTTTTTGTTTCAATTTTTGAGATGAAGGAATATTATTATGAAAGTTTCATGCGAACTTTTTTCCTCATCTTGGTTCATAAGTTTTTGCACACACATCCCGGCATCAAATGCAGACAACTACGGTTTTTGACAAAAATTACGACCCGCAACTGTGATCACACCCGATATTAGACAGTGGATTTCGATGTTCCGAATGACCGCCAAGACTCACTGATCACCGGAAGACGGCCGTAGGGCACAACTGCCGAAACGTTGTGTTCGAAAAATGAAAGAAGATGAGGAAAAAAGTTCGTATAAAACTCTTCCTCAGAATAATACTCTACTAAATCGCGTTCAGAAAGCCGTATTCCAAACAGCAAAACAACACAACCATTGCAATACCATTGGCATGGTATTATTAGAGGATGCTGCCATTTCTTTCCACTGTTTTTCGGGGTTTTTTTACGCAAATCAAGGTCCACTATTCATATATATATATATATATATATATATATATATATATATATATATATATATATATATATGGAGAGAGAGAGAGATAACGAAAAAAAAAAGGATTCACTACACAAACACATTTATGTTTCTACCCTGTTTGGGCTTCTTTAGGTCAATAATTCGATTTATTTGGATCCTTATTTAAGACGTTATTGGGGTTCTATTTTTCAGGGTGGAGAACCTTCCTTTTGTTCCATTTATATATCTTTTCTTTTTTCTTTTCCTTGTTTAGTTGTTGATCACTGTTTTTCTTTCCATAGGGTAAATGGATCTCTGTCTATTTGTTATAAACTACTTAAGATGTTGCAGACACTTTTTTGTACCAGCGTTGCTAATACATCGGCCATTTGTGGTATGTTTTTTTTTCGGGAAAAGAAAAGATATATAGATAGAATAAGAGGACGGTTCCTCACCCCAGAAAAATGGACCCCCTTCAATAACATCCTATATAGGGATCAATCAAATCATTCACCTGAAGAAGCCAAAACAGGGCAGAAACATAAACGTGTCTGAGTAGTGAATCCTTTATTTCATCATATTTTAAGCTCTTCTCAAACTTGACTTTATATTCAATGTGGAATGTATGGAGCACTTTATGAAATAAACCCATCACACATCGGATGTTGCATTACTGATTTATGCTTTGGTATATATATATATATATATATATATATATATATATATATATATATATATATATATATATATATGCATTCGTTTAAGCTGACCTTTAAAATGACGAACGTAAGTGACTTACGCGCAGTGACCCGCTGTTAGGACATGATTGCTATCAACAAGGACTCCGCCACACAAGAATTCCCCCACGATTAAACGCGCCATCCACGGAAACTCGCACGGTAAAGATGTTTCCCCACCGAAAACTCTGGCTGTATTCAGTCCACTTAACCCACAAGATAGGCCATCCGTTGGAATTGTTGTCGGAGGAAGTCTTATTGGAGATCTTGTTGAAGGAAATCTTATTGGAGATCTTGTTGAAGGAAGTCTTATTGGAGATCTTGTTGTAGGAAGTCTTATTGGAGATCTTGTTGTAGGCGTGTGTTTGACTACAATGAAGACAAGACAGGCTGCTTCAGGGTCAAATTCCACTCTGAATGTGGTTTCCCTACTCATTGAGGGGAGTGTGTGTGAGCAAAATTTATAGTTTCTTCTATGAACGGTTAGATCAGTACAAGTGGCATATACATAGATAGGAAAACGCAACTATTCCAACCATTAGGCTGGATTTGAAAACAAAAAAAAATAGGAAAAAGAAAAACAGTCTTCGTTTTACTGAAAAAGATATTTGGTCATGGACGGGATCTTAGTAAAATAGCATCTTGATATTTTTTTTAGTAAATGTCATGGAAATCTAAATAGTTCTAGTTATAATTTTAGATATAAACTGGGGGAAGGTGTTCATTGGAGAAGAGGAGTCAGTTGATCCTAATTTTTCTTTATAAAATTTCTAGTGGGGTTGAAATAAGGTCACATGCCAAACTGCTCCCGTCATTAAAACGTTTATGTCTGAGTCAATGTGCAGGCCTGGGTGGAGGTGAAGGCGACAGTTGGCATGAGCCTACGATTTTGAAGGAGCCTAAAGCTTGCCAAAACATTTTTCAATAAATCTTTTTAGTGCTCTTATAATTCTTTTACTTGTGAGTATATCATTTACTCTACATATACCCTTACACTTATATCATTATCATTAGCAGCAGCAGCCTTTAAGCGTCTATCGTTGGACAAGGACCTTCCCCAAGATCCGCTAGACTTCTTCATCGTTGGCGTCAAAGAGTCAATACTTTCAGATCTTGTCTAGTTCGTCATACTATCTTATATCTTGTCAACCACGGTTTCGTATGTGATCTCTGGAGTTGTGAGTTGTGATGCTCAGCGGTTGTCTGCCTTTTTCGAAACATAACCAGTCTATTGTCATTTGAGTTTTCTAATGGATTCTATGATATCTCGGACTATTTTTCCTCCAATATATTGTGCTTTTTGTAATCTCCTCATGTTATCTTGAGCATGATTCTCTCCTGAGTAAATTGCATTGTTTGCAGTTTGAAGGCCAATCTCCTGGTTAGGTTCCATGTTTCAGCTCTGCAGGTGACAATCAGAAGGATGCGTCGGTTTTATACCCTTATTTTTAGGACTAGTTGGGTCCCGGTGCTCTTGATAGTTGAGCTTACTCTACAACATCTTCGTTGTAAACGACACTTGTTTTCTTGAAGCTCATGTGGAGACCAACTTACCAGCTTTCTTCATCCAGTGCATTTGGCATCATTTGGGTCCATAAGGCTCTCATCCAAAAGGACGATGTCGTCTGAAAATCTGAGGTTGCTTTACTATTCGTGGTCTATTCTGATTCCTTCATTTTTTCAGTCCAAGTTTCGAGGCTGGATATCAAGAGTTTGGGCGAGCAGGTGTCGTCTTATCTTACCTGTTTTGAGAGATGAAAGGGGTCCGAGTCTTTATGAAGCCTGATGAAGGAACAGTAGTGCCGGTAGATATGTTGCAATGCTGTGACTCATATGGGGTCTACACCTTGTTGTATGTTAGCATTAATAACCTTGGGGATTTCCTATGTAGAAAGTCAAGTCTTCTTGAAGTCAACGAATTCTATAGTGAGTGGCATTTCATATTCAGCTGCTTTCTTTTTTAGTTGATTTACCGAATGGAGGTGGTTAATATCAAGGCTACTACCCACCTCTCAGGAGTTGGCAAAGAAGGGTCAGTTTATAGATATATAAACGCGATCGCATAGTATAATACTGAAAAGGAAATCTACGAAAATCAGTTAGTAAGACCAAATTAAGAGAAACAGTGCAGCTTAGATATTCAACAAGAATGGTATGTTTTTGAAGTATTGATGTTAGGTTTCGAACTCCTTCGACCGAAACCTGACCCAAAAAAGCATTTTTTTCCAGATTGCTTCTTAGAAGTTCAATACATGTACAATACACCCTTATACGAATATTTTGTATTTTGCTGTGATTACAAAAATAATTAGTAGTTTGTTGAATTGTGTTTCAAATTTTGTGAATATTAATAGAACAACAGGAATGTGTAGTGGTAACTGTTTGGAAAAGATAAAATTAAATATCATATCAGTATTTTCCAAGGGGGTTAATCCAGTCTAAATTTTTACCGTTGATCATTTATTTTCGATCAAAAAATACCGTTTATTTTAGAGCCAACATGGCACGTAATTAGGATTAATAGTTAGGGTTAAGGTTAGTAGGTAGATTAGGGTCAAGGTTAGATGGAAGGTTATGATTAGGGTTAGCGTTAGTAGGTAGTTTGGGCCTAGGGTTAGTAGGTATGTTTGGGGTTAAGGTTTGTAGGTAGGCCTAGGTTTAAGATTAGTAGGCAGGTTTAGGGTTATTGTTTCTAATTTCCCAATCATTTATCGGTGTTGGAATTAGTATACTTAAACGTACCCAATAGTTATTTTTAAAAGAACTATCCACTTTTAGCCATTTGAAATTTGCTAAATTCAAAATGGCGGTTATATAATGTTTGATCTTATATATTCCAAACAATTACTTATTTTCCATCTATAAAACGTTGATTCGTTTAAGACCCCAGCAAAAATGAGACTTTTGCTCTGTTTTTATAACAAAAAAGGCCAAAAGGTTGATAATGAGCCAAAGATAGATTAGGAATCGGGGGATTTTTATTCGCAACATCTCGTATATTTTGATATAATCATATTAAGAGATTGTGCAGCTAAGCGCACATTAATAAGTACACACGACGACAAAAATGAAATGTGGTCGTAGGCCGCAGTTTGCCAACTTTTTTTTGTAGGAAATAAATATTTACTACCCGTAATCATCTCTAAAAAGGTAAACTAACTTCAATTTAGTAGGCTGCGAAGCCAAATATGATGAAATTGGGTAGGAAGATTGTGTTACATCAATCTTCTGAATGAGAAGGATCTGCTTGCTTTGAAAATGAGCATTCGAGATCCTGATTTTTACTTGATCTGGCGCTAGTGAGAATTTTTTTTTCAAGTGGGAAAACCAATTTTCTAGAATTTAGTGTATTTACTCAATGACGGATCGATCTCGGATATAATGCTACCCACAACTTTTATAGCTAAAAACCAGTAATTTATCTGCCAGTAGGAAAAATGTGTACCAGTCCAAAGTTTTGATATAATTGTTAAAACTTGAAAAACACTGAACAATAATATTTCAACATGAAATAGACGGCAAATGTATCCACATGTAACTAAACTTCGTAAAATAATATTGTTTAATTCTGCGACAGTACTAATATTTTCTCATCTTTTTTAGGTTAAAATATTAATACATCGTTCTGGTACGCATTTTTCTTACTGGTCCTGTTTTCTTTAGTACTCATATGCGACAACCTCAACTGTAACTACTACTCAGAAATTAAAAAAAAATAATAATTCCTGAATGGAATCGAACAACCTATCTGTCGATTACAAAATGAACTTACTAACTATATCTATACTAATAAATGAGTTTTTTGTTTGTTCGTTCGCAACTCATCTCAAGGTTACTAGCGGTTATTTCTTGGTCATTTCTAAACAATTGTCAGAGTTGTGGGCCACAACTTTGCATCAAAGAATATGGGTACATCTTCGCAAGACTAAGATCGTAATCTATGTTGATTTTTTAGGTCATTCAAGGTCACTAGGGTCCATTTCTGCAAAGAGGCGCCGTAGAAATGAATCGGCCGAAACGCAAATAGCTTCTTTTCGTGAACATCTGTTATATGAAACATACGCTCTTCCGAATGTTTTCCCAACGAGTACAATCTCAACTTTTTTTAGATCAAGAGTGAACAAGTGCCTTATCCAATGTTGGTCTATTTAGTCTTCATTTTCAAATCAATAATGTGTTTCCAACTTCACAATCTTAACATCAATAAGCTATTCAACATTTTTTTTACAATTCTTAATTCTGTGGCATGTGAAAGTGACCGAAAGGCTTGGCTTAAGGTGATTTGAAGTTGTTGTTTTTTTTAAGACAAAGAAACGACGCGACCACATCGAAGATGAGAATAAGAGTTTGAATTGTCAGACACAAGGTTGCTGTGTTAATGAATCTTCTCAGAGTTGTAGAAAATTGAATAAAATGATTAAAATGTTTGAACTTACTTTTACTTGGACAGTGACAGAGAGAATAGAACATGATGAAAAAGTTGTAGTAACACGCGCTTGAGTCTGATGGGTTACCGTACTTTTCATTGGAGAAATAATCGTAGGTTGCCTTGGCATTCTCACAAGCCGTCAAGTCAAACGCGCAACATGCTGAAAAATAAATGATTAATGAACAGATCTGGTTATTCAGTTATTAGAAACCGCCACGTGGCCAACGTCTTTTGGTAACATGCCGAGCTTGAGGTGATCAATAAGGAATTGGGGAAAAAAGAAGTGATCCATCATTAATTTACATACCTCGCCTTTTTGGGGCAGTGATCACAAAAAATGTTCGAATTTACAACAAAAACGTGAATGCAACCGAATACAAAGGACCGATTTAGCATAAACTTATATTGTAAATTGAGGTGGGTGTTCCGAAAAAACGAAGAAACTTTTTTTTTCCTACAAATAATAAGAAGTAAGAGTTTACATTTTCAGTCTTATCTCCATTGATGCGTCCTGTGCGCACAACATACACATAGCCAGCAAGACAAACTTAAAAACTGAAGACACCTGTGTTAATGTTCACATTTTGGTTGACGGTCTCTAACTAGTTACACCACTATCGGGCTTGTTTCAAAGGGGGAGTCATAAAGATGTGCTTGATAATCCGGATATGTTAGATGTAACCCACAGAGTACTCCAGTGCTTTTAGAGCATAGGTAAAAAATAATACATTGAAAATAGAATTTTCATTTTTCGCCTTTTGTACCCCTTAGCACCCTTTGTCTGCCAACGTCTCCTACCACTACCACCCCAGCATCCTCACTGTCTTTTTGAGCTCCAACGTCCTCTTACCCACCCTTTTGACTTCCTACGTCCGCCACCACCTTCTCGCCTTCCACTCCCCTTGAGCCTCCCAACAGCTCTAAGAGGGCAATAGTGCCCACTTTGGGAATCACTGGTATAGACATTTATCCACCACGACGAGGGCGTAACGTGACACTAGGTCGGGTCTTAAAATGAAGCCCACACGCCTACGCATGAATAAGGACAAAAATTGCCCAATCCCTGCCACCAGTGCCACGCAGGTATCAGTAATATCCTTCCGACCTTTTAGCTTCAATGGAGAGGTGCTGTCACACTGTCAGAATCCCCGGGACTAGACATTACATACTATTTTGTTGCTACAGGAGGAAAATCATACGTCGAACTATAAGATTGATGGTTCGAATCACTAGGGGGCGACATAGTTTTTAAAACAAGAGTACCACATTTTCCGGTATTTAAGATGCTTCACAATATAAGACGCACTTTAATTTTTTCAGTCATAGTTACGAAAAGGAAAAAGAGAAGAAAAATCCCCCACCCCCGATCTTCATAGTCCTGAACACTATCAGGTTATTTTATTTTGTTCTTAACTATTCAAATCTATATTCAGCAACCACAATGGCTGGCTGTTTACTTTCGCCTCCGGAGAGAGTACTTGGGGAAAAGCGTGTCCTATATACCATATAATACAGTAGCTGTAGTTTAGGACGAGTTTTATGGAAGCAGCGTGTAAATCGAGCACGCGTGATAGCATTATGCCCTTGATATAACCGAGTTTTCACACAATGCAATGATTTTGAAATCTATGTCATCTTGTTTATCATGTGTACTTTTAATGTTAACAATAAATATAAGTTATTCTTATAATATTTTGTAAAATTTGTGATAATCTTTCTGGTATCTGATATTAAGAAATATCGAAATATATATATATATATATATATATATATATATATATATATATATATATATATATATATATATATAATTTTAGGAAATAAAAAAAGGTTGGTTGCAAACATAAACAAGGGATCCAATCGACGACTCCTCGGCAGTAGCCAAACGTTATTATAGAACGAATTCAAAATCTTGAAATGCCAGAATCAGCTGATAGATCATTATGTTTGATTTTTTAAAAAAACAATTACCTGGAAGTTATAAATAACTTCTAAAAAGAATAAAAATCATTAAATCTTGAGGAAAATGAGACCAGGAAGAAAATGCATATCCACACAAAGTATTTCTATAATCGTAACAACAATCTATAAAAACAATGAACAAGGATATTTTGACAAAAAATAAACTAAAGATTATTAAGGCAGTGGCTGAATTAAACAATCTTATTTTATGAAGTCTAGTTACATGTGGTAACACACCTCTAAAATAGATCTTTGTATTTCACTGGATAAACATTATTTCGTTTATTTTGCATTAAAATATTCTTTTCAGTGTTTTGTTTTTAGGCTTTTGCAATTATATTATACATTGTGTAGGTACGAATTTTTCTTACTGATATATGAATTAGTTTAAACCAGTGGGAAATATCTTGAAACAAGGCTGTAAGTATAAGAGCACCTTACGTGCATTCATATCAACTCTTTTGTCGTTTCGTATATTGTAAACGGACTGAATATACAGTTGTTGGTTTTTGCCATCTTGCAAAATAATAACACACAGTCGTAAGACAGGTTATCTCGTCCGTGGCACTGGACTGACAACTTGCTAAGACAAATTATCTCGCCTGTGACAGAAAACAGTTTTTTAAGCTAAATCTTTAATATGAATCCGATTTAGCCTTCTTTATAACTGGGATAGTTGCATTGCTACTGGTACTAGTGGTTGGTATTGGAACCCTAGTTGAAATTTCTAAGACGGCTGGGCCTTGCTATGTGAAAGATTGGCGACACACAATCATCCCTTCATTTTGAAAAACCATAACATTGGTAATATTTAGCTTCCTACCCAACGTTTCAAATTATGCACTCTTCCTAGTAAACAATTAAGTATTCATTTAAAAAAAAAAAAACTAAAAAAAAATCTCAATCCGAATAAATTCGTGATTTTCTCTTCCACTGGGATTGGACGAGATCATACGAAGAAAAATGGATCAGGATATACGTCGCATAGCAATGATCAGCATTTACCCGATTCATTCAAACCTTTACAAGAACAGGATGTGACATAAGGTCGGATCTATGTGAAGAACCCCACAATCGACGCGTTTGACTGGGATCATTAAAAAAATCTCTTCTGTCCTCGTAACTATTTGTGGCGCAGCTTAGGCAATTTGTTGTGCATTTCGCGATAAAAGCATTTGAAAAAAAATCATACCCGAAGCCATTTATAAAGATTTGGTCATTGAGCCATCACGAATCTTCATTATGTCGTTTATAGCAGCCATTTTGAAAAGGCTGCCAGCAATAACTATTTTCGGATCAATTTTCCTAACAGCAATGGATATAATGATATTGAGGACATAATAAGTTGAATTGATTTACCATACAAATAGAGAATTGCCATTGGGATAATACATGGTAATCATTGAAAATTCAAGATGGTCACCATAACTGGTATAGAAATAGTAATTGCGATAGAATTAGTCTTAGCCGGACATTGAATTCGACGCCACGAGTTCATTATCCGTGTCATTATCCGCTTGGCCACCCAGCACCCCTTTCTCAAAGTCCAATACATATAGATGCTATTCAGGTAGCCATTATTTGTCAATAATGACACTTGTGTTTCGTACCATCTTCAGCTGCAGAGTTATCTTCCATGAGAAGCATACCAAGCGTCTTTCTAATCAATAAGCCACGAAACTTTTGCAAATGTCTCTTCTACTCATTATTCAAAGCAGATAATAAAATCTTCACTAATAGACAACTGGACAAACTAAGAGCGTCACCTCGATGATGGATAGCTTAGAAGATTTACCAAATGTCAGGTAATAAAAAAAGTATTTTCATGTTCGGAAGACAGTGTTCATATACGAAGGTTCATGAAGATCTATTTTAAATCCTGCAGATAGCTCACTGGGTTTTATCAGGTTGTATTTAATGGAACAACAAGCTAAACAAAGTAGTCCAAAGCATAGATTAAAATCTTTATCAGGTATTAAGTATTTTCTTCTGAACCCATTTGATGAATAATAATCAATGTTGCTGTTTGAAAATACACCATGTGGGTACATTTTCAGCTGGATTTCTAATTTATACGGATACTATGAGATAAAGATTCGGTTTAGCAAACCTGATTGACACAGAGGGTCCAGTTTAGCATTATATTTACATTATAAATCTAAACTTGCATTTGAAACTATGAAAGTTTTTGAATTTTCATAAAGTAATAGTATAAAAACATAAACCGGGGTCCCATTAGTAATCACAGTACATTTAATGGCCATAGCTTCAACCGTCCTTGAGTCATACAATGACAGACCGACATTTGGTGAATTATAAGATAAAGTTCAAGTTTTTAGACCATAGGAAAATGTGAACGAATAACTAGTGATAAATATGCTTTGATGAAGACATGGTACAGTCCCGAACCTGCCAACAGTATTGGACGTGGAAGATGAAGTGAGACTGAGACACTACAATTTCTGCTGATTACTTTGCCCCAATACTATTTTTCCCGAGCATATGTTATAATAATGTCTATATACGGAGACAGCGGTTCGCATTTGCCCGCTGTGTGCTATTATTTTAAAAGATCAGTTCATGCCACATAAACTTTTGATAAATGTGGGACTGGCCTTAGACACCGATAGCACAAGAAGTTACCCAGGACACCAACTACTACTTGTGTCAGAGACAGTATAACTTTCTAAATACAAATGAAAACTGGGAAATTGAATAAATTAAACAAAATAAAACAGTCTAAATTAGAAAATTCCTTGATATGAAGTGAGATTTTTCAAAAATATCTGACAGTTAAATACCTTCTAGGACACCGAAGTTCAGCTTTTTCGAGCTTCCAAGAACACTAGATCTGTTCTTGATTGGGAATGGGGAAAAGTGAAATTAATACTGTTCAACTCCCAGGTAATGACCATAGCATTAAAATACGTCAACATTTTGAAAATGGCACACTGTACTAGACAGCACTTGGGTGTTAAATTCATAAATAGCACACTGTACTATACAGTACTTTGATGTTAAGTAAATAAATGGCATCCTGTACTGATAGCACTTGGATATTAAACGGCTAAGAAACCAATCCGAGCAGAAATATCCAGGGAAGAACTAACAAAACAGAGACAGAGGCATAGCTGAAAGGTTGAAAAGGCCCTCAGATATTGATAGATAGTAGTTAACCCATTGCATCTCTATCCCTTAAGGCCCCCCAAATCCTTCCAAATCTTTAACTTTGCAAGGTTATCACATATTTTGAGGTAAAAGTTTGTTTTTTGCCCCCCTGATTGCTTAAATCTGATTTTACCCATTTCTATTTCAATATTAGCATAATACCCGTAAAAAATGAGGAAATTATGATAGATAAATAGACCATCAGACATAGCATTTTATATACGTGGATTTGCCCATTTGGGTTAATATATGAAGTAAAGAAGCCGTTTTTTTTTTCTATCTATTGCTCTTATCACATTTATTGGTCCACGAACTGCCCCATATTCCAGAAACCATTAGGTATAGAAGCATGCAGTCTTAAACATTTGATAACATGTGTTCAAAGATTCATTTAGATTTTTTTAAATACTCAAACTGAACTGATCCGTTCGTCACGCTTTTTGAAGATTGATAACTCGGAAACTAATGAAAATAGAATCATGGGATTTTTTAAAAGTCTTATTGGTATGCGGTAGTTGTATCTTCATACCGACCTCCATTTCAACCTGGTGCACGTGGGCAAAGTCTTATCGCTGCTCCCCCACTTTCTTGCTTAGCTTGAATCATCAAATTCTCCCTTTACCATCAGAAAAATGCTATACGCAAGAGATCCCAGGAATTTTCATGTAAAGTAGGTATAGAGAGGAAAAGCCATTTATCGTGATCACTTTGGGACAGGGTCTTTTAGATAACATTAACTGGCAGATAAAATCGGACAAAGAATATAGAAATTTGATCAACTTACATTCATTGTTATAGATTCATTTATATAAACCACTTCTGACAATAGAAAAAATTATTTCTTTAAATTGAATTTTCAATTTATCATGAATGAGTAAAATCCCTACTCACTCATATTAGGGGCTACATAGCATACCCGATAAAGTGTTTGGGACCGACTTGTTTTGATAACAATAGCTGTTAGATAACATAATCCGTGATTATGATGAATGGTTTCGTTTGTATCAGTGTATATAGTTAAAAGAAAGAAAAATAACGGAAGAAATTCTTCATCTGTTATACTTACAATAAGTGGCATGTTCTTCGACAAAGCGGAAGGTCTCTTCTTCTGATCGAGACACAGATTGGATATCATCGGAGTAATCTTGACAGGTAGAATCATAATTCAAGCCCGACGAACATACTGCTCAAGTTGGCTTTAAAGGCCAAAACAAAAAACAACTCAACCACAAGCGATTGATAAAATAACATCATTGCTGGTCACCGGTACGATTCTCTTGAATGGGGGAGGTACTCTAAACAAAGATGGACACTGCTAACTAAACCCTGCCACTTGTAGAAACATCTCTGTCTACCCATAATGACATATGATTCTATTAAAAAATAATCAAAGCAGCAACAAGAAATAACTCAGGCAATCTTTCTCTTTTAGTACACAGAAATTATTTATTGAAATTACATATAGTGATATAAAAAAAATCCGACACTATGGTCCCTGGTACCCGAGCAAGTTAAAATTCGGCCCCTTCTAAAGTACAGTGAATGTTCTATTGCTAAAAAAATCTGACTTCATGTCAAGAAATTTTGTCATTTTTACTTTTTTCATTCAGTTTGAATGTTCGTTATTCCATTTTTGTTCGGAAATGTCTCTGACAGAGAACAAGCTCTCTTTAGCACTTGGCTCCTCGGGAAACTGTCAATGTTGCTAGTATTTAGAGCCAAACCATTTCATCGCTACTCATCTACTCTCTTGCTTAGTTTTTATCCCGTTATCGCAAGAAAAATGCCTTGTTATCGACAGGGTTACTAAACACAAGAGATCCAAGGAATTTCCATGTATACATACAGAAGCTGCTTAATGTGATCATTTTATGACAAAGGTTTTTAGATAACAATAACCGACTGATAACATTATACAAAGGATATAAAAATTGAATCAATTGCATTCATTGATATGAACCACAAAAAAAAAAAAACAACTTTTTAAAATTAATTTTTAATTCATTTTAGATAAGTAAAAACCAAACTCAATCATATTAGGGGCTACCGTGCGTGGCCGGAAAAATGTGATTGACCAACTGATTTCGATAACAATAGCTTTTTGATAATATTATCCGTGATTATAATGAACGATTTCCTCTGCATTTGTATGTCGGGTCAAAAGAAAAAAAATATCTGGAGAAATTCTTCCTGTTATACTCAAGCAAGGTTGTGACACTTCTTCCGTCCACTTACTTTATCGCTACTCCTCCTCCCTCGCTTAGCTTTAATCATCAACTTCTTCCCTCACTGCAAGTGATCGTGGGAACTCTCACGGAAAATGTACTCAGAGGAACCTCAATTATCCGAACGAGACGGGGCGGGGGAGTGTTCTGTTCAGATAATTGATTGTTCAGATAACTGATCCGATCATAAAAAGGAAGCCATACTAAACACAATTATGGGACTTTACATCTTGTTTGGATAATCCAAAATACGATTAATCGAGGTTTTACTGTATTTAAGAGAAGCGTTAAAAAAAAAGAAAAAAAGAAAAAATGTAACTGTCCATCTCCTCTACTTACCATGAGGGGTACGTCTGCGGACAAAGCTAATGGTGTCATGTTCTGATCGGCAAGCGTCTTTGGTATTATATGTGAAATCTCGAAGTATAGCACTATAATTTAAGCCCGACGAACATACTGCTCCAGTAGGTTTTAAAGGCCAAAATACAATTGACAACGCAACCACAAGCGATTGATGAAATAACGTCATTACTGGTCGCTGGTACGATTCTTTTAAAGGGGAGGAACTCCAAGCAAAGATGGACATTGCTTACTAAGTCCCGCCCCGAGTAAATAAACCCCTTTCCACCCGAATAGGTTTAGGTGACTGCTTCTACGTAGTTCTTTTCTATCTAAAAGTTTCTGCATATCTTACCTATTATTATTATTAATATATATATATATATATATATATATATATATATATATATATATATATATATATATATATATATATATATATATATATATATATATATATCTTTCTTTACAGATTTAAAGACTAAGTATGGAGAGAAAAATTTTTCTTTGAGTATCTATGCTATTCCAGTCTATCATTTTCCATACACACACACACACATATATATATATATATATATATATATATATATATATATATATATATATATATTTAAAGACTAAGTATACGAAGAAATATTTTTCTTTGAGTATCTATGCTATTCCAGTCTATCATTTTCCATACATATATATATATATATATATATATATATATATATATATATATATATATATATATATATATATATATATATATATATTAAAGACTAAGTATACGAAGAAATATTTTTCTTTAAATATCTACGCCATTTCTCTCAATCATTTTTCATTATCTGCCAATGTAATTTATGTAATTTTTTCAGTGTTATATGTTTTATGCAGAATTAGATATAGTACTATACACACACACACACATATATATATATGTATATATATATATATATATATATATATATATATATATATATATATATATATATATATATATATCTTCAGCCACCATAAGTCCACGGCTGGACAACGGTCTTTCCCTTGTCGTTCCATGACGACCACGATGTCGCTAACCTTACCAGCGTACCTTTCTATCTCATCCCTCCCAATTTGTCATGTCAATTCTTACTGCGTTTACTTTACCGTAGGTACCAAAACGTTAGTCTTTTGCTCCATCTGTTGTCATATTTTGTTACTAAGTGTCCAGCCCATTTGCATTTTTCCTGCTTAATTATTTGTATAATATCCTTAATTTTAGTCTTCCCTCTGGTCAATGATGATTTCTTTTTTATCTCTTAGTGTTCTTCCTAGCATCGCTCTTTCCATAACTCTCCATGCGATTCTTAGTTGGTTTTCAGTTCGTTTTGTTGATTTACATATTTTACATCCGTAGGTCATAGCTGCACTGATTATATGCCTTGCGCTTTAAGCGCATTTGCAAGCTAATAAGTCTCTATTCATACCAAATGATTTCAAGCCGATCGTTATGACTCATTTTATTCCGGTTTCATGTTCTTCCTCTAGCTTTATTACCTCTCCTTGGTAAATGTATTTGTCAATCTCTTTTAGAGCCTCGCCTAGTTTGTTTGTTTTTTAATGTTTTTTTCGGGGGAGTTTATCCTTGAACATTACGAAAGTCATATATATATATATGTATGTGTGTGTGTGTGTGTGTGTGTGTGTGTGTGTGTGTGTGTGTGTGTGTGTGAACGTCTATTCATAATTCATGGGAATATCAATTCAAAAGGTTCGACGTTCTTTACCCATCTTGGTGTTGATTTTGGTGTTAGCTGTTGATGAATGGAAATATTTCTATAAACATGTGTGTGCAACTCTATGGTTAAGTCTTACGAAAGTCACACCAGAGATCTGGATTTTCCATCCCTTACCGGTGGTACAGCCCGATTTTATGCGAGCGATAATGCTAAAAGAGCGGAAGGGATCAGCGTAGATCCGACAACGGACCAGGGTGAAGAATATCATACAAATAATTGGATATTCAAATATTCAATATTTCACGGGGATTGATTAGAATATATATATATATATATATATATATATATATATATATATATATGATATCGGCCTCCGGGTCTGATGTGAAGGTTTCAATTCTGCCTCGCAGTACTGGATGGGATAATGGAAAGTCTATAGCCACACTGAGCAGATGTAATATATCGAAACAGCTGTCTGTGGATGACATAATATATATATATATATATATATATATATATATATATATATATATATATATATATATATATATATATATATATGGGGGTATACATTGTGGATTGCACATATATCCAGTTTTCCTGGGAATTGATTTGTATTTATGTAAAGGCTCGTTTCTTCACCTAGACTGTCAAGAGTTACATTTGGTACAAGTAGTTATGGTAGATTGCATACATGTTCATTTTTTCTCGCGTACCAGTAACAGAATAATTATCAAGGCAAGCGATAAAGTGATTCTTGCGAAGAGGATACAAGTTGTAAAAACCGGAAATCAGACTATTCATCGAATCGGTTTTCAGTGTTTCTTACCATTTACACCCATTCACAACACTCACAGTTATCTCATACTTATAAAACAGCAGCTTTTTAGTTGCCCATAGAACTTGACAAAAAATATATTTGTTCTTTGCCAACACGGTATCACTATTTGCTTGCGGTTTACGAAACAATATACTATTGTCCATTAGTAAACTTTCCCCTCAATAAGCGCATAAACGCACGAAAGGCTTTTCACAATAGTTACGTATAAAGGAAATATGGGTGTGTATACGTGGACATACATGCTCATTGCAGGTCTGATAGAAGCTTTTCATAAAATGGAAACGAGATTCTCAAAAACGACCCAGATAACTTAAAACTAAATAAGGCAGCTTTTAAAAAAACAACATTTTTATCTCTTTATTGATAATTATTAATTCCCTGCAAAATTGTGTTACAAATAAATGTTCGACACTTTAGATTTTATTATTTTTCATCAAAATCCTCATGATTTGAGACCACCATACTATATTTCAACGAATGTCCGTGCATCTGTCTATCCGTAATCGAAAAACTTGAAAACAGCCAGAACTACGACCACTGGTTATCAATGTGACCCCGAGCAGGTTTTTGAACATCCCCCACCCCAGAAACATTCTTAATAGGGGTGATGGTCAATTTACTATGTGCTGAATTGGTCCATTGGTTTGTGTTCAGTACCGTTCATGCTAACTTAATAATGTATCATCTTACTAGAATTCACCTCAACTTCATTGGGGTGGCCGATTGGTTAGTAGCGCGGAAAATGGACTCACAGGTTCAGTGTGAACTCGAATCTCTGACTGGCACAAATGTCTTTGGAAGGAAACATCCGTCTACTTTCCCTCGGCTATTGGCTAGTTATTGCATGGTACAGTGTTTGATATCACTTCGGGTTTTTATCACCTCTAAGTCTATTTCACGTATTGCAAATATCGAAGAACTGTCAAAGATAGATAGAAATCAGCTTTTAATTTTGGCTCCATATCTCAGAAATATCTCTATCTATTTTATTAATATCTTTTTTCCTTTTTTCTGACACTGACTTACTCCACCCCTAGTTTGGTTCATTAGTTTGTGTCCAATATTTCACAAAATTCACTAAGTTTTTGTTTGCCTGTCCGTATTTGCAAACTAAAAAACGACCCGACCAATGAACACTAGATTATCCGTGGTCATTAATGGCACTCCGGGGCAGATTTTTAGTGAGTTAATTTTTTGATATTCCACCCCAAAATGAGTTTTAGTAGGTGGTTCAAATTTTTTTTAAATCTGTGTATCATCGGTCCCTTAGTTTGTATCCAACAGCATTTACGTTTACCTGAATGTTTACTATCGGCCAGAACTATGCTCACCGCCCATCTGTTAGTCATTGCATGAAACAAGAACGGCTGAAGCAATAATCACCAAATTTGTAGTTACTGAGGGGACCATGAGTTTTTAACAAATTAGTTTTTGAAAATTCCACCCGAAAAAAAGTTTTCACTTGAAGGGCCTCAATTAAAAAGAAAACGGTTTGAAAATTTAGAGATTTTTTTTTAATGATAATAAGATTTTTTTTACATTACATGGCTTCAGTGCGCAATATGTAGAAGATGGAACGAAATTCAAGAGAAAAATAATTTTTACATCTTTTGCCTTCATTATTATGGTCAGGCTTTTATGTACCAACTTTTTCAAAAAACACATGCAGCGATTGCAGGAAAACTATGTTTCCTTATTTCACCCCTCATTCTCAAACAGTACAAAGATCTTGGGTTTTGTTTTTCTGGTTGTTCAGTAGGAGGGAAAAGGGGTTTTATCTGAGCCAGTGAGAGGAATTTAGTCAAAATAAGGAAGGTCAGAGAGAGGAGGGGCTAATATAAGACCGGTCAGTTTCTGGAAATGTTGTTTGTGTCATTATAGGTGCGTTTAGAAAGGAGAGGTGTTATATTCAAATACATTCATTAGATGTCAGATATGTGGAGGGTGGGAGTGGAATGTGTTGTTCTAATCTTATTGGTTGACTGGTTGGTGAAACTAGGTATGTGTGAGTGTGTGAATATGGTCGCTTTCTGAAAGGGGGCAAGTGTGTATTCGTATGTCTTCTTACAAGAGCTCGTATGTGCTAATCTATACCTTGTATGCTACTGTTATAATGTTTTGTTCTATATGATATTGTTTCAAAATCATTGTATTTAAAGGACTTGCAATCTGGAAATGTCCATATCTTTGAGTTATATTGTTGCATCCGGATATAAGGGTTGATCTAATGAGATCAGCTTTGTGAACATTAAGAATATTAAGATTATACACGACTCGACACACAGATGTCACAACTTCTTGACACACAGATGTATTAAGGCGGCCCTTATATCCGAATGTGATGTAACACTTTTTTCTATTAAATTTCTTTTCATCTTCCTTCATCTTCCAGTTGTCAAAATCACTATCACTATTTTGTCGGATTACCTAAAATCCGCACAACACACACATACCCACGCATACGTGTATGTATGTATATATATATATATATATATATATATATATATATATACATATATATATATATATATATGTATGTATATATATATGTGTGTGTGTGCGTGTATGTGTGTGTGATTATAAGTTGCATAAGTTTAATTAAATTTACGTAACAGAATCTGTTATTATAATAGTCCTATCTATGAAGATATTGAGCACTCACCTTATAAGATTTGCAATATATATATATATATATATATATATATATATATATATATATATATATATATATATATTAAAAAGACATTAACTCCTTTTTTTACATTCGCCCCCTTTCAAACATAAGCCTCCTCTTTCAGCTAGAGTTATGACTTCCAAATTGTCTTTGGTAATATTTATATGATAATAATAGTCTCATTCAGTTTATCTGTATGTGGTCTCAAAATGTGCATTGTAACCAGTGATATAGTATTGAGGTTCTCCAAAAAAAAAAAAAACGATTTTGATGCTTTATTAGGGCCCTCTGCCTGGGCTGACTGAAAAATGTTGCCCCTAATGCAGGTATTTCAGCTAGTCTTACTATAATTCACCAAATGTCTTCCAGTCTCTCTGTCATCACATAACTCGGTGGTTTCGAAACTTTGAAAATTCAAGGATCCCTTTTTTAAAAGAAATATTCTGGCGGACCCCCGTTGTTAATTTCTAGACTTGAGTTGAGACAAAAACTTAAAACTAAGATACTTGAATTATCTAAGTATACAAAAGCCACGTATGCTAATTTCTTTTCTGTTTTTTGTGCATTGATCTCATTGGTTGATTTGCTTTCCTATTATGACATAACAATGAGGATTACGTCATAGGATCTCTTAGAACTTCACGTCCGATCACTCTTTAAAACAGATTCAATTGAGTTGAGACTTTAAAAAAGAGGAAAGTTAGGATACTTGAATTTGGAAACAACAAATTACCAAATAAAGTAGTTTTAGGCTCCTTAGTACCGATCTATGCATAAACAACTAGGTCATTTCTGACGAATATATTCTTGTATTTATTTTAAATGTATTACATCTATTTGAATTCGAACATATGGTATCACTCTGTGAACAATAATTATGTTTTTCGATAACCGTACGATAGATGGTATTGCTTCTTTGCCACAAGATTTCTTTAGCAATAAAATCATTTTTTTTCTTTATGTGAGTGCGAAAGCAGACTCCATTGAAATCGACGAATTTTTTTTATAAAGTTTGTGCTGTAGGTGAATTCTGACCAGTTGATTTCCTCTGTGATGCAAAGTTCTAGAGTTTTCAGAGCACAGACACTTATATATTTTAGTAGTTTATGTAACATATATGCAGCCAAAACTAAATTAGTACTGAGAGACAAAGAAATCCACATCGGCAGTTTTCTAATCACGAATTAAAAGTGATGGTCTAATTTAGCATTTAACTAAAATTTCAGGAAGTTTGAAGGTCAAATAGTTTGAATGCATGTAAAATTGAAAAAATAGAATTGGCGGACCAAGTTCGACAGAAAAAGTTTATTTTCCCGAGAACTAACCACTCGGCTATTGAATGCCCAAGACTTTGGAGCCCACAAATTAGTGCCCTAGAAGAAATGTAGAAAACGCTTTGACGCACCCCCACCTTTGTATGAGCTCAAGTAGATGATGAAAAAATCTTCCCCAGATGATACTGATTCAAAAGATTTATATAGTTTCATTTTATGGATCTAACTCTAATAGTTTTTGAGAAAATCCTAGATGAAAAAAAACTATTTTTGGACAGCTTTTTCCGAGAGCGCAAACACAGACCCCATAGAAATCGATGAATATATTTTGGCAAACTTTGATCTGAAGACATGTGAAGTTGGCAATTTGGGAACTGTTGATTTTTGTCATGTAATTGTTTCTGTTGTGTGGTACGTGGTACTTGACATCCTACGATAGATAAATACATAAATACATTAGTACTTTATAATATAAACAGTACCGAAATTACATAAGCACTGACAGAAAGAGAAATTTGCATCCGTTTTGAAAGCATATGACAATCAAACTCGTCGAAGTTTAAACTCAGCGCACTTATTACATTTTCGGGACATCTAACCATTCAGCTTTAGAGTGACCGTGATTTTGAATAAATAAATGAATCTTTATATAGAAGCTTACGAATTAATAAGGAAATTTTTTTTTATATGGATACAAAGTACAAATCAGGAATACAATATAATATAAACACATCACACATCGGATGTTGCATTATATCATAGGGTGCTCGATAAATTCAGCATAAAATATCAAGTTGAGTTAGAGTACAGCTTAAATATGATGAAATAAAGGATTCACTACACAAACACGTTTGTTTCTTCCCTGTTTGGGCTTCTTCTGGCGAATGATTCAATTGATTCTAGATACCTATGTTTTTTTAGAAGATGTCTATTTTTCTAGTGCAGAGAACGTTCCTCCTAATCTATTCATATATCTTTCCTTTTTTTTGTCTTTTCCTTGTTTACTTGTTGGTCACTGCTTGTTATGTTTGTTTCTATTTACATAGTGGAGATACTTTACTGACTGATTGTTATAAACTATGAATAAGCAGGGGATACTGCAAGTGCTTTCCTTATCAGTATGTTGTTCAGATGATTGGAATTTCCCACCACCACTCGTTGAGAAAATAAAAACAAAATTATTTACATAATGCAATTTATTTTTCAAAATCTTTCCGCCTGTTTCTCTCTTTTCCACCCGTTCCTCCCTTGTGTCGAATTCATTTTGCATCCTGGTCCAAAAGCATAAATTCATTAATTTCTCAAGTTTTTTTTATTCATCACTTGAGCATACTAAAAAAGCACAAAGAAAAGTAGAAGTGACAAAATTAGAAAAATTCTAATATTTTCAGTGTTGGAATAAACCAACAACAGTCTTAGATATTCATACTTTTTTATACTTCAAAAAGATATTTTTTCCGAAAAATCTAATTAGAAATTCTGAGTAAATTAAGTCATTCATTCAGCCTTCATTCACCGCTCTAGTTTCATTCGCCCCGACGATAATTTCATTCACCCACGTGTGAATCATTCACCAGTTTGAGAAATGCTGCTCTACGTTATATTTAGGGTGATTCCAACTCCTACCACCTACGTTTAGACGTCAAGAACAAAATTCTCTACATGATACAATTTATTTTTCAAGAACTTAAATTTGGAACAGAAGTAAAAAAAAATAAATAAATAAAATAAAATAATAATAATAATAATAATAGTAGATCAATGGATAGGCGAACAAGGAAACTTATGGCAATGCATAAAGCATTACACCCTAGAGATGATACAGATAGACTATACGTTAAGAGAAAAGAAGGTGGCAGGGGGCTCATCAGCATAGAAGACTGTGTCTAGAGAGGTAAAGTAGTCCTAGAAAGGTATGTGCAAACAAATAGTGAAGAAATCATAAAGAGCGCGAGAGATAGTGCAACAAACAATAAAGTAGAAAACAATGGAACAGTACAGCAAACAAGAAAAGAGAGATGGGAAGAGAAAAAATTGTACGGCGAGTTTAAAAGACAGATACCGGATGTAGCAGACGAGAAATCATGGACGTGGTTACGAAAAGGGAACCTTAAGAGAGAAACAGAATCGCTCATCATGGCAGCCCAAAACAAAAGCATAAGGACAAACTACATAAAAACAAAAATCGACAGAACACACACAAATGCCGCATGTACGGTGAAAGAGATGAGACAGTAAACCACATAACTAGTGAATGTAGCCAGCTCGCCCAGAAGGAGTATAAGCATAGACACGATAGAGTAGCAACGATGATACACTGGGAACTAAGCAAACAAATGGGATTCAACCATGTGGAAAAGTGGTATCAGCACTAGCCAGAGGCAGTTTTGGAGAATGACAACCACAAACTACTCTGGGACTTTGACATCCAAACTGACTACCTCATCCAGGCAAGAAGATCGGACTTAGTAATAGTAGAAAAAAAAAGGAAGGCCTGCCAAATAGTAGACGTTGCTGTACCTGCAGACCATAGAGTAAAAAAGAAGGAGAGTGAAAAACGAGAAAAATACCAGGACCTAGCAAGAGAGTTAAGGAAGATGTGGAACATGAAAACCAAGGTAGTACCGGTCATAGTGAACGCACTAGGAACAGTCCCCAAAACGCAGAGGGTGAGACTGGAGGAGATCGGGATTAGGGGAAGGATTGAGACCGTACAGACCACAGCACTACTGGGAACAGCACAGATACTGAGGAAGGTGCTAGAGATATAAGTACTGCAACGAATTTTAGCCCTGACATGATCGGTAAAAGAGAGAGGAGACGCTAGCTGAAGACCTGAGGAGACTTATTGTCACTCAGTCTTCAGTGATAACCACTGGGCAACCGGTGTGAAACTGTGAATCGCAGAATTACTGCGACCTATGAGTACTAGGAGAGGAGGGCTGGAGACTTGAGGAGGCTTGCTGTCACTCGAACTCCAGCAGTTACCACCAGGCAACTGGTGTGAGATTCCAAATAATAATAAAACCCATTGCCGTGAAAAACTGACGGAAATAACTAAGCAATTCGTCTATTGCATTGTACTAGTAAAATATCGAAAAACATTACGTTGCACAATATTTTCTTATTTGTTCAATATTTTCCTGAATATTAAACTAATCAAAAGGTAAAATTACGTAATTCATTAAGTCTAACGTAACATAAAATTTTATTGAGGCTTACGTCACCAGAGTCACTGATGACGTAGGCGCGTCAGACGACAAATACACGTTACTTATTATTATTAGATCTGTGGATTTCTTCTATCTATTAATCTTTAATATTAATACTTACCTGGCACAGGTTTCTGGCCCTATCTTCGGGATCAAAGTGTAGTATCTGTTCCACGGCATAGACCGAGGAGTCGGTACTGACACTTGCCCGTTGAATGGGCCGGAGATTGTGTGCAAGGTATTAAAGACCGAGTGCGCCGGTGCAAACGTTGGCCATTGAGGTTATACCGAGGCTGCGTTTGCTAAGCGCAACGGGAGGCCTTTGGATTCGTCCTTAGGCTCTCCCATCATTACTCGGCCCAGCTTTCGCAGGTAACTGCGTCGGCTGGAGCCATTTTTTGGCGGTAAGATACTATTTCTTCCCACGTTAAGCCCGACCTTGTGTCAGATATTGCTGCGGTGGGACAGTGATTAAATAGATACTATCTATTAATCTCTTGTAATCAACGATATTCTACTTATCAGATATGTCAACATATCTCTATAATATACTTTTCGGTCAGTCGTGCCCGATTATCTTGAAAATCAATTTCTCCAGCTATATCATGGATTGGATTGATATGGAACTTTGTCCAAATATTCGGATGAACAATCCTCATCTCTCTCTTTCTTTCTTCCTTTCCCCCTGCTTCTACTACCACAACTAGTAATATTAAATATCATTTTTCTCGGCCGTTTCAGGTTGGATTGATATGAAACTCGATTCAGACCTTCCGATGGACCATGCTCATCTTCCTCTCCCTCCCTCTCCTCCTCCTACAACTACTAAGTTAAGAATCCCTTTGAAATATGGACGTAAGGATGGTGAGCGCATCATTGAACCTGTGGGTTTTGTTTTGCTCAAAAATTTATGTTTAAATGTCTGGTGGGAAAAGGCTAATAGACGGAGGAAGAGTATGAAAAAATATTTGAGTTTAGTCAATAACCGCTCAAATTGTAATAATTCTCTTCAACGAAAGAATACCTTTCAGGTAATAATCATACCTACAATTAAACCTTTCTAAAATGTAATCACACAATATAGGCATCTGGGGGACATGAAAATCCTTGTTAATGAACATTATTCATAATCCAATTAATAGCGCTTGACGTTTGTGTGAACTACCGGTTAGGGGGTAGATCACCATCTGCGTCCATAAAAAATAATTCCTGCTTACACCTATTGACACTGTATTGGGCAAATCAAAAGACAACCTGAATAACCCTGGAAATAGAAAGGAGTTATTAGAGACAGTCAACAAAATTGCCAACATAGGTCAAAATAGGTTCCTTCATTTCATTAGTGATTCAGTTTGGCTATATCTTTGATCTGAATAATTGATTTTAGTTTTTTTTTTTCAAAAACAAAGTTTGTTATGGTAACTATGTGCACAACTTATGATCAGGCCAAATGCACGTTTACATCAGAGATATCAATCTGCGTTGTTTGTGGATCATTTTCGGAGCTGTAATCCTCACTCACGTTGACGAAATATTGTAAATTTCATTCTGTATTGTTTGTTGATCGTTTTCAGAGTTGGACGTTGTAATACCCTTCTTTGTCCGAATTCTGACTTGCTAATTTTTTGCCTGATGGTCTCTGTGAACTTTAAGCCCCGTATCTGCCTCTAGACGAATGATGGGCTGATTGAAGTTTTGTGGCAGTGCTCTGATAACTACCCTCTCATCACGATCCGACATCTTCTTAGATTTGCCACCTCTGTTCTTAGACCGTTGTAATCTTTTTGCGTGATCCAGATAGTTATGGGACCGACTTCAATTAATTTTCTCAGCTAATGCATATTTTGATAGACCCTGATTCTACAGTTTATCAATCCTACCACGTTCGAAATTGAACAGATTTGGCCTCTATCCCATACTGTGTAAATGCAACACTGTTAAATTGAAATTCTAACCCTTTATATTACGTCAATTGTCCATGACGTCCCGGTTTAAAAAATTAAACAATTACTTCTCATGACTAGATAAGATTTTTTTTTCGTTTTTTGAACCCCCAACCCAAGTGTATATAAGGGGATGTCAATTCATAATTTAATTCTATGTTAAATTGGTTCCTCAATAAGTGTCTGGCAGAATTCACGCTTATTTTCAGAAAATTCAGAATTTTTAGTGAAAAAGTGTCTGATGGCGAAAAAAGAAACTTATTTGTTGAGCAACTCTTTTTCCAATTTCTTAATTGATCACCCCCAATAAGGTATGCTGCAAAGAGTCGTTGGTCATGTGACGGTTGCTATTGAATAACTAGCCTGGCCTGTCTTTCCTTTTTAAAATTTACTTTGTCATGCAGGTATCGAAATGAAGAATGAAGACGATCCTACTCTCTCCATCTTAGTTTGGTTAACTTCTATAAAAAGCAAAATTCAAGTTTGATATAATAACCATGTACTATAAGATTTTCCAATGCCCTTGCGTGTAAGTAGGGTTCTTTGGATACTCCTGAGAAAAATAACATTAAACGAAACAATACCACTTTTCTTCTATCAGTTATTCGAAGGCAGGTAATGTCCTCATAACTCTTGACCAATGTTGAGATTGACAACCGTCTCTCAAAGGGCAAAAATATTTTTGTGTCTGTAAAAAGCAACAGCCAGATGAAATCTTTTTCGACACAATGTAAGTAAACTGGTACTGTTAGTAAATTGTACAATTTCTTACTCTCGTTCAGTATATGTTAAAAACGGCATACAAATAAGAATTAAGAGAATTACTCTATTTTCTGCTGTAACTAAGACGATAAATAGTAAAATGATAAGAGAGAAAGAAATATGAATATAAATTAATGATTAAAATATAAAAATGATATGAATATATAAATGAATAAAATGGTAATCTAAGTAAATGATATCAAATACTAAATAGTGCATGAATGAAATACTTGGTTTCAATATTTAACAGTTGTGATCAACTTTTGTGCATCCGTAGTCGATTTCTACAATGGTAAAAAGTTACGAGATCACACAACGAAATAAAGCCAAAAACGTGTTTTGTAACTCACCACACAAGCATCTTGACATGTTAAAGCTTATATCCTAGGTATTTTGAGTGATGGATATTCAGATGGTGATAATCTGCGAACACTTTCACTCGGAATTGGATCTATCACTGTGTGTAAACATTTTGTGATTCGTCTGCTGTTTGAAAAATAAAATGAAACCGAGAAGAAAAGATATCAATAAGGATACATTACCATAAATTCCCAAGGTCATTAATTCTATCACTCTACAGGGTGTAGACCCCGTATGTGCCAGAGTATTGCAAGATATATACCGTCACCAGCCACACTTCTAAGCCACAAAAAGACTCAGAGCCCTTTCAGCTCCAAAGTGGGCTAGACAAGGAGATACCAACTAACCCAAACTCTTTACAGCCTGCCTCGAGATGATCTTCCGAAACCTAAACTGGGAAGGCAAAGGAATCAAATTAGATGGCGAATACCTAAGTAACCACAAGACAGCACAGTATATTAGGGAAAAACAGAAGTCAGAGACATCATAGAATCTATTACGAAACTCAAATGACAATGGGCTGGTCATGTTGCAAGAATGGCAGGCAACGAGAGACATCAGAACTCACAACATGGATCCCCAGAGATCAAATGCGAAACTGAGGCTGGCAAAATATAAAATGGCGAGATAAACTGGACAAGTTAAAAAAGTGTTGGCTCCACTATCCTCACGATAGAGAGGTCTGGCGAATCCTGGGGGAAGTCTATGTCCACCGACTGATGATGATGATAATGATGACGACGACGACGACGACGATGATGATGATGATTACCTCTGCCTTCGAAGTTGTAGAGGTATATGTATTCGGTCGAGTCTCTCCGTCAGTCTGTCTTTCCGTCTGTCTGTCTGCCTTTTCGGGACACCGTATGGACAATGGGTTTGAATTAAATTTTGTAGAAGTTTGAACCATTGGCTGAAAGATGGGATTTTTTGGAGCCGATCTAGGAATATCTTTTTTCTGAGACATATTCTTCCGTTTGGCAAAATGCCACCTTATGTTGGAGAGTCGACTTATTCGGCGAATATTGGACTCGATTTGAATTACCACCTTAGTTTGAGGATCGACTTATACGACAGCATATATGATATCTTTAAAGTTTCATTTGAAGTTATCCATTAATAATTTTTGACTAGTATTTCTTTCATCTTAGTTTTAGTTGTCTTTCATCACATCTTATTGAACCACCAGTTTACAGCCGTTAGTAAACAGTGCAGATCAGAAATAAATGATAAGTTCCATGTACTAAAGATGTACGCATAGAATCAGAAAGAGTTCTAATTCAACGACACAAAACACACACACACACTGATACACGCAAACATATATATATATATATATATATATATATATATATATATATATATATATATATATATATATATATATATATATATATATAATCGTACATATTTATCCGAAATATATTTATTTCAATGATGCTAATGAAAAAATTATGAATCAATTTAAGAAAAAGAAAAAACACAACGAACACAGATAAAAAGTGTAACTGTAGAGAACCTGAAAAAAGTACCCTTAAAAACAAATACTTAACACAGAAATTGTACACAGAGCACAAACATGCAGATAAAGGTGATTTTAAATTCTACGTAGGAATATAGAAAGTAAATTCTACGAGCAGACTAGCTAATTGCAATTCCTCCTCTACTCTACTTACTCTACACAGAGAAAAGTCACCTCCCTCTCTGTTCAGTTTTTCGAAACTCAGAGAAGAAGGGAAAAAAAATCCTACGATCGACTGGTAATTGAGGAAAAAAACTAACGGTTCGTGTGACCAAAACCTCTATCAATGTGTAACTTGAAAAAAATAGCATATATCAACTTCTCGGTATTGGGATGAACTACCTAATTCAAAGTCAGAGATGAGTTTCAAATGCCGACACAGATCGAAATACAATATAAAAAACTTTCAAGATTGAAATACTAAAATTTATTAACCCTCCACACACAAAAAACAACTTTTTGCAACACCAGATCAACCGTAAAAAATGGAAAAGCGAAATGTGAATTTTTAAAAAAATCAAAAACAAGCCAATAATTGAACGTAAAATGAAACCAAATACAATTATTAAAAAACAAAACAGAAGAATTTTTAAGATAGAAATAAAATACTGTAATGTAATAACAAAAAGTCTTTCAAGACCAGAATAACCAAAAAGCAATTTTTTAAAACTAAAAATTAAATACATGTTTGAGAAAATCGCAATAGTAATTTACAATAGGGATAGTTTTGTTTGTTTGTTTGTCTGTTTTTTTAATTTTAAACAATAAGTATAGGACAGCCAGTTTATGCTGTAATTTTATTGATTTTTATTCGTTTTATTTCTCATCGATCTAGCAGACGAGCTTTGAACGGCAATGAACTCTTGACAACAAAGCGATAAACTGATAACAAAATGCCTATATCTTGGAACAATATGAAATTTATTGTAATAATCTTTGTTATTAATAAGAATAGAGATTGTTGAAATTTTTCAACTGAAAGTTATTTGCTAAACAATATGATTGCTGGGGTAAGTGTAGTTATACTTTATGCAATTCTTATTTACACTTTGTTCTCGCAGTGAGTTGAAGACTTTCACAGTCAAAGTATGCCTATGTACTCAGATGAAGCCAGGTAATTGAAAAGATATCAGGAAACAATCCAACTACACTAGAAAGGAGACGATGAAAAAACTTGGCAATTACTCATCAATTACTTTACTACCTAATATTTACAAACGATTGTCGAAAATATTCATTATAACTTTGACAGACACGTTAGATGAAAAGCAACTGCAGAGATAGTCTATTCTCAAACAGCCATTTCTAAAGACAGCCAAACAAAGTGGTGTATTATCATTCCTAGACAGAAAAGTTGGCCCTCCTCCTTTCCTTCTAAGCATTGTGTGAATATTTTCACTAAAGTACCTACACACATTGAACTAGCTAATCAAAGACACACACACACACACACATATATATATATATATATATATATATATATATATATATATATATATATATATATATATATATATATACGAAAATGGCACAGCGATAATTAGATGTCATAAAGATATTCCTGGAAATGGAGTAAGACAAGAAGATATATCATCACCAAAGCACTTTATTGCAAGCCTTGAAAGAACATTAAAAAAAAAAACAGGAAACATAGGAGTAAACATAGTACCTCAGATTGTTAGAATATTCTTTGTCTATGATGATAATGCGTTGGTATCAGAAACTGCAGAGGATCTGCAAAACATGTTGAGTGATCTAAAAAGAGAAAGTTAAAAAGAGGGGCTAAAGATGTATTAAACAAAAACGTAATGATCAATGACAAAGTCCCGAAAAAGACCATAAGAATAGACATGAGGCCTTAGAAAAAGATAAGTCAGTGATTCCTGGAGTATGTGATGTGCCCCTCAGGGGATGCCGTGAGATATTCAAAAATTGAAATATTTCTAGGCTACCAGAATTCAATGCTAGGAAGCAGCATCCCACTGGCACACGATGAATCGCTCTATCCATTTAGTGTTGAACTTCACCGTTTTAACACTAGTTAGTTCGTGGTCGATAGACAAGGTTTACATGCTGGATTGTTCTGGAACTATGCTGAACATTCTCGGTATGTTGTAAGTGCAAATATAACAAATATCTATTTTTTATCGATTCGAGATTCATTATTTTTTTCACTTAACTAACTCAACAACAGAAACGTAAATTCAGTATTCTTTGACTTGAGCGCCGTGAAAAAAATATCTATACGCTAAGGGCGCTGTGATTCTGAAAAAGATTTAGAACCACTGAGTTGAGGAATGCATTTACCTTGGCCAGGCAAAAAGGCCAGAGAAAGATCACGAAAATTGAATAATACGGCGCATAATGATTGGCTAGAAAGCTTTTGGTTTTAAAATAGACATACAGAAAAGCAAATAGCCAATAAAAGCTCAAAACATACAGTACACGATCAATGCATGATACCATTTATGACGTACCCATAAAACCTGGAAACATGCAGAATCACACGAAAACAAAATCAAAATAACACAAAGGGCAATGCAAAGGGCAATGTTAGAAATAACCCACATGGATAAGGGAGAGGAAGATGGTGAAAAAAGCAGCAAAAATGAAGATGGGCGGGGTGCATAGAGAGAACAGGGGCCACAGATAATACAAAAGGCAAAGCAGAAAAAGACCAGACACAACATGGAGAAACAAGATGTAACATTTTGTCGGTCAGATATGGTAGAGATTGCTGCAATCACGATTATCTTGGAAAAAGATGGAAAAGAACTTTTTCAAGCAGTACGCTTATTATGGCACACTATATATATATATATATATATATATATGTTTGTATTGTGAATGTGAAGTGATCCGATTAATGTTGATGAAAGTGACGATTGGAATATGAAAAGAAAGACTTAAGAGAAAGCAGGTTTTACATCTCAATTTTTTTCATTATTCTGTAGGGATGTTTCGATGCATTTCGACTCAGGTCTTATCTTTATCAGATATTCATTGAAAGTGATTATTATTTCTAATATGGTGCTTCATAAGTTTACCAACATGTGAGACGTGACACCTGCTTTTGCTCAAGTTTCTCTTTCCACCTTGCAAGTGTCACTTTCATCAACACTAACACACACATATATATATATATATACATATATATATATATATATATATATATATATATATATATATATAGTTTAGAGTAGGTAAGAAAGGTGGAACTAGAAGTAGAAGATGACATTCCAACCTATTTGGGATGGAGAGGTATGTATTTACAAAGGGTTGGGCTTAGTTAGCAGTATCCATCTTCACTTGGACCCCCTCCCTCATAAGAATCGTACCAGTGACCAGCAACAATGTTCTTTCATCAATCGTTTGTGGTTGCATTGATAATTGTATTTTGGCCTTTAAAATCAACTGGAGCAGTATGTTCGTCGGGTATAACATAATTCTATTCTTCGAGATTTCTCTAATAATATAAAAGGCGTGTGCCGATCAGAAGCTGGGACCATTCGCTTTATCCAGAGATGTGCCCGTTATTGTAAGTAAAGGAGATGAAGAATTTCAATTGTTTTTTCTTAACCGTACTCTCAAATACAAAAAACTCTCGATTAATTGTATTTCGGATGATCCGAACAAGATTTCAAGGTCCCGTAATTGTGTTCAGTATGAATTCCCTTTTCAGTATCAATTATACACAGACAAACCCCGATTATCCGAACGAGACGGGCTGGAAGAGTATTTTGCTCAGATAAATGATTATATTTTCCATGGAAGTTCCTGCGATCTCTTGTGTGTAATCACTCCATCACCAACAACCGTAAGAGAAGAAATTGATGATTAAAGCTCAGTGAGAGTGGAGAAGTAGCGATATAAGATAAGTGGCAAGTGACAAGAAAAGTCACAACCTTAGCTGCGTATACCAGTGGGTATTAAAATACAAGCGTGATTTTCATCAACCGTTAGATGTTCTGTATCACCGGGGGGGGGGGCATTTGTATTCAGGAAGTTCCACAACATAGGACACTAGACAGACGCTACTGACAACTTGGTGTCCTAAGTGAATTCTTATACTACAGGTACCTGGGACCGGTCTAGCATTTATCAGGAGTTTATTATGTGGCATGAATCAATCTTTTAAAATTATAGCTGACAGTACACAAGTGTAAACCGCTGTCTTAGTACGCTGAAATTACTATAACTTACACTTGAAACAATAGGATGAGGGCGAAGTTACCAGCCAAAGATTGCACAGAGTCTCAGTGTCATTTCATATTAAACATCTAATACTGTTGACAGGTTGTGAATTTGATAATGATGATGATGATGATGATGATGATGATGATGATGAAGACATTGTCCGTCTTTTAACGTCCTTCAATCAGGATTCGCCACACTTCTCTATCATGGGCGTCATGGAGCCAGTACTTTCTGAACTTGTCTAGCACGTCCCTCTATCTAATATTCTGCCGGCCTCGTTTGCACATATGATCTCGGGGGAACCATGTCGTGAGTTGTGATGTCCATCGGTTGTCCGCCATTCTTGCAATATGGCCAGCCGACCGCCATTTGAGATTTTTTATGGATTCTATGATGTCCGTGACTCTTGTCTTTTCTCAGATGTACTGTGCTGTCTTGTGGTCTCTCCATGTGAGGCCCCGCATAATTCTTCCATGTGCACGTTGCATGGTTCTCAATTTATGGATCTGTCTCTTGGTTAGGTTCCATGTTTCAGCTCCATAAGTGACTATTGGGAGGATGCATTTGTTATACACCCTTCTCTTTAGGATTAATGGGATCTTCTTATTTTTGAAGGTTGAGTTCGCTCCGCCAAAGGCCCGCCATCCTAGTGTGATTCTCTGCATGGATTCTTCTTCTTTTGGGGATCTCATGGAGATTCGTTGCCTTAGGTAGATGTAGTGATCTACTTCCTCCAGTTGTGTGTCCTCGATTTTGATCTTAGTGTTTTTATCTCCGATGTGGTTGTTGCACATGATCTTCGTCTTGTTGAAGTTCATGTGTAGGCCGACTTTCTTACTATCTTCATTTAGTTCATCTATCATTTGGGGGGGGTCGTGTAGGTTCTCTGCGAAAAGGGCAATGTCGTCTGCAAATCTGAGATTGCTCAGATACTCGCCGTCTATTTTAATTCCTTTACTCTCCCAGTCTAGCCTTCTGAAGATCATCTCGAGGCAGGCTGTGAAGAGTTTAGGTGAGCTGGTATCGCCTTGTTTTACTCCTTTCTGGAGCTGAAAGGGGTCTGAGTCTTTATGTAACCTGATAAAGGAGCTGCTGTGATTGTATATATGTTTCAGCACTTCGACATATACTAGATCTACACCTTGTCGAATGATGGCCTCCATGACCTTAGGGATTTCTACTGAGTCGAACGCCTTTTTGAAGTCGATAAATGCTACGGCATGTGATAGTTTATATTCTGCTGCTTTTTCTTTCAGCTGATTTATCGAAGGAGGTGGTCCATGGTCGAGTAGCTTCTTCTAAAGCCAGCTTGTTCACGTGGCTGGTTTTCATCGAGTGTTTTTGTGATTTAGTTCGTGATGATCTTTGTGAAAAGTTTGTATACACAGTTGAGTGGGCTTATAGGCCTGTAGTTGTTGAGGTCTTTCGGGTTTCCTTTTTTATATAAAAGCATTATGATAGCAGTGTTCCAATCATCTGGGACTTTACTGTGTTTTAGACACATGTTGAAGAGGACGGCCAGTTTCCTAGTGATGATTTTACTCGCTTTTCGGAGTAGGTTGATGGTGATGTTGTCTGGCCAAGGGGCCGTTCCTTTCTTCGTCTGTTTAATAGCTTGTTTCACCTCCCACGGGTTACTTTTGGGAAGTCCTGTAGTTGATTGCTCACGTCTTGCGTATCCCGCTCATTGTTTTGTAGTCCTTGTTTGGACGAATAAAGTTTTTGGTAGAATTCTTTGGCGCGTTCAACAATCCTGTCTCTGTTGTTAGGTTTCCATTTTCCTCGAGTATGCTAGTTATTTGCCTTCGTCCTGAGTTGAGGCCTTTGTTTATAGCTTTGAAGCCCCGACCTCTTTCAAGAATCGATTCGATGACTGCCGTCCTGTATCTCCTTCTGTGTTCCCTTCGTTTTTTCTCCATCAATTTATTTATTTCAGCCTCTTCAATTTTCTGTCTCATTAGAAATCTCATGGAAAAATGCAGAAACCTCAAGCCACTGACAACAGTTTCATCTGAGATTTTGCTAATGGGTTTATTTGCTCATCAGTTTAAATGTTCTGGCGACATTTCCTATTGGGTCCCTTCTTGGAGAAGGTGTTCATGATTTAGAATCCATTAGCCGTTGCAAAGTTTACAAGATCTTCTTTCTCGTTCCGTACTTTGTATCCGAATTCGCTGACGCAATCTTCATTCCTTATGCTACCAGTGCGTTGAAGTCTCCCATGATAACATTGAAGTGTTTTCTGGTTTTTGAAGTAGGGAGTTCAAGTCATCATAGAAGTCGTCTATTTCCTGTTGGGTTGATTGCGAAGTGGGAGCATAGACTTGGTCAGAGACGGCTTTGAAGCCGGTTACATTGTCTTTGAGGTCCTTATTTATGAGAAAGCCAACTCCACTTTGTTTTACTTTCTCTTTTCCGTAGCTTTAAAGAAGATGTTTGCTCCTCAGTTCGATTAGTTCTTCTCCGGGTCTTCTTACCTCGCTAATGCCTATGATGTCCCATTTGACATTTTTGATTTCACTTTCTAGTTCAGCTAGGTGCATGTCAGTTGACAGTGTTCTGACGTTGTTGGTGCCTATGTATAAAGTTGTCCTTTTGTTGACAGTCTTAGGGCTGTGTTTAAATGGTCGCTGTTAGACCGATGACTCAGTAGGAACAGGTGTTTCTTTGGTGAAGGATTTGGGTAGTCGCTTTCGGAGCACATCACCCCCACCCGAAGTAAGTGATGTGGCTGAGTCTTTTCGGGCCGATGACCTAGCAGGAACGGACGCTCTCTTGGTGCATTCATCATTTATTATTCGTTTGTTATCACATTTTTCTTATGGTCCACAACTGTGTCTGATCTTTAGAAGTCAATAAGCGCAAAAATCTTAATAAGAAAAAAGGTTTGCACAATATGTGTGCACTGGATGCTTTTTGCAATTGTTGAATTGTTTGAAGATATATTTGATACAGCTTATTTATCATGGCTAGTAAAGCCTTGAAAGATGTCAGAGCTGTAGTGAATCTGCTCTCTCTCTCTCTCTCTCTACCCTCTCTCTGTGAATCTTATACCAATATGATATCTGTTGATCCTATGTATGTTTTAACAGAGTACAAATATGATCTCATTCTACTAAGTAATGTATTTGTTTGAGATTTTAATCTATACTTTGAACTACGTTATTTATTTGGTTGTTCCATCGAAACACATAATAAAAGTCAGTAAGCTATCAACGGAATAAGAAACAGATCTTCGTAAACTTTTCGATATGAGCACTGTTTTCCAAATATGAAAATACTTATTACCTGACACACTGAAAATCTTCTAAGCTATCCATCATCGAGGTGACGCTCTTAGTTTGTCCAGTTGTCCATTAGTGAAGATTTTATTATCTGCTTTGAATAATGAGTAGAAGAGACATTTGCCAAAGTTTCGTGGCTTATTGATTGAAAAGGCGCTTGGTATGCTTCTCAAGGGAGATAACTCATTTATAAGCAGCTGAAGATGGTACGAAACACAAGTGTCATTATTGACAAATAATGGCTACCTGAATAGCATCTATGTATGTGGGACTTTTGAGGACAGGAGGTGCAGGATAGCCGAACAGAAAAGGCATGAACCCATCTTTCCCTCCAGCTATTAATAAAATAGCACAGTGTGAAGTGAATAACGCAACATTGGATGTTTGTCGCCCAAAGTCTGTTTTCATATTGCGTGAACATGCAGAGTAAGTAGTAATGTGATATGTTGAGGCCAAGAAGGGACAACTGAAGCCGTGAGCAGCGTAAGGGAACTACTTATATTACGTGCGTTGGAAACACAATTTTCATCTGATGATCGAGACTGCACAAACGTTTTCTGTTTAAGAAAGCTTAAACTGTGCCAGTTGTCTCGTGAAGTATATGAGGTAGAGGATTAAATTAATTAGATCCAGTTATTCCATTGATTACCCCAAAGCTTAACCCTACTACGTTGACAGTCGATATTAATCTAATTGCATGCTTAGTTTGCATAGGAACGGCACGATGTAAACAATGGTTATAGCGGTGTTAACATTGCCAAAATAGCAGCCTAGGCCTAGTTCGCTGAGCCAAGTAAAGGGATATAGAAAGGGTAATAGAACGAACAGTTTTTGATATACTGGAGAGATACCTTCCTTTCTCTTTGAGCTGTCAACAAAAACATTATAAAACAAGTGCATGAAAAAATGAATAAATGTGCATCCGATATTTCAATGAAAGAGACAAAATGCTTATTGCATGCAGTATAAAAATGATAATACACATTGAACGTAAGCAACGTATTTTTCAAAAATGTGTATAGAGTATATCGATACAGTTAGGAGTTCTCATAAATGGAGAGAGGAAATATGTTCATACAGAATTGTCCTACTTCGAATTTATAGACGAAAGTTCATAATGTTAGTTGATATCCAAAGTTGATTAAGGTGGATGTATTCATACTTGAATGTGTATGTTTACATGTGTGAGCGGAAAGAACATGGGTGATAGTTTGTATGCGTATGTGTACGTGCATAAATTGAAATGGGTGGGCGCATTGGGAACAGCCTTCAATAACAGGAGTAAACGAATTATGGATTGCATTTGTAATTTTTATAGAAAGGGGCGTATGTGAGGGGTGTAAGTCGCCGAAATTTTGCCTCTTTGATTGGGTTTGTATAACAACTTTAAATATGATCAGAAATGAAAAAGATTTGGATTTTTCCAAAAATTGGGTCACCATTGAGTATCATATAACACTATTTGTGGCTAGAAAGATTTTTGTTATCAGTTGATGGACTTGTGTGTAGATAAACAAAGCCATAGAAACACATATTTGATTAGACACTCAAGTTTATAAATTCTTAAACCGTTTGTTTTTATCAAAAGACTGGAAATAATATATAATAATATATATGGTTACATACTTATTTAATCGTTTATGTTTTGGCTTACAACTAGATTATTCTTTCCATGTTTGAACTAATTAGGGAGTGAATTGTGTGGTCTCTTCTCAAAATGATAACTCTATTTAAAGGTGATTATTGCTTTAAATTGCTAACCTTAAACATCCAGTCGTCATAAAAGCTGAGTATAGTATAGCACTATAATAATAAAGCAATTGCAGAATCAGTGAATCGGAATTGATAGCATGCAAGCATTCAGTACGGGACCCTTGTAATTGCAGGGCACGTAGCATATGATATTTTTGCTTTATAATCAAATTAGGACTGATGTAATCAATATTCACCACTGTATTAAGTGCGTTGACAAGGAAGGAAAAAAAGGAAAAATGAATACACATACTGTACAGTATACAGATATTATTATGCAAGAAACCGTCAACCAAAACTGTCAACCTCGATTTCTGCAGGGTTTAAGTTTGTCCATTTTACAGATAGAAACTGGAAAAAGTCACATTGTCTGTGTTTTCGTACTATCCTTTGTTTTTCTTTTCGTAACAATGAATTCTTCTGCATAGAAGTTACAATTTAATTGATATAAATATTTCTTACCTTCCATTGGAAACCATTGACTTTTCCATTTAAACGAGTCCAGGTACTTTTTGATGAAACATTTACTTACACTGTCAACAACTTTTGAATACTGAACTATTAAGTGAATAGTTTCTTATAAAAAAATGGAAATTCTGTGGACAGGTATTAATTTTGGGGGATTTTATGTGTTGTAAGCATATAACTACGACGTAGGGGACGTAATCGTGCAAAATCCACCCAAAAATTTAACCACTTCTCGTGTAGCCAATTGTTAATTCTTCCATAAAAGTTCCTTGTTATTCAGTCATGAATGTATATATAGGAAGAAAGACAGAAACGTATCTCTCAATCAAAAAGAGATTCCAGGAGCCGCAATAATCACTTCCTCCTTAGCCCATTTCCCAGCCTTACATGATTTTTTTTCCTGAAATTCATTGTCCACACGATATCTACAAAAGTGATCGGACAGACAGACAGACAGGTACAGTGACGAGGAGACAGAACGACAGAGTGACGGAGAGACACGACTGAATACATATGCCTCTACGACTTCGTTAGAAGAGGTAAACATACCCAATGCCGATGCATTTACTTTAGTATGTCCTTATAGATCTCATTTTTCTGAACCTCATTTTATGGTCTTGATAGATTTTTTTAAACAGCGGGCGAATCACAAAGATACTTACACAAAGCGAAGCTTCCAATCATGAATGAAAGTCTTTGCAGACAACATACCAATTTGTACAGACCAGGTCTCTTGTGTGCTGGGTATTTGCAAGGTGATAAATGTGAGTTGAAAAAACCTTTTTGGCATTCTTCCGTTTCGTGTCCTCACAACTTTTCACCGTTGTCAAAATCGACTGTGGATTCACAAAAACGAACAGTGTCGGTTTCCATGTTTGATCAATTGCAATCAAGTATTTATTTGATTCTATCTGAGGTACTTCATATCAGTTTCATTAATCTAAATTATTTTTATAATACCAATCATTTATTTATAATGCAAATTTTGTTTTTCTTCCATTGATTCTCTTATTTCTTTTTATTTGCTCACCAATCTTTAAATCAATTGATCAAAGATGTGAAACTTTATAATTTGCTATCAGTACCAGCTTACTTATATCTTGCCGAAAAGGCTTTTCCTGTCTGTTGCTTTCCACAGAAACTAAAATATTTCTGTTCTTTGGGCAATGTCATTTTTCAAAGAACCCCACTAATACGGTAAGAGATTGAAAAATCTTATAGAATATGATTAATGTCAAATTTGATTTTCTTGCTTAGATAAAATATGGAGAATCAAACCAAACAAAGAGTGCAGGGAGTCGAATTCAATCATAGCAAGTCACCTTTTAAATATTTTATTGAGACCAGACAATTTTTCTATAGAAGAAAAGTTTCGGATAAATAATTTCGCTTGGTGTAAATTATCATTTGGGTAATGATGAATAGATTAATTCTGTAATAAAATAGTAATTCTGATTACAAAATAAATCTTTTGAAGAAAAAATTGTATTTCATCATGTAATCAGCTTCTTTTGGTAGCGTACCTTGTTTGGGTTGATCAATTGAAAAATCGACGAAAATGGGTGATCAATGAATAAGTTACTCCTTCCATCTTTTGCTGGGCGATGAAAAAAGTTCGAATTTTTCGAAAAACAAAACAAAAACTAAGCGTAGATTCTGCCTATTAGTGAGAGACCACTCGCGGTGGGAATACACATGTTACAGTAGCTTAGGTGAAATTTCAAGCCCAATTGTTCAAAAGGTGAAAGTGTGGGGAAACTTACATACTGGTACATTTGTATGCTCTTTCGTATAAAGATAGATCTGATCAAAACTGTAGCCACAATCTTGGTTTCTAAATGGTTGCCACAAAAAATAAATTTTCAATCTTGTCACTAAAGGTCCATCCGAGTGTATGGACCCGCCAACGGCAAAAACCACACACCTTAAACCCATGATTGGGTATCAATGTGACTCCTTGTAATGTTTTTGGCAAAACGCTTCTTCAAAATCACCTCCATAATAAATTTTAAGATGTTCGATTTACAATAGAAATATATGCTAAGCTGATTTCTCCTATGAAGAAGTGTCTCTTATGTAGTGACGTCAATGGAAGAAAAATTTTAAGTTATGAATAAAATTTATTCTGACCACATTTATTCTTCGATGGAATGTTTTACATAAGGTCGATGGTGTTTTCCATAGGAATACATTAAGTAATATCTAGATTCTGGATAATATAGATGTTATTAATAAACTCGCCTAAGTAAGACCCCAAACCGTTCAAAAAAGCTTTTTTTACAGAAAATTTCAAAAAAATAGAAGGGATCTGATGGAGTACCGATGTCTACTACTGCTATTAAAGTTTATATAAGGTTGGTGGAAATTGCAGCATTCAACATCAACTTCAAAGCAGTATGTCTCAGTTTAGAATGAAATTCATTAATTGAAATAAGAACCTTCAGAATCTACACGTTTTTGCCAACTAGTAACAAGTCCATTCATTCCAAAAGAATAGAATTAGATGTCATGAACAAATGAAATATCCGAAGGCATTTTGAACTGCTGCTTCATTTTTTAAGAGCTTCCATTGCAAGAAGTGGTCGAAATACAGGGAAAAGTGGTAGTCGGTCGGAGAGAGGTCTTGTGAGTAAGTAGTGTGAGGTAGAGTTTCATAGCCCTACATGCGAGCTTTTTCTGCTTTTTATTCAGTCATTTGCACGACGGCCCAGATTTGTTTGCTTTTACGAATTGATGCGGATGTTGTACAACTGTTGAATGGTCAACATTCAGTTCCTCTGCAACTTATTATTTTGCTTGGGTCCACCTCAATAATCTCCCTCAATTGGATGTTATGAATCACGTCTTCAAGGTTCTCGTCTCCGATTCGAAATTTTTGGAACCAATGTTTTGCTTTGAGTTCGATGGCGATATCCTGGCCAAATACTTATAGCAAGCAGTTTCTACTGATTCACGTCCCATTTTGAACTCAACAAAATTTGCCTTTTTCCAACTTAGATTTGGCAGCCTCAAATAAACCAGAATGAATAATGAAAAGAAAACGTACGGCGGAAATGAAAAGAGCGAAATCCCTATCTTTTAGATATTGGCTCCCTTCTTACCAAAAGCCGCCTCGTCGCAACATTACTCCTCTTTTCAAAGTTGCCTCCTTTTTTTTACATAAGCCCCCTTTTAACTTCCGCCTCCCTAAAACCACCTCCCTTCAACGTGAGCACTCCTGCTTTGGAACAGCCCATTTTTTCAACCTTAGCCCTCCCTTTAAATGTCAGCCCCCCTCTTTGGACATTAACCCCACTTTTTTAAAACATCAGCCCCACACCCTTTTTTATAATTAACCCCCTTTTCAACATTAGCTCTTCCTCCTGTAACATTCGACGAATTTTTCTAACATTAACTCCGTGTCCCCTTTCGGATAATACCCCCATCCCTTTTAACATTAGCCCTCCTTTTTCCATACAGTGTAAAGAAAGAGTGGTTTTAAAACACATATTAAAATGAAATTAAATTAAACACTGTGTGATTTCCATTCATCTATCCATCATTATATCTATCTAACTAATATGACTGCAATTGAAGAAGTGTGTATGCATGAGCTTGTGCTGCAATCACGGTAGCCATTGTACGAAGTTGAAATTCGCCCCACAAGTGTCAAGCTTGAAGTTTGGATTCGTAGTCCTCGGGAAATCAAATATAAATTGATTTTGAAAATTTGCAGAATGTAGATCCATTTTCAAAAATTATAGATATAAATTATCTAAATCGGCAAAAGGTCTAAATTTAGATATAAGAATATCCCAATTGGCAACACTGACTTTTAAGTATCTCGGTTAATTTTCTTCATAGTTTCGTATGACGGATGGAAAGATATTTTACATGACTAATTTGGCAGGCTGCTGAAGACACCATCCAGCCTGATCCCTTCCAAACATGCACCTTTGGAACAGGCACTGTCCTAGTTTTAATCGCTTTACCGGATGGGTATAGACTACTGTAAAAAAAAAAAAATGAATTATTATTTAGTTTAGTATAAATTAATTGAAATTTCTACCAAAATTGTTAAAATCTGGAAAACATTTTTAAACATGCATACTGTTAGATTATTTTAATGCTCTTTCATATAACAGGATACATGTAATCTGAACAAAAGCGCGGACGCCATCTTAATTCAAAACGGCCATCATTAAAGAAAATTCAACATTTCACTTGCCTGCCAGATATAACCAGCTGATACAATCATTCATATCTCTGGATACAATCTATAATCATGAGATTCCATGCACGAAGACTTAAGCGCATTAGACTGACGGGCAGTGTAAATTGCAGTCCAAAAAAGAAATAGAAAGATAGATAAATGGAAATCAGATAAAGTTTAATTCACTTAATGTTTAAACTTACATAATACAACTTTTTACACATTTTTGTTTGTGAATATTTTTTTAAATCGGCAACTTTTATTTCTCTGTCACTTAACTTATTGATTGACCGAACAAACATCTTTAAGAATTCTTCCAACCAATTTATCAAATACAAATGCAACTAGAAAGTACTCAAAGAATGCATACCTCTACCAAAGCCATTGTCAGAGGGGAGTAACTGTGCAGAGAACCACACAAAATCGAATCAGTTCTCCCATAGCTTATTGCCCAACCCCCCACAAAATATCATTGAAAATAATGTATAGCCTTTAGAGATATCTTGCTGAAAGACCAGAAAATTTGGCGATATAATGTGGTTTGGACGAGATAGGGAAGGTAATTGTGCATTGATCTGCTACTTCTTCCGTCGACTATTGGCCAACCTTCTCAAAGATTTCATAGAAATTCATGGAGGAGTTTTGGATATATCGTGTGGTTCAAATTAGGTCATTTCGGCGTATAACTACGACATAGGGAGGTAAATGAGAATTGATCGCTTGCAAAGTTTGATCAGTTCTTCCATAGCCTATTGTTCACCCGCCCAAAGAATTTGGTAAGAATTCATGAATTGGGGACATCATGTTGACAGCCATGAGCTTATACATCAATGTAATTAATGAGTAAGTGAATACAATATTCGATAATATCATTGAATTGACAATACAAAAATAATAAAATTTAAATCAAGTTTATCATATGCATATGTTTTGCCTTTTTTTTGTCTAAAAAGTGATTTTAAATGAAACAATATTGAAAAGTTGGTGACATTATCTACTTGAAAAAAACAATCTTTTAGATACATAAATTTTCATACAGAAACTCTCTCTCACACATATACATATATATATATATATATATATATATATATATAAACCAAAGCACGTGTTTACAGTGTCGTTATAATGCTAAACTAGACCCTTACTTTTCATTCGTCATAAGGAACTGCACATGTGAATTTCTTTTCCTCTCATTACTGATGTAATTTGGCAGTATCTGTATTGTAAGTGTATAATGTATGTATGATTTTAGTCCTATAAATCGAGAACTACGCGTCACAGATGAAAAACACAGACTTTTTCGAGATCTGCAAGTCTAAATGAACCTAGAGCACGCTGGATATGAGTTGCTCATTCTCCCAATGCTTATGCCAGTTCGGAATTATTTTCTAGGAAATTTTACCTGGCAATATAAATATGCTTTTTTTTTCAGAGCAACCCGTATCCCGACTCAAATGTAACAAAAAACATGGTCACAATTCAAGTCCGCTTTGACGTGCATATAACTAATACCAAAAGTGAGCACATGATTTTTTTTTTCTCTCGATGCTGATAATTCAAGGACTAGGAGGGGGTACACTCGTGTGTTTGTTAGTTTAGGAATGGTGGTGAATGGTTGCCCAGCTGTTTTTGTTTGTTTGTTTTTTAATTATCATTTGCCTTAATTCTCTGACTAGAGGCTAAATTTTAAAAAATGTGAATGCTTCCAGAGACCAGGGTTACCAGATTTGGCCAGAGGAGACGATAATCGGGGCTTTATCACGGACTTTATCATAGAAACTTCCCTAACATATGCATTAGAAAAAGCATAAATTAAGGAAATCTAGCTAGGCTGGAGGCAGGGGTTCGAAGAATAAGAAAAGCAAAAGAATAAAGAAAGCAAAAGCAACTTAGTGGTTATAATAATGTATACAATAAATGTGTATGTCCGCATATACACACCAATATTTTCTTTATACGTAACTATTCTACAATATCTTCAGAAATAAATGGAAATCTGTGTCGATATGTGGACCAGAGTATTTGCATCCTCAAGTTGCGATATCAAAATGAGTACCTGTTGTATTACCATGGTGCAGGCTCAACTGAAAAGTTCGTTGTGTTTCGGACGATGTTGCAGAGAATAGAAACAGCAGAGACAAAGAGTAACATGACATTCATAAAAGATTGGGTTGGGAATTAAAAAAAGGCTGAGAAAGACAGGATAAGAGAAGAGTATAGGGTCCAGATAAGGAACGTTGCAAATCTGTTTATATGTAGTTTTCCGCTGCACAATCTCTGCCAGATAAGCTGTGAACAAACCATAATTTGTATTCTTGCGAACAATTACTCCATGGAGACAATTTTTTCGTAAATGGAAAATTTCTTTATTCGTGGTCATTCCATTATAAGTCAATCGCTTGACAAAGGCCTTTCCCATACCTTTCCATGACGATATCACTGACCTCTGTCATGTTTACCGGTATACATTTCTATCTCATCATACCATCTTGTGACTGGCATTCTCCGACTGTGTTTGGCGTTTTATTCACATAAATCAGTTATTATATTGCTCCATGTCTTATCCCTCCTAGGTATATGTCAAACCCATCTCCATTTTCGTCGCTTAATTATTTGTATGATGTCCTTCACCCTGGTCCGTTTTGGGACCCATGTTGATCGTTTTCTCTCTTTCAGAATTATCCCGTGAATAAAATCGTACCATAGAGTTACATTCTCAAGTTTGTATAAGTTTTCTTTTTATTCATTGACAGTCAACGCTAAAATAGGTAAAGAAAGCCGAATTTTTTGAATAGATATTCCCATTAAATATGAATAAATGTTCCTAAAGATTCAGCAAAGGTGGTAGGCGAAACGAATAATAGCAATAACGAAGGGAAATACTCATAGACAACTTTTCAAAAAGAGGAGAAATATGATGACAAGAACTGAAGAAGGTGAAAATAAAAGAGCATAAGTTGATGAACAAAAATATGAGACAAGAGAAAAGGAAGAAAATGGAGAGGTTAGTAAAAGCTATAAGAATAGGAAGGAGCTTGAAACTAGCTTGACAAAAGTGAGGAAAAGATGTTAAGAATGCCTGAATGGAAAGATCGACGATGACCTCTACACCCCGAAAATAAAATCATAACCTACCGACGCAGAACAAAATATTCCCCATCCGTCCAGTATGGATAATCGAGATTTATATTTTACATGATTCCTGAGATCTCTTGCGTATAATTACCCTGTTATCAGCAACGCCTTCTTTCTGGGGGCAAGGGAAAAAATGATGATTAAAGCTAAGCGAGAGTAGTATAGTGATGAAAGAAATGGGTAGCAACAAGAAAAAACACAAATTTGTCTGTGTATACCAGGTTCAAATGCAGGTTGGTATTGAAATACAAACGCAATTTTCATCCCCCCACAAATTTTCTGTATCACCAGGGGGCTGATTTTCCAGTTGTATTTGGAAATGTCTCCGATACAAGGACAAATGCATCTGAATATTTGGTATTTTGGGTGACCTCCTGTTTTGCTGGTACCTAGGGCAAGTCCTGCTTTTATCGTTTTCATTTACGAGTTATGTGGCATGAACAGACTTTCTGAATAGTAGGCAAAGGTAGACTGCTGTCTTAGCATTTTGAATTAACTATAATAAATGCTTGAAAAAAATAGGTTGGAGGCAAGGTGATCAGCCTAAGGTTGTATAGTATCTCAGTCTCAATCCATATTCAATATTCAATACGGTTGGCAGGTTGTATATTGGATAATGTCTAGATAAAAGTATATATATCATTAATCCTTCGTTAGTAATCATATTTTCCCATGGTCTAGAACAATGTTTCTTCTAATATCTAGGAGTCAAGATGCATAAAAATCTCGTGCGAATCTTTTTCTTTTTGTTCTTTTTATGCCTAATGAATGTTTTTCGTGAATGTGAACTTGAATTGTTTAAAGACATTACTGATACAGGCTATTTTTAAGGACTATTATAACTGTATTAATATGTTTTGCTCATTGTAGAGTGTTAACTCCAATCACCTTTATAGTTTCCAAAGTGTAGACCCCATATATGTCAGATTACTGCAACATATACACCGTTACAGCAGCTCCTTTATCAGGCTACGTAAAGACTCAGCGCCCTTTCAATTCTAAAAGGGGATAAAACAAGGTGATACCAGCTCAAAGAAAAAACAAAAAACTCAGCCCGTCTCGAGATTACTTTCCCAGTCTAGGTTTCGGAAGATCAAGGAATCAGAATTGATGATGAGTACCTAAACAACCTCAGATTTACAGACAACATTGTCCTTTTCGAAGAGAACTTTCAGGGACACTAACAAATGCTAGATGAACTGAATGAAGAAATCGAAAACGCAAAACTGGAGAGAGTAGACCAGTATATCTACCTAGGACAACGTATCACCATGAAATCTCCAAAAGAAGAAGAAATCAAGCGAAAGATCACTTTAGAATGGCAAGCCTTCGGCAGAGTAAGCTCAACCTTCAAGAATAAAAAAATCCCATTAGTCCTAAAAAGAAGAATATAGAACAATACATCCTCCCGATAGTCGTCTATGGGGCTGAAACATGGAACCTAACAAAGAATCATGCTCAACCTCACATGGAGAGACCACAAGAGGTTCTTCAGTGTTTTAGTTGAAAATTTTCAGAATCATAAATCTTGCATTTACCAATAAGATAACAGGATGAAGCTGCTCAACATCAATATAATGGAAGCCACATATTGTTTACTTTAGGATAGGATATTTTACATCAGGGTTTTTCTAAGTACATATCCCGACTTCTTACTGTTTTGGTGGACGGTTTCTAAAAACGTCCACTTCCGGAATGATAAATCTGCATTTACCACTAAGATATCAGCATTAAGATGCTTAACATCAAAACAGTGGAAACCGTTTATCAGTTTACTTCTCGACGGGGTCTCTCAGATAAGGGTTCTACAATGTATATGTCCCGACCCATTACTGTTAACACAGAGGTTTCTGAAAATGTCCATTGTCAGAATCATAAATGTGCATTTACCAACATTAATGAGCTCAACGTCAATACAGGAAAAGACGCTTATTGTGTTTATTTTGGGACAAGGTCTTTAGACCAGGTTTTTTCAAAGTACAGGTCGTGACCCTTCACTAGATTACAACCAATGTTCCCTTTGATTTCTAAAGGTCTGTTTACGCAAAAGTCTTACGTTGCGTCAATTTCTTTCCGGTGACAAAAGTACATGAGCACTGGATTCTGCAAATGTCATGTTCAAACATTATCTTAAAACAATCTTTCATGGCTAAAAAAACTATTTGCATCTTTTAATGTAACATAAGTACGATTCGATTCTACGAAATAACGTAGGAGTTGAGATTTCAGTCTATATTCTTAACTCCTTCGTTCAGTTTGTTGTTCCATTAAATGAAACATCAATGAGTGTTTCTGATCTTTATGTGATACCTTGTCAAAATGAATTCATAACAATAATACCCATAAATTAAGAAATTATCATTGTTAAAGTGGCTGATAATGGTTGAACCACAATCTATTCAATTACAGGAGGCTGGGGCATAAACAGAGGAAGACTAGATGTGTTGTCTCCATAGTTGCTTGCTGCAAAATGAAATAATGAAATATTTTCGCTTTTAAAGATTGGCGTGAAAGGAACTTTTGAAAAGTGGGGACTACCTATATTTGAATTCTACTATATGATTTTTCAAAGGAAAGAAACTAAAAACTCGTTTTGATAGAAAAGTAAATTTGTTTGAATTGCTATATATTTTCATCAGCAAATTTGTTACCTTTGTCTATATTGATGTAATGAACAGGGTGATTTTCTTGGTCCTCTGTTTTGTAACCAAGGACTCTTCCACTCAGATTTTAAATTGGCCCCTAATTTGAAAAAAAAATTCTATAAAGTGATGCTTTAGTTAGTGTTCGGGGAGAGAGAGAGATGGGGGGATGGTCATTAAAAATTTAAGTAATTCAATGCCAAACATAAGTAAATATTAAGGAAGCACAAATATAGCTACAAGGCTTATATTTTTAAGTGACACTTACATACAATGCACCAGAAAATGTTAAACCCAGGTGAAAACTTTGAATAATTTTATTATTATCTTAATAAATTCAATACCATTCGTGATTATAAGGTTAGTCATCTTATGAACACTGTTCAACAGTAAAAGTTCAGCAAGGATCATAACTTGATTTATTTTCAATGGAATTTTTATTATTAGAAATTTATGTTGAAACCTAATTTAAAGCTCGTGCACAATTGATGTGATATAAAAAGTCCAAATTTCAATTGGTTTGTTCTTGATGTTGTTGAAACAGTGACAAGTCTACACAGAATGGGGGAGAGACCAAAGCTGTCTGATTTCGAACGTGATGGAATTGTAGAACTGTAAAATCTGGGTCTACCACAATGTGCAATAGCTTAGATATTTTTTGTGTGTTATGTAGATGGCTATGGAGCCAAGAACAGAAGTAGTAAACTCATGTAGATGTCGGGTCGTTATGAGAGGGCAGTTAGCAGAGCACTGCAACAAAACTTCAATCAGCGCATCGTTCGTCTAAAAATTGGGAAGTTTTAGTCATAGAAATGTAAATTCTAGTCTGCATTGTTCATGGATAATTTTCATATCTCACATTTGATGAAATCTTGGATTGCAGCGTCTAGCTAAGTAGTACAGCTCTGAAATGATCCACAAACATCGCAGATTAATACTTCTGATCTAAACGTGTATTTGGCCTGATCATATCTTATGCGCATAATTACCGTAACGAATCCTTTTGAAAAAAAGGGTTAAATTATCTATTTAGATCAGAGATATAGCCAGACGGAATCACTTATAAACTGAAGAAATCTTTTTTAACCTATCTTAACAGTTTTGCAGACTGCTTCTAGAAAGAGATTATTTTTATTTCCAGGGTGATTCGGGTGGTCCTTAGATGTGCCCTGTAAAGGGTCAATGGGTATTAGTAGGGTTGTTTCCTATAGGTGGTAATTTGATTTACTCAACTAGGAATTTACACAGACGCCAAATACTATATGAGATGGATTATGAATAGTCTCCATTAAGAAGGATCTTTATGCTCTTAGATACCTATCTATTGTGATTGCATCTTAGTAAGGTTTAATTGTAGGTATGGTTATTACCTGAAAGGTATTCTTTCTTAAAAAAAAAAAAAAAAAAAAAAAAAAAAGAATTATTACAATTAGAGCGCTTATTGTAAAAGCTTGGACATTTTTTTTTTTGCTCCCGCCTTCGATTGGTCTATTTCTACCAGACATTTATACATAGCATTTAAAGCAAAACAATAACCATAAGTTGACGCGTCTACTATCCTTACACCCATATTTCAAAGAGATTCCAAATGGAGTACTAGTAGGAGTTGCATTACTAGTTGTGGAATTAGTTCGAGGGGAAGAAGGAGGAGGATGAGGAAGGGAAAATGAGAATAGTTCAATCAAATTCCTACACCAATGTAGAAAAATCCAAGATATTCTGCGCATTATTAAACAAACTGAAATCATTTTTTTTGAAGCCTTGCATTTTTTAGAATGACAAATTAACAGGTAACAGGATACCACAACAAAAGTATTAAGATATGAGCCGTAAAAGTGAGAATTCACGCATTGAGATGGATTATATTTTCACACAGCTCGGAAAAGTCTGTACACCTTGCTTGACAGGAACAGTCAAACAGTGAAGAAATGTGATAAAGACACTGATGCACCGCGTAAAAGATCAGACAAGAACAAGTCTGGGGTAATAACACAGTGGGAAGTGTGTCGAATTAAGTGTATTGTGTGAAAAAAACAGGACTGGACGGCAAAATTATATTTGAGGTGTTTGATCGAGGTCGCGTGTCCAAGTAATCTTGATACCGAATTCTCCACCATATTGCAAAATGTATCAAGCCTGATATACGATCACCTTTGAAGCCCACACACAAGGTGGAACGTCTGGAATGGGCTAGCAAGCATTCGAAAATCTACTTTATTCATTCGGTCCATCAAGGGTAGTTCGACAGGCGTCAGTAAAAATAACAACATTGGAGTGCGGTCTGCGTTGCAAATAGAAAGCACTGTCCTGTACGTTCAAAGATTTTCAGTGAGATTCCCAATAGGTTGGAGATTAGGACTCATTGCTGGTCAGATTAAAATGGTAATCCGAAGTCCATCGATACTCCAGCAAAGGTCTGCAAGAATGGTTGAAAAGAAGGAAAATGAACTAAGAGATTTTACAGCAAAATGTGATGTTCTAATTTCATGATTTTTTTTTTTTTTGTGGTTAAAGCATCCACCATGCTTAACTATCATTATCATCATCAGTCATTATAAGTCTGCTGCTGGACAAAGGCTTTTCCCATACCCTCGCCCTAAACTTTTTCATGTCTAACCAGCATACCATTTTAGCTCTTCCCTCAATCTGGTGTCTGGTCTTTACATACTGCCTTTGCTGTCCCATCGGTATCGATCAGTTAGCCTTTTTCCTCAGATGTCGCCTTTTCTATATGATAATGCATTTCTTTCGTTCTCTCCCTTGCTGCATCCACAGCGAGCATCCATTCAAAGATGCAGGTCTCATGTTGGGAGTCAAATCAAACCATTATTTTTCTTCTTTGATCGACCAAAAATACATCGATAACAAAATCCTCACTCAGACAGAGAGAGCTAGCAAGTTTGGAGAGAGAGAGAGAGAGTGCGAAGTTGATCAGCCTTTCTATTATCAGCAGCCAGGGGCCGGCGACCTGTAGACCGTCTGACCCTTTTCCTCGTCTGGTCTACTTCTATCGACTACTCTACAAATCTTGTTTACTACTCTGGTCTACTGATGACCAAACTTAGACTCTAGTCTATAGGTTAGACGAATCGATTTAGTAAAAGAAATATCAGTAGAAAAATTAACTTACCCTCTCCTTTTACCTGATACCGGAATTAATGATCATCTACCTTTTTTTCTTCCATTTTCTTCATGCTTTCTTTCGTTTCTCACGCAACTAAATTGTCTATATTTCTTACCCCTGCCGTAAGAATCCTTGTATCCCGAACCTTTTTATCAACCCCTTTTCATTTTCTTTATCAAATATTTTTTCAAGGAAATGGCTATGACTGGCTATCTACAGGGTTTCCAAGCGACCAAGCTTTATCTTGTCAATAGATCTACTTAAGTTATAGAGTAACCCTCTTCAGACGCCAAAAGGACGATACATACTTGGTCAAAGATAAGATGAATGTTTCTATGTTTCACGCAAAAGTATCTTTAACAAAAAATATTATTCAAAAAATGAAATAAAATAGCAAAAAGTGTTACAATATGAGGGCTGATGGGAACTTTTTAATTGAATATTTCATTTTATTCTTGAATATGTGTCAAATCCATCTCCATTTTCGTCGCTTAATTATTTGTTTGATATTCTTCATCCTGATCCGTTCTCTGATCCATGTTGATCCTTTTCTCTCTTTTAGAATTACCCCTAGCATAAAATCGAGCCGTATCACCGGTCCTCAGTAAGGGATACAATTTCCAGATCTTTGATGTAGCATTCGCAAGATTTAACCACACACAAGTTTATGGAAGTTTTTTTTCTCTTACATCCAACAAGAGTCAACACCGAGTTATTTAAAGAAGCTCAAACCTTTTGCATAGATATTCTCGTTGAATAATGAATAGATCTTCATAAAGAATCAGCAGAGATGGTAGGCGAAACAAAGATCTGGAAATACTCACAGATAACTTTTGTTTTCATTTAAGAACTGGTTAGGAAGAGGAGAAATGTTGTAACAAAGACTAAAGGAGACAAAAACAAAAGAGCAGAACTTGATAAACAAATAAACAAAAATGCGACAAGAGAAAAATTTTAAAAAGACATTGGGAGGATAGTAAAAGCTATCAGATTAGGGAAGTGCTTAGAACGCATTCGAGTCGCAGACCACATTGACAAGCAACAGAAGATTTTTATTAAAAGACAGAAAAGGCGAAATTAACAGGAGTTGGAACAGGATATTAATAGCTGAAAGATAACCTCGATGCTTCAAAAATGAAAGTACTATTCTCTATCAAAGTATCGGTGGATTGTAATGTTCCAAACGAAACAACGAATGGCATAGTTCTTGCACGACGGAATATGAAAAACGGGCGGAGATGGCATAATGATAGATCCTTTAGAATGACGTGTATGTCAACAGAATAGCGCGACTATTTACACTAAGCTTACGAGAAAAGAAAGTGCACCCAAACTTCTATCTACGAATGGTGATCCAGCAACACAAGAAATGAGATGATTAAGTAAATAAAGGAACTGGTCATAGAATATGTCTCAGTCTCATTTCATATTCAATATCCAATACTGTTGACGGGTTGTTGATAGGACAATGTCTTCTTTAAAGCATATTTATCATCAATCCTTCGTAAGTTATCACATTTTCCCACGGTCTAGAACAACATTCCCTCTAACGTTGAGGGGTCAATGGGTGCAAAGATCTTATTTTGTTCAAATCTTTTTCCTTTTGTGCACAATGACTTCTTTTTGCAAATGTAAACTTGAATTGTTTAAAGATATTTTTGACACATACCAATACTGTTTTTGAAACCAATAGAAATAGCTTGTTTTCATAGGGAAACAAGTATTATCGCATTCTACGAAGTAGCGTATTTAGTTTAGATTTTAATCTCTTTGAAGTACTTCGTTTAGTTCATTGTTCCATTAGATAAAACATAATCAGTAAGCTATCAACAGAATTTGAAACAGATCTTCGTACAATTTTCAACTTGAACACTGCCTTCCAAGATACTTTAAAAAATTCAAGATGTCAGGTGATGAGCTATCATTGTGGTGACGATCTTTGTTCAAACTGGATTATAAAATAATTTCTAATAAACGATTGGACAAACTATGAGCAAACGAGGCATTTGTAAAGTTTTCGTGGTCTATTTATTAGAAAGACGCTTGGTATGCTTCTCAGGGAAGATACCTCATTTACATACAGCTTGAGACGGTACAAAGCACGAGTGTCATTATTGATAAATAATGTCTACCTGAATAGCATCTAAAGCTGTTAAGCGTTGAAAAAGTGAGGCACCGGGTGGCCAAGGGGTTAATGGAACGGAGAATGGACTTGGGGACTTAACACAAACTATCTCAGCCGGAATTTGAACTTAACTTCGCACTAATGCCCTTGGGCAAAGGCATGAATCCATCTCTCCTCCTACCTATTGATAAAATAGCACAAGGTGGAGTGGGTGACGCAACTCTGGGTTCTTGACGCCTCTACGTCTATTTTCTCAAATCGTAAACAGACCGTGTAAGTAGTAATGTAAAATGTGGTGGCCAAGCAGGGAAGACAGAAGCCATAGCTAGCGTAAGGGCACTACTTACTTTTACTTACGTTGAAAATACAATTTTCACCGATAATCGGGACTGTGCATAATCTTCTATTGAAGAAAGCGTAAACAAGAGCGATCATCAAGTTTCTCAAACTGAATGATTCACCCGAGAGTGAATGAAATTATTGGGGTTGGGGGTAAAGCTACAGAAGTAAATGGAGGTTGAATTAAACACGAAGGACGAAATACTTCACAAATTACGTTTTAAATACAAAAAATATAAATATTCGTGTAAATGTAGTAAACAAATACAATAAGAAAACATAATTTCTATAAATCTAATTCTAAGCTCTCAGACTTGTTTAGAATCTTTCTTGGTTATATAAATTTAACAAACTTTTTTGTAATATTTCTCAAGTGTTCAATTCATTCATGTCTAATATCCTTGAAACAGGAAATGAAAACTTGGAATGACGAAAAATGAGTTGGTACTTATCTTGTAAATGAACAACAAGTATGTATCGTTTCAAATTATACTCAAGGGAGAAATAAGCCCGACAATGGAATTGCTTGTTTATTAGCTTCTTTTTCAGTATGTAGTTTTCCGGGGCATTTTTGCAAGCTGTCAATTCAAACGCACAACAAACATTTCTACAGTGGTAATAGCAACGATCAACCGGTGCACAGCAGGTGTTACCACAAGTTTTTCGTGTTGTCCTATTCTATCTGGAAATGTCCAAGTAAAAAGTTCAGTCATATATGTTATCAATGTTTAATTAGAAATGAAATCGTTCAAACATTTTAATCTTCTCTAAACAACACATCCCGTATTCACTCGTGTATAATGCGAGAAATTCATTATAAAATCAGGCTCAAATATAATTGAATGGAAAAATTATGATATATACGCATAAATAGTCCATGTCATTTCAATTCTAGTATGTACATTTAATGGTACCTTAATTCAATACCACTAGCTACAAAGCACTATTTCGGTGACTTGAAGGTCACAAACAGTTGAACAAAATAAGACTTTTAGTATTAAAATTCTATACCTGTCTTCAAATTAGATTGATCAACGTTTAAACGCAAAGGCCTATCTCTTTAAAGATTTATCAATGTTGGAGAAAAATTGGTTTCCTATGCATAAATAACCTAAAATGATAATATAATGAGACATCAAAGGGATAAAAAAAATCCCCTTAGCACAAAAAAGTAAAGGAAGTCACTCATGTCTACGTTATACTGAATTCTTTTGAAAAGTAGCCGCGAAGAAAAAGACTATTATTGTATGTGGGAGGAGGTTTCACGTGGACACACGCACCCCCATTTATGTGGCATTTTCGGCATGGATTAAGGTGTAGTATCTGTTCTACAGCATAGCCCATGGCACCGGTACTGACACTGCCAAATTGGCTGGAGATTGTGCAGTGATAAGCATCGAAGACCGAGTGCGCCGGTGCAATGCGTTAGCCAATGAGGTTATACTGAGGCTGCGCATTGCTTCGCGTATTGGGAGCCTTTTGACTCGTCCTTGGGCTCTCCCACTTTTACTCAGCCCAGCTGTGGTGGATCCGTTGCCCCGGGGCAACACTGTCCCATTGCACTGAAAGAGACGGGTCGGGCTCGTCCTAACGCTTTCGTGACTGCGGTTGCTTTAGCAACCACGGTTGCTTAGAAACCAAAGTCGCTTCGGCTGGAGCTATTTTTGATGGGTATTTCCTTTTTTCCCCACGTAAAGCCTTGACCTTGTGTCGCATTTTGCTTCTGCATAGCTGGTAATAGCCCCAATCCAGATGAGAAATGTACATACACTTACATAAATCTTTCATATTTTGCATTGATGACAAAAATACTTAATTTTTGTAAGTTTTGAAAACAAGTTTACATGTATATGAAGAGTAAATGATATACTTGAAAGTAAAAGAAAAGAATAAAAAAATTTATTTAAAAAAATGTATTCGATTGCAATAGGCCCCCCTCAGAATTGTAGGCCCATGCCAACTGTCGTTAATCACCTCCTGCACAGCATGTCTTTCGAAAATCTTGATAATTCTAGGCAATCCCAATCATTGTGACCTTGCATCATCGAAATGAATTACGATATCTATGATTTGAGAAACTGTTCGGTGAAAAACAGACTCACCAATCCGGCTAGTAATTATTTGTTTCCTCTTTCAATAATGATATTTTACATTTTCTCCAATTCAAATTGCTTGATTCATTTTCCCTAACTAATCTAACCACATAAATGTTCAGTATTTTCCGACCTGGAGCACCGTAAAAAAATCTTTAAACACCTTTTGTATGTATGAAATGAAAGTGCCCAGTATGTCAAAATATTGTTACCTGCCTCAAGTTTCAAGCCGAAGCTCGGTGTGCAATAAATACTACTAGACATCAAAAGGAAAAATAAAAATAATGATAATACATTATACTTACCGAGATTTTTATCTTAGTTTACTGTTTTTGTTAATTGTTTGTCAGCTTTTCAAATACCATATTTGTACATCAATAATTTCCTGAGATGAAAAAAAAATACTGAAATATGACATGAATTTTCTACTTACATTTGGTATACATGTTTTGCCTAAATTTTGGATGTACGGAAACGCTCCCGACCCCAACTTCAACGTCAAGATTATCGCTTTGAGCATAATTACAACGATATTACTGTTAATGCTTCTATGCATTTATTTTCAATGAAGATGCAAAGAAAATTGTAATGTCCATCGTTGTAAATTATGCTCAAAACTACATAGCTTTTTAACAGAAAAAATATTTACATAGACAATGCTTTTTGAAGAATATACGTGGTACCTGTGAGGACAATTTTCTATATCTCATAGATGCTTGGATTTTCTGGTATTCTACCTAGATATTTGTTGAAATCCTTTTTTAACACCCCCATAGGCTACTATAACAGCGGGTATCGTTTAAGTCTTGAGTTGTCACTTATTTGTGATCTCAATTTCCAGGTCTTTGTACTTAGACAAAAACATATCTGTAAAAGAGCTTGAAAAATTGTTCAAGGAATGCTTGTATCTATTAATAGGCATTCGTTTCCCTTTGTGTCCTTAATAATCATGTCTAGGCAGTTGGCTTTGGTCATTTGATCCTTGTGTAGTGAGAATCCCATGATAGTGCCCTGCCTTATATTTCAGTTACGGGTTCTGGGTTATGTTTATACCAATGTGGTGGATATGGTGCGCCATAGTGCTTAAAAATTATTCAATGAAACATGACCGACACAAACCAACAAAGTGAACTTTTTGCTGTCTCATTGTTGTTTTGGGTTTTTTTTTTCACCAGAGTCAACATCCAATCGTCACTTGCCTGTGGGTAAGCGTGTAGGCCAATGGTTGCAGTTTCATATGACAGTTCTAACTGGGTCATACCTCAATCAGCTTCTTTTCTAGGGAGGTATTGTCGATCGACGTCTGCTTTTGGGTGGTGCATTCTGTTGGTCGTGAGGAGATATCTTCTTTTTGCGTCCTTTCAGCGTAAGTCAGTTATGTTCCAATCAATGATGTTAAGCTCAGTTTTAAGGATAGCTCGAACCCTTTTGTAGAACTTCTTTTTGTTCCAAGAACTGCATCCAAGCCGTCAGCGCTCTGGTAATACCTGAAGTTCAGTACAGCTTTAACTCTTCCTTTCGTGAATACATGTTGGATTCCACTGCTCTCATTAATTCAGATATATCTATAGGTAACCATTCAAGAACCTGAACAGAAAGGTGTGTCCAGATACGAAAGAGAGTGAAAAGCTAGAGAAATACCAGAACCTGGCAAGGGAATTAAAGAAGCTGTGGGACATAACTAGTACTACCTCATTTTCCTATCATCTACAGTCACGGCCATATCTATTATTTGGCTGGTTCTATTTTCCTTGTCCACGACTACCAGGTCCGGTCTTCTCGCTAGGATGGGGTGGTCAGTTTGGATGTCAACGTCCCATAGTAATTTGTGGTTTCTATCTTACAGGACTGTATCCGCTTTGTGCTGATACCATTTGTCTACGTGGTTGAATCCTAATCGTTTACTTAGACACGATAGGGTAGCAAAAGTTATAGACTGGGAACTGTTATTGTACTCCTTTTGGGATGGTTCAATGTACTCACTGGTTATGTGGTTTACAGTCTCAAACTCTGTCATGCCCCTTTCTCCACAAGGGCGACATTTGCTGTTTGTCTTGTTTAAGGCTACCATGATGAGTGATTCTGTTTCTCTCTTCAGGTTCCTTTCGCATAGCCATGTCCATGATCTCTCGTCTGCAACATTTTGTATCTGTCTTTTGAATTCCTCGTGTAGTTCTTTCCTGTTCGTCTTTGTTTAAAAGTGAACCAATGAGAAAAGAGAGCCACTTTGTACGCTGATTGGCTGGGCAAGTCAAAACTCATAGGTAAGGAAGACTATGATTGGCCGTTCGACCCTACAACTAATTCCTGCTAAAGCTAATGGTTTATTTTCTTTCACTCGATGTGCGAACACATATTTCGCTATATGGACACACAAAAACAGCGTTCCGCTTCTATCAGGTTGATGCGAAAAAATGCAATTTCACTTTTCTTCTGAAAAACTGAAAAGTAGCATAAAGTGAACATTCGAAATGTGGCGACAAATTATATTTCAATTCTATTTGATCATTTTCTAGGAAATGAAACAAAACTCATTTCAGTTAAAGAGTCCACTAAATTACTGAGTAGGAAATATTTTCATCAGCAAACTTGTTACCTCTCAGTGGAAGGGTCCATCTTCAAAACATATATCAATATAACGATTTGGGGGTTCTCTAAGTAGATTGAGGAAGTTATTAACTAACTACATCTCTCTCTCTCTCAGACATGAAAAGATATGAAATTCTTTTAAAGATAATGACATTGCCATTCTGAAACTTTCTGAAGAGGTTCCATTCACCAAATGCATTCAACCAATTTATCTCCTCCAACGAGTTCCATAACATCAACGACACTACGAACTATTTTGCAGCTGGGTGGGATCAAATCAAAAGTAAGTGTTTGAAACTCGTGCTTATTTTTAAGTAACGAGGATTTTCAAACTTCTAAAAACTGATAATATTATGCAACTAAAGAGCATTTAGTAAATGCATGCCTCTGACAACGACATTGACCCTAAAACTGGAATATAATCCGTGATATCACTGGGAGAATTTATCAAACAAATACATCAAAGCTTTAATACACTCTAATCGTTACATTTTAAAGCGACCCATCAAATTCTGGATTCAAGGAGAAAATTGTCATTACTGTGTTATATCGAAAAGCAGAAAAATGTAAAGTAAACGAAGTCGAAATGAATTGTTGGATCTGCCTCAAAGAATCTATTTTTTCGTTGGCTAATGGCTCTCTCAATCACTAAATGTTTGTGAATTCACGGAAAACTTTTGGAGTTATTGAGAACTAACCAACTGATAATGAGTGAATAAATAACTTCTGTCCAAGTTTTCATTTATTTATTTTTGAGGAGGGTTTCTATCAACACCATCCTTAGAATAAGCATTTTGATGTAACCTATAATATCGCTGAGTGATTTTATCTAACAAATATATCAAAACTTTCATTCACTCCAATGATTACATGTTCTAGAGTGACCCTAAAAATTATGAGGTTAAGGGAAAATGAAACTATGATCTCGGCTGCAGTTATAGCTTCCCACTGACATAACCCGTACTCCTCGTAGCTACAAGTGCTTTTACGGCTAATAGAATATCAAACGTGATAATCGTCTGTTAACCATAACGCACTTGCAGTTCAAGTGGCAGAGCATCTGGTACGGATGACTGGGCGTTCCGATGCAAAAAGGGTGTGAGTTCGAGTCTCGCAAGGAGCGTATCCTTAATTTCCAATCCACGCTGTTGTAGTAAAAGACAACAAAAATAAGCTGAAAGAAATACTAGTCAAAATTGATAATGAGTAACTTCATATAAAACTCGAAAAAAACTATACATGTTTTTGTACAAGTCGGACCCCAAACTAAGGTAAAAATTCAAGTCTAATAGTTGACTCTCCAATATAAGACAATATTGTGTCCATCAGAGTGCCTGGTTTATCAGCTTCCATGAAAATTTCATCGAGTACTTTTGACGATATCGTGCCAATAATGAATTTCAGACAGACAGTATGACAGGAAGACGCGATCGAACACGTATACCGCTACATCTTCGTAGGCAGAGGTGAAAATATTTGATTTTTAAAAAGCTGCTTTGTGTCTTTATGGATCTCTTTTCTTCTGAAGTTCATTTTATGGCCTTGATAATTTTTTCAAACAGGAAACGAATCAGAAAACTACTTACGTTGTCTGCAGAGACTGTCACTCATAATTGGAAATTTCAATGTTCGTGTCAAAGTGTATAAACCAGGTCTCTTGTGTGCCGAATATTTATACAGTGGTAACGATACCCGCTCGGTGAGTTAGAAAATTTAGGGGGATTCTTTTGAGTTGATTGAAACTTTCAAATACTACATATTGATGTATCTATTTATTCATTCATTGATATAACAAAAAAATATCAACCATATATTTATAAATATATGATTAATGATATAAATAAGTAATTGATATTAATAAATATCAAATTAAAGGAATATTTCGTTTTGTTGTTTATGATGGTTACAGCGGATAATAGTGACTAATCCAAATTCTGATTTTGTTCCATTACTTCTCTTATTCATCTTTATTTTTGCACCGTCTCTTAACGAATTGTGAAGTTTCCCACTCTCACTATCAGCTTCCTTACATTCTGCCGGAAAGACTTTTACTGCCTATTGCTCTTACGGGCACTAAAATAGGCATGCCCTGTAACGCAGTGTCATTTTTTTCTCTTAAGTATGTAAAAAACCTCAGTAACACATGGCATTGGAAAATCTTTTAGTATTAGGTTGGTGCGAAAATAGTTGCATCAATTTTCAAGCAGTATATCTCAGCAGAGAAAAAAAACTCAAAATCTACACATTATTGACAACTAGAATAGAAGAATTCATTCGTTCTAGTACCCCAGAATCCTAAGGTGTTTTTAGTTGCTGTTGCTGCTTGCTTGTCGAAGACCTTCCCTCACAGGAAGTGATCGAAATGCTTGAATAAGTGGTAGTCGGCCGGAGAGCGGTCTAGTAAGTAAGCTTGCTGCAGTAGTTTCTCAGCCTGGTTTGTTCAATTTCTGTTGCGTCATTCGTGTGACATGCATTTGGGCGTTGTCATGGAGAAAAATTTACCTCCAATCTCGGTCGATCAAAAAGGACCAACCTTGCATTTCTTTGTACATTTTGTCAATTTCCTGACAATACTTCTCTGCTGTGATGGTTTCGCTAGCATTTAAGAAGTTGTAGTGGATGATCAATGAGTAATCAAAAGTTTCCCCTACAAGGGGCGTTATTTTCGGTCCCATGTGACATCAAGTAATCAAAACGATCCATGCATCTTTGACAATGGAAATTTTCAGCACATACGAAAGCCAAGATCCCAGCTTCGCTTCAGCGAGTGATTCGAAAGGTCAACCGGATCTAAAGATTTCATTCTCAGCTGCACACTAACACCAACTTATTGTTGACCCACAAGGTCAATCTCTCTTTTCAAAACAATTATTTTTAATTTGGATTTTTTTCGATTTTATATTCCTATATTGAACAAATACTTCAATACAGAATATTATTTCCCTGAAAACAATATTTTCACCTTTTCTAAAAAATCATTGTACTCATCGCTTAAGTGTAAAATTCACGACACACAGTCATACACGATTTTCCCTTGAACGATATTCCCCTGACCTACTGTATTATTACGGGTATTCTCTTCTGTCTACGTTTTCAGGCTCCCGTGGTCTCGAAATATTTCGATATTTAATCGCTAAGAGATTTAATGTTGGCAAAAGGGGACCTCTCGCTAAATGAAATTTTGTACTTTCTTTCTCGCAAACTGAGAATATTTCGCTGAGATATTCTATTTTTGGCATTTATGGATCTCTCACCAAGTAAAATATCGTTATAAGACTCTTTCGCCATGAGAATTACCGCACTATTTGAAAGTCTTTGCTTAATTGTTGATGCTGCTGTCAACAGTACATGGCTATGCTCCATGACATCTACCTTCTTTTTCTATTACATGAAACAAATTTGATTAAGGAGATGATGAGGGCACAGTAATAATGTTTGAGTCATCTGCATCACAGATTTGGCACTCATACGCTAAAACACTTTTGAAAAACTTTTTCGAAGCTTTTTACTTCAAGATATTCCCCTAGGTCTATTGCATATGAGGTTCTATTTACAATGTTACTGTAATGCTTAATAGAACCCTTATTTTTCCATTCAATGTACATATGCATATCAAGAGGTTGGACAGTTTATTTCTGACAGAATGTGACAACTGTAGAGACATTTTATGAGGGAACATATTTCAAAAAGTAGCTAATCAAACAATCGACCACTTAAATGAATAAAGAAAATGAACGTGCGCCCACCAGGGGGTCTGCACTGGTCTGCCTATGAATATGTGCTGGCTCAACCGGTGAGTGATCACAAAGGAAAAATAAAGGCATATCTGAAATCAGCAGAACACAATTTATCTACAACACACATTTTAAGGTCGAATTTTATGATAATTAAACTGTCGATTCCTGTGGGGTCTGCATTCGCACCCAAATTATAGAGAAAAATTATCGCTAAAAAAAAATCAGTGGGAGCAACTATACACTAGTGTTTAAAAATGTGGAAAATGCAACCAGCAGACCGCTTTCTAAATCCGATGGACAAAATTTCATTTTTTTTCCTCACAATTTCACGAGCTTTCAATTCTTTAGACCTTCAAATCTTCCGGAAATCTGTCAGTTTTCCGAAAGAAAATATTCAAAGGTTTTAGAAGAGGGAGTTTTATCCACAATGTAGCTAAAATGTTAAACTATACCCTTACTTCCCATTCCTAATAGGAGACCGGACGTAAATTTCTCTCCATGTATGTAATATAGATACTGCCAAATTATGTAAACCTCACTCACTATACTTTATACGTTTGTGGCATGCAGTTTTCGATTTATAAGAGTAAAAAGGAAAGACTAGGGCATATCCGCAATCAAGAAGTATCAATGTACCTGAAACACACATTTTCATGTCGAATTCAGCAAAAAGAACATCGTCAATTTCTATAGGGTCAGCAAACGCGCTCACCCTGCTTTTATTACTAAAGAATTCAGGGAAAGCCACAATACACTGGTGTTATGCAACGAGAGAAGAAGTTTACGCCCATGGTCATCTATGACGAATGGAAGGTAAGGGTGCAGTCTATCATAATGGCTAGGTACATTGCAAATAGAACCTATCTTATGAAATCATGAAAAATTACGTAATGTCTAATAGATTGAAAGCACATTAAAACCCGAGAGAATTTTTTCTCGTTCTTTCAACTCGATTTGCCGATTGTATTTACCTTGTTTCTATTTTTTTGACGATATCTCAGCCTAACCTGGTAATATAAACATGTTTTTAAAGCAACCCTAATCCCAATCCAAACGCAACAATAGAACATTGGCATGTCCACTTTGATCTGATTTGTTGTGTCTGGTCTTACTGCGTTTGTTGTTCTATTCGCACCAACCATTTAGCCTTTCGCTTCTTACGTTGACCTTCTTTCTTACTTTATATCAAGCCCATCTCCATGTTTGTCGCTTGATCCTATATAATAATTTCTTTGAGAGTTTCAAGTGATATGACGCATTCATTAAAAATTCTGTCAGATTATGTATCCATTATATACAGAGACATTTCTTAATATTATGATTGTCTGCATTAGAAGTAATCGCTCCATTCCTAGTCTTAGCTTGTTCACTCACTGTCCTTTTCTGCACCGTAACTACATTTCTGGAAATTCAAATCTTAAAGCCTGTATATTGACACTATTTGAAATAATGCACTCTTCCACTTTTCCTTCATTATTATCAGTCTTTGATCATCCGTAGTTGGACATAGACCCTATCCAGAATTCACATCACTCTATCGTAGGCGTCGCAGTGCCAGTATTCTGATTTTCTCCAGGTCGTGTCTCCATCTTGGATCCCTAGAGATTACATACGCAACCGAGACCGACAGAATACATGTTGTATGTCGTGATACCCATCGGTTATCTGCCATTCTTGCAACATGACCGGCTCATTTGCATTTAAGTTTTCTAGTAGATTATATGATGTCTCAGACTCCTGTTTTCTCCCTGATATACTATGCCGTCTAATGATCTCTCCGCGTGAGGTTAAGTATGATTCTCTCATGTGTGTGTTGCATGATTCTCAGTCATTTATGGAGCTGAAACATGGGATCTAACCAAGAGACAGACCCACAAACTATCAGGAGGATGCATTGGTTGTGCACCCTTCTTTAGGGTTAATGGGATCTTGTTTTTGAAGGTTGAGTTTGCTCTGTCGAAGCCTTACAATCCCAGAGTGATTCTTCGCTTGATTCCTTCTTTTGTGTGCTCTATAGAGATTCGTTGTCCTGGGTAGATGTATCCGTCTACTCCCTCCAATTTTGCATCTTCGATTTTGACAGTTGTGTTCTTATTCTCGACGTTGTTGTTGCACATGACCTTCGTTTTCCTGAATTTCATGTGTAGGCCGACTTTCTTGCTTTCATCGTTTAGTTCATCTAGCATTAGTTGGGGGTCATTTAGGTTCTCTGCAAAAAAACTCAGTTATTCGCCGTTCATTTTGATTCCTCTTTTCTTCCAGTCCAGGTTTCGGAAGGTCACCTCGAGGCAGGCTGTGAAGAGTTTGGATGAGCTGGTATCACCTTGTCTTACTCCTTTCTGGAGCTGGAAGGGTTCAGAGCCTTTATGTTGCCTAATAAAGGAGTTGCCGTATCCAGGGTTTACACCTTGTGGAGTGATGGCCTAGGCGAAAGCCTTCTTGAAGTCTATAAATGCTACAGCGAGTGGCATTTTGTATTCTGCTGCTTTTTCTTTCAGCTGATTTATTGAATGGAAATGGTCCATGGTCGAGTAACTTCTAAATCCAGCTTGTTCTCGTGGTTGGTTTTCATCAAGTGTTTTAGTGATCCGGTTAGTGACGATTTTTGTGAAAAGTTTGTCGGTGCAGTTCAGTAGGCTTATAAGTCTGTAGTTGTGGAGGTCTTTCCGGTTTCCTTTCTTCATGTAAGACCATTATGATTGCTGTGTTCCAGTCTTTTGGAACTTTACTCTGTTTTGGACGCAAGTTGAATAGAATAGCTTGATTTTTTTGACGATCTTACCAGCTTTTAAGAGCAGATCGACAGTGATATCTGGTCAATGGGGCTTTTCCTTTTGTTGTTTGTTTTACCTCTCATGGTGTAACTTCTGGGAAATCTTCCGACTGATTGTCTGCGTCTTGCGTATTCTATTCGTTGTTTTGTTGTCCATATCTTGAAGAATAAAATTCTTGGGTGCGTTTGACAATTCTGTCTGTTATGTCTCCGTTTTCTTCGAGTGTACCAGTTATTTGTTTCCGTCCTATAACGAGAGCTTTGTTTATTACTTTAAAGCCCCGGCGTTTTTCGAGAGTGGTTTCGATGATTGCTGTCGTGTACCTTTTTTTGTCTTCTCTTATTAATGGTTTTGTGTATTTCTTAGTAAAATAAAAGTGCAGAAGCCTCAAGCCACCGACAACAAGGAGAAAAATAGGAGACGTAACTGAACAATAAAAAAAAACTAACAACTTCTCTAATAGAAGCTGCCATCATGTCTAAACTATGGACTTCGTTGATATTGGTGTCATTCTTTTCGATAAGGATTTTATACCTGTTCTTCAATTCTAGCTTGAAGAATCGAGTGAGTTCATTTGAAGGTGCAGTTTGGTGTGGAACATTTTTCTGCCTTCTCTATTGATGTTTACTTACATTTTACTATTCTTTCCTTCAACTAGACTGTAAAGAGTTACAGTGGATATAGCAGCTGCTGCAAGGGTAGGAAGTTATGGTGGATTGCAAATGTATTCAGGTTTTTTCTGGCGTATCAGTAATGGAACCATTATCAAGACAAGCGATGAGAGTGTAGAGGAAGTTAGATCAATGTCTTTTGTCAAAGTGATTCTCGCGAAGAAGGTACTAATTGAAAACCGATTCGATAAATAGTCTGAATCCTGGTTTCCATAGTGTTTCTTACCATTTGCACCCATTCACACCACAGCGGCTTTATAAGTATGAGATAAACTGCCCGCTTTTTAGTTGCTCATAGAACTTGACAAGAAATGTATTTGTTTTTGTCAACATGATATCACTATTTGCTTGTAGTTGATAAAACGATGTACAGTTGTCTGTTGGAGCACTTATTGAAGGGGAAGTTTACGAATGGACGATAGGTTTTCCACAGCAGTTACGTATAAAGAAAACATGGGTGTGTATACGCAGACATACAAGTCATTGTATTCATTATTATAATGATTGATTGCTTTTGTTTTCTTTATTCCTCGTTCAGCTGAAGTATTGAAAATTCCCTTGAAGCTGTCGCGTTAAAAATAGATAAACAAAAATGTCGTTGGCTTTGGAGCTGACAAAAGGTGAACGTCTAAACACGAAGAACTTATACATTAATTTTTATTTAACTTCTATACCTTAGAGAATTTCAGTTTTTGCTCTTGAGAATGTCAAGTACTACTCTTGCTTGCAAACGTAATTGGGCATACCAAGTACTTAGTGTGCTTAACCAGGTTCCAAAGAGCAACTTTCCTTAGATAAACATTTCCGCCTTTATACACCCGTTTACCCGGACTAGTGTCCTCACCTTTGTTGTTATGGACATAACGTTTCGGGCGTTGTACACTCCAGCCTCCTCACCACGTTTCAGTTGGTTACAGATTACGACAGATACTTGGACTAGTATCCTCATCTTGAATCATCTCATATTCAGAACCAAACGTTCCCCTATTTATTATAGTCAGTGTAAATCAATATAGAATTATCATTATTTTCCGCATCTAAAAGCCTAAGCAACAACAAATAGCATGGATTTGGGCGGGGGGTATTTACCGTGTTTGATGCACAAAAATGAAGCTAAGGCCCTTTCCTAAGCTGATCTATATCCATAAGTATTGAAAGCTGAAATGAAATCATACTACAGAAAGAGCCTTGATGCTGGGATGCTAATGTACTATCTCTATCGTGTTATTGTTTTCAAGCGGGATGTAGCATAATCAAGGCGAGCCTAATCCGGACGGAATCTATGTTAAAAGAGTGACCGTCGCTAAAAAAATAAAAAAAAAAATAAAAATTGAAATTGATCACAGAATTCACTAAATGTCCTTCCGTATGTGACAGCCTACTGTAAAAACTATTCAGGAACCTACCAATGGCTTGTGTGAATTCTCGCATAAAATATGCAGTTATATCATCACGTCAGGTTTTGATTATTGGAATGTGCCTCAAGCACAAAAATTCGACTGACTGATGGCTTTTCTAGTCACAGAGAGAGGGGGAGGTCTTACTTTCTCCCCTTCTGATAGTTAAGAGTTCTTGGAAAATTTCTCTTACTGTTCCCTTCTCAGAGCTGTGTTACATTTTTCCTTCATTTAAAGCAGAAGTCGCTATTAGAAACGAAAGAAAAATTGAGTATTTACATTGAAAGCATACAATGAGAATTAGGAGCAGAAAATAGGAATACGAACATTTTTTCTAAATGATTAGACGGATACATTAGAACGAAATAACTTACGTACAATCTAATTCGATTTTGAAAATAACCTCAAAAATTGCTTAATATTTGTGGTCGCATTTTGTAAATGTTGAATCTCTTCAAACTTCACAATATACCTGAATATTTCATTATATATATAAACTTTTCGAAAGTCATTTATTTATTCTTTGTTTTTAGAATTTACCGATCTTTCCGATCGCAAGTTTTCATATCCTCACCTCGATAAATATTCAAAACGGCGCACAAATGATAAAAATTAACAATTTGATTTATTCAAAACAACTACAATAAATACCTAGATGTCAAGATAAAAGAATTTATAATTTAAATAGATTGATGGAAATCAGAAACATCAATCTTTCTAATTTATATTACTTTTTTTTTATTCTCTTTACTTCTGCTCTTTCAGTATTCTTTTTATTAAATACCATTTGATTTCCATCTTTCTATTTCATAAAATCATTTTTTAGACATCAATTTACTTCACCCATTAGGGTAGGTAGTTAGTGTAATGATTTAAATTAATTTTTGAAAAAAAAAAATTAGATACATTGAATGCTAATTACTTTCATCTCAATTATGGTAGCTTTTATTTCAACTGAACTCAGGCTGGGTACTCTTCAGCAGTAAGTGAATTAACAGCGTGGATCAGAAACAAAAATAAGTAACAAATAAGGAACTCACGAACCTCTAATGTAAACTAAATGTCTGCAAAATAAATATATTTGTTTTAATGAAGTATTGTAAAGAAAATATCAAGATAAAGAGTGTATTTCATCTTTATTCATTAAAATAAAATTGTTATGAGATGGTTGTCACTTCAACTGACATTTCACCGATTTTTTCTGCGTCCTGTTTAGATAGAAGGGTTTGATTTTGACTGACGTTCGCTAGTGAGTTCTAATCGTTCATTGGTAAAAGAAGAAGGGGGGAGGGTCGCGTGTCAAGCGAGACACTTTCTGGCATAGAGGATCGTCAGTTCGAATCTTTCTTACAACATAATCTTTATTCCGATCTGCTATGTCAATTTATTCATTCATTGCTGAAGAGAACCCAGCCTGAATTTAGTTGCGATAAAAAGTAGCAGCAATAATTAAGATTTAAGTAATAAGTAGAAAAACACATTTAGAATAATAATTTGAATTGATTTGATCCCCCCCCCCCAAGTTAATTTACTCCACCCGTTAAGGCCAGTATTTAATGATTTACAATACTTCATCTATTAAAAATGGAGAAAAAACGGGCAAAATGAATCTTTCCTTCGAAACTTTTCATTATTTTACATGCGGTGACATGAGTATACTATGAACACCAATTTATAACAAGAGAATTCATTAAAGATGATACAATTTCTTGAGGGAGGGTTCACTGTAAATCCAGATTAAAGCACTAAACCAGTGCGTCCTCTTCGAACCGTTGTCTTTACACATTTTGACCCTATGATTAGGATTCTACGTGTAGTGTTAGTAGGGTGTGCAACTCGTAAGCCTTCCAATTCCCTACCCAGCTCATAACAAACCAGGCAATCATGGTATAGAACATCAGGCACCGAGACCACGATTTTATCTGCAAAAATTTAAATTCTGCATTGAAAAACAGAAATGTCCTTTAACCTACTAAACAGATAAGAAAAGCCAAGAGACAAGAATTATTGTATGTAACATCACGTATTCAATTCAGTCAGCAGGCAGGATTAGGCCAGCGGGCGGTAGTTTACCGATTCCAGCAATATACTACTGAACTGATCAGTTTGCTGATTGTCCCTGTTATCTGCCTCCAACGGCTGTAAGACATAACAGAAATTTTCCAACAGAACCTCTACTAAGATTCGGTTTAACAAATGTATGTGGAAAATATTTTTTCTCTATGGTATGGTTTGAATCAGATTTTTTCTCAAGAAAAGAAACAAAAAAAAAAAAAAAAAAAAAAGATTTCCTGGGAGAAATGGTTATTTTTCTTTACCCTCCTTTCCATCATACGTACATGATAAAACGATCGCCCACTTTATAACCAAATTACTCTCCTATACTATGAAAGTTACCATGACCATACAAAGTCCCCAAAAAACATTTAAGGTATAACCAAACCGGCTTTTCATTTCGTTATTGCGTTTATTCATGACTGACATTTTAATTAGGTTGTCTTTTTCTTTCATATATAAAAAAAATAGTTGCTCTGTTTCCGTTGTACCTTGAAAGTACGGTTCCCGAACTTGAACAAAATAAAAAAGACATTGAAAATTTACGTAATAATGAAATTGAACGCCATAGTATGTTTAATTATTTTTGAACATATGGTGCTCGTAGAGAAAAGTGCACAAATTTGGCATGCATATACATGTGATCATGACGAATCTCTTGGTAGGTGGAAGCACATTCCTATTGCTCCCGATGCATTGCACCACTAGCATATCAAGGTGGCGTACTAAACTGATCATTTCTCTTCTAATCTATGTATTTTTATTCTGTTTGTAGACAGCCCCCTGAACATTTTCTAAATATGATTCAATGACACCGATTTGATATTGAAAAATCCCAAACAATACAAATTCGCATTTCTCTGAAGACATCTGGGGCACACAAAAATGCAAAATAATTTACGTTCATCTGTTTACATACAATAGATTACGATGAATTGAAGACTTATCTGAATGCTGTATAGTGTGAGTACGTGTGTGTGCATGCGACAAGATTATCATAAAACAACATTCATAATCATGTTTAAGAAGGTGTACATAGCATCTTGATCTTCGAACAACTGTATTGACTTTAACATCCCTTCTAAGACTTATCCTCCATCTCCATCAGAAAGGTTGTCACCTTGATACCATTCTGTACCTCTCTTCCCTGCAACATTTTTGATGCTACTTGAACTAATCAGTAGCAAACTGTCCCTATACGGTAGCGGCCCTAGTTGAGCATATAAAACAGCTATGTCTTAGTAGGCCTAAATGATTTTATGGTGGTTTTTTTCAATGTTTGACGTTAGATACAGCGCTTGTATATTGGTCTTTTCTACAGTCATATGTGAGGATGGGCATTTCTTCTGCGACACTTCCCCAGTTGAAAAGGTTTGTACCTGTTGATATTTCTTTATGATACATAGAGGTTGATCTTTTGCCCTTCCTATAAAACGATGACACTATTTCACAGCCAGTAAATACACGAAACTCCAGCAGTGACTACTTCAACAGCACCTAGTGTTATAACAATGGATTAATGTATCAATTGCTTTTGACAAAGGAAAGCCCTTCCACTGCGTTCCTGTCCATGACAATTCAGTGTCAATTGTTATGATTGACATCCATTCAGCTGATGCAGTATGATTCTTGTGTCAGCTTCTCCATTCTGGTAGGTAGACGCTTGTATTATGCCACCCAGCAGCCACAGATGTGAATTGCCAACCAGTGACTAACAATGACAAGATAGGGTCGTTGGCTTTCCTTAACTCAGCATCAACGTGAACAACCTGTACAACTACGTCACTATCTTACAGGAACTGAGTCTAGTTTATCAAATAAGTCATAGGTGAGAATGTGGCATTAGACATCGGGTCCTTAGAAAAAAACTAGGTCAACATCGGTCATTGGTGAGCACAATGCTGCCTGAGTGCTTGTCCCATAAATCAGGAAAATGCATTTGGAAGTCTTGCTACCTCTAGGCTGTAAAAAGCGAACCATTGCAGGTCCATCAAGTATCCCAATGTCTTCGGGGGAGATGAAGATCTATGCTTCAAGTCGTACAGTGCATACCAACAGAGAACCAAACTGCTAAAGTGTCAGCCTAGTCAGTTTTATACAAGTTCGACCAATTTAATATTAATTTTATAAGTATTTGAAAACCCAACCCGAGTCCCAAGTTAAGATACGTAAATGCCCAAACCAAACATCTATGGCTACTATTCTGATGAAAGCCCTTACCGGCAATACCATGAACCTGGCTACCCCCAATTTTAGAAATTTTTTTCTAACATTTGAAAGCCTGTCCGAACCGATTTTAGCTTTATTTCAGATGAGGGCACTGAAGATGTCAAAATAGAAAAAAAACATGACGCATCATACGATGGTCAAATCCAATGTCTCATTCTAAAAAGATGAAATTCATCAGAAACAGGGTGTTAAACAGAAATCACCCCTACTCCGCATTGGATTCTTTTATTCCTCAGTTTGTCACAGGCTTCCACACCTAAATATTTTTATTACATTTTCATTCAAACAGCTTGTTATTTAAAGAAACTTTTGGACAGAAGAAATGTATTAATTTTTCTGTGCCGACATTTTTTAATAATAAACGATTGAAATTGAACAGAAATTAATTTTGTGTCAAGACTTGTATCAAAACAGAAGATACTATTTAATGTAAAAATATGGGGATTAAGTATTCATTCTACAAAATATCCACCCACACGCTTCTTGATACCTTGAAGAATTTAGCTGACTGGGAAGGGAGTAGTTTCTATGATGCAGGGGAGTTCAAGGAGGACGTAGGAGAAATAGTTGTGCATGGATCCACCCCAAAATATAAACACTTCTGTGGCTAATTGCCGACTCTTCCACTAAATTTAATTGAAATTCAATGAAGACTTTAGTATACATCGTGTGAATTATGGCTATGAAGGCGCGATTTGAGTGGATCCTTGCACTTCCCTATTGTTCATGCTTTCCAGAAATGTTTTAAAAAATCATGGGAGAATTTTGAGATATCAAATGGAAAATGAGATTTTTTGGAAGCTTGGGAAAACGCCAAAATTCATTTTTTTTTCATTTACGAATACGTTCATGACTGAAAATCAAACAGAATTTAAAAAAAAAAAAAAAAAAAAAAAAAAAAGAGATCAATACAAAGAAATTCCCTGGATCCACCCCTAAATTTGCCAACTTTTCCGTATCACATTGCCTACCTTTACACAAAATTTTATTGTAATTGATACATTAATTTTGGAGATATCGTATGAACAGTCGGGAGGAAAGACGCAAAAATGTACGCATGTCTCCAGCTTCGTTGTCAGGAGTAATAAATTATATTCAGAAAATGCTCTCGGAGTCGGTATCTGGCTCTAATCAATATATTTTTTGTAGTCAAACCCGAGTTCATCTTTCTGTTTGCAAACATGTGAGGGCACCATGAAGTTGCTTCCATCCAGCAAAAGAATTGCAACGGTTGTGTGTGTGTGTGTGTGTGTGTGTGCATGCAAAGCCACTGGTCAAGCACTACCCCCTAAAAATCATTTGGTTCGCCCCTGGCGGAAAAGGATTGACAAGATGGATATAAAACGTGCACCTGGTTTCGGGAAGGATTCTTCATCTGCAATGAGTTTGAGCTCTATGTTGTATGACTAATTTTCTTTTACTAGCAATTCCTTCGTTATTAATGTTTAACAAAACTGAATCGACTTGTAAATACATAATCTACAGAAAAAAAAATCCTCATCTCAGTTGCTTTTCACCATAACTATACTTAACGGTAGTTGAATGAGAGTTTGAAAAGCTCGTTGCTCAAGTGGCAAAACAGACGGTATGGATAACCACGTTTCAAAGTATAATCAGGAGTTCCATCTTATTTCCATTCTGCGCTACTCACTAACAACTGTAAACTGACAGCCTGGGGAGTGGTAATAAAAAGATAACGATTAACTGAAAATTAAAAAATCTAGATATTTGTTTAATCTTGACAATACGCCTTATAATGAAAAGCAAGTTGACTAGGGCAGATTCACATTGCTAGTATATATGTGTGAATATAAATGGTTACGGAGAAATCATGTTTGATACGCTTGTTCTCGTACAATCATCTAAGTTAAGCAATATCGAGCCCGGTCAGCACCTAGATAACTGATTACAGCACATGGTATACCTAGTTGGTCACCCAAGTATCATGTAGAGAAATTTCCCGTGGCAATTCCGTCAATCCTCCTAAGAGACCGATCTCTACGCTGCGCTCAATAAAAGCCAGCCAAAGGCACTCCTCTCCTTACCAGACTTACAAACCTGAACGCGAGTGACAAGAAATGAATGAATGAAAAACCTATTTATCAGACAAGAGAATATGAATTGATTCACATCTGCGGTTCTAGATTATCCTATTGATCCTTTCATAAGATAAATCGGATGCAACATCTGTTGCCAATGTTCTGCTTTGTGCAGAGGAGAGCGAAGAATACGTCAGAGAAAGAGTTTTCGCGAAACAAGACTTAATCGATTAATTGAATTCTCCAAGAACAGCAAAGGCGACAGATATTGCTGGTGTCCTTATTCCAAAGGAAAAAGCTATTTAAGAACAATACTCACCTAATTTAGGGGAGTAAACGCATCAGTTTGCCTGATACGTCACGTTAAAATCAAACTGAAACTACCATTTCCCTACTGTGATTTAAAATCTCAATCAAGTGATCAGCTGGCGGCTCCCACCAGCAGGAAAGTCTTACACATCTACGAATTTATAGATTACATACACACACACAAGATACAGAAGTTGCAATGATCTCCAACTGGAATTAAAAAAAAGTTGTGAAATTAGTACAAGCCTGGCAGCTGCCGGTTCAAATTAGATTCGTCCATATTATATATATATATATATATATATGATTCGGCTTTGACAGAGGTATTCGCTATCTTAGTCCCTATTGCTTTCTGGTGTAGAGAAAATAAGTGTTTTGCATTTTAAATATACCAACAATGCAGGAGGTGTGTAAGAAAAAGAAAAAAAAACACAAATTTGTATCTCTTAGGACATGGGCTATCTTTCCATAAAATATCATTGAAGTTCATAGCTCAAAACATTGAATACAAACTTTTGAAAAATTCTCACACATGCTCGAGTATGAATCACTCATTTCTCAATCGGAAAAAAATCCTGGATCTATTCAACCAATTCTAATTGCATGGCCTAGCCTTCCTGAAAACTTCATTGCTTTATGCTCACACAATATCTATAAAAGTTCAATGGAATTCAACGAAGCAGTAAAGGTAACAAAAATGCCTGGATCTGCCCCAAAATTTAATCACCGTTTCTATGACCTTTTTATGGAAGGGTAGCCAAAGTTGGTATGTTGATGATTAAGTCCATGAGTTTAGAAAATACGAATTTCAGACAATTTGAACTCCTTATTTCCGATGTAGTCTCGATGTTTCGGTCGTTACATTTCTAAGGTCCTACTCTTACGAATACCACATTTCAAACCTGAAGAGAATTGTAAAAATGATTCGGTCGAAACTGAAATTAGAGTTCAAATTGTCCCATCAAAAGTAAGTTTGTCCACAATATCTCCAGAAGTTCTCAATGACTTACTGACACGAGTGAATACATGTACCTGTCCCAAATCCGTTGATAGAGATAAATAACAGTATTAAGCTTGGGATTATCCTAATCTAATACTAAATAAATACAAGATGAAGCTTACCATAATCCTTCTACATTTGCCTTTTCCAAAGACCTCGGTATTCACATTGATAAAACATTAAAATTCACAGCACATAACCTAGCGTTTTATTTGCTATGTTGATTTTCTGTTGGCAGTTTCCACCACATGAAGAACCTGGATACGGAGCTATTCGAAATGCTGTATAGAGCATTCACATTTAGAATTCAGTACCCGTATTCGGTCACCAACAAATTGAACAAAGACTTTCTATAGAGTACACAGAATATTCACAAAGAGGATCCCCATTATCAAACACCTGCTGTATCTAGAAAGGCTAAAAAGGTTTACGTGTCATCGACTAAGATTATAATTGTTGCATCTGTCCAGATGCAACCATATCATAGCCATCGCTAAGCAGTGCAACCAGAGGACTCAGCAAGAAGCTACACATACTAAAGGCCACCGTAATAATGTTTGGGGAGAAGGCTGCTTTCTAATAGAAAATACAGCCTGTTCTTGGTGTAGGTGGATCTAAACATTCAAAATCTCTGAAATTTATCCAGTTAGAAGAGATCTCGTACTAATCTAATACTGTTGTTGTTTAATACTGTAACATTCGAGTGTAAGGTTAACCTGTCATGATCGAAATAAAAATTGATAATATAAATAATAGCCCTATGTTATCAATAACTTCAATTTCTGACTACTGAATATGGTACCTATATTTCAACAGGTTTTGTTTGTGCAAGTTTCGGTAATCGAAGTGCCGAAAATTTGCAATTTTCAAAAAAGAAAAAAAAAATTTTTCCCAACCGTCGGAAATAGCGATCTGAGATGGAGAGGGGAGTAGCAATTATTAGTGCAGGAAACGACCAAGGCTATCTATGGACTTGAACTAACATTGCAAATTCTGACAATAGCAAGAGAGAAATGACTTTTACAGTGTCACGGCAACAAGAGACTGGGTGAAGAGGTTGTGTAGCGGTAAAGTCATCAATCAGTTCTGGCAGAGGTGAATATCTATATTCTGTCGTATTTGTTTCTCTTAACGCAGACAATTATATCATCAAGAAATGGACATATTGGGAAGAAAATTGGAGTGGAAAGTTATTTTTCAGTAATAGGAGTGCAGATTTGGGGTCAACTAACAACGTCGAGGTCCTGGCATTAGACATATCCTACTTTAAATCCGTTATCGATGTGCTGCCATACTCATCTGCCAAACCATTACATATATGGATGGATGGAAAAACGGAGACTATGCATTTTTGATGTGTTGTTCTCCGTTAAGTTGGTGGGTTTGTAGTTGTCTTACCAGAGCTAACAATTTCTTTTTACGTTTGGTTGAAGTAATGGTTTTATGTATATGTGTAGTGTCCAGTTGGGCTTAGGTAGTAAGTTCTTCCATGCGAAGTCTGAATGGCTTGATTGTGTATTTCACCCTCAATATAACACCCTTCAATTGAAAGGAAAGAGCTATTGTAGGCAGGGTTTGATGGGAATGAGAGTTTGGTGTGAAATTTCAAGGCCAATTTCTGTCGTCTCAATGATAACGGAGTCTCGTTTATTTTTGTATTTCGTTGAGTGCAACAGTTATATTGAAATTTGGTGATCGATTCTTTAGTTCGATTATGATAAAGGGTGGGTTTTCTGTATTTTTTTGGTTTTGATTTTTTGAGGAAAAGTTCTGTGAAATGTCTACCAAAACGTTAGTTATCTCACCAAAAATGACAAACAGCACCTACTGAAACATCTTTCTGATCATGACTCATATTGTTATTATGTCTGTTTAGGATAACTAGGAAAACAGAATTAAAGCACGGCGAACATCGAAGCACTTGGAAAAACTACGTATCTTTTCTGTTACTATGTTGGAATGTTCTTTTGTAGGATTCGATATGAATTTTCTGAGTACAGCACGGTGTGTCTTCACAGCCTTTTTGCAATATTTGTCAAACCATGGCTGGAAATAGAACACTTTGGTACACTCTTCTCAGTGATTGATACAAGTGTTTGTTGTTTTTTTGTGAAATACGTGACGTGATCCTCGTCGCTATTATTAGATTATGTGGTTAATTTGGAGTGGAATTGTTTCATGATGGAAAAGTACCACGCTGGGAATTGAAAAAGGCAAACATTCAAGTTAAGGACCAGAGATTTCCAAGATTTTTGGAAAGTGGCGAATTCGCAAAAGGTTAAATATATATATATATATATATATATAATTTAAATATAGATATATATATATATATAATTTAAATATATATAAATATATATATATATATAATTTAAATATATATATATCTATATTTATATATATTTAAATTATATATATATATATATATATATATATATATATATATATATATATATATATATATATAATTTAAATATATATATAATTTAAATATATATAAATATAGATATATATATATTTAAATTATATATATATATATATATATATATATATATATATATATAATTTAAATATATATATAATTTAAATATATATATAATTTAAATATATATAAATATAGATATATATATATTTAAATTATATATATATATATATATATATATCAGAATTTTTGAGATGAGGTATTATTATTTCTATTGATATTCGGACCATCCTCATCTTTCTTGTTTTTCAAACAACGTTTCGGCCGTTGCACTCTACGGCCTTCGTCAGTATCATCTGGGAGATTTTTGGGAAGTAACGAACCGAACCCTTTATTTATCCGACGGGGGTATATTGACCGTACTCCCCTCTTATAGCGTTAGTAGTATTATTATACTGTCTCACACTAGGATCGAACCAAGAACCATCAGATTACTTAACAGTAATTTGTCTGATGCTGGTCGATATCTCAACTTTGCCTCTAACCATCCATACAGCGTTAAGAAAGGGATCGTCCGATGCTTACAGCACCGAGCAAAGTTAATAAGTAGCGACTCTGACACATACCTCTGTGAGATGCGTAACATAAGCAAGAATCTCCAGAAAAATGGTTATCCCAAAGGCTTAACTGTCACCACTAGTGAAAGGAGAGTGACGGAGGAAGAGGATGACAATCATAAACCAACAACAATCTGTCTCCCCTACCTTAAGAATGTGTCTGAGAAGATCCAGAAGATCTGCGCCCCATATAATATCCGGGCCGTATTCAGAAGCAGATCAACGCTACGCAGCTACCTCTCCCGCACCAAACCACCCACTGAGTTATCGAACACTAAAAACTGTGTATACTCAATACCGTGCAGCTGCGGGCACGAATACACAGGTGAAACATGTCGCCCCTTGAAGGTTCGGGTGGAAGAACACCGAAAAGCGGTGAGTAAAGGTGAAACCAATAAATCGGGTATAGCTGACCATGTATGGAAAGAAAAGGGAGACCACCTACCCCTCTGGAACAAAGTTGAGATAATTGATCAGGAGGAACACTGGAAAATTCATAAATTGAAAGAGTCGGCCCATATGCTAGGCAAGCAAAACTGCCTCAGTAATCCTAGCATTGAAATGGATACCATATGGGAACCTCTAATAATAAAAGACAGAATTCAAAAAAAAATCTGTCACCTGAAGTTTAAGGCTCCTAAAAATTAGCACCTGTTGTCCACATGGACACATAGCGCAGTGGTTACAGCATCAGACAAATTAATGTTAAGTAATCTGATGGTTCTAGGTTCGATCCTAGTGTGAGACAGTATAACAATACTACTAACGCTATAAGAGGGGAGTACGGTCAATATACCCCCGGTTCGGTTCGTTACTTCCCAAAAATCTCCCAGATGACCTGACGAAGGCCGTAGAGTGCAACGGCCGAAACGTTGTTTGAAAAACAACAAAGATGAGGATGGTCCAAATAATCAATAGAAATAATAAATCTATATACCCTGCAGAATTACACTAATTGGAAACGTGAAAGATTTGATAGGGGTGTCCTCTATTGATTCAAGGATCACAAGCTTTGGCAAGCTGGATATGTTTTGTCTTTTTTTTTCTCCCCCCCCCCACTATCACCCTTATGTCGGAGTATGCCATATCAATATTTTCCTAAACTTAGGTGGGGGGATATGCGTCGAGTTTTCTATAAAGCTGCTGGATATCATGACTCATTCTTGCCACTTGATCAGCCCATTGCTATTTGTCAGTGGTTTCTATGATATATCGGACTCCTGTCTTTTCTAATATAATGTGCTGTCTTAAGAAAGAATTATGTGCCCGTTGCATGGGAGAGAATCATTCAAGAGGTAATGATTAGGAACGCGTTTAGCACTTGCGATTGTCTGAAGAATAATATTATCGATTAGACGTCCAGCCCCATCTTAAATGTACGCACAGCAACCAATTGAATATCAATACAAGACTCCAATCAATTCTTCAGCAGCTGTTCACATTTCTTCAGTTGCAACTACAAAATCTCTGCATAGTCTGAATTCTTCCATCATCGTCTGGCCTTAACACGGAAAGATATTGCGACTCAAATGTAAGTAAAAAAAAAAAAAATCCCTGGCGCACACATTCCTAACATTGAAATAGTATGCTTTCTTTTGCATGTATTTATTTGCAGAAATATATTACCATTTCGCCACTCCACTCTCTATGAAGAGAGAAAATTCCATTTTGAGTCCCCGCTCAAAATCATAGTTCGTCACTGTACTGTATTTGAGCATATGCTTGACCGGAAACTACTTACAATCGAGCAGTCTCTGCGTGATAATTTTCCACGGCACGAATAAATCAGGTAAGTATAGCTCATTTACATGCTTTTATGATGACCTTGAGAAATGCCAGTAACTATACCGGTTGGATTATCTCATGTTATTTTTGTTTGTTTGTTTGGATCAGCGCCTGATAAACTGTGTGTGGTGGGGGTCGGGTTGGTCGCACCCACTTGCATGAGCAAAGTTCAATTTTTTGTAAATGTTTAAATATCTAGATAAGAAACGTTAAAAGTAAATATTTAAAAAAAAAAAAAAAAAAAAAAAAAAAAAAAGCAAATCCCAAATAATGATAAATTGACCTTAAAAACAAAAAATATTGTATTGTCTAATGAAATGGAGTTTAAATATATAGTTGACTGGATAAGCAGTGATTTTGAGCATGGGAGGGGGTCTACTTTTTATTTTGTGACAATGACTAAAACATCTTGGCAGACTCATCTGAAATATTAAATATCAAAATATGCGGTATTTAGTATATCCTGCTTATTTAATCCCTGATACCAGATAATGGTGTACATACAATCCTTAGGTTGATTGGGGGAGATGGGTAATTTGACCTACGAACTTTGTAAGTGCGCGTATGTTTTAAATGAGTCTTTGGGGACCAGGGTGGCAGGAAACGTCATGTAATTAAATATTCGGTTGTTACTTTTTCGATAATACTGATAAATCAGGAGAGGGAGTAATTCATATTTGAATTATATATCTTTTGAACTTATACTTTTCAGTAGTTGAAAGAGGATAAACTCTTGACATCTGGAAAAGTGAAGGTAAACCTTTAGGGGCCAAATGTGAGGAACATTCCATTTAAGGATCAAAAGTTATATACTCGTACGTATTAGGGGTCAAAACGGAGGGAAACCACACATTTTCTGGGGGAAAAAAAATTATAGAGTAGTATCCATTAGACATTTCGTGAATTATCTGCAAATGTGTTAGTAAAACTCAAGTGTTCAGAACTATAACCACCAGAATTTCTGTAGACACTAATAGGAACCGGAACAAATCTTTCGTAAATTAATTTTTTTTTTTAAATCACCTTTAATACAAGGGACCAATTTTGAAGAAGAAAAAAAAAACTTTGTAAATTGACACCCACCAAAGCGTTTTGAGTCCAGCGGCGTTCAAGCCGATCTAAAAATTTAATACTTACAACAATAGGGCTGGGCGATACATCGACTTAATACCACGTTCGAAAATATATCGATATCCTGTGTAGAGTTAAACAATACCATTTACATCGATAGCCATTTTTGTCTGTTTTCGGGGACAGAAACTTGTCAATCACGTCCACAGGCAGTATTTGTAACTTATCCAATCTGACGGGGATAAGTTTAATATTTTTAGTCAACGAGGTCAGCAATTCAAGAATTAGAACTTAATTTGATACCAGGTAGGTTGGGGGGGGGGCTGCCAAGTGTTGGCTACATCTAAAAGCCCTACTACAATTGAAGAGATCAGTGCGTGCATCACGATAAGACAACCAACCATTAATCGAAGATAACATTCGCCAGTGTTGAGTTTGAAGTTGTTTGGATAAGCTGTTATAAGGAATATAGAAACTATCAAAGATCTTAGCGTAGGGAACACTGAAGAGCAAAGAAGGTGGCAATTTAACATTTTTATTATTATCTCAAATTTATCGAATATTAAGTTTAAGTCACCACTGCAAGACGTCACTTTCCCTAAAATCCCGACCTAACCCCTGAAAAGTGAACCGAGGAAGGAAGCGATTCGATTGAGGGGTATATAGTTGCCTGCATTGTAGTCATAAGTACCCCTAAAAATAGTTCTGATCTATTGGGGCCCAAAGGCCTCATTTAGCTTCTAAGCGAAATAGTTGAAAAATCCGCCCGATGAGCAAGTAATTCCAATTTATTGTAATATTTGTTTGCTTATGCAATTTAATACGCTGTAATGTACATGGTCATGAAAATAATATCTGAGATTAAATTCGACAACTTCACATGTCCGGAGGAAAAAAGTTATATAATCTTCATTTTAGCATAAAATTTAGTGTTCTTCGATTCGGTTCAATGGGTTAATTCATAATTCTTCATTTACCAAGATAAATTTTAAAATATATTGCAGTTTATAAAACGCTGACTCCTGCTACCATTTACCTTTATCGTAATTGTTGCTTTTTATCGCAAAGCTGGAGTTGCAATAAAAAGCAACAGCAACTAAGGTGAAGATGAATATGTAGTAGCAAAAAAGTTATAGAGAACAACTTCTGTAGATACTAAGGGAGATAAGTAATCAAGGAGCCGATGTTGCCAATCTAGATGTCAGAAATTGCTAATTTAGTTATGAAATACTTCTATTAATCAAATGATTTTTCTATAAAGTGTCGAAGATTTTTATTTAGATTATTTCAAATAATGAATTTTTAAAGTCACGTTTAATTTAAACATTTAATATATCTCCTAGATTTAAATATCTGGAGAATCTACGTATTTTTAGATGTTTTTGACCCAATTTTTAGATGTAAATCTAAAACTAAAGTTGGCAACACTGGTTTTGAGTATAGTGTTTCGCGCGATGTCAATAGTGCAACTACAGCTGATCATACCTGGTAATTTAAAGGTACTATTTACAAAAGTTGTACATTAAACCAAATTCAAGACCAGGTAGGTACCTATTTATCGGGTTGCTTCTGTGAGCTGACTTTTTTTCAATTTGAGAAACAGGCTTCTTTCTCTTGGGAAAATAGATAACATTGAGTGTAATGATGTTGAGGAAATTACGTTGTAAACTTGCTTTTTCCTCGTGGTTGTTCAGGAGGAAATCGTTTTTGTTTTCCTTTTCGTTCGTTTTGTTGAGTAGTTGCTAAATCAATAAGCGCGTTTGACAAATTTAGGTTTTAAAGTTTTCTGGTTCGTTCTCATTAAATTTTTGAATTCAGGTTCTGAAGTGAATGGTAGTGTAGTTATCCAAGCGCGATTGTAATTGCACAGTTTCGTACGAAGGGCATCACTCAGTCAAAAGGTTAACAGAAGTTAGTACAATTCAGTCGAAATTCGTAACTATTTTAGTAATTTAGAATTGTAAATTCAAATGTATAAACGTTTTGTTTATTGCATACTCTTTGATGCTAACAAATATAAATTAAAACAAATAATTTACTAAATTTAAAGGAGTGAAAGAGTGTCGTATGTTACAGGTAGACCATTGAAAAATATGAAAAAAAAAATAATGATTGGAATAATGATTTATGATTAAATAAATTCAAACGTTTTTAGCAATAAAAATATCCATGTTCTTATGGTATTCTTTACTCCAAATTTGAAAGAATGTTGTTTAATAATACGTTTTAATTGGAATATATACTCTTTGGAGACTTTGGAGCGACTTTTAAGTAAAGACATCGCCTGGATGCTACCTTGCATTTGTCTGCACATTCTTCAAATTTAATATAGTCATCAGTCTTTCAACGTCCATCGTTAGACAGACCTTCCTCAGGATTCGCCACACTTCTCTATCGTGGGCGTCGCGGAGCCAATACTTTCTGATTTTGTCTAGCTCTTCTCTCCATCTAATACTCTGCGACTCACGACATGTATCCCCAGAGATCACATGCGCAACCGAGGCCGGCAATGTCCATCGGTTATCCGCCATTCTTGCAACATGGCCAGCCCACTGCCATTTGAGATTTTTAACGAATTCTAAGTTTATGTCTGATTTCATGGCAGCAAAATCTGATAGAATTTCTTTGGCATATTTGAATGAAACGAGTTTTAATTTCATTTTTGCATTAACATCTGATGAATATTTTGTTTGATGATAAAATTATCAGAAAAGAATTATACTTTTCATGATCATTAGGATCAAAATCAAATTTCGATCTTTTGTTTTATGCTGGAAAATGAGAAATTCAAATTTTCGTCAGATTGGCTTCAGATAAACAGTTTTATCTCAAAAGTCAAATCTATTTTGCTAACATCTATTTTTTCAGTCTTGTTGCAGAGCTTCCTTCAGGAGTTGAGAAAAAAAAAAAAAAAAAGTTGAGCTGTCATCATCAGACAATGCTTCAGCAAGATGCAGATGACTGAAAGAAATGTTTTCAAGTACAAAGATCCTGCAAATTAGCACTTACTATATAGCAGGACACCCTTTCCAGCTAGATAGACAAATAATGCTAAGATTTAGGGAAGAGGGCCAGGCTGCAATTTGATTGTTTCTTAAGCAGAGAACTTTTCAACAACGCCCTCCCCCATACATTAAAAAAATTTTAAATCAATACTCCCAAAAGGAAGCTCAGCAACAAACTTCTCTATATCTGGAGATAATCTGACAAGTATATGATAAAAACATGAAAGAGGTGGTTAACTGCCCACATGGTCAAAAACTAATCGATATAAATGATAGATAATGTATATGGAGTTATGACATTATGTTCACTTTCAGAACTTCCCACTCAAAGTGCTTGACCTAGTCTTAGATTGGGTGTATCTCAAACTTTTCATCCTACAAGTCTCTGAAGGTCCCAAAACTATGGAGTTTCGGCAGAAAGACTTGCTCACAAAATGCATATATTGATAGAGCAATGCTACATTGAGGCTGTGCCCCCCCCCCAATTGATCACAGGTTCAATTCCTGCGTAATTTTTTATGTCAGATTGTTATCAAAGTGAATGATCTTTTGCACCATTTGTTTACAGGACAAAATGGACAGGATTGTTATCTTGAAAAGGTAAGACCAGACCATCTTACATGAAAAATAATCTATATGAACTACAAATTCATAGGTAGATAAAAGTGTTCAGCTAAAGAGAAAAAAAAAAAAAAGAAAAAAAAACTAAAACATGAGGCTAGATAAATACTAGCCTTCCAGGAAATAAAATTAAAACATTAATAACAAAAGTATATAAAGTGATTGGTGACATTGTATTTGTCTTATTATGACAGCCAAGTACATTTGTTATATTAGGAAGGTGATGGGAGCTCCTGGAATAGTGGGGAAAAAGTTGCTTAGATGCTTATCACTTGCATACCTCTTTGTTGAGGGATAATGGTTGGTAAGAATTCCCTTTTGAACAGGCCCCAAGGCTACTATAAGGCTTGGTTTAGAAAGGATCTGATATGACTGTATAGTTATAACTTTGTCTCATCAGATCAATGCAGTCCTGTGTTTATACTCAGGATATACAGATGAATACATTTCCAGTCTAAAAATACAGACATAACAGCTAACAATCATTTCTCTTATGTGTTGGATCAAAAAGTATGTTCATACATGAATTCTTTCTTAAAAAGATGAAAATATTTCACACACAAGAACAAAATCCAGTGGTGCATGTAGATGAAAATAAGTACCTCATCTAAAATCTATTCTACATTCGATGACTCCAGATGGGAGCAGTTGGGTTTAAGGGAGAAGAGGCAGATATTCAAACCAACATGACCATTTTGGATTCTCATTGGGAGAGCTAATTTTAAGCAGTCAACTGTGATTATTATTCACCCCGGATTACTTTTGAACAACAAATGGGCAAGGGTGTAAAACTTTACAATCAGCACCACCTTCCCTACATTTCTGTGAAAGGACTGGGTATAATTATTTTTCTTTTTGCAGTTCTATGTTACTCCAATGCAGACGACCTAGTCAGCAAGCTGGCAAACTTTTTCAAATGGCAGTGGCATCCTACAGTTCATTAGTTAAAGACAAGGCTTACATTAATGGAAAATGGGTTAGTGCCACAAATGGAAAAACCTTTAATGGTAAGTTCTTTATTGTGCTAAACTTCCCTCAACACATCAAATTACCCTGGCTTTTTTTTTTTTTACACACATCAGAACAAAGTAATAATCTAGACAATTGCTACAGGTGTCTATCACAGTTGTGTCATTTTCTCAATTGGAGAAAATAGAAAGAAAATTTAATTTAAGGATATTGGTTCGAGAGAGATTTTACCCAAGGGATAAGTTTCTGGCTGATGGAATTGTTTATATTTTATAAGCTGAAACGCTTGTTTACTATTGAGAAAATCTCAGCCAATTTCGGAAAAAAAAAAAAAAAAAAATCAATAAAAAGTTTGTGTTGACAAAGATGCCTGGAATTAATTGGATCAACCGTGATTCACCATTTTTCATTTACATTTTATATGTAAATAACCATATGTCGTCATGCAAAATCATTGAATTTTTTGAATTGCTAAATGAATTAGAATTGTTATAAATTCTCAGTAAATTGGTTGCCCAAGAACTTTTTTCTTTTCTAAAATCAAAAGCAAATTTAATGGTTGAGTGGCAATTGTTTATTAGGTCCATTTCCTGCCATGGACCATTATACTTTTAAGATTTTAATCTAAAATTTGTTCAATGTATATTTATATAGTTCATTCTCTTGAGGTGTATAGTTCACCTAACTTGTCTAGATGACTTCTCTAAGTTCAATGAAATTTTGTGAAAGGTTTTGTCAATGTGCTATGAAAGAAGTTATTAAATTTTAGGGAAGATACAGGATTTTTTATTGTTATATAGCTGCAGCTATATAACAATAAAAAGCTATCTCAAAAAGTTTTCAATGAATATTTCTGGGAGGGTAGACTACAGGGTAAGGGAGAAAGGGTGAATTTGGGAACAAATTCAGGATTTCTTTGATCAAGAGAATTTTCTTACGTATCGGGAAAATATCAAAAGTTTAATAGATTACCGTTAGATTTTGTCAAAGGTCAATGAAGAAGAAAAAAAAAAAAAAAAAAAAATTGTAAAAATTCCCGGATCCACCAAAATTAAATCAATTATCTCTACATTTTGAACTGAATTTAATTCAATTGTTAGTGACAATGGGCTTTGCAGAGGTATGCGCCTTCCAATTTTTAGCTTGTTCTTGAAGTTATACTTGATTTTAGAGAATAACCAAACCAGTTCTCAATCAAATTATCTAAGCTTTGCTTAATCTGCTAGAAGTTTACATATTAACAACTGGGGGAATAACTACTATACAGGTCATGTAACTGTATCTAATGGAGTGACTACCAAGACTTGTGTTTTGGCAACATGCTATGTTGGGGATGATCACTGCCCATCAAAAAGGAGAAGTAATTCATTAATTTATCACTTTAATTAAAATTGAATGTTGGTAGACAAATTAAGGGGCCAATTTTGCATAAACTTTCATTATTTTGTTTTAAAAATTCCCCTTTGGGCTCTTGGTGTAGGTTCAATTAGCAGATTTTCTAGACACAAGGAATAAAGGTTTACATTTTCAGCCTTCTAGCTCCATTTGTACAGCCTATACATGCTGCGGATAGATGTTTTTAGTTTTCAAAAATGAGTCAAACTATGTTGACAGTTTATGATAAGTGTAGCGAATAGTTTTCACTACAGAAGAGCTCAGGAGTGGTTTCCAATTGTGTATGACATTAAGAGTTAATGCAGGGTGGGGGCTCAGTATTCATAATTTTAGCCTGCTTTTATTCTACTTATTTGAATCAAATAAGTAGAATAAAAGCAGGCTAAATTTATATCTTATATTTATAAGTGTCAACATATCTGCAAATCTAATCTGTATCACTGATCTCACTATTTTGTCAGTGACTAATCCAGCCAATGGAGAATTGATAGGAAGTGTTCCGGACATGGGAACTGCAGAAACACAATCTGCCATTGATGCTGCATATACAGCTTTTGAAAATTGGAAGGCTATCACAGCTAAGGTGAGGAAATCCAGTCTTTGAAATTAAGTCAATGAGGGCTTCTCAAAGTAAGGATTGGGACCCCTCTGGCAGTCCAAGAAATTCAAAATTTTTAATAAGTATGTAACAGCTGTTTGTTTCTTTATTTATATGAATAAATAACTGTATTCCTTCTGGTGCTTATTGTAAAATGGCTCGATGCTATTCACTAATTTTCTAAAATCAATTTAGTTTTAGTGATTTTCAGAAAATTTAAACATTTCATTTAATATATTCTGTAAAACTACCAAAAATTGCAATGCATTTATAATCTATTGTTTCTATGTTTAGTCAATTTTAGATAACAGCTACAGACTAATTATAGTCTTGGTCTTTTTGGTTTTATAAGAATGAGTGGGTCGCAAATGGAACAAAGTTGGAGAAACCCTGATATAGATAACTGTTCCAAATATTTTTTGGACAATTGAATCCCTTTTCTTTTAAATTTATTAAAACAGTCTTCTAATCCTCTAGATCACATCACCAGATCCTTCTCAATGTGGACTGCCGAGCTCTGGTTTTACCAAATTCGGTGATAGTCCTGAATATTACTGGATAAAGAGATCAAGTGTATAACTCCATTGAAGAAACAGCAAATTGAGCTCTTTGCTACATGTCATCAACTTGATTGAAAAGGAAGTAGAGCTTGTAATGAATCTCCCAAAGTGATCCACTAACACTTTGAGCCTCCTCATTGCATCTTTTATGCTGACAGTAAGGTTAACTTTATATACCATAAACCTTCACTGCAAACTAAATTTTTTGGCACAATTGAATTACAATACCTCTAAATTTGCCTAAGAACTGACAGGTACTTCAGTTTAAAGAAATCCAAGACTTTCACCTGCTTTAAATGATCTTTTCCTTTTCAGGAGAGAAGTTCCATTTTGAAGAAATGGTATGCATTGATAGAAACAAACAAAACATCACTTGCAGAATTGCTGACTAGAGAACAGGTAGGAAATTGAAATTACTAGGACATGTCCATTCAAAAAGTGCACGTGATTTCATGAAGATCTTCTGGAGGTTTAAACTTGAAATAATGAAACGGTTCTTATTAACAGCAGCAATTAAAACAGAAAAATTGACATTATTTGTAATAAAATAGAATTTTTTTTAAAGTTTTTACTACATTATATAAATTTGGATAATCTTAATTCTTATTCTGAAATGAGTAAAGATGCACATTGTGGCAGAAAAACATCACCTTTTGCAGTTGCAACCCCTTTCAAATAGAGAACTGCTGACCCAAACAACTTTGTACAATGGCCAATTGTCAAGTTTAAAATTGATGTTTTCCAAATATGTTGGTCATCTAAAATTTTCAGTTTCTCACATCAGTTGGATGAGGAACTGTGCATGGACCAAGGAAGATGTGCCTCTACCTACTATTGTATCTAATTCGGCTATTATGCTAACATTCGGTTGATCTTGAGTAACTGACATCCTTCAAATGATCTGTGTTGAGAATGCCTGGATTGAGATTTTCGTAGACCGAAAGCTATAAGGAGAACCCTAAGGGTGGTTGTGACAAAATACAAAGTAATGAGAAGCATTTCTCTCAACATCTCGTTCAGTATGGAGCACCAAGCTCAAGGATAACATTAGGCTGGATAGTTTGAGAGGGGCAGAAATCTGACTCCATCCAGTCAGGACAGCATTTTGAATTTTGCCATAAATGAAATCCATATCTCATAACCTTCAAAATGATATCCCAGGGTTTCTTAGAAAAGGAATAAATACAAAGGGAAGGTGGTAAGGACATAATGGATGAATTTGTGACCCCTTAAAAAGAATTTAAACTGGTTCAATGCGTCAATATTGAAATTTTCTGGATTTCAATAATAGATGAATTTCTGTGTATGTTGTATCCCTGTTTGATAGCATGCCATGGAAGCTCTGAAGGGTGGGGGTATGCAAATGGTTGTCTTAATCTAATTTTCAGTGTCTTTTGTATATAACAATCCATGACAAACTCTTGAATAGGCAGTATTAATGAAGACATTTGCTGAGCGTTTATGTTGAAAGACAATTTAATGAGTAGTTCACAGTATGCCCAGCTTCATGTTTAGTGTCTTCACTGGAATGACTAGTAGAACACTTTCCACTCACCAGCTTTGATAGATCAACACAACTGGATGAGAACTGTGATACATTGGCGAGAGGCATGGCCAGCAAGTTTACATCATCAGGCCCAAGATCATGCAGAGAGTATCCTTGAATGTGGGTTGCTTAACATATGCCAAGATAGACAATACACTAGTTTGAATGTAGAATAAAGTACCAAATTTGAGTGGACTGGTTATATAGCAAAGGTTTTTATAACCTCCCAACCACTATATCAAGGAATGGGACAGGCACTACACTTTCCAGGATTTATAATTAAGTTTTAAGCAAGCCTTATACCTGTCAAAGTGGTTCTTTGGTTACATTCTACAAAGTATATGTTAGGAGGATTTGGAAAGTTTATCCTCATTGCCAATTACAGGCATTAGGGGATATCCTGTTACAGCAAGCAAAATGAAACATCAGTACCAGATATGTAATTTATGCCCAAGAAAAGGAGTGTAGGAATCTTCTAGTAATTTAGGTTTGTTATCACAATGCTAGTTTTAGTTCAATTCGGTACAATGATTTTAAAACTGGAGAGCATAAGTATAGAAGTGAAAAAATTACTAGATGAGAGTCTCAAGTGGGAAAGGAATCAAGGAAACTTGGGATTGAAGCAACAATTAGTGCACCTTCTGTGGGTATATTTTCAAGTGGAGATTGCAGAGTTGTGACGCACAAGCCATTATCTATTGACAATGTTTCAATGACCTGGGATATTATTCCATGGTCTCAATGATAAAGGAAGATTGTTTAACATTTAGTCTGGCTAATATACATTGGTAGAGACAGTATCCTTTGTACATTACATTCTGGTAACAACAGACTATCAGTGCAGTGTACTAATTTTTAATGAGAACTTATCTAAGCATATGAGATCTATATTCCTTGATCGAGTTTGTCCATGATAGACACCTGAGAAAATACAAAGTCAAATTCAGTTTAAGTTTTCTGCTTAGTTTTACATAATTTAGTGACCAGGAAAGATTTACTGAATTTTAATTCCAGACATCAAATGGACTTGGATACAGTTTCCTCAAAGCTGTGCTTGCACTTTTTGCAACCAGCACATAAAAACTGATGTGCACAAAAGATTTGTACTTTATATATATTTTATAAGTAATGTTTATTACTATAATTGCAAGTAGAATATACTTATTTGGAAAAAAAAATTAAAACTCAGTTAACAGTTTCTGTCAACTAGTTTTTTGTGGAAGTGTACTTTTGTCAACCGGAAAAAATTTGCATAACACATTTTTGCACACTGACTACCGAAAATTGGAGGGAACATTAATCTTGAACTTCTCATTGTCAAAAGAAGTCAACTAGATTTATGGGAGCCGAGAAGGATTTTACCATAGCATCTCTTATTTTTAATATGAAAATTAATAGTTTTAACCATGAAACCATAAATTTAGCTTAATATACAAAGCATCGCTTCCTTTATCTACTCCCTATAAAAGCATGTGTTCACACACACACTTAATTAGCTAGTTAATTCCTCCTCTTGAACCATCCCATATACACTCCTGATCAAAAAATTTAAGACCACTTGAGAAAATTTTTTAAAAAGGAACTTTTAATGATAGGTTTTAAACTCCTCCCACTTAAGGTTACCAATACTACAATCTAAAAGGTTATGGAAATAAAAGTTAAATTCAAAACATTTTATTCAGAAATTGACATTTTTATAAAATAAAACGTTTTACGCTTGATCAAAATTATAAGACCAGGGGTATAAATGGTTAGATCTAAAGTAATTTCAATGTTTGTAGTTCAGTTAGAGATTAGCAATCACTGTGTAAGCAACCAAACTTACTGAAGTTGAGTGTGCTCAAATTCTAGAATTTTTGTCACAACAGGCGATCGCAGCTATGGTAAAGTGCAGAAACTTTCTAAAGGACAGTGAGAATTATGGGGGGGGAAAAAAAAAATCTACTGGTCGGCCCCCCCAAAATTTTTCCTGCATTGAGTAGAAGAATAAGACGGGATACCATGAAAGACGGGACTTTCTTCTAGTTAAATTAAGGCAGTCACAGATGCTGATTACAGTCCAGTAACCATCAGATGACTCTTACGACAAAGGCATGGTAAATAAGAAGCGTAAACAAATTCCTAGGCTGCTTCCACGTCACAAGGTGGACTGTCAATAGTCTGGTTGTGAATACCAAACATAGGACTTTCCACTTCTCAATGTCCCTTTTTCTGATGAGAAAAAATTCAATCTAGATGGTCCTGATGGCTTCCAACAATATCGACCTAACAAAAAGATGCCTCCTGAAAAGTGGTGGGGGTCCTTAATGGTATGGGGGATGCCTTTTCTTACAGAGGGACAATGGAGCTCCAGGTAGTGCAGGGTTGTCAGACAGCAGCTGGTTATGTTAGTATGCTACAAAAAGTATCATTGGTGATGGAGGGCCATCGTTTGAGTGAGGATGGATGGTCGTTCCAACAGGATAATGCCGCAATCCACGCTGCACAATGGATCTAAACCTTTCTACAAGAAAATGGGGTCCATCTCTTGAGACATCCTGCATGCTCACCGGACTTGCCCTCCATCCTCAAACATTTTCCGTTGGGTTCAAGAGATGTTTATCGAAATGGAAAACAATATTCAACAAAAAATTAACTTCGTGAAGCCATCTTCAGAAGCTGGAGCAACATCCTCCTGCACCTTAATGGAAATGCTAATTTCTAGTATGCCCCCCAAAATTTTTGAAGTCATCAAAACCAGTGGAGGTAGAACTCATTAAATTTGAATGTTGAATGTTTTTGTACACTTTTCATACAATTTGTCTCTGGTCTTATAATTTCGATCTTTTGTAGAATGCCTCATTTTATAAAAATGTCAATACCTGAATAGAATATTTAGAATGTAGCTTTTTGTTTCCATAACCAATTAGATTGTAGTATTGGTAACCGTAAGTGGGAGGAGTTTATAATCTATCATTAAAAAGAATTTAATTTTCAAGTGGTCTTAAATTTTTGATCAAAAGTATGTATTAGTTATCTCTAATCTTCCGACGTGAGAATTCACAAGAGTTTTATAGCTACTCAATGCATACACTGCACTTATTACTTCACCCATTCTTGCATGTAAACCAACCACCTTTTGATGATTTGGCGTAGTCACATACATACACACCCTTCATGATGGGCACTGCTAATCAGGCTCCATTTGATAGATAAAGCAAACAGACCTATTGAATCATGCATTGCCCTAATTCTCCTACTACTACACATAAGAATGACCACCTAAACAGGCCTCTTCACGATTGATTTTAATGTTTCTTCACATGTGTTTACTTTCAGTTTTGTACCAAAACATACAATTGATAAAACTTTTGTATATGTCATTACAATTGACAATTGTGTAATCTCCATATCCACTCAGAATTTAGTATTTGTGTGCATGGTATGTCATAGTGACACAAGTCCCTTCCTCTGCCAAAACCTTGACGCTACACAGATCTCCAACTATATCACGACTCTCCCTCACTCTCTAGAGGAAAGACCCATTTTCAACATGTATAGATACAATAGTTATATTGGACCTTTCTAAAATTCAGTTGACTTGGTAGTGTTATACACTTAGGTGTGTGTGTGGGGGGAGAACCTTCAGGTCATGGCTAGAGTTAATTTCTTGTCTATAAATCCAAAGCTGCTGCCGAAGTGTTTGTAAGCCAGCCAGATGAGCTAAATGTTGACAGTTTCTACTGTAGGCTTTTCTTTGTATTGCATGTACAGGCTACATCAATGCAACTGCTCCCCTGCCAATCTGTAATTCAGGCAAATCAAATCCTGTCCCACCTCTTAACCAGAGACATCCCATTCTCCTATTCCAGCTCATTTTGATGTTTACTCTAACAAGTAGGGATTGAAGATATTTGCATTTATGATATTTCTTCCAATATGAAGTGTCATTTCACTGTTACATGCAATAAAAGCTGCTATGGTTTGGGTATATCAGACATTTCTTCAATCATTAATACTTCCATTGTCAAAGTGCTTAAGAGAAAGTAAAGGTAGTAAACATAACTGGTTAATTTTTCTGTCAGTAGAAATTGATAAGACATTCATTTATAGTTTTATCTACTTATTTCATAGCATTAATGATTCATTTTATTCATATGTTAGGGAAAGAGCATGGCCGATTCAATGGCTGAAGTTGCCTATGGTGGAAGCTTTATTGAATGGTATGCTGAAGAAGCCAAACGTGTGTATGGAGATATCATCCCACCACCAGTTGCTGGACGACGCATGTTGGTGATCAGACAACCAATAGGAGTTGCTGGGATCATCACCCCTGTGAGTATACAAATTCAAAGCCAAGTTTCACATTACAGAATTTTGAGACTAGAACATGTTCAATGACTGTAGCAAGACTGAATCAAGCCATTCTAGTTGGACTCCCTTAATTATACTAGAATAGCATTTACTCCTTTTTATAAATCGTCACGACAAAAATCCAGTTCTTTTATGATATGAGAGTTAATTTTGGCAGCTATGAATGATAGTCAAGGTCTTTTTACCTGATGTCTTCATACTACAGCACATCTGGATATCATGGAAATTGTAGGGTTTGTATTTTTTGTTTACAGGGCTTTGGTGCTGGTCCATAACCCAAGCCTGCCATTTTTCAATGGAGTCTAGGACCAGCTATGGCTTGTCTTGAATGGTTGGTCTTACAACATATCAGCCTTTGGTTATTTAATGCTGAAATCAGTTCTGAACAAAGGAGTGTGTGTTCAGAGTTTTTTTATAGTTTTTTTTCTTTCAAAGAATTAAATTGGGAATATAATTTCTCTGCAGGGCTGAAGGGATACTATTGCCCTGCTATACGGAAGATGGATTCAACCTCCCCTCCCCCAACATTACTGTAAAATTTATGTAAGAAGTTTCACCTGAAATCAACTAGGCTTGTCGTTTCTATTTTGGATGCCAGTAACTGTTACACCACTCCATACCTACAATCACTATAGAAACAATCCCAGTATCCTTCAAAACAGAGATAAACATTGCTTATATGCTTTATCACTTGGGAGGGCCCTTTTATCTTGATTGTGGAAATTAAGACTTTTACCCTTCAACATTAAAGCCAATTATGTCACATTTTGTTCCGTTATAAACTCAACACATTGTTCTTCTTACAGTGGAACTTTCCAATAGCCATGATTACCAGAAAGCTTGGTGCTGCTTTGGCTGTAGGTTGCACTGCAGTCATCAAACCAGCAGAGGACACACCCTTATCAGCATTAGCAATTTGCCAAGTAAGTTTAACAGAATTGATATCAAACAGCTGATCATAGATGACTTGTTCTATAACCAGTGGGGAAAACTTTCATTTCTCCAATGGGTGAAAAATACAAATTTTGCATCAGTATACAGTACTATTCTGCATTTTTTTCAGTTTACTAAAAAGAATGCTATATTCATGAGGACATTTCAGAATTAGGTTAATTATGACGAGGTTAGATGGTTTTCCAACTACTAGCATCATTTTATCAGACCTATCAAAACTCTTATGGTTGGGATATATTGATAGTATTACCATTGTGGTTACTGCCCTCCAGGTAGACTCCCCATGAGAAGATCCCTGACCCACTTAGCCATGAGCGTAAGCAGCAAGCTTAGAGAACTGCACTACAAGGATATCTCCTAGCCAATATCTGACTTCTAGGACCTAGCAGCTAATTGCTCAAGGTGGAGATCTACCTTAGGCAACACCTCAAGACAGGGGAAGAGAACCTGATGAATGCTGCAGGGATCATAGGGAGAGCACATCTCCAACAGTCCAGTCACAGACAACGCTGCCCCATCCGAATAGTTTGAAATAGGATGCATCACCCATAGTCAAACTTGGCTGTAAGGGGTCTAGAACTGACTACCCTTTCACAACTTGGGTCTTTAATTATTCAGTAATAAAGTTTATAAAAAAAATTTTCAAAAATAAAAAAAAATTTTTTTAAATGAATAAAATAGGGATTTCAGCTTATAGCATCAGTTATTTGTTTAACAACATTCATACAAAATTCAATAAGTCTTGCTATATTTGTCAATAGGTTTGGAAATGCTGTTTTAGAACTTATAAAATTGAAGTATCACCTTTTCAAAAAGTTGATGCTGCATTTAAAGGGAAAACAAATTTAGGCAGAAATGCCAGGTGACCTAGGTTTTCACACTAGCTCATTGATGAAAGACAAGATTCAATTTTTAGTTCTAATTTTCACAATTAGAAAGTTAAAGACTATAGGATAACAATACTGCAACAGAAACCACAAGAGATAAGATCCACTTAGTTCAAACTAAAAGAGTTGAGGTTTGTTCCTATACAAAAATCCTAAAGCAGTGATTCCCAAGCCCCTGTTTGAGGCCTTAATGAAGATTAATAACTCTAAAGAGCATCTTTTCAAAGGTGAAAAGAAAGAAAATTAAGGGTGGGAATGAACTATAAAATAAAAAAGATAGTGCAAATATGTTTACATCACAATTTCAGAATATAAAGCATCATTGAGACTCTGGAACAGGAAAACAATTGTGAATAATAAAGCATCTACAAACATATCGATCCATGACAGATTGAATCTCAAGGTTGATGTTTTTTCTCTGAAGTAGTCAAAGAACATTTTACACATTTTGGCTAAAATTTTGGATTTGCAATTACAAACTCTTCAGTAAACCGTTATGGCCAAATTGCATCGATACACCAGTTTCCATATGATCAATCAGTTTCTATATTGAGCAATGTCAGTATCTAGATGGGTGACTGTCTAAGAATAGCTTAGGATCATATGACGATCCTTTATATACTCTTAAGGAGACCTTTCTCAACAGCCCTGGGAAGCAACAAGAAATGAATGATGAATCCAGAAAGCATAGCAAGAACCCTCTCTACCTCTTTAGGTTCAGTGAATGTCCTGAGCAATTATGCTCCCACTCTGCTCTCCAGCTGCTTTGGCAGAGACAAGCTAGAATGAGATCAGTCAGAGACTGCTAGAGTTATGCCCTTACCATGATCCCTACGTAGCCAACATGGTGGTTGGGCTTGGAGAAGAAAGAGTATCCTTGCAGTGCACCAGATCCCTCCAGCTGGATTTCATCACCTGTAGATATCTGATGTAATGGAAGTTACTTAGTCAAACAATTTATTTTAGATCCTCACTGAAATGCATCCTCATTAGTAACAGCTACCATGGCATTGCAACTCAAATAGAAACATAACTACTGGATTATGGACCAATGCCAAAAGATCAAACTCCAAAGTTTTGAGAGAGAAAAAAATGTTATGAACATTTCAGGAGCTTGGAACTGGAGAACGTTGCCAAAATGATCATAAAAAAATTAGGCATAAATAGAGAAACTTCACAATTCAGAAGCGAACAGCTGTTAGTTCAGTTGCTCCAGACCACTTAGTTGCTACAAATATTAAACAGAGTTTGAGAGGTGCAAAAACCAGTCACCAAGTTTGATTGGATGCATTCACCACACAGCCAAAGTATGGAACAGATTTCGAGATAGGTGTACAAAAAGAAAAGTTGACACCAAGATCAATGCATCCAGAAGGCAAGAAAAAGAATTAGTTTTTGCAAATCGTATTGTGAATGCTGAATGAAATACAGAAAATGTGAAGAATACAAGAGAAGCTTCATAGCTCTTACAATAGTTTTAAAGAGGAAGAAATGCTGTAGATAGCAAGAAGGCTTAAAAAGTGTTACGGTAAGGCATGGCAAGTTATGAATTAAATGACAGGATAAAAGAAAAGTTAAGGAAAACAGGTAAATGGTGCTACTGCACTAGAAAGAGTAATTCAGACATCTTGGATATAGGTGTACACCCTCACCCCTTATCTTTTCATAATAGATTATGTAGAGCTATCACTGGTAATGAAAGAGACGTAGGATTTACCATCACTTTGGCTTCCCTGCCAAAACATTGATCTTGACTATGCTAACAGTATATATGCCTTTATTCCACTCAACATTTACTATCAATAGTTGAACGATTGCAGAAGAGTTGCCTCAAGTCTCAATACAAAGAAAACTGAATTCATAACACAATGTAGCAACAATAGATGGATGTGGAATCTAGGAGGTTGATTATTATAAGTTATTCTGCTCTTGGGTGAATCCAACTGATGTAAAGATCCAAAAAGCACTTGCTTGGAATCCAAATGAAAACAGTATGGAACTCAAATGCTTAACGAATGGTGAATGTTGCTTTCTTCACCTCTACTGTTGTGTGCAAACCATCTAAAGATCTGCCTTTAGAGTGTCCAACACTGACCAATGTAGTAGAACTGTCTCATATGTCAGAATCCTGTTCTAAATTCTGTCCTTTATGGTAGATGCCTCTGCATCAGCAATAAAGAGAAATTGGCATTGCCTTCATCTTTGATCACATCACAAGCAAAACTAACTCCAATGAAAAGTGGAGTGATGTATTGAAGAGGGACACTGCCTTTGATACAAAAGATCTAGCAGCATGCATGATGAACACAAAACTGGCATGGGGGACAATAGGCTCACCTGTGGGCAACCTAATGAATAATGATGAATACCATGGCACTGACTGCAAAACTGACCACTGATTGACAGCAAGGGGCATCTTTGCCCAAACCAATCGACTACTTAAAAGATGAAAGTTAGATGGGGGGGGCGTAAAATAAACACAAATTAGTCAATTTTTGCTTTTGCTTTTGACACAAAATGAATTGTGTATAAAATTAAACTTGAGGGAGAATAAGATGAAAATGATCAAAAACATGAGGAAATTTAGTCATGGAAGATTAAAAGACTTGAGGTTGAGGGACACTAAAATAGTGTAAGAAACACTGGACTAAAACATGACCTAGCTTTTTTAACTTTCACTTTGTATTTTTTATGATACAAATAAAAAATACTAACATCTGGCTGGCTGTCATCAGGTCCCCTCAGAGAGGACATTTATACACAATTACTAATATATTAAACGTTTTAAATTCATCTGTGAAAAGTAAAGCTACATACCAAGCCATCCTACAATAATTCACCAACTGTCTGTCCAGATGTGACTAACTCAGATACGTAAAATTTATGTGTGTACTTATAGGAACCCTATGCATATTTCTAGCAAATCAGCTTTGGAGAACCCCCTCAAAAAAAAAAAAAAAAAAAAAAAAAAAAAGAATAAAATAAAATAATGGTGTGGGTCTGCCTTCACACTCACCCATAATAATCAGATTTCTATCTATACATGATATAGAGTCTAATTCTGTTTGTACATAGTAGCCAGAGATTAACAAAAAATGTTTTGATCTCTCATTGGGACCAAAAGCACAAGCAAAAAATTATGCCCATATAGTGGGTTTTCAGCTAGTATCAATAATTAAAAGTTATCAGAATAATGAATGCTGACAATTATCCATTCTTTTTTGAAAATTTGAAGTAATGTCTCCACCTATGTATGGAAGGGAAAGTAATTTGCAATTGATAAATTGTTGCCTTTTGTAATACATCAATGCTATGCAGCAATTTGTATGCCACCTGAAGTTGCAGTCATCCAGTTGACTATATTTTTATCTAACCTATCAGTAAATGCCTCAGTAGTTATATAGTACCAAGATTAGTCAAGTTGCTTGGCTCATAAGTTCACTTATCCAAAGCGAAAAGAAAAAACCTTCAGTATCAACCATTTGAGTATATTGAATTAAATATGAAAAGAATTAGCTTGTTCTTTATATATTCATGACAGTAACCCAAGTTTAATTAGTTGTAATAATGAAAATCTATTCTAAAATTTTCTGAACAAGTAAGGGAAATCCTACGTCCTATTTGTATTGGGAGATATTCATGAAATCTTATCTGAATTTTGCCAAGAATAGGTGAAATAGGAGCAAAAATTTGGCCGATACCACCAATTTAACTAAACATTAATAATTACCAAGCAAGACATTTGTAGAATTAATCCCTATCGAGCATCTTGAAGTTCATGTCTGAAACAGCCTTATATACCAAGTGACACTCCACTTTACCAGGTGTGGCAATGGGAAAATATTTGCAAAAAGTTATTCGGGTTTTCTTTACTGAAGAGCTAATGCCTTTCAGATCAGAATTTTCTTTGCAACTAATGTCTTTGTAACTACAAGGTGATACATTCAACTCCTGAAAACCCTAACATTTAAACACCATGGGCACATGAAGCTTACTACTCTTTTCAGTGTCCTGACAGTTTGAGCTATGTGTCTGAAATCCTCTCCTGGTTGAAGGGATGTTTTAACTTCATGGAAAGGAAATATGAACAACCTATACACTAAACAGGCTATAGTCTTAAATGGCAAAATATCCATTTGTTCCCGATAGGAAAGTTGCTTCAAATGTTTGTATAATTTAAGTTATTGCTATGTATACGATTCATTTGGAGAGAGAAGTTACCTACAGTTAGAATAAATTTGCACCGGCCAACATTCCAGTAGACACTAGTGATGTTCCAGATATATCAGACAATTACACTTGCAAAAGCTGGTCTCAAGAGGTACATTACTCCTTAGCCCCTAGCCTTTTCTGTATGATTGAAAATCACTATTTAGATTTAGGTTGGAAATGGATTATCCTGAATATATTCATTTTCGCAAAGAAATGGATAAGTTTCTCCCCCAGAATATTTTTATGCATGTACATGTATTGGAAAAATAGAAAAATGTAACCCTGTAATGAAAGAGTTTTAATACAAAAGTAGTCACACTTGAAGGAATACCATCATATAAATAATTCAAAATTTGAACAAAAGCATAGTGAACAACCAGAGTTCTATATAAAGGAATATGTGTTCATGCAACTTATCTAAATGACATTCTGAGAAGTAAAGTAATTTCTCATCTTCAATAAGAAAGATTAGAAGGTTAAGACAAGTTACTCAAAGTTTAAGAGAAGGTCTATTAGTTGCCAAGAAAGAAAAGTTACTTTTTCAAACAAATCCTAATGCTATAGACTGGTGGTACAGTAATTGTATCTTATGTAACTCGCATTGAATATTCTTTGCATCATATTCTGACTTGTATGCAACAAACACCAAGTGTCCTATTCCAGAGCTTCTAGATATCCTAGGTTTTTCATTCATTTAAATCATATTTCATCCCTGCTGATCCTTAGCTTTATTATCAACCATCTAGGTGAAAACAGACAAATTCAAGTTAGCTTGCGACATTAGTATGATGGTCTCTCCTACGTGGCCTTCTTGTTCTATTACACTTTATCTTGTGAAATCTGGATATTGTCAGCATCAAAGGACCTTAGATTTCCGACGACACCATCTTTTCTATCAAAAATTTGTTGATTGGCATGTACTGGGCCTGACGACTGATACATCTGCATGTGACTGACAACCATGGAGAAAAATTAGCTCTCATGGAATGGAGAAATTTGAGATTAAGTGTAGCTCAGATGCGGAATCTAAATTAAAAACAAAGGCAGCAACAACAAAAATAAATCAACAACCCAAACACCATTGGGCAATTTTTATGCATTATGGATGGAAGAATATACCTTTCAAGAATTTGATTTAGGAATAAAAACACATTCGACATGGCCAATGTTAATTTATGTATGCAAATAAAGCCTACCTGATTTTTTATGGCTGAATTTACTTCAGATCTATTGAGTACTAAATTTTCCCGATTCTCATTCTTGCTTAACTGATATTATTGTCTATAGCATTCTTCGTTTCATTATATCTACACAAAAGGCCCCTTTTTAAGTAGTAATGAGGGGGAGGTTGTGCACTTTACAAATGAATGGAAACTTATTACAAAAGATAATAGTGTGGACATTATTTGCTATCATGGCAATCAAGATAGGTGCAACAGGTTGTTAAATTAACCTTAGCTATGGTAACTAGCCTTGCAGGAATTTTAGTGCTACTTTGCCAGAAATGTAGCTCTGCAAACTGTTGGGAAGTGTAGACAAATCTCTTGTTGAATTCATATACTCCAGACTAATACAAGATGGGCAACTTTGGATAAATTATGCTGGCCCACCAAATTGCTGATATTTCAAGTAAGGTGCATCAGCACCCTGTGGACTTACTGCAAACCATAAAAAATAAAAGTGGCTAGTTCCTAATGAGTATTTATATATGTATTGTGCTAATTTTGAATTGACTCCACATTTGCATGATCAACAGAAGGATTTAAAGTTGTGACCATTGCAAATTGTAAGTGCAAGACAGTATCCTAAATATTAGGGGAAAAAAATTTATTCACAAATCTAATATATTATTTAACAATTGACTAATTAGAATATCCAAGCTTCTCTAGTTGAAGATTTTTGACAGTTTTTCATTTTCAGAATCATACCTTTTATCTTTGGCTTCCAATGTTATTAATTCTCATTACTTATGTGAAAACTAGTGTCTCTTTGCTTCAAGTTTTTGGTAGTTACAAGTTCAATATTAGATCCATTAAACAAGTTAAGGATGATTTCATGTGAACAAAAAATTCATTTGGGTGGGTGGCTTCTACAAGAGCCTGGTAAAGCTAAAATGTTGAATACGTTTCACAACTTACCTTGTCTAATTTTATCAAACTTTGCAGTAGCCACTGTGATCTGTACTTTAGGTTGAATGCCAAATGTGTATGTGTGAGGTGGGGGGGTTAAAATTCACACATTTTCAAATAAATTGTATAAAATTGCCTCTGATATTTTTTTTCAGCTGGGTGAAGAAGCTGGTATACCTGCCGGTGTTGTGAATGTTGTCACAGCTTCCAGAACCAGTACACCTGATGTTGGAAGACTACTTTGTGAGAGTCCCAGAGTGGCCACCATTTCCTTCACAGGCTCTACAGGTGTTGGAAAGGTAAGGAAAAGAGTTTACTCAATTTATATGAACAGAAAATTGTCACTTTGTCAAAAAGGATACTTTTCTAGTCTTCATAACCAAGAAATTAGTTCTCAAACTGAGAACCATTCAACGTGCCCTAAGAAGAATGCTAAATATCTCATGGCAAGATCACAAAACAGCACACGATAGAGAGAAAACAAGTATCAGATATCCTAGAAGTTATTAGCTAACTTGAATGGCAATGGACTATATTGCAAGAATACCAGAAGGATTGCTGGACATTGTGAGCCGCAATGTGGATCCCTCAAGATTATGAGCAAAATTGTGACCAGCGAGAGAGAAAAAAAAAAATAGTATAAGGATTTGGACAAGTTCAAAATGTTTTGGCACCTCTATGCAAGAGCAAAATACTGGTAGACCTTGTGGAAAGCCTATGTTGAATAACAGACATTGAAGAGGTCAATTAGTAATAGTGGAGTACTCAAAGTCCAGGAAGCTCCGAAATATGTAATTTGAGTCTTATACTAGGTAGGATATTAAATTCAAACATCTACCAATCAGTCCATCTGTGTGCTTATAAAATCTATAATCCTATAAATGGTGAGGAAATTTAATGAAAGGTTTTTGGTGCATGTCACTCTGCCCCAAGCATCAATACTTTGAACAGGTTAGATGAATTTTCCAAATTGTCATAATTTCTCCTTATGGAGTAGAAATATAAATCATCACTTTACTCTATGAATTTAAATTATAGCTGAAAAAGAGGAATCGGTGCAATTTTGACCCCCACCCCACTAGGATAGATTTGCCTCAACTGAATCCAAAACAGGAAAACATCTTTATTCTTGATTTTTAATTTTATTAATTTGAAATATGAGATTTGATTAGCAAGACAATTCACTGTCAATGTGGTGCTGAAAAGAATATATATATAAAGATTCAAGATATTCTCACTTTGAACCTGCATCTTAAGAAACATGTTTAGTGAGTAATTTTCTGAACATATGGTATTCTATGTTAATTGACTGTGTGGTTAGAGGGGCAGAAATAAAGTTGTTTTCCATTTGAACACAAGGCCAAATAATTTTTATATCTTTCAAGGTTGAGCTATATAACCTGAACATGATTGGAGAATAAACTGATCAAAACTTGAACCTCTTAATCACTTGACTTGTATGGGGGGGGGGGGGAACATGCACACACGCTAGTTTTTGGTATAAATTCATGCTACAAATTAATGACCTCTATACTAGAAGCTTCAATTTAACCAACTGTTTGTACAACAAACAAGGACTGAATGGGTTGTCTTTACTTTATTGATTCATTACTTAGATCCTTAATACTGAGAGAGAGCGATAGAGGGAAATTTTATACATAATTTTTTTAATTTGTGAAATTTTTTGATTCTTTACAAAAAGCCTTTTATCATTGCGAGTACTTGGCCATCTTGCTGATAGTTTTTGATAGGAAGTTAGAAAATGCCAATTCAGTAACATCCAGAATGGATTTCAAGTCTGTCTTATCTACAGCAACATCTAAACACATGGAGTAGCAGAATTGTTATAGAACATCTATAAGGTCACTACAAATTAACTAGGAAGTGAGTTAATGTTAAAGGTCCTATAGTGTTAAGCAGTTTCATTTGATATATTTAAGGCTGTAGTAAGAAGATAGCAGTGGACAGAGTAGGGGATGCGTTCCTAGAAAATACAGCTAATTGGGCTCTGGTGAAGCTTTGACAGTACAGCCAGCCATAAGTGGATTATAATAAACTGCTCAAATAAGAAAAATAAAGGAAAGTAAAAACCGGATGGACAAAATGACACGACCATCTCCCTATAATACCAAGTGGATAGGACTTCCTTCAAAGGAATTCACAAAGAAAATGGCTAGCAGAAGAACAACCTTTTTAAAAAGATGAAGATTCTGGTACTCCAAGTTGTTTCTTCACTAGAAACCAGTATACAACACTACCTAGTTTGATAGATTTAAAATTTTTAGCATCCAGGGTTAAAGTTATGCCATGCTCTCTTATTCAACTCCTTTCATATTTCAATTTATTCTGGGTTTCTTACAAAACTTGCTGTAGGAGATTCAAGCATAACTACTCAAATTTATCCAATGATTTGTTATTATTTAAAAATTATGCTAGAATTATGGAAGAGCTATTGTATTCCTCTTCATTAAAGAAAACTTATGGAAAAGTATTTTTAGAATTCTTTTAAGACTGAAGCAATGGTATTTTGGGTTTTAAAGAAGTTTCCATGCAAGATACATGAAAAATTTGATAAACCCGACATCAGAACACTGGATCATCAATAAATAAATCACAGATTGTGATATAGAACACATTTTGTGTAGGTTAGGTCCAATTAAGATCAAGAAAATTTCCAGTTACATGGGTCATACATGGGTTTGGCAAACTAGAGTCTGCCAAACATCTGAAATGTTATTTTTAGATAATTTTCAAGTTTTCCTTTGATATATATAAAATAAATGTTTCCTGTTGATGTATCTTATATGTAAAAGTACAAATGAACATTATACATAAACTAAATACAAAATGTTCATCATTCTCATTGATTCTTCATCTTTAACACTAGAGCTACTGGAAATCAAAAGATACTGCCAATCAGGCCCACTTCTAGAAAAGTTTTAGTCCCTGAACTATAGCAAAATTTCTGATTAAATCAGAGTCAACTGTGTTTTCTTAGATAAAGTTGTAAAGATTAAAGTTGTAAGAATTATGACTAAAAAAGGTATCAATGATATCAAATGACTGACCATAGGAGGCAGAAAACTAAAACTGATGACCCAGTCCTCTTCAGATGGATTGGGGATGCCAGCTCCCAGAGACTTTCAGACCTTTCATCATATGGTTCAGAGCCTGCCTAATCAGATTCAAGTAATTACCAATAATGGTTAAAGTATTAAGTTTTTCTACAAAAGATCCAGAATTTCCAATAAAACAATTTAGCTATGAATTTCAAGTTTTGCAGAACTTGAATTGATCACCATCTGATCCAAGAGGTGAATTTTAACCCTTTTTCAAGACTAGGTAATTGTGTACAACATAGGATAAGTCCAAAGCTATATATGATTTATTAGAAGAACCATGAAAATTTCAAGGTGCACTACAGACAATTCCAGCTCAAACTTCAGAACATGGCATGTGAGGGCAAAGCCAAGCAATCCCGCTTTAAGGACTTTGTCCAGAACTCAACTTACCTGCAGCCCATTGCAATCCTGGCAAGCTGCAAGGAATGTTGAGGCCAAGCATGTGTTACATTGTGAATCACCCTAAACAAATCAAGCTGTTGACAAGGATCACCACATCTCCATTAGCAATGGTAATCCAAGCAATAGGTAGGCTGGAGGTTGGTTGCTTAGATCTACATGACAGCGGCAAGAAGTATGGTCACTTTTTCATGATTTGGCTCTGACATTGAACTCTGCGGTAGCTTCTATGACAGGGAAAGCCTATTTAAGACCACTGCTGCCAAACTTAGCAAAAGCCAAGGTCCGAGGGTCCTGCAAAGTCAGTGTTTTGAATATAAAATCCCTTCAAGATCTCAACCACCTAATAACATCTGGCCAAAGGAAAGATATCCAAACTGAGGGAATCCAAATCAGTGCTGCATTCTTTGATGCCATATATATGAAACACCTGAATTTGGCCACAGAGGCAGAATATCCACAATGCTATCACTTCTGACAAAGATATTCTGGGATATCAAAGCAGGACACAGACCGTTTCAATAAAAATGATCCAATGTATCAACTGACGCAAAGCAGCAAGGTTTAGAATCTGAGAATCACATCAACTCTTGAATTTCAAAAGGCTAAATTAACCTGCCAAGCAATTAGTGTTATATATAATCATTTAAAGAAGCCAATAAACTGAAACAGTACCATCTTGCAAGCCAGCGGGAAAACCAGGTATAACCAGTGTTGCATCTCTACTACAGTATAATAGATACCATGACAGGGAAGGAAGGAATGTGGTTTGTTCTGATAGGACCAGGAAACTTTCTTTTTTTTTTAAATTGGGGGGGGGTCACGTTAAGAGACAAAAAAGAAAAAAAAAAAAATCTTCATCCAAGCTACCTCCAAAAAGGCTTGTTGATCTCCAGATCTAAATAAAATGCAATAATTTTTCAGATTTTACTATCACAGTCAGCATCAACAGTGAAGAGAGTCTCCCTCGAGCTTGGAGGAAATGCTGCATTCATAGTTTTTGACAGTGCTGATGTAGATAAAGCAGTTACAGGTGCCATGGCTTGCAAGTTCCGTTGTGCTGGTCAGGTAAGTAAGTTTACTGCCTCTTATGTAAGCTTTTAAAGAAAAAAGCCTCAAGAGCACATTCAGGGAATGAAATTGCAATCAAAAGCTACCAAAACTTAAGTATTCTGATATACATATCTGCTTCATTGTCTTTTGGGAGGTACCAGATAGATCAGACAGTTTACACCCATTTTACTAAATGCTAAAAGTTTGTTTTTGTTTAGTTATAGAGTAGCCATTGTTAATGATGGTCAAAATGCTTTAACATATTTAAAGGAGGGGATGGCAGAGACATTCACTTATTTCAATCTGTTCATGTTGGATCCCTGTTTGACAAAAGGGGCCAGGAGTCTGAGAAGAGTTTAACAGGACATTGATAAAATAAATAAATTTTCAAATTTTAAAAAAGACATTATGAAGATTGGCTTAGATTGTATCTATAAATAATCAGTAATCATTAAAACCCCAGACCAGTAGTTTTCTTTGTAATAGAAAACAAGAATCTAAAGACCTATTAGCAATAATAATTCTTAGCTAAAGCTCTCAGGAAAGAAAAAAGTCTCAAACCATAGTTGACCTTCCAAATAAAAGATTTCAAAATAAGAGCTTGTTTTAGTCAATGTTTTTCATTTACAGACCTGCATCTCTGCTAATCGATACTTGGTTCAAGATGGCATCTATGAAGCATTTGTGAAACGTCTAGCAGAAACAATGAAAAATCAATTAGTCGTTGGTAATGGACTTGACAAAGGAGTAAATATTGGACCGCTTATCAATTCTGCTGCTATAAATAAGGTATGTATTTAAGTCTAAGTGCTAGGAAAAGGAACTATTCTACCTTGAGATGTAGAAATGATTTTTTTTTTTTTTTTTTTTTTTTTTTTTTACTGCTTTATATTTATGTTCAGTCCAATGAAATTGACCTGAAAGAAATATCAAGGCTGCCTTCAAGATTCTATCATTTTAGCCACAGGCTATTTGATAGTATTTCATATTTACAACTTAGGCAAGAGAGTGTATCAAGAACGGATTTGTATATAAATTGCTAAAAGTGAATTAAAGTTGCTAAGTTGACAGAATTCCCACCCCCAAAGATTTGATTTGAAAATAGAGTTATGATTTACTCACAGGCAGTGAGAAGAAAAAGTGGAAGAAATATTTCGCTAGACTTGAACCAGTGATTCTCAAATGAGAGTCACTGAGCTCCAAAAGGAGGAATTTCCTGCAGAGAATTCTAGCCAGGAGAACAGAAATGGTGAAAGAATCGCAAACGACAATTCAGACTGGGGAGGAATTGCAGAAACCTGGATTGCAAGAGAAGGAATGGGACCTGGGATCAAGAACTACTGATTTGTATTAAGCTCATCATACACCTGACTGGAAGACATTTTTATTCTATTTGCTTCCTATAGTAACATACAAGATCTGACAGTTAATTATTGTATTGAATGACCATGTAGCAAATGTTCGTATTTTTTGTTTCAATGTAACATCTATATTTGATCAGATGACTAATTAGAGACTATTTTCTCAAGGTTGATAGCCTGGTAACTGATGCTGTTGAAAAAGGTGCAACCAAAGTAGTTGGAGGTAACAAACACACCCTTGGTGAGAATTTCTATGAACCAACCCTTCTGGCAAATGTAACTGCAGACATGAAATGTGTCACAAATGAAATATTTGGGCCTGTTGCCTCAATCGTCAGGTAAGTTTGTCAAAAGAATTATCTAGTGTTTTAAGATATAGAAGCAATAAGGTAATGTAATCTTTTTACTTGTACCTTAGGGAATATTCAACTTTTATAGTATAATTCGTTAACGGTCCATCTGTATACAAGAGCATAACTTGGGAACCACACAGTATATCCAATTTTCTGAGTGTACTAATGGGACCCAAGGTATGTTTAGAAAGTTTGTTTTTTTTTTTAAATCGAAAAATGAAATTATGCAATTCATGCTCACCCTGATAATGATTTAATTTCCATCTATTTATATAATACTAAATATCCCAATTCTATTCATCTGTATGTAAAGAAGCCAAACCAGAGGTATTGAATCAAAGTACCATTAGATGGGAAAGTTAAGCTTCCTGCAGGAACTAGCTCAAAATCAACCAGTTGGGCAGGTTTGGGGCTAGTTTTGTAGACCAATGTAAGATTAGGAGTGGAAGTGTTGCTTCTCTAAAAGATTCAAGTTCAAGCAGCAGAGTAGAGTATCGTGGAAGTTCCTGGGAATCTATCAAGGCCATCGTCAATCTTTGAAAAGACAGCAACTATTTTCAAAACATTCATTTGGGTGAGGATTCAATTGGTATTGGAGCTTTTTCAGTAAAAGATGAGGCTGCATTGGTGGTGATTAAAGAAGCAAAACTCAGTACCTAAAGGTGTTGAAGTCTTCTCCCATTCACCACCCATTATAATGTACACAAGAGATTTTACAGTTATGAACTAACCTGAAAAGTCTCTAAATTAAGAACTTTGTGCATTCCTTCAAGACTTGTTTAATGAACAACAAAGGGTGTTTAAAGAGTGGAGTAGTTTAATTTTTTGCATTTAGAGTCACTAGGATGAAATTCCACATGAAACAAAACCCTGTCTTCCCAATGTGGAACAGGTGGATTCAGGTTTTACAATCTAAAAGGAAGCCTTGTCCTTAGTTGTAATTTTGTATATAACTGCAGCAATAAAAATTGATTTTAAAATAAAATCCCATTTTTCTTTCATGATATAAAGGCTATGAAATTGGAAGTTTCCAGATACTTGCAAAGTGATAGGTCAATCCAATAAGTGTCTTTAAGGAATTTAAAAAAGATCAGCTGGAACAGTTACCAAAACTATTAGTAATGAGTTTTTATATCAAGCATTTAATTTTTGTTAGAACATTGGTCAGAATAGACTGACTATTTGATAGCATGTGCAGGAGGATTGTTCCTGAAGGAATCTTGAATGGAACTATATTGGATGATCCCTTATTCTTGGCAGTTGATGAAAGTTTGTAAGGTCTGTCCAGAAAGTATCCAGCCATTTTGAATATCTTGAGAATTAAAACTACTGCACATGTGCAAACAAACTCTTGTGAGATTACTCATTTGATAGGGAGACTTTACTGAGTTTGTGTACAGCATGACAATCGCATTCATAATGATCAAGCAAGTAGATCAGATATACAGAATTTTTCGGCAGAACACATCAACCAGGTCTATCAGACCAACTATAGATTAGGGCTCCTATATAGAAAGTAGGAGTGGAAGATTAGGTTAAGTGCAAAGGATAATTTCCATCTCTAGGTATGCCATAACCAACAGGTATTTACTAGGGTACTTAAACAGCCACGCATGACGTTCAATAAACTGACCCTTGCTGTGCTCTAGGGAAGGCAATGATCACCTTTTGATATGATCTTTCTGGCTTTATTGCATTAAAGCAGTGACCAGTGAAAGGAGTTGGTTGGCTGTGTTGAGTTGTTAATTTTCCTTGGTGACAAGGTGTTCAGACGTGTGATTCTCCAGTCTTGAATACCCACAATGAAACTGCTGCACTACCTAGTCACCCAGCTTTAATAGGCAGGTATTTCTGATTACTTGTCAAGGTAAAATGTATAGATAAATTAAATTAAGTTAAGAGATTATGACCAATCTTGCCCTTTTTTTTTTCTTTCTCTTCTACAGCTTGTTACATTTCAAGTAGGCTTATGCTGTAGAAGTATATACAACACTTAACTGTACAAATACTTTAAAAAGTGTAGATACATTGATATAGGCTTTCATTTTATCATTCACTTGGTTATCAGACATACTTGCTACAAAGTCTTTAATTTTTAAAACTTATCTAGATATTCAAGCTCTTCGAGAAGCAACTACCTACCTTAAGTTAAAATTTTTGTATTTCATTTGGATTGGTATTTGAGAATGGTATATTTCAAACCAGTGGAAATTAAATTGTTCAAGGAAGATGCAATTTGAGAAGCTTAGATCATATGTATATAATTTGAGCTGGTATTAAAACCAAAGTACTAGTACTCCCTGTACTGTCCCATTGTCAGCTATCATCTTGTCACTAGATGTTACATAAGGTAGTTATGGAAAACATGGGCAAATCACTCCTAATGCTACTGATATCCTGTCAGATTTTGGGTGTCTTGCAAGTTATAAGAAAAATTAAATTTTCAATTTAAGTTATTCGAATAACTTGAAATTGAGTATAGTATAGACAAGATAGCTGTAAATTCAAACATGCCATATCCTACAGTTACACACAACCGGTAGTCACTTATTCTGAGCATGGCAGAAGATAACCTCAATCACTGAGGTCAGTTATATAGGCAAACTGTTTGATACGAAGTCTTCCACATAGCCCTACTTTCACCTCAACTGGCACATCTCATGAGGGGGGGGGGGCTAAGGCATAAAAGAAACCCTATACAACAGGATATTCAGCTCTAGTCGTGTGACCTCAATTGGCGTTTTTAAAAACAAGAAAATGTATAGCATGCAAGTACACAAAATAGGGAGAAAGCTGGGGACTTTTTGCAATAACGGAGGAAATTTTGGATATTCGCTTCAATTGGCAATAGTGTTCCTAGTCTTGAGATAGGATCAACATGCTAATTTAAAGAATTTGCCAGTTAGTCAAAGATTTATCTGCACTCAGTTTAGGAAACCTACACAGAATACATAAAGATTAGTTATCCAATTCTTTATTGACTAGAAACTGACTAAGTTGATTGGATTGATACAACCATTTGTTTATGCACAAAAATGGTCAGTTTCTAAGTTGACTTTGTTTTGAAAGAAAATGAAGCATCAGGTTTATAACTATAGGGTTTATAGGATGAGGAATAAAGTTTACATAAATGACTGAATTAGTTCAATGGGTATTGAAAAAAATGAAGAGGTAAGGAAGGTGCAGAATTCTGGAATGCTATTCTTTGGCTTGAACCAATGTTCCTATTTTTACAGGTGTAAATAGTGAAAGTTTCATAATTGGTGTTTTATGTTAAATTTTGCAACCATGCACTTCAAGGGGCAGAGATAAGTGAACCTCTCAACAATAGTAAATGATTGTCCCTTTCTTTCCATTTGGACAGTGACAGAAACCAAATCTACAGATTTGATACAGTATTTGAGTTTTGGCTAGTGTCATTTACAAAACCAAATGTACCTATATTCTATTTGAACATTGTTTCATGTTGATTTCTGGTATGGTGGACCAGAATTTCAAAAAGGTACTCCAAACTTGTTTACAAGATATTCTGAACACTAGTTTCTAGACGTGCTTTTCTATATCCTGTATGAATTTAATCCAAAGTATGTAAAATTCCAAAGGACCAAACCTCATGGTCACAAGTTACAGTTATTACCAACATTCAACATTGGCCAAAGTTCCAGGTGTTCTTGTAATTGATACAATGAGTGAGGGACTATATATATGTATAGGTTAATCCCTGCACTTTTCTTCAGGCCATCAATGAAAATTGACAAAACTTATTTCATGACCAATGGCAAAATTTTGTAATAGATCAATATCCTCTAAGAGTATTTGTAAGAAAATTTGTGCTGTAATCACCGATTAAATTTGCCAGGGTCAAAATTTGGCAAAGATTAAAATCTGAAGTCATCTGCACTGAAGAGATGTAGCCATAACTTTTCAAACCTTTGATTTCAGGTTTAAAAGTGAAGAGGAGGCCATCAAGATCGCCAATTCTACGAATTTTGGACTTGCAGGTATGTAGTTGCCTTTGATTATTCTGGGCAAATATCAAGGAAAAGGATTTACATTTAACTTTTACACCAATTAAGTTTCACAAATGCTGATACTAAGTTAAGTTATTTCCCCAAGCACAAGGTTAACCAAATTGGTGCAGGCCGAGGTGAAGAGGTATGCTTTCGAAAATTTTTGAATTAAAGATTTAATACATGAATTGTGCCATTAAAAGTGAATGTTCTGAATCATGTGTACAATAAAACTTGTCCTACATTCAAGTTGGAAAAAAAATATGGAAATACAAATAATTATTGGATTTCAATAACATCTCATTTCAGCGGTAAAATTAATTTCCTTATATGGAGAAAAATTTGAAAATTAGTTGCACTGAATATGAATACTCTTACCTTTAATTTCATTAAAGATTTCAGAAAAATTCACTTTAGAAGTAAAATAAAGGGACGGACCTGGTGAATCACTCAATAGAATGTCACATGACCAAGGTCTTTTAGCAGCTTACTGTGCTGGGTGCTCCATTAATAGATTTGAGAAAAAGGAGTGATCAATGAATGAATAGATTTTATTGGTTAGTGATCACTTGAGTCTGAATTTAAAAAAGAAAAAACCCATTAATGCTGTCCTACACAAAGGGACCAATTCAGTATAAACTCACATAACACCCCTCTCCTCCCTAAAATAGGAGGTTGGGTAAATAGACTTTTGCAGACATAGGAGTAAGTGTTTGAATTTTCAGCTCTAGCTTCGATGTGTGCTCTGTACATCCAATACATACATTGGCCTGCAGGGCCAACTTGAAAACTGAAGAAACCTATGTTGACAGCTCTGGTAACGGTTTACAAAATGTACTAATTGAAATTTTAAAAACCTGCGATTCGAGTAATCGCCCAAGAACTAAATTACCAAAGATTCAGTTTGTCAAAGCATATTTAAATATTTTAACATTTGCTTCAGTTTTTACTTCTAGGCAAGAAGTGTTATCAATTTTGAATAATTAAAATGACCTTGATTAATTGCTCATTGGAAGGTAAAATTTAACATGTATCAAAGCCTGTAATTTGCCATCATGCAAATTATGATACAATATTGATTGTGGTTCAACTTATGACCTGCTGTTGATGAAAATTTGCCTTTATAGCTTATTCAATTTGCAAGAGATTTACTTTTAGATGCTGTTGAATACAGGATCAACAGTTGTAATATGCAAGAAAAAAAAAAAAAAGTAGTGGCTGGATAAATATACAAAGAGGCTCCATGGATCTGGCAGTCCTTTACTTGGACATAAGCAACAAAGTGGTATTGTGAGGTACTGCTGGAATACTCTGGATTAGTGGTAATGATGCTTTGGCCTCATGCATGCCTGACTCCTGGGTCATCATCTGATGAAGGCTTTAGTTGCACTGTTTTTGCAGCAGCATTATAAATTCATTTGACTAATTTTGGTAGTTTACAAAGGAACCTGCTAACAGCTTGGAATTTTCTTACAGTTGAGCCATCATGTAGAGAATCTAATGACTTAGTCTTAAATGTTATATAGCCTGCTAAAAGGTTCAGGTTTCCAGAGAAACCCGAAAGTTATTTTAGAGTTTTTAGCACATTGGTAACTTTTGAATGAGGAAGATCACCTTTGAGCAAGATTATAACTTTGTTAAACAAGCCTGCCTTGTAATATCGTCACCCTCTAGAAATTGAATTATCTTTTTTGCAGGTTACTTTTATTCTCAAGACCTGGCGCAAATTTGGCGTGTTGCTGAGAAACTAGATGTTGGACTTGTTGGTGCTAATGAGGGTCTGATCTCAGCAACAGAAGTTCCTTTTGGAGGTGTTAAACAATCTGGCCTTGGACGAGAAGGTGGAAAGTTTGGGGTTGATGAATATCTTGAAGTTAAATATATCTGTATGGGTGGAATATGAAACATTCCAAAATTTTTAATAAATGTTTTATATCAAAGAGTTAAAAATGTAAATGCAAATTAAGCTGAGATACAATCTGCTGGAATTGAGTTCTCATACTAATCATTTCAATGTGCCAATTTAGACAACTTGTCTGGAACAGCGTAAGGAACAATCATGGAAGTGTATATTGCACAGTTGTTTGAATACCTCTTTCCCACTATTTGGCAATAAAATTTTATTTTGGAAGTGATGAATCAATAGATTTTTTCCATACAAGTTCATAAAAAGGTACTCTATTCTGATCTGCATCTGGCTACATTACAGACCTGGATGTGGTTCACAAGTTCCAAATATTTGTTACAACTTCTGGAACAGATTCCACTTCAGAATCATGAAGCCACCCACTGGGTGGGGGGGGGGATTAATATTTGCTGTTATATGGAAAATGGCTGCTTTGAAATTATAGACAGTAGAGAGTCATTAAAAATTGGTTATTTTTCCTTTTATCCAGCCGAAGAATTTAAGATAGAAATTTGAGCTTATGATTCAGTTTAGAATTGAGTAAATTCTTGCCATCTATTTGGGTTTCAAACTTAATCCAGTTGGCTATAATGAAGTATCAAACATTAAAAGAGTTTTGGGGACAATTGAACTCATTCTTTGTGTTTTGCTTCTACCTTAAGTGTACCATCTATTTGTAAGGGGGGGGCTCTTTTTCTGGTAATGACAACAAAAAATTGATAGCACACAATTCTTAATGGAGTCCTGGTTCTAGAGTTTCCTAGAAGAAAAAATAAAGTGCATTTGCTATCCAACTAGCAAGAAGCCACCTCAAAGGTTTATGACCTTCAAGAAACCATCAGATTTGTGATTACCAATCACTTGAGAACTTAACGTCAGTGTCCATTTATCCATTTAAGTAAATTTTTCAAGTCCAAATTCCTGGATCTATTGATAAAGGGTTAGAAGCATTATCATTTCTCAAAACTTTTGTCCTGTTTTAAGCTATATTTAATTTTAACAAGTTGAACTATTATCCTCATCCTGACTAGAAAGAATTAACTGATACGAGATATCTCCTGGCATGGAGAGTGGCACAAGAATCTATCCTTTGTGGATTGAATGAAGGATTTGGTCTTAAATTCCTAAAAGGACACCAACTACAACTGACACTTGAAGAGGCCAGAAAGTATGATAGCCAGAACATTGTGACTAAACATACAAGGTAAAGACACTAGTCAGTATAATTCCTTTATAATTCCAGATTTTAAAGTTTTTAGTAGTTTATAATTGTGCGTATACATTTACTTGTAATTTAGAAGTTTAAGCATAACTTATCCAGGAGGGCAAGACGAAAATACTCAAAAGTTTAAGGGGAGGGCAAGCATAGTATTTAGAAAACATTTACTTCTCCAAATCTGACATTTCGGTGTTACCTTTTGCAGGGGGTGCAGTACTAGTTTAAATAGTTTTAATTTTGAAAACTTGAAATAAGTTATATTTTTTGCTCATGATACAAAATAAATTGTCACCTGGTGAATGAAATCTAGTAATGAAGACAAGAGTGAATGACAAATAGTTTAAGAAATATAGCTAGACTACCTGTTGAGTTGTGTAGTGCAATACTTCCATTCATGGATTCAGAGTGAATTAGATATGCAAGATCATATAGGAAGTAAAGCTAACTAGTAGACCAGGTCTAGTTGACAATAGAAACCATCACATGACCAACATCTTTGGCAGCATGCAGTATTGGGGATGATCAATTGAAACATTGGAAGATTATCAATGTACAAGTTACTCACCTTTAGCTGAGCAGTAATCACTAACTTGAATTTTAAAGAAAGTCAAACTAGAGACCAATTTAGGATGAATTAATGGCAATCTGAACCTCAACTACAAAACCTAGGGGAAGGGGGTCAAAAAGGTTTTTGATACAAGTAAAAATTTTTAATTCAGTGCTCTAGCTCAATTGATGTTGATAAATAGGACCAACTTGAAAACCGAAACCTATTTTGACAGTTTTGGATAATTAGGATTCTGCATAAACAGGAACTGGACAGATGAGGTCAGCTAGGAGTTACTTAATTGAAGTTTAGGTTAGAGTGGATTTCCAGTTGTAAAGTATTTGCACCTAAATGGAAAGTGAAGATAAGGATTTCACTGTTACAGACAATTATATTTTAGAGGAAGAGTCGTGATTTTGAGTTATGGGCTTGTATTGAAGCAGTCTTAACACTTTAGGACAACTTCAATTATTTGGCAAACAGTTACGATGTCTGGTTAGTCACTCAATAGAAACCATCAGGCAACCTATGTCTTTTGGCAGCAAGCCATGTTTGGGGTAATCAGAAAAAAAAGGATCAATGAAGAAATTAATAATTGCATTTTGTAGGATAGATCACTAGAAAAGTGAGGAAAAAAATATGCACAAACTAAGGGATAAATATAGCATAAGCTTTGTTATAAAACAACTTCCACTTAGGGAGAAAAGAATTTCAGACATAAGGAGTGAACATTCAAATTTTCAGCCACATGCTCCATTGGTGCATCTTATACAATTGATACTTAGCCAGCAAGCCCAATTTGAACTGAAAGAAACCCATGTTGACAGTTTTGGTTAATGATTAGGAACCCACCAAAACAGGAACTGGAAAGGTCAGCTATAAGTTACTTCATGTATTGACTATGTGGCTAACCAAATGGTCACTACAGGGACTCCAGGAGGAAACATGTTAACAGCATTTCATTTCTACCCCACACTTCATATACATTCCAATCTCTAATTCTAAGTCCTTGACATTGTGGGAAGTGAGGGAGGAAATTGTTGGACATGCTATACTCCACAACTATTCAGTGTGGTTTGTTATTTACAGCTAACATTCTAAAAAAAAAAAAAAAAAAAAAAAAAAAAAAGGTTAAAATTTTACATTTCCAACCGAAGTTATGGCTCGAGATATTACATTTAAAGCCAACTTATCAAATAAAATAACTAGTACTATAATTCATAAATTTATTAAACTAAGTTTATTGGCCAGATTTATGGTAGAGTTGACTGAAAAAAAAATCAGCCACTGCTTCAGTGTCTTTGTCACTACTTGGATACCTGTGAACTAGTATTTTCTGGTTACAACCAACTGTTGCGTATATTTTGTTTGAATTCCAGTATTAACATTGTAAGATCCATTCCCATAACCATGATCAATTTTACTTGTTTGGGTCAAAAACTTGTCAAAGTATCAAATTTAAAAACAAGTCGAGTTTTTCTATATTTATTTTATAGTGAGATTAGTCAGCAGAATTTAATTGGCATGTTGAATCTTTCAAGTGGGTGTGTTTGGAACTAATTTGACAGAAACGCTTAAACATTAGATCCAATAAGTTTTGTTTCAGGAGAAATTAGTTTGGACTATTAAACTAGATCAGTGATTTAATTGAAAATTACCAGCAAGTGAAAATGCAAAGTTCAGACTCCAGTGCACTAAGGCAATCTTGCAGTGCATGTCAAATGCATAGAATAGGCAATGGTTCAGTCATTATGAGTGCTATGCCATTACCCTGGACCGGTTGACTAAAGTTTGAGCAAAATATTCCTACTTCATCCAGAAACATTTAGTGATCAAGAATTAAGGTTGTCATACATCTGTATTTTCTCCAGATGTCTCCTTGAAATCTTCATCTGGTCAGAATTTTTAAATTCTTTAAGAGCCTGCGAAAATGAGTTTCAAGATTATATAGCGGCAAAGCAGATATGTGGGACAGGATGTCTTCGGGAACGTTCTTTTAAAAGTTCAGATTGTGCAACCCTATGAGAAAATTGATTCACCCGAGCGTAGATTGTTTAACGTATGTGGCAAAGGACCGACAGAACTGCAATTTTTGTACCTACACATTCGAATGTTGGTTCCTCCAAAGCCTTGTGCTGCATTTCATTTCCCTAGGAAGCAGTATTTGGAACGTTCACACATTCTCGCAGAAAAAAAAAAAACTTACGCTATCAAAAGAGGCTTAGGTTAAAAGGGTTCAGAAAGTGAGTATTTTCACAAGTGAAAACCAAAGACTGTTACATTTCCGCAGAAGAAATGAGTTTGTATTGAAGCAATCTTAATACATAATACTTCAATTGAGTATTTTACATGGATGAATGCAAGTGATGCAGATTTAGGTAAACTCAGTTACAATACAAGTTTAGTTAATCACTCAATAGAAACAGTCAGGCAAGCAACGTTTTTCGGTAGCAAGATATGTTTGAGGTAATTAGAAAAGTGGATGATCAATGAATAGATCACTTCGCCTTTTGTTGGGCAGAGATCACTGAAGATGAATTTTCAAAAAGCCTACACAAACCAAGGGATAAATTCAGCATGAGCTTCGTTACAGGAGAGAAAAAAAAGTTGACAGATGTACATTTTCAGTCCCCTGAGGCCATTGGTGTAGCCTGTACGCGTGATACAGAGCCAGTCAAACTTGAAAACAAAGATACCCGTGTTGATAATTTTCAATGCGGACTATATCGCGAGGGAGTATTCACATAGTGGGGTGATAAAGGGTCGAGTGATGACAGTACCTAAGAATTAAAAGGATAAATTTGTGGGAAAATTAAACGGGATCACTTGGAAAGACAATCCCAGGAGATTAGTGGCTGCCATTCATGCACACGAAATGGAGTGTCCCCTTCCGTGTGCATGCTCTAGCAAAGCCTATGGAGATCCTGGGATACCCAGTTGTCAGAACCCCTTGATGTAGACCAGAGACCGATACGTAAGGCATCATCCGGCTATAGGAAGGACGTCAGACCGCCATAAGAGTATTCCATGCCCTGGTGTTGGAAGTGTTGTCCGTCTCCTAGACGGATAGCTACCCAAGGCTAGAGAACTCAATCTGTCCTATTTTACCAATTGGGGTGGAGAAGAGATAGATTCATACTTTTCCCAAGAGCATTAGTGCGAAGTGAACATAACCAGCCCCGACCAGAGTTTGAACTCGGGTCGCTGATTCCATTGTCTGCGTTAGCGACTGCACCAATTGCATTTATACATACAGTCAAGGAATATCGATTCGACAAATAACTGAATTACCATGAACTGTTCGAAAGTCAAAAGGTAACATGAAAAGTGTAACATGCTGACTAGCAATGGTATTGCAAAGCAAGAAAGAGCTCGAGCCGCGCTTAGTACCGACGTTTGGCAGATTTTACAAACAATGCTAAGAAGCAGAGTAACGACTGAACTTCATGCTATCCTAAGTTTAAGAGAAGAATGGTTCAAGTAGTTGATAACAGAAATGGTTTTAGTAGGAATTGTAAGAAGCCATTTGTCTGTCATTATGATGTTGAGTGAATACAAATTTACTTCAAGTACTAGCAATAGTGGAGTGATGATTCGTTCAAGTACAGCTGAGATTTTATGTAAAACCAAGGAAGTTAATCTTATTAGATTAAAAAGGTGGTTGAGAAAACTGCATGCCAATGCGATCATTCACTTGGCTGAAATGACCGATTGTAACAAAGAGGTGATACGTCAGAATGTGAAAAATGCATGGTCTAATACATAGGCCAAACTTCTTGCGAGTTCAAAGACTGCTTCGTGAAACACCTTGGCAAATTATTAAGAGAAAAGAGTGCCAAATATTCAACCTTCGAAAGGAGCCGGGCGTAGCTAGAGTATTTGTGGGAGAGGGTAGTACTTCTAGACTATAGCAACGTGTAAGCTTAATCTAAGATTACCGCTCAAATTTACCTTTTATACATTCAGAAGTTTGATATAATTTTAGATCTGAAGCATTATAGCAGTCGCCAACTATATTTGTTGGAGATTAAGGTATGACTTTAAATTCTTGGTATTATGTTGGATTTAAACAGAAGTTTTAATTCTATAGCCAGGAGTCTGTTGCACTATCAATAGATTCTACGTAACTCAACAAGAAGCAAAAAGGATAAGTATTTGGTTGGACATTTTAACTATGACATGGGCACACGGGAGCTCATTGGTTAAGGCAGCAGAGGGCTTAATTTGCTAGAGAGTCGGGGGGGGGGGTCCTTCGGTCCACCTATTTTGTGTTCGGGGGGGGGGCAAGACATTTTGAAAAGAAAATCCATTTGCAGGCAATATATTCGATAATTCGGATAGTTTTGACTATATTTCAGTCATGTTGGTCTTTGGGGGTTGAAGAAAATGGAATAGGGAACTAACGTATTTTTGCAGGGAACGCATGGATTTCGTCGCAGTGAATGTTGTCAATAAGAATTTTTTTAAAATTCGTAATCAAATTCGTAGCCTCTTATGGATAAGATCAAAACGACTAGTTTGTCTCTGCAACGTACTTAATATGAATTTTTAAACTTGTGCATGTGACATACATGTGGTACTATTTTAACTAATAGTATGGTTGGGTAGTGGGGAAACTGTGTGGTCAAGATTTTCGAAATAATGATTGACAAAAAATTAGGTAATGCTACCAAGAACGCTACACCACTTTTAAAGGGATAACTCCCACACCACTCAACGAATATGCGTTGGTTAAGCATTTTCGAAACATCCGGGCCACACACACAAAGAAAAGAAAAAGAAAAAAAAAAAAAAAAAAAAGAAGCAAAGCAAAGCAAAGCAAAGCAAAAACAATTGTCAACCACTTGGGACCAGAAATTTTTTTTTTTGAGTAGCAGCCTATCGCATAACCAGTTTTGGGACAATTTACTGCCATAATTATTGTCTTGAATCACTGTCAGCAATAAGACAAAGGACAAAGTAATTCATCACAAAATATCTCGTCATCCACTTCTAATAGTTCAGATGGTGAAATCGATTTCCTCCTAATCATAAAGTAAATTGACGTTGTTTAAGGGAAGAGCGGTAGCTTTAGTTTGGAAGATTTAAAAAAGATCAACCTCCCAACGAAGAAAATAGGACAGAAGCAGGCTTTCTTGATAGTTGTTTGGAATAGGTGAGATTAAACTCGTCTCTATTTTTAAATTCAAACGTGCCCTAAAGACATACTTTTAATATGGCCACTTCATTCGAAATTGGTAATATCCAAATGGCACTGGCATGTTTAATCTCACCTATTCCAAACAATCCTTGCTTTTTCCTGTCATAAGCTGTTTCTTTAAAAATAAAGGAAGCTATCAACAACTTTTATTTCATGATCTGTATTCTTTTTTGTCTCCATAAACTCTAAAATCTTCCTCAACATAATGTGTAAGGAATGTCCCAAGGCAAAACTTTTACACTTCCTGTTAATCAACCAATTTTTTTTTAATTGGTCTGGTTTCTATCACGCGTACATGCTGCACCAACGGAGTTCGAGGACTGAAGAATTCACTCCCTATTATATCAAGAGAAAACTTAAACTCCTCCCTTAGATAGGTCTTCGGTGGAAGAGTTCAATTAACAAAGCAAGTTTTTTGAAAATTCAGACTTTTCAGTGATCATTTCCGAGTCCGGAAACCGGGCCGTTTTCTGATGTTCTCTGGTGATCTGGGCAATTTGTCCTGTCAAGGAATATATTTCGCCTTACACCCACGCAAGAACAATCCAAGGTGAAAAGATAGCCACTCTCAGAAACGATATCTTCAGACTGTAGTTAGTTGCATTGAACTGTGAGTCGACAGGTTAAGAGTTGACCTTGCTTCAGCGTGTCAGTTTAGAGACCGATAGCTGAAGATCAAAAGGTATAGTTGTGAAGAGAAAAATCCAAGCGCAAACATTCGGTGGCAGAATGCACGATTACAGAGGTTTATGCCGAATTGATGCCGTGATGATAAAAATAATGCAATCCTGTTTGGGGCGTCTCTTTGAAAACCTCTGTCGCTACTATTTATTACGTTACTGTCGTTCGTGTGTGACTCTTCCTTGAACAGTTTATAAGGCAATCTCATTTAACCTCGCCTCTTCCGCTAATTCATTACGCTACTTAGTGTTCTAAGTGTCCAGCAAGACTATTGTCGCGTGAAGCCATAATATTCCAGACCAAAAACTTTCTCAAAAGAGATCTCGGCTGTATATTCCGCTGTCCGCAGTCAAGTCATGGATCAAGCCTCCGTTAAACAGCTACCTGGGGATATAGGTATACGCGAAGTTGCTTGCAAGGCTTTACCAATTTTAGACAAGCTTTTTTTCTTCATCTTATTGTAGATTTTTATCACAACGTTCAAGATCAACATACTCTCCTTGCCGCAACAGCAAGCAGCTGCAGACATGGGCGCCTGCTAGGGACGGGTATTTGCACGCCCTTTAAGACACTAAAATAATTCGCTGGTGCTTTCTCCATAGTCTCAGGTCATGTGTCCCCGCCAACGGTCAAGTGTACCATCTGACACTTGGGTCATAGTGTGGGTCGTACTTACTTACACTACAAATGACATGTGGCATACTTGTATAACAGGGTTGCCACTAATATATATTCCGAGTATACCCTCATCCCCGAATATTCGACTTTTGCTACACCTGGAAAAATGACAGTGGATGCCTGTCCGAAAATCACAGGAAATTTTCCGACCATCTACTTTCAGTACAGTGGGGAGTTATGCCTGAAATACCGAGTATTCGGTAGCTGAACGTGTTCACTTCTGTGTCAGTGTATGTGTGTGTATATATATATATATATATATACATGTAATTTTAAGAGAAGTGAGGGCTATTTTCTTTTAGGGTTCCTTAAGAGAAGATTTCTGGTCATTCGTGACAGTAAACCAAAACTGAGGTCCATGGAAAAAGTGCAGCACTCACCATTTGTAACGTAAACGAGAACCAACCACTAAGATCCAAATGTCAGATAACGCTCTTGACCGTTGACGGAGACGCACTACCTGACCCTGAGGTGACACAGTGGAGCGACCACTAGCAAATGATACTTTTTGTGGGAGCATCAAGTTGAGGTCACAAAACAATTGTACTGTACCATTATCCTTCATTGACTGAGGTTCCAACTCCCTGCGCTCGGTGAGAAGGCCTAATCACGGCTGGGTAGGTATTGCCACCAACCTTTAGCGAACGCCTATGACCATGGGTCGTGTGCCGTATCAGGTAAGTATACGGATTAATCAACACTAAAGAAACCATGTGTCAGTATTACATTTTGCCATTGTTGGGTTTCAAATGAAGACCTTTTTTGTGGCGCTCTCATCTGTAGCCGGTCTCAAAGGGGACTAATTGAAAACGCCCTCGATGAGAGGGCCTCAAAAGCTTTATGAATAGTAGTTCACTTATTACATCTGATAAATCTCACTAAATGTTAGAGAGGGCCCTAAAGGAGCCAACCCATAAGCTACGCATGTCTGTTGCTGTCGGGGTCTTACTTATTCCAACCGAATTAACAGTTTTATTTCAGGAGTTTCTCAGATTGCTAATGTTAGTTTTGATTCCACTATATATTTTCTTGGGCAAGAATAATAGGCATTTGCTTTTGTGGTTTTGTCAAAATCGATTGTTAGAAGAAATATTAGCAATTGTCGGAAAATTGTCACGGTCTGTTTACCTTACATCAGGGGGTCGGTAGCGGCGGATTATCTACCACCCGGGACAATAAGCTGAACTTTCAAAACGGCTCTTCTCCTGACCATGTCCCCACCGCCTGTCCCATCTTTAATAGAATAAAGTGGTTACGTTGAATAACTTATATCGGCGTATTATCTATACTGTACTACATAGAGCACAGTCCTACAAGCATCATTGCATACCACGCAGTTGCAGCAAGGAAGATAGAAACCAAATAAGCATTTTGTACATTTATAGCCGGTGTATGGGTCAGTAGTGACCAGATTAAGATGGAAGATAAGACTAGAGACAAGCGTTACTTAAGATAAAAGCCATTTTAATCAATTTTAGTGACGTCAAGGTAAGGGGATATAATTGTCTTTATAGTATAAATACCATTCATAGTGGTTGTAGAAGCTTTATTAGTTATAAAACTCCTATGCAACACAACCGACCTCTAAAAGTAAGGCTTTTACATCGAAAAGGCGTAATCTAAAGAGACAATGAAGTCAGGTATGGTTGTTTAAGTGTAGAGAGAAAAGTGGACGGGGATCACTAACTCCCATAGAACGAAGTGAGAATGATAGAGCAATCTTGGAGAATGAGGTGATTGAGAGAATGAGCACATTCTAAGCAATAACTCCTCAGTAGGCCTAGCTTGGAATTGAACACCATATGGAAACTTTTCAACAGGAAAGAATAGACATCTGCAGGACAATCAAATCTGCCATTGTCAGTAAAGTAAAATGCTGGAGATATCATTTGAAATACGTGAGCGAATCGGCTGAGGGCGTTGTGAGGATCCAGGGTGTTTTCTGCCCTTGGAAATAGTATTTTCATACACAACACGAATCAATGCATTTTTTTCTTTAAACTAAACTAAGGTCAGCATATCAAAGTGAAAATAAAAATCAGAACCCCCCCCCCACACACACACTCACTTAATAAAATAATTGTTTTTAACATAAACCGAGAGAGAGAGAGAAAACTCAGTTATCTTATACTTTTGTTTAAGAAAAAAATATGAATGACGAGTACACAATATTTCCTTGATTACATTTTTCTCAAACGGGAGGGGGGGGCACACAAATCGTGGGTGACGATCGAGAGACAGATTATTGCAGGAGAATAACGATATCTGGGCAACAACGTAGTAGATATAAAGTGTTGGTTGAGTTTATGCAAATTACAACCTGGCCAGTAAAATTATCCGTCTACTCTGGTCCAGTAGAATGAGCCCAAGCATACATGTAAACGATGTCCCGTAGCAGCGGACTGAGCTGTCTATCCCCATGGGTAAAGGGTTAGGTTTCAAAGTTCCTATTGTGCCAAAGAACTGATTCAGCATGACGTCACGCACGAATGTTTCCACAGCACTTGGTGAAAACGTGACGGTCACGATGCTGTAGTTAGAAGTGTGGGTTTCCTGGTATATTTTCATCGATATTTTACGCTAAATCATTTTTTTACGAACATCATCATCATTATCATCAGTCTTTTAACGTCCGTCGTTGGACACAGACCTTCCCCAGGATTCGCCACCCTTCTCTATCGTGGGGCTTGCGGAGCCAATATTTCCTAAATGTATCTAGTCTGTCTCTCCATCTTGTATTCTACCGGTCTCGGTAGCACATGTGATCTCTGGGGATCCATGTCGTGAGTCGTGATGACCATCGGTTGTCTGCTATTCTTGCAACATGGCCTGACCATTGCCATTTGAGTTCCCCAATGGATTCTATGATGTCTCAGACTCCTGTTTTCTCCCTGATGTACTGTGCTGTCTTGTGATCTCTCCATGTCAGGTTGAGCACGATTCTTTCATATGCACGTTGCACGCTTCCCAGTTTGTGGGTCAGTCTCTTGGTTAGGTTCCATGTGTCTGCTCCATGTGTAAGTCGACTTTCCTGCTTTCGACATTTAGTTCATCTAGCATTAGTTGGAGGTCGTATAGGTTCTCTGCGAAAAGGGCGATGTCTGCAAATCTGAGATTGCGCAGATATTCGCCGTCTATTCTGATCCCTTTACTTTCCTGTCTAGGTTTCTGAAGATCATTTCGAGGCAGGCTGTGAAAAGTTTGGGTGAGCTGATTTCCCCTCGTCTCACCCCTTTTTGGAGCTGAAAGATAATTCGAGTGTTCTAATTTCAAGCTGTGTTTTTTTTGTTTTTGTTTTTTTCTCAACTTTTAAAGGGTGATCGGACGGATAAAATTCCAAGACAAAATATGCAATTAAAAGAGGAGCATAAAGTAATCATCAAATAACGTTGGTATGGATGAAATATACGAATAATTTTCATCATTCGTTATTAATATTATTGCTAAAATTTAACGTAAACCATAAATCATATATTTGAATTCAAATGAATTTAACCTATTTTATGGTATTCAAAAGGTCAAAAATTTTTTTTTTGGGGGGGGGGTATTGTAGTTCAGTATAGTACAAACTGAATGCTATAAATCGGGTTCGGCCACAATATCTCCTAAAACTCAAGGATCCCCTTCAGTTTTCAAAGTTTCGAAACCTCTTTTTTTCACAAGGGGGCTCTGTTTACAAGTCATCGCAGTGGTAAACCCGGCCACAATTTTCCACCCATCGTAATAAATCTACTCTTCAAAGCATGTATCTACCTTCAAGTGAACTGTCAATTATTCTAAAGCTAGCTTGCCTTCGTGGTTGGTTTTCATCTAGTTTTCTAGTAATCCAGTTGGTGATGATTTTTGTGCAAAGTTTGTATATGCAGTTGAGTACATTATAGGCATGTAGTTGAGATCTCTTGGGTTTCCCTTTTTTATTTTTTTAAGCAACTCGATCATGGACCACCTGCATTTGATAAATCAGCTGAAAGAAAAAGTAGCAGAATATAAATTACCACTTGCTGTAGCATTTATCGACTTCAAAAGGCCTTCGACTCAGTGGAAATCCCTAAGATCATGGAGGCCATCACTCGATAAGGTGTAGATCCTGTATATGTCGAAGTGCTGAAACGTATATACAATCACAGCAGCTCCTTTATCAGGCTACATAAAGACTCGGGCCCCTTTCAGCTCCAAAAAGAGGTGAGTAAGTGGGGAAAAAACCCACAACTGATGTCTACAACAAATATATACAGATTTTTCCATTCGGAGTCCATTCACTTCCTTGCAAGACTCAATCATAACGTGTAGCCAACGTTTCCATTTCTCCATATGTTCCTCCTTATCTAGAAAGATGTGCAGGTACAATCTTTCTTTTTCAACATCATATCATGATTTGAGCGATCAACAACAACACAACATTCACGCATATCTCATCAAATTACATCAATTACAACCTTCTAGCACAGTGGTTACAACAACGTACAACGACTGGGAGGGTTTGTTTTCACCCAATGCCTGTTGCTAGGGGCCGTTGCCAAGCCCGACCGAAACCAAGGTGAGAAGACCAGTTCGAATAAATTAGTGTACTGTGAGAAATTAGACTTTACAGAGATCTTTAGTGATTATGTTTTATTTACACAGGGGGGACCTTTTTTTTTTTCTTTTTTTTTTTTCCAAAGTAAAATTTGTTATACAAATCTTTAAAAAAGACCCATTATATAGATATCGGATGTGGACTGATAAAAAAAATAACCAATCACTAAATAGAATACATATTACTACGCTTCTCGTACCGACCAATCAGCGATCGTTTAACAAACAGCATTGATTAGATGAATGGCGGCGTGTGTGAATATCTGGCTACAGTTATCAACACAACAAAGTTGAACATTTTTTTTATTTTTGCTGCTAAGAATTTTATTCAAACCGGCTTTTTGATGGAGATGTGTTCAAAGAGTAAGTATATTCGTTCTTTTTTCCATTTAAAAAATGTCGAATTTCTTTCCTTCAACTTAATGATAAATGATTGTTTACGCTGCAGAAGGTTTCGATAACCCACAGAAACAGTACACACCACCAAAAAAAAAAAATGAAAATCTAAGAAACAACCATTCCCTTATCCTTGCTTTTTTCCTCGCAATAATTATGGTTTATTCATGCTACAAAGAACACTAAGAACATCAAACAGGAGTCGGAGTCGCAAATATATCACCATAATGGTATTGGGTCAGATTTATATGAAAATCCCTTTCATAGTAGAACTCCCTATCAAAAGCAACAGTAAATTAATTCAATTAACAAGTCCAAAAATAACCTATCAGAAAAAAACAAAAACTAGCATCTTACTACATGATTATTAAAAAAATCTTAAACACTGCAAATGCCAACCCATATTGCATCTGTTCGATGAATTTTTGTTGGTAATCTCCATGGTTGATAACTTTATTCATTATGCTTCGGACAATGGCGATTAAAATAGATATAAATAACAATGAACTTAACGATGGTGGTCCCTATTGGAATTCATTGTCTTCTAACTTGCAGGGAGAGTAAAGCAAAGATAAGTAAAGTTACATTCCTCCTAAACTAACTCATGCTCATCATAAATAGATGGAGAACTGGGAAATATTCAGTTGACTCCTAACTCTAATTACTGCATGGTACTGACCGATGTAAGGAACATCGTGTTTTATTTGTTGAAATGATTAAAATTTATCTTATTTCATCAAATCAACAATTATATTGAGAAAAAAAATTAGTTAATACAACAATTGGTGGGGAACGTACAAATTAGTCACAATGTTACACTAGCAGTATTTTGTATTTTCATACAGTATACTTCTATCTCTTTTCAATTTAAAAATATTTTCATCATAAAAAAAGATTAATTGTATCTGAAGAAAATCAGAAGATATTAATAATCCTTCAATTCTTTTTTTTTTTTTTGTATTACAATTAATTAACAATACATATAATAGTAAATTCTTTACTCAAACACGTCTGTTTCTGTCCCGTTTGGGCCTCTTCAGGCGATTGATTATGTATGTTTTAGAAACAAATCTAATTTAGACAGAAACATAAACGTGTTTGTGTAGCAAATCTTCCTTCTATATTTCCAGCTCTACTCTCAACCAACTTTACATATTAAATTGAATGTATTAAGCACTCTATGAAATAAATCCATCACATATCACACATCGCTTTATATGTTGCAAACCTGACTTGTATATATATATATATATATATATATATATATATATATGTGTGTGTGTACACAGTCACAAACCTGATTTGTACTGAATGTAATGCATATATTCAGAACTGATTTTATTCAACTCATACTCATGATATTATTTTTAGTTTGTTTGGGTTTTTTGTTTTTTTTAATTTTATTTTTTACAATTCGATAATTTTCCTAGTATTTATTTATAAAGTGAAAGAATTCGAGAATTCCCTTGAAGCTAAGATTTCTACTTACATTTTTAAAATTCATTTTTTGGAAAACTTTCTTTGTGTGTTATAGCTTATTTTGCAGTGTCATTTAATAACGACAAATAAGAAAATCCAGAAAAAAAACTGATTTCATAAATGGGCCATTACAGATAAGAGGCGCTTCTTTTATTGGACCCAAATCTGTTCCAAATGTTTTTGTTTTTCTTCTTCCAGTTGCACCGGGTGTCGTCAGCTAAACCATATTTAATACTAATTCTTTCTATTGATATCAAAGAAGCAATTGTTACCCTTCCCGTTTTTAAATTGCCACTGTTTCAGTTGCAGAATATCAGTCGCTGATCGCGAACCAATACAAACCCTCTTTTCATTAAATAAAAAAAAAGGTTCACAGGAACGATTGAAACATCTTTTTAGTGAAATTTCTCAGAAATTTGGGCACAATTTAGAAATGGTGGCTCCGATGTTTCATACCCTCATATGGACTCGATGTTTAAAAACTGCATGCAAATAAAAAGCCGTAAATACATTAAGATTATATTGCTTTAAATAAATCAAATTCTTTTTATTTGTGTACTGATTTTGGCATCGGGTGAGCGAGTGTGTGAAACAATAATTGGGAACCACCTTCACTACATCAATTATGCTTGCGTCTTTTCTTGTAAAATAGCAAATCTTTTCTCCCCATTATCAAATTTCCTTCGTGAGCCTTTTTTATTTCCAAAACATATTGTAGTCAAATGGCGACATGGCCAGGGTTTTAAAAAGTACGGGTGTTTTATTACTGTTTCCTCTAAGCATGAAATAAATGAGAGGAAAAGTTTCATTGAATGTGTAGAAGTAATATAAAATACTTCTATATAATGGACTAGGGAAGTTTTGGACATATTAACTGCCTTAAAAAGTTTACGATGTAAAAACTAAGTCACCAACAATTTAGCACGAACAACTTCAAACTAAAACATTAATTGTTCTCATCAATTTTTCACTTACCTATGAAATTAATTCTTATTTTTAAACTGATATACCATCCATTTTTCTTTGATATTTCATATTCTTGTCTTGAAAACAAAACAGACTTTGATGAAAAAGCGTTTTTTTTTTCTCTTGTTCATGAAAAAAAGTTGTCTCTGGCGTTCTTCTTCGTTAGCAGACGATAACATCAGGTGACATGACGTCACATGGCACTTTTTTTTTTTTCTTTTCGTAGCAAACGCGGCTAATTTTCTCGAAGTAGGGGTCGGGACCCCTCTTTGGCCCACTCAAAGATTATTGGGGATTGTAAAAATATTTGGAAATGGCTGAAGTTCCATAGGGTTATGGTTAATTCATCAACGTCTGTTATTCAGTGACTGGAACGGCAGCGATTTTCAAACAGGAAAAGTAACTATAACCATTGAAAAATTGAATTTATTCACTAAAATTTATGTATTAACCTGTTTTTCTTTCATGTACTTTCCACACACTCGGTCACTCAATGTGAGTGAGTTTGTGGATGGAACTTTACAATCGAGACCACCTTCCCTCCATTGAGCCCCCCCTCTCTCCTTCCATCTTTATTCATTTTTTTATTTTTTTAAATTTTTTTTTTAAAGACAAAATTAAGTTTTAATTTGATAGTAACAATTGACATCACCCTCGTAACAGATAAAAATGAGTTTTGGGAACTAGCGAGTGCCTTAGCTGTGACTGTTCATAGAGGCTCCTTGATCCCTGTCTTTTCTCCCATGCACATTCACACTAATGAAAACTACACTATTCAAGGTATTCCTGCATCAAGTGTCTAACACATTGTTGAGGTATGTGCAGGATGTGAGTAACCTTTTCACTGTCTTGACTCTTTCTGCTTGCAATTTGGATAAGAGTGCAACAGATGAAAGTGCAAGGTGCATCCACTCACAATCCACTTTTCAGGAATTTGGTTGTTGTAGATGAGGTGAAGTTCTCACATCAGATGACAGTTCATGGAGGATGCCACATTCCTCATAGGGCAATTGGAATCTCCTTGCTCAATGATTGGGGCCTGTTCAAGTATTGATCAATGGCAACAAGATAATGTGATCCTTTATGAATGAAGGAATCTACACAGATGCAGTGGAAGGGATACAATAGGTGGAGAACTGAGTGAACATCTCAGCATAAAGATTGGATAACGACACATCCTTTGTAAGGAAAAACTCCGTCAACAGTGGAGAGATGACCTTGGAATTGGTAGAGTTCCCAGAGAGGTGGGCGTAGATTGATTCTGGTATGTAGGAAGCCGTTATCTCAGTGTCGCTATTTGTGGCCAGTTTGACTCTATCCCATGTGACGGCCTGTAGTATCCCTAGTTCTGCAATGGTTGCCAATCTTAACTCCTCGTCAATACAGGGTGTTAGTTTGGGTTCAGTATAGTGAATACTGTCTAGGATAGAGCAGTGGATGGTAAAACTTCTGTGCAAGTCACATTGTCTGAGAGGGGCAGTGTTCCGGAGGTTTGTAGTACCTGTCAGGTTGTGTGATATTGCATCAGTGGCCTTGTGTTTCACACCTGGAATGTGCATTGTTTGGAATCTATACAAAAGTGTCTTCATTGTCATTAAAAGAATGGTCTTTGAAGATTTTCAGAAATAGTTTGTGATCTGCTGCAATGATGAGCTTGTCACTGCTCAAGGATTTAGTGCCTTTCCTTCGATCAGTACATATTGGGGACTTGTTTATGTGTGTGAAGCGGCTCCCAACAAGAGTGGTACGCCATCCAACAAAAGGGTATGATCTGGTAATATTGGGATTGTATTCTGGCTCCTCCAAGAAGCACTGCCATTCTTGGACCAATCTGTTGCAAGGCAGGTCGGTTTGGTCTTGTCTTATCCAAGATTCCTACGTCCTCCTCAATCTCACTGATTATCATTGAATTAGATTCTTCAAACAGCTGGTCCAGCTCATCATTACAGGAAAACTTTTTGTTGAGTCTCAGCAGCTGACCGAACAGCAGTATGTTGTATACTGCTGAGCCATTCCACAGCTTGCTAGAAACTCTGAAGATTGTCTGCCCAAAGCAGGGTATCATTGATGCATTTGATCTTGTTAGGTATGTTGGCAACGGTTTCATTGAATTTGCGAGTATACCTATTGCCAGATGCTATGTAATGTTGAAGTACAGCTCTCTACTGATACTGGCCCCATGGGAATTGATAAATGTTGTGAAGTAACTATCATCCTAGTGAAATGGTGCACTGTGGTAACCATTTCAGTGGTCGAACATAGTCTTCTTTTTACTATGCTGTACAGAGCATACTTGGTTGAACGTTCACTGTGTGTGATGAGTTTCTCCTGTAGTATTAGTGTCCAGTGCTTGGAAATCGATGGTTCACCATTCCCATTTGTGCATATGACCATATGATTACACCAAGTGACCAGTTCACCAACAAGAACTGGTTCAATGATCCCCTACTTTGCCTTGATCCAGTCCAGCTTTGATGTCTCCCTACCAGTGAAGTAGGATAGTTTGGCATTTGAAGAGGGCCATCTGTCAATGATAAGGGCTGCTGTTTGCAGGTGTTGAAGCTGTTTGATCCATAGTATTTAATGTGTCATTGCTCTTGGTATGGGCAGTGGTGCTTGGCGAGGCTGTCTTCATATGAGAGAGAGGGGCTTGTCTACAATGGCCCTATTTACAGGAGTAAGAGCATGTTTCCGATCTATTGGTTTGGGTTCAAGCAGTTCCTTTTGCTTGGCATGATGGTATTGACTGTATTTCCTAAACCTTGAGTCTTCAGCAATTTAGTTGCTGAGCGTTTTCCAGTTTTTTTGCTTCGATGAATTTGAAAAATTCTTCAAGTGTCCTGTACTTGTCCATGTAACACAACAGATCTCATTGTATTTTGAAGTCAGCAATTCCTTGTGTCAGGACCTCAATCAGTATTCGGTATTGTAGTTCACTTTGTTAGTACAAGAAGTTGAGTATGTATTTGCATACTCCAGCTTGATTATGAATGCAAACTCCAAAAAATCTGGTTTTATCTTTTTGCATTTCATAGAGTGCGATATAGGCTACCATTGTGGTTTGTTTTTTTTTCTCTAACAGCCAGCATCTTGATAGCAGCTAAAACTTCATTTTCAGGTTTCTTTGTGAAGCTACCACCTGCTGATCATATGAGATCTCTACAGAGCTCTTCATCACAGCACTCAAGGAGCTGGATAACCAAGTCGCTGCCATTGATTCTAGTTGCGTCCTTATAGTCTTGCCAACTAGTTAGGAAATAGAACTAGTCTTCATTAGAATCGGCACTAGAAATGGTCAGGCAGTGAACTCTCTCGATCTTGGCTGTATTGGTTGCTGTCACTATGTACACCTAGAGAAATGCTTTTGCAGTAGCATTACAGCAACACTATTACATCAGTTGCGAAGTACTCACATCCAAGAAACGGGCATTCATGGATTGGTATGTTGTTGAATAGTAGATTCAGTCACTCCAGTATTTAGTTTTCATGCAGCGTATGTCTATCTGAGATTCACTCAATTTTCAATGTCTGGTCACTGGTTAAACTGTATACACAGTTTGGTTTATCACCATTTTACTAAGATGTGTTCATCTCTCAAAATGAACACAGCTGAATCAGGTAAACATAGATCAGTAGTAATATTGTCCACATAGGTTAGCAGTAACATTGTCTAATACGTATAAATGTAAATTACTGAATAAGAAATAATGTTAAATTTCTATACTTATAAATAGATAAATAGATATATCCAATGTTGTTCCTGGCTCTAATATTTTATCTTATGTAATCCCATCCCTAATACCTGATTTAATATTTTTTGTAAACCAAATATAAAAGAATTTAACAGATGGAGTGTAATCCTGTTTCTGATATTTCATTTAAACCGTAGACATTTTTAGTCAGTTTGGGCCTACCATATCTACATCCATAAATGGCTGACACAACTGGTAAAAATAATGTACACAAGATTACTAATGCAGTTTTTTTCATGACTTAGATAAAGATTATTAATCTTTCATGCATTACTCACAGAAGAAATTTATTTAAAAAAATGAAAATGTACACAACAAAATAAAGCTAAGATTCTGCGTTAGTGGCACTTGATATTTCATCTTATGTGTGTTTTCCCTTGATTGTTAGATGTTTATTTAGCTTAGTTTCAATTACTGATCTGCTACAATAATTCTAAAATTAGAAACATTTGTTTTCTCCTCATATTACCATCAAGGAAAAGAAAAGATTTCTGTTTACTTCGTAAAATTTTGGTTATAGCTGGATGCTTGACATCTGAAAATAAAACCTGATTCAGTAAGGGGTTTTTCAATTTTTGTATTTAGCTATTATTTTGAGAGCCAAATTTGATGTTTTGAAAATTGGGTTGCATACTCAAACTGTTGTATTGAGCCTACGGTGTATTTAAAGTTGGTTGTAGTACAGTTAAAGGTACTTAGTATGGATTGCACTTCTTTCATGTACAGCATCTATACTAGTTACCTCCCTATTCTTTGAACCTCATCCAAACCATCACCCATTCAAATGAATCGTTTTCCTCATGATATATATAATTTTTTTTTTTTTTTAATGCTCCAGTTATAAACAATTCAAAAGATAGATACTTTGTGTCAATAAGTCAAATGATAGTATGGAATGGAAAAAAGATTTGTATAAATTTTTTCATAGATTTTACGAATTAAATTTTACAGAGACTTTTTCATGTACCTTGAATAGTGTAAACATGTATGACAAATTAGATTGAAAGCTATTTTAGTGAAAGCCTCTTGTAGTGGTGTAAGGACATAAGTGTTATTGGTTTCATTAAACTGTATGTTTTTCACATAATATGGCCAAGGAGGTACTCCAGAAAAGAGGAGTATTTATGACCATCTGCATATTGTGCCAGCTTTCTGGGGATGATTTTTTATAAACTCATAAACTCGATGACCAATATATTTCTCAGGGCCACTCTTGAAAGAATTCACATTATCCGATGTAACAGTCACTCGGCTGATTCTGTTCCATAGAATAATCACCTTGGTATTCATATAGTAACCTCTTGGCCCTTTTGCTTCTTGCACTTGTAGTTTGATACTGCGTCCTTGGGAATGATGTGCAGTGTGTGAATTTGTCGAGTTTTTATTGTCCTTTGATGATGCAAAATGTCTCAAAGAGACCAGCCTAGGTTTGTCTGTATTTCAGAGTTACTAGGTTCAGCTTTTTGAGTTGGTCTGTATAACTTGGCTGCTGGATTTAGGGGATTGATATTGTGGCTCTGTGTTGCATTCTTTCCACTGCATCTGTACTTGTATCTAGGAGACCATATGACCAAAGCAAATTCCAAATGTGAGCTGGCCTATGATTTGTAGAGTAAAAAGAAACTTTTTGATCCAGTGTTTCTTAATCTTTTTTGACTAGATGTTCCATGTCTACAGCTAAAAAATAAATTTATGCCACCCCTGTCTACAAACTCAAAAATTGGCATCAGTACTCCATTAGACCCCTTGGAAAAATATTTTTTGAAAAAGTTTTTTTGACCTTTTTGGGGTTTTACTTTGACAGCTTTTTTAATAACATCTAGATTCTCCATAATGTAGATGGGTTTTTTTGTTTACTATTTTTTTACTCTATTTGAGATGTTTTTTCAGTGGAAAACTCCAGTGATTTCATAAATAGAATTTATTCTGACCATATTTATTCTTTCATGGAATTTTTTTTACATAAAAATGAATTTTGACACTACAGTTGTTCAATTATTGACTGATGGTGAGTTTTGCTTACATTTACTTTTCTCAATGTTTTCAGAAGTCACTTCTGCCAGGCTACGGTTGAATACTACTCTTCAAAATCTGGTGGAGAAAGACGAAGAAAGGTATATTTATTTTAATTTCAAGCATCAAAACATTCAACTTTTTTAAAGCAATGTTATTTGTAAATATCTAAGTATTTTGTCTAAATCTTTTAAAGGAGACGTTACCTTAGCAAATGTCATTCAGACAATTAAACTCTCTGTTCATGTAACTGATGTTATGACTGGAATGTTTAAAAAAAAAATCAATTCTTCGACCCTTATCCAATGTGTTGTCCATTACTAAAGAGGTGAAAACCTTTATTCCTCTTCTACTGATTGTATACCTGACAAAGACTGAAGAATGGATCAGTCAAAATGATAAATTATGTATATAATATATGTCACATATATATAATTTGTCATATATATATAATTTATATATATATATATATATATATAATGTATTATGTCATATATACATGATATATTTGTTATATATATATAATGTATAATATATTTATGTCATATATGTATATAAAATGTCATATATATATATATTTATATATGTGTGTGTCTTATATGTATATACTCGCGGAATAACTTGTTTATGAGACATAGGTAGTGTCTAAGGTTAAAATCAAGACATATCTAAGTGAATACTGAACTGTGTAATAAACGGGTAACTCCAACACCCAGACTATACCCCTTGACATGTAACCACCAGCATAATTCACATACTACAGAGTTGATAAAAATATAACAAAAGAAAAACTCTTTCCACTATTACAACAACCACTAAAACTTCTATAAACAGGATTCTAAAACATGTACAATCATTCACCTGAAGAGGCCCAAACAGGGCAGAAACATGAATGTGTTTGTGCAGTGAATCTGCTTTCTTATACATATAAGAATCATTGGCCTGATGAGGCCCGGAGAGGGCTGAAACATAAGCATGTTTGTGTAGCGAATCCATTTCCTATTATATTTCCAACTCTATGCTAAAGCAACTTGACTTTTGAAGTATGAAGTTGAATGTATTGAGCAATCTCTAGTAGGACAGAACAGGTTTTGGGTTTTTTTTTTTTCGTTTTTAATTACACTATGCTGTATTGCCTCTAAATGTTTTCAAAATTTCTTTCCTCAGCCTCACACCAAGTGAATGTAACAGTCCTAAAAGCCATGAGGAAACTCCCCATAGGTAAGCAGTCTCTTCTCCCTTTTATTTCATTTATTCATGTGTTATATCTGTATGAATTTATTCATTCATTTCAGGTCTTGATCTTGTTTCTTATGTATTTTTTTTTCACTCAGTAATAGCCCTCCAGACCTTGAGCAAGTCTTTTGTCCTATATTCACACTCATGGTATATCAATGGTTTTGTAAAACCAAAGACACAAACATTTGCATATTATGATACTAAAGCAAAAAAAATATTTTTCAATGTTTGAACATTTGTAAATTTCTGAAAATTTGTACATTTTTTTTTTCTTGAATGACCATTTTGAATAGCTGAAAGTGGCTAGATTTAAGAGAAAGGATATAATTAGTAATGAGTAACATCATGATTAGGAAAATGGTTTTTTGAAAGGTTTTATTTTCATTATTTAGTTGATAACTGATCAATACGTGGTATAATCATACTGTGTGTGATATGCATATATAAATGATACTACTTTTTTCATTAAATTCATTTTCAAATAAAGTGCTGTACTATTTACCATTGCACATGTCAGGTGTTTTCTCTCTGTAATCTTCTATGTGTATTATATATGATATTTTTTGTATTGGTATAAAGAACAGTATCTCTAGGTTGAGAATAACATTATTTGTGAACGTGGATATCTCATCAATACAATGTATGTTTATATTTTTGAAGCCTTTGTATAAGTTTTTGGAGTATATATTATCTAGAAAAAGAATACCCAATTTCAGCCATCTTTGAAAAATCTAGCCATTCTTAACCATTCAAAATAGCCAATAATCCTAGAAAAAGGGTTAGTTCAAGGATTGCCAGTAATCTTTTCTTTTTTGGTTGTTCAATTCAATCTTATGAATGCTATAACTTTATTAACCAGTGTGTGCTTATTAAGCCAAATCATGCAGAAATATCTACAAGATTTCTTGCCTGACTCCAAGAGCAATCTTGTTACATACTAGATTTTTTTTTTCTATTTTTCCACCTTAAACACTAACAATCTTTTTTCTCCCATTAACAAGAGCTAATTAAATTGCATAGCTTTTTTATTTTTCAACAAAACATTGCCTGCTTTGCTTATTAAAATTTTTACCTGCACTAATACACCTGCTTATTTCAAAAACCACTGCAAAGTTTATTCAATTCCAAAGCATCTCCTGTCTTCACACCTTTTATCGGTTGTGTAAGCACTGCACAAATAAATATCAGTGAAAGTTAGATTTACAAGCATTATGGAATTTTATTCTTCTTTTCATTCAGGATAAGTTACTTAACTCTTAAGTATATTAATCGCTTGATGCCACCCTCTGAACATTGGAACTCTTCTGCGAATAGAATTTTGTAAAAAAATTTTCTGAAAGATCAATGGGAGGAAATTTTAATTAGTAGTTATTTCCCTGGAAATTTGACTTGTTGCCTGAATTTAAGAGCTAAATTTCGAAAAGAAAAGATTAAACAAATGTTAAGATCAATATTCATTATGCAGTTGTTAAAATATTTATTCAAAAAATCAGTGAAGAGGAGTAAATCTATTGAAGAAAAAGATTTTCAAAATAGCAATTCTCTTGAAAATATAGGCGAAACCCTTTCCCGTTATATCTTATTTATTTTAGATAACTTGTTCTTATAGAGTAGGCATGGGCAAGTTTGTTGATTGAACTGGCCACATGAAAAATGTTTCATCTTTATTCTGGCCACACATTCACTTAAAAAATGTTGATTGTATTATAGACATTGTATCATAGAAATCGTATTTAATTTCTATTTTAAAAAAATATGAATTACAATTGTTATATCATTGATTTGTGAAGCCCATCTACAGTAATTTTAGCGTGCGAATTATGAAATTAACTTTCTGAGAAAAATTATATAAGATAAATGAATGTTCAGACTGGTTGTGAGCCATAAAAAATTTTGCCACAGGCCAATGGTTGCCTATATGTGTAATAAAGCTAGATCTGATGAGTTTGAGTGCATCAATTCTAATTTCTAAGGCAATGACTGCAGATTTTGAACACGATGAATATAGATCACAATGTATGTGGTAGCCTTGAGGACATTTTCTTCTGTTTCCCCATTATTACTTTTAAGGTCTTTTTATTTTAGTAAGTGATTATTGTAAATCATATACAGTCCAATGATACTGGAAGTGCAGTAAGAATTTTGTCAAACTTACATTATTAACTTGAATATACGCTAAAAGTTATACAAAGGTAACAAGACATGGGAATTCCACAGGTGTTGACAACTGAGATATCATCATTACCTTGCATGTATGTTTTGCATTCAAAGTATTTAATTTTTTAAAGTAATTTATTACTTATGGAATGTATCTTTATTTGTAATAATATGCGAAGGCAAATGAAACTAATACATCTGTTATTATTACTTATACTATACGTTGATATTCCTGTGGTCTACCACTACTGTAACTCTTTCCATTCATATGGAAAAAAACAAAATATTTATACCTGTCTTCTCTGGTGTCAATAAAACTTGTTGATTAATTTATTGTGACATGTTCTTGAGTTTCATTACTCCTTTCCCCCTTTGATGTTTCACCGCTCACAAAGTGAGTAAAGAAGGCGAAGAATCAATTGCTGTCCACTGAAACTATAGTGTAATGGTCATATGTACAAACTAGCTGAATAATAGTATGGATGTTCTAGGAGTTAGAATAATTTGCTCCTGTTAATTTTACTTCAGGAAGAGAAATTAGCTTTAACTAATCAGTTTTGGTCTGTTTATGTTTGGCTAATATTTTCTTTTATATTATCAAAGGCTCAGTATTAGCAAATAGTATTGTTCTTTTTCTTCCATCTAGCATAATATGAAAATATACCTGTACATTTTCTCTTGATTATTTTCTTTATTATTTCTAAAGTGTAAACCTAATTTTTACAGATAAAGTTTGCCACTTTTGTTAAAACTTGATGATGCCACCAAAACAAAAACCAAAGGTATCTAAGCAATCAAATAAAAATAAATCAAAGACCTTGGAAAAGTCTCGCCGAAAGAAGAATAAAGCATTGGGAGAAGAAAAACAGACAAGGAAGGGTCGTCCACCGAAGGACAGTTCCCGAAAGACAAAGAAAAGAGTAACTCACACAAAAGGAGGCAAAAAAGAATTAAATTCAAGGAAAACTTTGCTTACAGCTTTAGGTAGAGCGAGAGAAACTCTCGAAGAAAGGCTTGAAAAGCAAGCAGAGGATGAAACTCACCTGTTGGAAGCTGAGCAGTCGGAAACTGATGAGCAGCGAGAGGGAAAACTTGGACGGACTTCTGAAGGGTTGACTTACACAAGTTCATGCAAAGCTGAGAACCATGACGAGAGGAAGCAGAGTAAAAGGTCAGATTAGCCAGAAGGGTTCTGGCTTCATTGTCGTCGTAGTAGTCATCGGTGTCGTCATGTTGATGTTTTGTGGAGAGAGTTTTGTTGTTTGTTTTTTTTTTTTTTTTTTTTTTTTTTTAATTCAAGATTTTGTTTTATAGCCGTACGTAAGTGATTCAAATCAGAAACCTTTAGTCAAAAATTATGAAATAGTTTTTGTTAAACTTGTCACATGGAGGAATGTTATATTGCTGTAATTTATTAAGGTTGAGATCACTTTTTATATCTGATTTCGTTTGAAAAACAATCTGCAAGTGTGTGTATATATATATATATATATATATATATATATATAGCATCTTCGTTTACAAAGTAAAACAAAAGTTGAAATTTTTTTATAGCTATTGCAATATCCCACTGTACATACATGCATGTTATATGTGGACAAAAACGTGTGTATATATGTACTCCTACAAACTCAATAACGGGTGTTTTTCTTTTAAATCTTATAACTAAATTTACAAAAATGAAGTTTATAATCGTAGAAGTTCTGTAGTCTTCAGATCTCCAGTAGTCCAACCTTTGTTTGATCCAACCTTTGTTTGATCCAACCAAAGTCTAAATGAAAAGTTTTATTGTATTTATATCAATCTTGTTCTTAAAAAATCAGTTAGGTGTATAATAAGTGGGTGATAAGTGTTGAGTTGTTACTTTCTGATTGAACCCTCTTATCATGGACGTGCCGTTTGGGTAGGCAAAGTAGGCACTGCCTACCCTGAGTAGAAATCATAAGGATTATTATTAAATATAGAAAGTGAAAGATTTCCAATTGATCAGTAGATTTGTAACTTGGTGCACTGAATTTAATGTATAATTCAGTAAATAGTTACTACCTCTGTCAAATGATAGTTGTTACAGTTAGTCTATAAATACTAGAAGTAAATGGGACGGAGTTAGTATTATATTCATCAAAGTATAAATCATATGCCTTTCAAATTTAGTATAAAATACTAAAACACTTGCATTTTAAGAATGTACTTAAATTCAACTAATTAACGAATTTTGATAAAACTTTTCGTTCTTATCAATTACTAAACATAAATCTAATCATTAGATGGTTACTTTGTAAAAAAGACATTTTTGTATGCATTAATCACTCCCATATCTAATTTTATGACATCTCAAAGAATCAAAAAGTGTTTATATTGTGAATATTTTGATTTAATTTTCTTTCTAAAAATTATTCTGATAAACATTAATTAATGCCCTAAATCTGAAACATTTGAAACTGCAATATGAATTAAAGTACTGCTTTATTTAGCAACTAATTATACAATGGATTTACAGCATTTGTTGACAATTTATGTTATAAAGTCATAACTACTTACCCTCAGTATGGCAAGTGCCTGTCTATTACCCTTATAACCTATATATAACAAATAGCAAAAATCGCTAAATTCTTAAACTAGGTGGACTATAGGACTTAGACCTGTATTTTAAAATTAGGAGTTTAATTTTTAAATCATATCTTTAAAGCTATAACATATACAGTATTCTTTAATGTCTTCAATTGGAAAAAATTTTTAAAAGATAGAAACTGAATTTCCTGTGCTTACTTGCTACTTGGGGATAATGGTCTGAGTGAAATTACAAGAATAGGCAACTATAGAACTTGAGATGAAAAATATGGTTATCCCTTGTCATTCGTGGGGCTTAGCAGCATCAATGTGAATGCTCTGAATCTGCAAATGATTTTTATGGATCTCCCCCCAGACCCCAACCCCAACCCCAACCTTTTCAGCCCCCAAAATCTATAAATCTTGTACCGTAAACGTTTTTGTAAACAAAAAATTTACCATTCGCATTGAAAATGTACAAATAAACAAATGAATACAGTCAAGTGTACAATAAAATCAAAAGTCAACTATTATTATTTTCTGGTAACTGAAAAACATAAACATAGCTTTAATCTGCTTAAAAATCCTCTGCGAGTACACAAGTATTTTCTATGACTAACTTTGAAAGTTTAATTTTGGTTATAACTGCAAGAAAATAGCAAAGAAGATATTTAATTTTTGAATATGTTTTAAAAGTGTGCAGTGATTGACAGTTTTATTTTTCCTTTTCATGTTATATACCTTCATCTTAATATTTTTTTTGCAACTTCAAAAAGATTATCCAGTGTGAGAAAAGTTGTGATAAAAAAAATGAAAAAAAATTGTCACTAATGATTTACAATAATTCATCTACTAATAAATAAATTTGTTTATCGTACAATGAACAGTCTAAAATACTGTTTGACGAGTGTAAATAGGTTCAAGTTGTCAACCACATGTTTATTTTGTGTTATTAAGAAGAAAGATTGTAGAAAATCATCAACTAAAAATTATTTATGTAGACAAAGATTATTAAGATGCATCTATGATTTCCTAAACTTTTTACATTTTCTTCTTACCGAACAGCATATTTTCTATGATGTATCTTTTCATGTTATTCTGCAAAACTCCCAAGAATATTCCCATTAAATTATTCAAGATTAAAGCCCAAATTATCAAAATGGTGAGTGGAAAATCTGCAAATGGCAAGGGATATCTGTACAGTAAAACATTAGGTTACATGTCTATTGAATATGAGGTCGAATGCAAGAAAGGCAAATAATGCGAACACATCCAATGATCAAAAAGCGAATGCAAAAAAGGCCAATTTATACATATATACACACACGATGCATGCGTATGTGTGCATGTGCCTCACACTATCCTCTTTAATGGCAGAGGTGAAAGAGCAATTTGAATAATGCCAAAGAAGTGATTAAAGGTTTGTTTTTTAACTAATAGTTTTCTGTTGTCTCTGCTTTTTAAAATGGTAAAAAGAAATTGCAATTTCAGTAACATCGGATTACTAGCCAGTTAGAATATTGAAGTCAGTCAAGAAATGGACTTTCAATGACTGGTGAAAAGGCAATTTAAGTGACACCCGAGAAGCAGTTTTAGGGAATGTTACATGGGCATGGTGTGAGGCATGGGTACATATACATATACATGTAGATTCGTGTATGTATCTTTGTGTGTGTGGTTGCATATATGTATAAATTGGCCCTTTTTACATGTATCATTATTGGATGTTTTGTCTTTCAACCATTTGCAATGGACATTATGTCCCCTGACCATTATATTGGACATTTTTGATCAGACGTTTTGATTCAACACCAAAAATGAATAATGGTTGACAATGCTTCATCTGATAAAAATATATATCAAGATGATATCTAGACACCTCAAATGAAATTGATTTCTTTTTCTTCAGAAGTTTTCATGTAAAGATGCTTGCTGCTTTTTGTCTTTATTTCATTCTAACCAAGGTATCTATCTACATTATTATCATTTTACATCTAATGCACAAACTTATGAACTAATCATTAATACCTGTTTGCTTATACACCCACTTTTCCATATGCGCATCACATTAATGCTTAGCAAGCAAGTTTTGTGGGCAAAATATGTTAAATTCTCTGCTTATTGAAATGCCGTAGCACCATGAATGGCCTTTCTGATCAACCAGCCAAGTGGGGTGCAGATTCTTCTCTTTGCTTGTGTGTCTCCTGGTCGCATTCTTTGGGCCACAGCCTTGAAAATTTGCACAAATACACTAGGCGCCGTCTAAAAAAATGTTGGATTTTTTTTCCCCCAAAATTGCTTTTTTGACTAACCAACCAGATGTGTATATTTCTTTCTCTCTCTCTCTCTCTCTCATATATAATATATATATATATATATATATATATATATATATATATATATATATATATATATATATATAAATACTTTTTTTTTTCTTTTTTTTTTAATTTTATTTAGGTAATAGTTCTGGAAATGTGCGGGCTACGGTGGTGCATTCATATGAATATCTAATATATGGACATCTAATCTTAGTATCCTGTTATTTCATAGTGAATCCTTCTATTTTACTGTGCTTCTTTTTGTGGGTCTTCATTACAGTCTATTAGTGTGACCTTTCAATCTAACAGGAATTTGGTCAAAATGTTTTATTCCTATTTGCTATTATTTGTTGAGCTTTGACTGTAATTTAACTACATAACTTCTATAAGATCTGATGATTTAGCCATTAGGCTAATCCAACCTCGTTTGGAACCCGGGGGTCAGACTATAGGACTTTGACTCGCTATAAAAGATTTCACCATTTATAACTATTATGAATAATATTAATCAATAACCTCCAGTAATGACTTATTCTGACAATGGTTAACTTTTGTTGCAGTTAAATGAGGAAAATTTTATGCCAAGACCAATTTTTTAATCGGTCAATAGCCCTTGTAAGAAATTAAGTGACCTGAAGAGAGAGTTGTTTAAGAGATAGACCTTGTTCTTTTTCATTTTTTTTTTTACTTTTAATCGATCCAAAGAAAGATATGATATAGAGAGGGAAATTTTTTTTTTCTTTTATTCCATACGTTATTCCTTTTTTTTTTTCAGATCCATTTTTGAGATAAAAAAAATAGTTAGTACAAGAGAATTATGTAAGCTCCATATATGTATTTATAATTATTGCATTTTGGATGATATTCATTTAGGTTTTGATGCAAACATTATTTTTGTTTCAGACATTTTAACAGGAATTAGCTTGAAAACTCAATTGGAAACAAATGGTCTTATTAAAGATACAAGTCTAGACAAATGCTGTCAAAGAATGTACATACAACATCACAGTTTTCAAACAGTCTGTTCATTTTTTGTTTGATCTAAGGAAACAAGTAAATACACTAAATTTTTTTTATAAAAGCAGAAAGACTTTGAAAATTGCCTGTTTTGAGGTAGCAGAATTTGGTTTTCTCAAGTATATTTTACAATGAGACTGTCATGTAAGCCAGTACATTTTTTATTCAAGGTTTCAGTAATCTAATCTATTTGTCTCAATTTGTAATTTTTTGTGCAGTTGTTTAATCAATACCTATAAAAAAAATAGATGGGGAGGGTTGAAATAGCTTTCTTTGCTTCGATTTTCAAGACAGAAAAAGTCTTTTTTGCTCACTACATCATTCTTAACGTACATTATAACGCTTTTTGGTGATTGATGAAATATTTACTGTTGGAAAAGTTCCAAGATTAATATGGATCTGGGATATGTCATTACTATTGAAGTATATAAATAGGTAAAATTAAATATTTACTTTATTATTTCAATGCATATTACATGTTTTTCTATCTTTATATATAGAATTTCATGGCATATTACGTTGTTCTTTCTGAAATTGTATAAATCTTTTGAATAAAATCCTATGTTTGTAAATGCATGAATCATTTGAGCTGAGGATTAGTTATTTTGAAAGACTTTCGCTGCAGAATTAAATTTCAGTGTCATTTCCAAAATGATGACGGTCATCTGCCAAAAAGTAGGAAAGTATTTCATACCCAGCCCTGAAACTTAGTTTTGATTTGTTAAATCCTTTTTATTATGAGACCATTTTAACTGGTCTTTGAATATGACTACTGAAATGTTCTTGTCTAATTCATTTTTACAGTTGACTTTCACACTTTTAATGCTACTTGTTTTTCACACCCACACTCTTTTATGCTACCTATTTTTTTATGACCATCAGTGAGCCGGGGCAGGGGGAAACAAGGTCTTATTGCTACAGCAGATAAGTATAGGAAGTAAAAGTACTGCTAAGAAAACCAAGATCTTTGTATTTCAGGGCTATGGTGTTTGTCTGCTTTCCACAATTATTGGAAATAGAATTACGTATGTATACATAGGCTTATCGCAGCAAATGAGTTTCAAGAAACACAATAAGATTGTATTATTATGACGGACGATTTTTTTTTTTTTTTTCCCATAGAATATTCAAACTTCTGTAAATAAGAGTGTAAAGGTGGCCAGATTTTGCTAACATTGAAAGTATTATGCAAATGAGTAAAGTATCATGAATATTTATCCATTGAATATATTTTTCAAATATAATAAAAACTTTTTCAGGCTGGAACAGGTTTCTGAATTTGAATAATGTGAATATTTTCCTTAGCTTTTTTGTTATTATTCACTTACAGCATCAATTTTTACTTGCCTTTTACCTATTATTTTTTGTTTGTTTGCTTTTTTTTTTTTTAATCACCGCTACCCACAACAGACCGGTTTAATCACTTTTGCTGGGTTTAGGTTTCCCATGTGTTCTGACATTTGTCTATGTCTGTCTGTCTGTCTATCAATCTGATCTTCACCCAGCCCTATTATTTCAATGTAGAAACTTGAAATTTTGCACACACACTCCCCTCAATGAATAGGGAAAATGTTATGGATTTTTTTTTTTTTTTTTCTTCTAAATTTTCTCCCTTAAATGGGTTTTTATTACGAGGTTCAATTTATAATAAAAGTTTATGCTAAATTGGTCCCTTAGTTTATGGCCAGCAGCATTCATGCATGATTTTTTCAAAAGAGCAAAGAAGTAATTTATTCATTGATCAATCCTTTCTCTAGATTCTAATCACCTTATTGAGTGACTAACCAGACCTGTATTTTTTTAATCATGAATTTATGGTTCAAACCATACTGGTAGTATTTTCATGAAAGTAACCTAATTTTACTACCACCACTGCTTAAGTGAAAAGCAGAATATATGGGTGGCGGTGATTCATAATTTCCCTTGGAATGCTAGCTGTTTTTTAATTTAGCTCTCATTGTTTTGTTGTTTCCCTTTTTCTTTTTTTTTAATTTTTGTTTCTGTTGTTGCTTTTTTTTATCTTTTTTTTTTTTTTGTAAATTGTATTTTTCATGTTGGTTTCTTAACGTAATATTTGTCGCATGTATGTAAATAATGATGTTAAGAATGTTTCTTTTGGCAGTGAGTTTTTCTTCTCTTTCTAGGATCTGCAGTATTTCATTATTTATTCAAGTCTTTGTGAAACATTTGTGAATAATAAATCTACTTGGCTTTATTTAACATTTCTCTCTCTATTTTGCTTTCTGAAATTAGTGTAAATCTTTTGGGAGTAACTTCTATTCATAAATGATTTTGATAACAATGATCACTTAATGATATCATCCGTAATTATAATAAGAAGCTTCCTCTGTATTGGAAGTAACCAATTCTTTTTTTCAAATGACTAATAATTTTTGATTCATTTTAAATAAAGTGGTTAGGACTGACTATATATTTAAATATCTATATTATATCAATTTTTTATGATATTAACAACTTTATTTCTCGTGTTACCGAATTCATTGTTTTTATGTAAATTGCTCTAATTTCTATATCCTCTGCCAGTGGTCCCCCAATGACAGGGCTGTAGACTGGTACCAGGCCACAAAGCATGTGCTACTTGGCTGCAAGGAAGGGATATTAAGCAGCTGCACCTGTCCTCATTCCTTCCCACATTTCCATCTCAAAATATATTTGACTTATGCTTCAAACCAACTCTGAAACTTAAATGAGTTAGACAAAAACATTTCAGTATTCAATAAACAAAACTTAATTTGAAAAAACATTAATTTGAGCATTTTCCCTCTGCAACTCAAGTAGACATGAATTAGATAAACCCTTCTAGAAATTGAATTGAATGTATTCGCCTCTTATAAGTGCCATAGTTGACTTGTCACCTATATTCCAACCTTGAGAACCCCCCTCCTCCAGCCAGTCCACAAGAATATTGTCAATATTAAACTGGTCCACGATGTGAAAAAGGTCAGGGACCCTTGATCTGAAGGACCCTGTCTCAGAATGATCATAATAAGCAGCTTCCTCTGTATTATGATAAAATCTTGTTATTAGTTGAATGTAAAATTAGCCTTGTAGAAAAATCTGTGTTTGTGTGTATTAATTTATCAGTTGCAAATGATCATATTGGATGTGCATATTTCCAATTTATTTTTAACAATCAGTTTATAAAATGCTTCACACAAACTTGATTTTCATGTCTTAGTTCCTAGGAGACTTGAACATTTTTTGCTATAGTGGAGATGTGAATAATTCAATTTTATACTGAGCTATGCAACCTATATTTCTGTTACTGCCTTTGTCTTCATATCCAGGCCTCAAAATGTATAACAGAAAATGATGATCTTTTCTCAATTTCCTAATTGCATATGGTTAATTGGCTAGAGTGAGCAATCACAAGGAACAAACTAATGAATCTATATCAAAAATGAATAATCTTTTTTTCTTTTTCTTTTTTTTTTTGCTACTTGTTTAAATGATGTGCTTTCATATATGTATATAATGTTAATAGGCCGATGACTATAAAGCTGTGAGATACCAACCAAGAACCAGACCAACCTATCTTGAATGCATATCAGCATTTATTTACATGTATATACAAGTTTCATTAAATTGACTAGATTATAAAGATTATTAGGGGTATCGCCAGGGGGATCCTAACCCCTCTGTCAGGGGAGACCAAGAATCTGCCAGGGGAAAATCTGTAAAAATATTTGTAAAAAATCTTGAAATCACAAATAATCATAATCTCAACATGAAGATTGTGTACCACAACCTTTACATTTTATTTCGTTAATGAGGTCTAGTTTTTCCTCTCTTTAGCCAAGGTAGACATCAGATTTAGAGGATTATTAGCTCTATTCAAATTAGAATTACCCCCTCTGCGTTACCAGTTTCACTTCAATTTCTCTTTCAATTTCCAAGGATTTTCACAAATATTCTCAGTAATTTCAATAAATGCATATTTTTCTGTAAGAGTCAGTGTTGAATTAGAAACCTAATTGCTGTTATCGTTATGGCGAAGGCCTTTCACTCTTTCACTACAAAGTTATTTGAACTTGTTCAGCATCTGGTGCGTGGTCATCACTCATCTTTATTTGCCATGATAAACAAAAATGCAAGGCCAGAAATACTCTCTGATTTCAAAAGCCGGTGAGAATCTCCCAACTAAGAACATAGAAAAAAAACAAATGTCATCAGATAGAACATGTTTTGCATTATATTTTGATACCACACAGGAGTTTATTATTATATTTGAACACTTGGAAATTCGGGATGAAAGTTTTTGAATTGATTTCTTGAATATTTTGGTGATGTGAGATTTATATGAAATTGGAAGTTGTTTTCTCTATCTCCAGTTGGTATTGTGACAATATTTAAGGCATTTTATTTTGTGCGCAGAGTAAAAACAGTCCAAGTGTGTTTTGGCAGCTGTGTAAGCATTGAACTGAAAATCACTGTGAAATTCATTCAAGGTCAACTGATGACAAATAGGGTGCCAACAGATCCAGAGCTGGATATTCTTTATTGTAGCTTGTATCAAAGGCCAAAATGTCAGTGGCTAAATGGGCACCTCACCTTACACAAATACACTTTTTGCAAGATTGATATTCTTACTTATGTGAGGACTTTATATATTCCGTCTCTATAATCTTATCTGTGAAAAGAGAAAGAAAACAAAAAGAATTATTGTCGTACAAAACATCCACTTCTTTCGAATCAATCAGAAATTCTACATATTTCAATAATCTCATTGATTGATAGGTGTGCAGGTTAATCCGTAATTTTGAACTGTTTGAATATCAATAATAGATATGCTTCATTAAAACACTGTCTTCTTTTTGGTGTTGACTTCTTCAAATGTCCAGGAATATTTCAACTCCTATCAATATCTGCATTTTTTTTTATTTTTTTTTTTTTTTTTTTTGTGAATGAATAGAAATGTTGCATAATACTCTGACTTGTGTTTGTTCTTTCTTTTTCTATCTTTGAGAAATATCTTGTATGATCCAAAATTGTTTTTTCTGCAAAATATTCAGTTTCAACCTTTAAGTAAGTTGCTTCCATTAGGCCCTTTTTTTTTTTTTTTTTTTTAATCTGATGATCCAGTTTGGATTGGGAATACCAGAAAGAAAATACTTTGTCAAAGTTATGGAATGCCTTCAGTTTCTTGTTAGACAAGGGTTGGCGTTTCAAGGAGATACGTCTTTGAAAGATGACAATTTTACCCTGTTAATGAAATTACGGGCAAAGCATAATTCAAACACTCATCTGGATTTATCAAAACGAATTGTTGACAATCATAGCAAACTAAATTTTAAAAAAAACAGTTATTGGAGATAAGAGAAAAGAATTTCTCTCATTTTATGTATGCTAAATACACTACTAGCATTGCTAACAAGGAGCAACTTTCCTTATGTATTCGCTCAGTTATTCAGTTCCTTTGTGTCTTTTCTCAGTTTTTAAGAACTGACGGATTGAAAAAGTTTCTGCAATAAAAGATGTGCTATTTCAAATGTAGTCTTCATTGTTCAACTCCCAGAGGCAAATATATAATGGGACAATCAACAATCAAGTGCTGCTTCCCAAATTCTAACTATCCATCCAAGAGCCTTAGTCAACCATTGCCATAGGCATTCTTCAAGTTTATCAGTGAAAAGATATCACATTCGAATGTAAAATCTTTGGTAATACAATGGGAACAAGATGAAATATGCCTTCTTGTTCAGTTTCCTCCAAAACGTGAAAAAATGCTTTGTTCCATCCAAGAAATCATTGAAAAAGATGATACCGAGGAATATGCACACAACAAGGTGTGCTTGCTTGACTTTGGACTATTTGTACTTCATGTTTTTAAGAAAATAATTGTTGTTTATAATCGACTGTCAGATTTGTAGGACAATGGATGTTGAAGCAAGAATCGTGGAGTGCAGTTCATAAATCCGGAGATTTTCCTTTTATTTTGGTTTTTCACTCGAACAGAAGTTATATTCATCAAGAAATAACTTGTCCAAAACTTTTCAAAGTGAGAAGATGGCAAATATTAATGGAAAATTGCTTGCTAACCTGACTACTCTGACATTTGAAGGGGGTGCGAAGTGATGCTTTCTTCAAATTGTTCTTTGAAAATGCAGGTGCAAAATTTAACCAATACCCATCGGTGGAAGAGCCCTCTATGCCAAGAAAGAGAAACGGGTCAAATTATTCAATGATTGAACTTGTTAATGGCTGCGAAGGTGCTTCTGCTTGCCATCCTACAAGAGTTGACGATCACTACCTAGGAATTCACTTTGAAGTTATAGATTTGGTCTGTTCAATAAAAGTAAGATTTGGCTAACCCAGTTTCAAAACTTATGCAATGTTGAAAACCTTCTCCTCAGTGCCATTCATTGCAAGCAATATGTTGATCAGCTGAATCACCTAGCAGAGATCTGTGGAAATGATCTCAATATTAATGTCTTGGAAACGGAATTTCAGGTCTTGAAAACAATATTCTCAAGGCATCAATACAGTTTGTTTCAATGACACCCATGAGCAGTTGAAAGAGCTACGAAAAGTTATTCATCCCAAACACTATTCTGATGTGTAAATACTACTTGCCAATCCTACCACGACTGCATGACTGGAGCAATCATTCCCACTGGCACATAGGATTAAGACATGGTTATGATCAAGTATGTCACAGTAGAGGTTCAATTCTCAGTCTATGTTGAGCAGCTATAAGGAATCAATGGATGATCTTGACCTTTTGAAAGTTGGGAAATGATTTGGTTGCACTTCATGAGAACTGATTCTCCCCATTTGGTAAATGAAATAAATCTGACTTTCAAATCTGATGACAGAAATTTATATTGTAGTTTCATTTTTTTTTTTTCTGATAAAAAGCAATTTACATTGAAAAATTGCAGTCAGAAATCAAAGGGTATTATAAACATGATGCAATTCACCATGTTTGAAATACCTTTGATTTCTCGTATTTATGACTGTCAAAACATAACTAAATAATGTCCCTTGGATGTAGTTTCCGGCAATCTAGAGGCATTAATTTTTTCAAATTTTCACTTAGGCACCAATCACGAGGGCACTTATGACAAGCACTAACTTTGTGTCTCTCCACTTTTAAAACCACATCATGGGCCCCTACACACTTTTAGTCAACAGTACATACTTTGAAATAGTGTTGCCCAGTTATCTTTCACCATAGATACTGGGGGGGGGAGTACCTAATTAATTCTCTCTGTTATCATCTTCCATAAAATTAATCTTTTGATGAAAAAAAAAGTGTTTTCAATTGTAATTTTAGCACCCATGAAATTCAAAATTACCCTGGGGAGCACGCTTACAGACCCTTCCTCCAACTGGTTTAGCCCCCCCCCCCTCCCCGTCAGACAAAACCTGACAATGCCCCTGCTTGTCTATCATATTTAATGAAACTCGTATAAATGAAGGATTGCTGCCCAATTATACTTCATATGTTCATATGTACCTATAAAAAAAATCTGTTGTTATAAAGGATTATATTTCTATACATCGTAAGTGTATGGACGTTCCTGTTTTGATATCTTTGTCTCTTTTGTAGATTGCCATCCCCACAACAATCACCTAAGAAGGCTGGTTTTTCAAAAGTTAGCAGGAAAAGAAAGAGAAAAGAAGATTCTTCTGGTTCTGATGTTGGCCAGTATCACTGTGAGTTAAATGTTGTTATGAATTGGTCTTTGAATTTCTATTTCAATAAGAATAATATTAGGTTTGTAAGGTCAACCTACTGAGGCTATGTTGTTTATTATTTAGTTTCAAATTCATACTTGAACATTCAGTGTCCGAGATTTCTTTTAAGATTTGATTTGAATTTGTTTAATTTTAGAGAAGTTATTTATATGTCAGGGAGCCAGATTTAGGGCTGTTAGTTACATTAGCCCCCTAACATATAAATAACCGGAATTGATCTAAGATAAATCCTGGTAAGTAGTGTGTTTGTTGTTTAAGCACAAAAACAAGGTTAGTACACAGTTAGTTGAATCGTTAACAAAACGAAGAAATAAGAGCAAACAAAGAAGTAAACAACAGTGCCAGGTTTAATTCATGAGTGAATTAAAGTAAACGAGGACCGGAGTTTCTGCCGACACAGATATGTGGAGGGATCTACCAGGATAAAAATGTAGAGATAGGAAGAATGAAGGGAAAGGAATGTGATTAAGTAAATGTGAATCTATAGAATGTCCGTCAGTATGGTCATCCTAGTTGTAGCCACTAAGAAGTTATCTTAAGAAGTCCGACCTAACTACGATGAGAGTGCTTAGCTTAGATAGGATAGTTAGTATAGTTTTTATATACACTTTGTTCTTACACACGCATCATCACATATTCATCTCAAGAATATATCCTAACTAAAGAGAGAGGAGAAGAGGCGAGCTTACCTCGAGGCTGTGGGATGAAAATCAGCTATCTGATTGGCAGTCCTGTGTGACATCAAAAAGGGGAACAAGGAATTTACCATTTCTACAGAGATATAGGGGTTAGAAGTAGATCCTTTCCGAAGGGCAGATAACTCCGTACATGTATAATTTTCTTTAGCTGGAAAAGTGGGCACTACTCTGCCTTACTGTGATTTGAAATCATGACCACGTGATTGGTGGGTGGCTCTCTTACCAAGTGAACCAAACTAACAAGTTTTAGATATTTACAAATTCATTTATCATATTATTCAATACATGAGTAACAATTATTATCTTCAGTCAGAATAGAATTAGAAGTGGGGTTTGACCCTGCAACAGCTTGATTTGTTTTTAAACTTGTTCAATTTTGCTTTTTTTTTCTTCAGAGGTGTCCTTGCCTCTATAATAAGAGGTTCTGTCAATTTGTCTTTCTGTCTGTAGGTCGGTCCCTATATTGTTTCTTGGCTGTTTTAAGTCAGATTCACTCAAAACTTGATAGAATTGTGCTTCTTGATAAGATGCTTCTTACCAATAATTATCTTTTACTCAGTCACATGATTAGGCAGTAATGGCATTTGAATTTTACAGTGGACACCTGATTGAACTTTGGGTTCTTAACTATAAATAAATAATGGAAATGGAACAAGTCACAATATATTGTATACATAGAAGATGACTGGCTTTCTCAGTTTGTCTATGAGACAAAATTTCTGATGATATAACAATACATAATCCACAGAAACAATAAGACCGGCTAAACTGGGAGATTGGTCACTTGTAGTTGCTATATTATCATAGCAATAATATTGTCACTAAAAGTAAACCTGAATGGTTTGCTCTTTAGCTGCTCTATATGATTATGAACACTAATCACTACAAAAAAATTCACTGTAAACAGATTTATTGAATCACTGTAGCCCCACAAATGGCCAAACCAACCAATCAAGTGGACTACAGAGTCTTCTCTCTTTGAGTGTCTGTGTATATCTATTTATCTGTGTGTGCTACAGGTCACATTTTTAAGGCTACAATTTTTTTTTCTTTTAGATAATTTTAGATTAAAGATTTTTCTTGATAATTTTTTGAACACTTAGTTCTAATACACATACAGGTTATAGTGATTCATTATGTGAGGTATGGTTTTTTAAAACATTTTTCATCCTTTCTCTATCATTTAAATCGATCTAGGTTTCCACTTATTAGCATACCCCCTCCACCAACAATTGATGCCATTTTCATTCAATGCTCAAAAAACTGTGACCTTGTGTCATGTCTACCTTAGTTTTATTTGTCATTTACTACTTCTGTATATGCGAGACAATAAGCCAAATGGTTTCCAAAGGTATTTGGAGGACTACCATTCACTGCAACTCATCCAAGCCCCATAACTATCCGTATTGAGCTCGGGTAGGTGGTCCCCTAGTCATAATACCAGTGCATTGGATGCTGTGTAATATTTTCATAGTTTTTTTGTCCACACATCTCAATAAGACACTTGGTTGGATGGTCGGTCTCAGTTACATTAAACAACGGAAATAGGGAAGAAGGAAGAACTGTGATGTCATTAAAATTGTGACATCATTGAGAAACCAATGACTTTGATACCATTATAGAATGCACAAGTTTGGCATTTATTTAAATATTTGTATTTTTTTAAAAGCCAACTCTGGAAAAAAAGGCCAGAAATGGTCATTTACATTTTTTATTGAAAATAATATCCTTGGAATATTTCCATATCACAATATTCTACTAGTATAAGAATCAATTAATTCGAAGAAAGACTAATTGCCTTTCTTCTTCCACTTCTTTCTACTATTACCATGGATGGTAGATACATCGTTGAACTTATGGTTCTTGTATCATCAAAGGTCCACCTTATATACCAGCAGATACGGTATTTTTCTACTACTGTTTCTTGTCAAATTGCTATATAATTGTTAGTAGCCTACCACTTATAATCTTGTGCCCTAACCCTGATACTGAACATTATTCTGCCTTTCTGAATTCCAATTCAATTTTTGACACAATTTGTTATATCAAGATTTTGCTTACTCATTTACATTATTGTCTATTTTAGTTCTGCTTCTTCTTCTTCTTTGCATTTTTGGCAGATACTTATGTAATGAAACTGTTTGATCGAAGTGTTGATCTGGCCAAATTCAATGAGAATACACCTTTGTACCCAATATGTCGTGCCTGGATCAAAAATCAACCTTATAATCACTCCCCCGATGAAGAACGCTCCCCCAGTCCAGACTTGGAAGTAGACATCAAAGATAAGGTAACGTACTTGTACTTATTGAAAATATGGCTCAGTCGTGAAATAGAGGGCTAGTATTCCACGTGTCAGTAAGGTTCATAATCGCACACACTTGAATAATTGAACAACTGTAGCTCCCAAAGGTAGTGAAGGATTCTGTCCCTTTTTATATGTGTTTGTAGACAAAACAGTATGGCCAGGAGCACAGAAGAACACAGACTTGAAAATTTGCAATAGTATTCTACTAAATCCCTCCTAAAATGATATTCTAAAAAAATTTTTCATCAACGGGTTTATTAATAACATCTAGATTCTCCAGAATCTAGATGTTTCTTTGTTCTATTTCGAGATGTTTTCTAGTGTAAATGTCAGCAATTTCATAAACAGATCCTATTCTGACCATATTATTTCTTCCATGGAATTTTTCTTTTACATGACTTTTAATTTTGATGCTATGGTTGTTCACTTATTGACTGTGATGGGGACTCTCTCATCTTTTACTAAATTCTTGAATTTATAGAAAGAAAATAGAATATCAAGGGACATAACTTTTCATTCAAATTATCTCCTTTTGACCATTTGGTGATTTTTTTTTTATTTTTTTTTATTTTTTTTTTTTTTTTATTCAATTCACAGAAGTATTCCACTATTCTTTATGCTATTCATCGAAGAGTTATACTGTCAATTACAAGTAGTTGATGAATTTTAGATTTAACAAGGAACTGGATATAGTCATTGAAGCTAGTAAAGCACAATATTTAAGAAGAGAAAAAGCAATATGTCTGAAAATTGTAAAGCCAACTACCCTGTGTCTTGAAGTACTATTACAGAGGTTATATATTAGGCGCTATTCTCTCTGATTTGCATATTAGATATTGCTCCAATAATGATATTCCCTAATATTTATTAAAACTCATTCATTGTCCCCACTTACAAGGTTAGATACACCCTGACAATTGTTAGTAAGACCCATTTCCGGGCTTGCCCACCGTGTCACTGTGTCATTTTGCTTACGGCCCCAGGTATACACCCATCTGGGTACTGACCAAGCTTGGCGTTGCTTAACTTAGGTGATCTCACAATGGAGTGGCATAGGGAACCATTTTCAGAGTCTTTGGTAAGGATCGATAGTGGATTGAATCATGACTTACCAAACCAGTAACCAGCACTCTACCCCTGGGCTACAGTGATCAGTACCCTGCTCACTTATCTACTAGGAAATTCTGTGACATTCTTGTTCTGTTTATACGCTTTTGGATCTGGCTCTAAAGATTCTGGATTGTAAATGTTACTTCCACTGTGAAATAATACAGCAAAACTTTAAAATTGTGCAGATTTTGGTGTACTTTGTTGCCGTCCTTTGGATTCGGCTGTGGGTTTCAACAATATCTGACGGGGCATGGTCTGCATTGTTGCTGTTGTGCTTACCAGTAAAATAATGTTAATTGTAATGATTTCTCATTTTATTTGACGCCACGCAAGCCACAACCGGCTGTGTATGGAAGCACAATTATAACATTTTGGTTAAGGTATTGATGTACAGATTAATGTAACTAAGAATGAATTGAAAAAAAAAACACAATGGATAATTTCAGAACAAATCAACTGCTCTAATTAAGATACACCTGTAAATAATGGAAGTATTCAAAGTTATTCTTACATAATCTCAGAACATAGAATCGAATTATTGAATATTACCTCTATTTCTTTGTTTTTTATTCCAGAATCTACACAAAAATGGAAATATCTACGATTTGCCTCCACCAATTAAATCTGAGAAGAATCAGATTTCAGAACCACGCATTCCTTCCCCGATTCCACAGACTCGTACAAGAATAGATATATATGCTGTAAGTTAATTCTTTTTGATTGAATAATTTATTACTAACTTGGTACCTGTCAAAAATGACGGATTATTTATTTGCGTATTGATAAATGCTAGAAACGTATATGGATAAAAATGTACTTATGGCAAACAAAAAAGCGAATAGCTCAAATAAAACGTACTTCTCTGTTGATTTTCTAGAACTCTTCATATTTTCTATTTAATCATCTTAGTACAATATGGCAACAGAATTGGGTGAAAATGAAACTGAGACTTTGTCAGTAGTTGTGATGTTGCAGTCAGCTGATGTCTGCATATGTTTAGCGAATACTCAAACACAGCAACAGCCCATCTTGTGTGTGCATTCGGAGTACCCTCTTCCTCATGTTCTGTTTGCTTTAGTGTGACAGAAAATCAACGGATACAAAGAAAGTGGCACCAGCTTTTATATGATAGATTATTTCCAAGTTTATAAGACATTGCAGCAACAGTTTGTTCTCCTTCATTTTGGTGATACAAAATGTATTTAAGAGGTTATCTTCCCATAACAACTAAATTTTAGTGTGACAAAATTATTATAGCTAAACATTCAAGTTTTATTTTGATATATTAAAAAAAAAGATGTTTTTATATATTTTCTTTCTAGTTTGGTAAATTTTCACTCTGGAACACTGTTCTCTGATGTATACATTTAAATTTGTAACCTTTAATGTCAGGATGGTGCAGTCAGCAAAATTATTGCAGGTCCAACTTCATTATAAAAACATACTGAATCAATTATTTCACCCAACTCTTTCATGACTATACTCAACTTGAGTCAAGCAGATGAATTTGTTTCCTTTATTTATCATTCATATATATATATATATATATATATATATAAAGAGTATTTTTGTTTAACATCCTTGCAGTATATCTGTCGTGGAGTCCTTCTGCTTTTACATTCCCCAGAACATATCGGCATTAATGTCCAAAGTATGTTTCCATGTATGGGCCAAAGAAAACAAATGGTAATAACCCAAAAAATAGATGCTATATACAATTTCAACAGACAGGACTTTACATGTATTTAATTACAAAACCAGAATCTGTCGTAATGCAGAAAGGAAAAGTTTCTACTTATCTACTGGTGAAAGGAGACAACCAGTATCAGCTGTCTTTAGTCCCATTAGTTGTAAGAAAAAGTCTGGAGTTAGGCAGAGGGCAGTTTTGACTGATTGTTAATTCTACTATCTTGTCGGATTAGACAAAACTTCGGTGACTCAACTCCATGACTGACCAATTCCATCATGGTTACCAGCCAAGTTGTATGGTTTTCCCATGAGAAGAATGTTCATCTCATTCCAATATCATTTTTAATTTACCCAAACAACAATAATTGAGCAGGTTGACATGGTCAACCAAGTTATGAGACTCTTGTGGTTGAACATTTTTTGGAATTACAAATCAAAAAATGTTGCAGGCTCAAGTGGATATTTTGTTTGGACATTTTCTGACCAAAAAGAATTTAAGAAATTCTCATTTTGAAAATTATAAAGTTATTCAAATTAATATCAGTAGAATACTTTTGTATTGTTTCATCCAAATCTTAATCAAACTAGAATACTAAAACAAAAACTCACTAAATTTGCCATCACAGTCAATAATTGAACAAGCCTATCATCGAAATTTGAAGTCCTGTAAAAAATGTTCCACCAAAGAATGCATGTGGTCAGAATAAATTCTATTTATGACATCACTGGCATTTTCCACTGATAAACATGTAAAATAGAGTAATAAAAAAATATTTCTAGATTCTATTTATAAAATCATGGAAGCAATGCCAAAAGAAGCTTCTTTTTTTTTTTTTTTTCTCAAAAATCAAAAGAATTTATTTTTAAAAGGAGACTTGTAGAGTAGTGATGTCAATTTTCAAGTCTATAGACAAAACGGTATACAAGAAGTGCTGGAACACATATCAAAAGGGATAGAACTAAGGAAAGCTTTGGATATAACACTTTGCCACCCTTGATGGCTATGGTTGTTCTATTGAATGAAATTATCATTATTGTTATTATCATTTTTTTAATTATTAGTTAATTCTACCTAATATCTTAGCTTTTGTTTGTATGTATTTCAGATATTACTTATAAAACAAGACAAAGGTTTTGATTGTATATTGTCCAACAAAATAGAGTTGTTTGCATTTAGCCCAAAAGTCATATTTCTTTCATCGTATGAAATTTTATTCACTATGGATTTTCTTTTGTCTCAATTTTTAGGATCCTGACAAAGCTCCTCATCCAAAAGAACTTATGTCAAATCATATGGCTCGTTGGAAAACAGTCAGAAATAAGTGAGTTATATTCATACTCTTTCAAGAACGTGAATGACAATACTGTGTATAGTTTTGAGAAGAGTCGTTAACATTCAAAGAGTTTTTCAGACAATAGAACTCCTTGTTAGGATTGTTAACACAATGTTTCAGTTGATCCATTCTATGGCTTTCTTCAGGTGTACTATCTGAATTTAATGTTGGTAAACAGAATTTTCACAATGGTAACAATGCTACAATGTTGGATTAGGGTGATATCATTTTCTTTCTTTGTTATAGACAGGGAACACTATTTGAAACTGAGGCAAATCAAGGAGGCAGCCCATATCAGCATGTCAAACAAGTGCCAACTTCAACCCAATATGGCTTCCACTATTCAACAGGGACAACTTATTGAAATCTAGGCCTAACAAGAAAAGGAAGAGACAACGCCCAAATCCAGCATGGTAGTGTTACTACCACTGGAAAAATTCTGTTTACTGCCATCACATTCGAATAGTATAGCTGAAGAAGGCTGTAGAATGGATGAGTTGAAACATAGTTAACAACACTGAAAACTAGGAGTTCAATCATCCAAAAAACTCTTTGAATAACTGACAATGTGTATAAAAACTATTAAATTATGGAGTTCAGTCTTCAGAAATTTGTCAAGAAAAGTATTTCATGGAACAAGAAACTAAAGCAGAGCTTTCCAAACTGCATATCGCAACACTTCGGGGTGTCACCAATAATCTGTAGGTGTGTTGCAAAATTGAATACATAATTTTGTATATCTTTCAAAAGATATTTTTCCTGAGTCAGATGAAATGCTGGGATAACATTGTATATTTGGCTTGGCTAACAAAACTTGAGTAATATTTTGCAAAAAAATTTATTTTAAAAAGTTGTCAATACAAATAGTATGGGAAGCCCTGAATGTAATGATACCTTGAAATTTCATTGGTGCTTTTTACATGAAGTTTTTGAATGAAGCAAATGTTGTATATATTTACTAGAAGAACTTAGATTTAGAGAAACATCTGCAGCTGCAGTCAACTGTCAAAAATGATGGAGAAAAATGAAAACATTATTTTTTCTTAGATGAGAAAAACATCAGTTTTATTCATGAAAAATCAGAGATGCCTGTATTTAGTGGAATTTTTTTGCATTACTAAAGACATCTGCAGCAATATCATTACTAGTATTATTGATATAGATGCAAACACACTGACCCAGTTGAGACTTGCTTTACCCCTTTCCTCCCTTTCTATTTGCTTCAGCAAGATAGATACCAACAAACAGACAAAAAACTGACTTAAGCTTTTATATTAAAAGATGAAACTTCTTCCTATATATCCTGTATATATACATAAATATGATATTGGCTGTATAGTCTTTATATTCACCTTTTTATGATTTCTTTTTTCTTTTTTTAATCATCTTTCAGATGGAGAGAAGCTTCTCATCAAAATGAGTTGCGTTACAGTCCCAGTCTCATTATTTTGAAGGAAATGTTCGACAGCCAATGCAAGGATTCATAGCTGACGCTTGCGTTATATACTTTATAATACTATTTTGAAATGGTTATGATACAGAATACTGGCAATAAGGTTAGTTTTGTTAATTCAATAATTATCATTATATGCAATATTGGATAATTGCAAGATTCAATTCATGAGGATTTCATTATCTTTGACCAATGATTTATTAATTGGTTTGCAGATCCCTAGGGATACATCAGATAATGGCCAAGGATCCACAGTTGGAAATTTGAATCTTAATTCAAAAAGTTTAGTTACATACCATTATGAATTGCTATTTTGTGCCACTGCAGTAATATTTTTCCCTCTATCTTAGAAAATACTTAACAAGAATATTTTAACATAAGTTTTCACAATTATATTAACACATTGTGTGGGTATGCTTTTTCTTACTGGTATTATCCTTAGTATGTATCTACAAGTATATTGTTGGGAAGTATCATAGTGTTTACAAGTTTTATTGATTTTTTTAAAGTATTTCAAAAGTAATAGTAGTTTAAATTGATCTGACTGCTTACAACTAGAAACATATCTTCTGTTCACTCATGACATCCTATTTTAATAGAATACACATTATGTATATTTCACAGCTAAAAATCTTCAAATAGATCTATTAATCTAACCAGAGATTGAAAGTTGGCTCATTCACTGTAGGAGACTTGCTCTAGGCATGCCATCAGAAAGAGATTACCATGTATGGCAATATATAAAAGATACATATTCAGATTTTTTTTTTTTTTTTTCAAACACTAATGCAGAAATTGCACTTCATCTAATGTGCTAGTATCAAAAGTATGAGTCCTGTCTACCAAAGCTGGATATTGACACTTATGGGGCTTGAATGAATTACAGTAAGCAGTAGTCATCCAAATACCCTTGTAAACCATTTGTCTTATAGGGTAGGTGTTAATGACAGATAAAGCTACATCTTTTTTGTCTCAAATTCAAAAAAGGTTGAATTTTAACAGAATGACCCTAACAGATGGGACCCCATTTTTTACTCACAAAGCAAAGTTCCTGATAGTGGACTTATGTTAACCAGTAAAAGGTACACACACACACGCACAGCACACGCTACTAAAGATGGGAATACCTACCAAGACATGTCCAGCACATCAATGAAAACATTTACTGATTAATAAACTTAGTTTCCATACACTTTCACTTCCTATAGTTCAAATTATATATATATATATATATATATATATATATATATATATATATATATATATATATATATATACACACACACACAGAGTAAATCAGTGATCCAGTCCAGAAGGATTCCTTTTAAGTGTATTATCTGTTTTATTTCAGGTGCCGCCTCCTCCTCCTCCTCTGCTGGCTGAAAGACTCAAGACATGACAACAATCGTTCGTGAATGTTTTTGATTGGCCCATTTTTCATTTGCATCATCAGTTGACGAAGGATTTTATTAAAAACAAAAAAACTGTTCACCTATTCTTGTGGATAATTACTATCACTAAACATGAATATATGCCTCTTCTTGTTTTGTTTTTTTTTTTTCTTTTTTTTCTTGCAACTTTTGCTTCACTTCTGAAAGTTCAGGTTTTTTGTCTTTTTTTTTTTTTTTTTGTTTTTTTTTTTGGTGGGGAGGGTTATTGCCTATTGTGAAATTACCTTTGAAGTACATTTGAATTAGTTTTCACTGCCCCTAAAAGCTAATTCAGAGCATACAACAGAAAGAGGGAGAATATTGGCTCTAAGGTGCATAATTTAATAAAGGGGCAGGTAGGTTAAACAAGCCAGACGGGTGGGATACTATGGCCACCAACATAATCTAGTAGGATCTGAACAAAACCGTCGTTTGAGGAAGATCTATAGTGAGGATGGGATAAGCACTTGAGAAGCAAAAGCGTACAGTATTGACAGGAACAAGAAAATTATTTTGTTTTAGAGGTAAAATTAAACTAAAATGTCTGTTTGGTGGTGCAAAATGTCTAGTTTGCGGATACAATAAAACTTGGTTAACCAAGTTCTCCACCCTTGTTAATAAAATAGTCTTTTGATAGGAAAATTTTAACAAATCAGTGGTAGTCCACACTTCTAACTATTAGGAAGGAGAGAATAGAGATGGACTCTTGAAAATTAATTATCAGGGAGGGGGGTCCAAACTTGAGGACCAAGGTAATTAGATATCTAAGTAATTCTTTTATTTCTTATGATTCCTGAGGGTATGGCCAATCCAGCTCCACTTTCTTCTGAGGGTCTAAGTGACGATTGTTCTGTTTAAATGGAATATCGTCTATAGTCATTGAGGTGATTGGCATGCTCACTTTATAATGACCTTAAACTGTCCCTACCAAAAGGATATGGACATAAACACTGGGCAGACTTTGAACAGGAGACATCAAAATGTTAGGTGAACTTGACTGATTTTTTTTTCTCCAAACACTTATATAATCACATCTGGTTATCAACCTTCAATACTCTGTGCCAATGTCAGCTATTTGCTTATTTCTGAGACATATTGGAGAAACTCTTTGTAAAATGTAAACCCACATCAATAAATGATCCTTTTTTTTTTTTTTTTCAACTATCTGTCAAGAACACAATATTTCTGATTAATGGTTATTTGGTCCAGCATTTTAACTTTGAGATAAACTTTCTTCTTGCGAAACATCCAACTCTTGATTCCACATTTTCAGAAAAAATGATGTCTCCTACAAGGCATAAAAGGATTGAATATCACCAAAGGTAAGAGAGGTGCTTTTTGAGGTATGAAATGAAGAGAAATATAAACTGTTTCATCTTAACTCTAAAAACATTGAAAATTCGTACTTTGCATGAATGAATCTCCATAGCCTGTGTGTATTCCAGAAATAAAATAGATCTTCTATCTAAAATTATCTTAAAAAAAAAAAAAAAAAATACCAACCCAAGATTTGGGCATTGTTTGTCCAAAATGATTCCAAAAAGCACTTTTAAAGAAAAAAGAAAAGAAAAAAAAATTAAGATTGTGTTTAGATAGTGCTTAGTGGTGTACTTCAACTTTTCAAGGTTATTGCCCCTAAAATGTGACCAGGAGCACTCAGAGAGAGACATAGACGAGTAAAGAAAGAAGAATTTGTAACCCACTTGGCTGCTTGGTCAGGCAGGTCCTTTTGAGGGCTATGGTGATTCGATATATTCACTGTGTCCCTTCTTGATGTTTTTTTTTCTCCCTTCATCCAATTTTATACCTCTCTTTTTGTCTTTTTCTATCCTGGCCAAATATTTATTCTACATGGAATTTACTTCATTCTCTCTTGCACTGATTTTTTACGTGCACAGTTTACCTTTTCTTACAAATTCATTAGAATTGATTTTAATAATGAATCTTTTTCAATTAATTCACTCTCTTATACACTATATATAGTTCTGATATCGGGGACAACTTTATCAATTAAATTGGAAGCATTTTATTCCCGAGTCTAGATCGAAATAAAAGATTTAAAAAGATCTATAATTTTTGCTTATTGGTTGTCTTTGTTGATATGATAATTGATTTTTTGATCTGTACTCTACCATCTTTATTACTGTGGCCTTGTTTGAAGTTAGGTTTTTATTAGAGTAAGAAAGATTGCTACACCAATTATCTGCCAGAATATACAGTGCTTAATTTAGATGACACTTGAAGCATCCAAAAAACACCCACCAAAATTGAGTTGTCCTAAAGGCCACATCCAAAATAGCAACTTAACACTGAGAAATTCTGACTTGAATTGGGGTCTCATTTTATCAGAAGGTCGCCTTATCCACCAAAATATAAGGTACCTACTCATGTAGTGACCCCGCTTCTTTTTTCTCTTTCACCAGAATTCCTCAATCTAGAATATGAATTTGATTTTCTTTTATTGATATTGTAAACTTAACCATAAAATAGTTGCACTGGCCAAATCATATTCACACAAGCTAGATTAGGGGCTGTTCTTAATGTGTATTCACCGAAGATGTCTTGACCTAATCTTTAATTTAAGATGAAAGGAAATATTGGTCGATGATGGTCAGTTTTTATGCATTGGGTTCTCAAGACTTGTATCTCATACAGTGAAGTGATTTGCAATTCTATAACTCATAATTAGTAGATTAGTACAAATTGAAGTGAGTTCTTTGCTCGTATTTTTCCCCTTTTTGTCACGATTTCCTGTGCAGACAAGGTGTGTACACTGCATGTGTTTTTTTAATGAAAATCCATTCAAAAGTTGTAATACATGTGTGCAATTTAGTTGTTTTACTCTTATAGATTCATTCTGGAGCATGGGGTCAGAACCATTTTGCTGCGGTTTCAGTAGCAAGTGGGATTTTATGGCGTGCAGCTGCTAGCCGCATCCCCAACCCCGTCTTTCACCCAGGCTTGAGACCAACTATGGCTGCTGCACAGCTGTCTTCAGTAACCGTCATTGTTGAAATGCCTTACAGGACTGGAGGGTTCCAACTGCCCTGCTGTTCAGCCATAGCTGGGGAAGGAAATCAGATTCATACCTTACCCAGGGGCACAAGCGTGGGGTGTAAGTAAACTGCCTCTGTCAAAATTCAAACTCTGTCCATTTTGATGCTGGTATCCATCACACCCCTCCAAACTGCTTACGTGAGTGCTATGCTGGTTCATAATTATTAAATGACAGAGATATTTATGTATGGATTAGTGTTGAGGAGCATGAGGCTAATTTAATTGGTAATTTATTTTTAATCATTAAAAATTTGTTTTGGCTTAACTCAACTCGAGCTGTTTTGAAGGGTGATTGGACATGAAATCTCAAGACAAAATGTCACGTAAGAAAAACCCTTCTGATATCATGCAGTATTTTTTTCAAATCATAGGAAGAAACTTATTTTTATTAAAAATATAACTTATCTCATCATGCAAAAAGTTGAATATTATTTTATTTTTTTTAAAAATAGGAAAAGGGTATGGCTAAATTTGACAAATCTGGTATTTTTAAAAAGCATTTACACACCTTTTTTTTTCTTCTATTCTAGTTTCAAACATTCATCTTTTCTGTGACATGGATTAACAGAGCTAATAAAAACATTTATAGGGTCGTAATAAAATGAGCCTGTTGTGACAGAGCAATGAAGAACATTTCACATGGATCAATCCATTATGACTTTTAGAGATTATAACAGGAATCGGAAGAAATATGCAACCAAATAAGTCAACAATTGAATATACTAATTCACATACATGGCTTTTATATGGATGGATAGTTTATAATTAAGTTATATACAATTTCATTAATCACCACAAATTATCTACTTCTGATTGCTCTTTTTTCATTTAATGACTGAAAAAATGCAGGATTGGTTTTAATTTTGCAAAACCATTTCATTCCAGCTTCAATAGTATAAATTAGTTTTTGGGGCCAACTATTTATTTAAATACCAGGGATATGCTTCAATGTATTAAAATGTATTTTTAATAAAAAATTGTTTCCTTTTTTTTTTCTTATTTATTTCAGTTGCTTTTCCTTCATTTTTGCTTTTTGCCCGTTTCAGTTTTAAAAAAGGTATACAAGTTGCGTAGCATGGTCCCTAGAATGGAGTGAGGTCCTTCTTACAGAACTGTCATTGAAAGTTCTGTTTGACACTTTAAATGTTTTTGGCATTTCCATTTTCTTTTTACTTTTCGTGTAACTTGATTCAGTAAATTATGAGGAAGTAAAAGAGAATGTTCCCAATGTTGTTGCTAATACCTATATCCTATACAAGAAGAATCCAAACTTACAGGGAACTCCTTTTGATTCATTTGTAATTTATCTTATCAGTTAGAGAAGGACTCATTGGTGGGTACGATGAGCCGTACTAGAGGGTAGGCAGGCCCAGTTTTGGTGGGACATTAATAAGAAAATCTGCTTGGCATTTCATTAGTAAAATCCCTTGGGATGAGTGGATTAAATGTACATATTGTGCTAAGCCAAAACAAGATGGTTACAAAGGTACCAGAATTTGTACGTGTAAGGAATGCGTAGTTGAGTTGTGTCGCACTTAATGCTTTGAAAAGTATCACGAATTTGCTGTAGAAAAATACTGCAAGACAAACTCACGATTCATACACCTACTGAAGTTTTTATTATAATCACAGATGTGGTTAATAATCGGTGGATACAAAAAATGTTGTCACATAGTCATGTTTTTAGTTGATTGGTGAAAAGATTCACTGAGTGGTACTGTATAGCTGGAAGAAAATCGACCAGTAAAGGGAAAAATTTCAACAGGTGCAGGCGGCCTAACGGTTAATGGAGGATTAAATCTGTGAACCGAGTTCAAACCCTGGCTGGGAGAGTTCGTGTCTGTTTCTCAATAATGCCCTTGAGAAAGGCATTACTCCACTTTCCCTTCAAGTTACCCTTTGGTGGGGTAGGACAATCTATCTTGGGCGTTAGGCTATCGCCTAGCCCCTTAAAAACAATCGCTACAAACAATGATTAGGTCTACCTGGATTGTACAGAAGAAAGGAATCAAAAATCATCGGCCCGTGAGTCGTGTGACTCTCAGGAATGCAAAATCAGACATTTTTTGGTTCCCACTATTTTGCCGATCGAAATCTGCGATAGCAGATAGCCGGAAATCTAGCCATTTAAATAAAAAAATAAAAAATAATTAGCCGATTTGATTTAATTTCATAGTGAACTCAAAACATCTATCTAATATTTTCAGCCGTATAGTTAGCTAAAAAACGGAAAAACTTAGCTGATTTTAGCCATTTTGGGGGTCAGTCAAAGCAAATCAAGCCATAGAAGAAAGGTATACTTTCGTAATTTTCATTGTTTTTTTTATTTGAGATCAATAAACCGAAACTTTTGCATTGAGAAACATTTTTCCAGCAACTCCACTACTAATCTGGTAAGTTTATAAAGTGTAAATGTACACTTCTCTTTATTATTTTTCTTTATTTGATAGTCGGGCTTTAACTGAGTTTGAAATATATTTAGCCATGAAGTTAGCTGAAAGTGAAAAAAATATATCCGATTTTAGCTAGCTTTTGAAGCGGTTTTAGCCAGAAAAAATCAAATTTGAATAGGCAATAATGGCGACATGAGAACCAACTTTGCTTTGCTACCAACAGTGGCCTTTTTCTTGCGTGCCCAAATTATATTCGGAACTACTTGACATTTTGATTTTGGCTCAAGTGCTATGTAGGAGAAGTGAAAGCTACTAATGGTATCCTTTTCAAGTAGAACCTCGTCACTCTCTATTAAGTCCGTACTCATTAATCATCATAAGTAAAATTCTATTCTTTTTTGCCTTCTCTGTGTAGTGTGTGATCTAATCCAGCGGTATTCAAACTGTGTTCTCCAAGGCTTTCGATTTGTGAAATTGTCTAAGAGGTGACGAACACCTGAAGTGTTGTCAATCACTCCACGCTATTTTTAACCTTAGCTAGGTGAGAATAGATATATTATTGTCATTCCTTGGGGCATTAGTGCGAGGTGAACGCATATCTCCATTGGAGTTTGAACACGGTTCGCCGATTCCATTTTCTCGGTATTTTTAGCCGCTTGGCTACCGGCACTTCCACTGAATAATTAGTGCGTATACTGTAGAAATTCACACGGTCCTAAAAGTCATCACTCTACATGGTGTAAACCCTGAATACGTCCGAGTACTACAACGTATATACAGTCACAGCAGCTCCTTCGTCAGGTTTTATAAAGAATAAAGGAATCGAAATAGACGGCGAATATCTGAGCAATCTCAGATTTGCAGTCAGTATCGCCTTTTTTGCCGAAAACCTGCGCGACCACCAACCAAAGCTAGATGAACTAAATGAAGAAAGCAAGAAAGTCGGCTTACACATGAACTTTAGCAAAACAAAGGTCATGTGCAACAACCAAGTGGCAAATGAAAACACAACGATCAAAATCGACGACGGAACACTGAAGAAAGTAGACCACTACATCTACCCAGGACAACGAATCTCTATGGAGCACACAAAAGAAGCGAAGAATCACAATACGGTGGTAAACCTTCGGTAGAACAAGCTGAACCTTCAAAAATAGGAAGATCCCATCAGCAGAATACAAGATGGATAGATGAACTAAGCAAATTTAGAAAGTATTGGCGATACCCACGATAAAGAGGTGTGGCGAATCCTGGGGAAGGTATCTGTCCAACGACGGAAGTTAAGAGACTGGTGATGATGATTGCCTTTTTTAGTTATCTCTGTTGAGATGCCAAATCCACTATTTTTCGACTAGATCTAGCAAATTTTTCCAATTTAGCCGATAAATATTTGCTTTAGAAACTGATTTCATTGAAATTAAAAACAGTTGATCTTCTTTTCATTTTCATAACATTTTCTATACAAAATACGACAGCGACGGGGTAGAATGGGTTTTTATGATTTCTCGTTGTTTAAATAGTTAAGAATTTCGAATATTCGAAGAATGTATAAATGAATCGTTTTAATAATTTTTTTCAGCTTTCAGTCTTCACACCAGATGTGAATAATTTTGTTTTAGAATCTAAAAACTGGTTTATCTTTCGTTAAATCTTCTAATGTGCCATTTCATTATGATTCAGTTTTACTTTTGTGATAATGAAAGTAACCATCTCTATCCGTTTTGAAAAATTGAATGAATAAAAAGGTTTTATTTTATTCTTGTGTTTTGTAGGGTCTAAAATGGTTTGATTTTTAATTTCCAGGTGTAATCAAACAACGTATTTAACGCAAAAATTATGTTAAAACCCATCATGCATTCTACGATTTCATGGCGGCAAAATCTGATGAAGACATAATTATACCTTATCAAAAAATATACTTTTTTGACAACTTTGAATCACTTTTTGGCTACTTCGAAGTAAAAATCAACAGATATCACTTTATTAGTTGTAAAAAAAAAATATCCTAAAATATTACTCATTCCATGTAAAATTATTGCTTATTTTACTATCCAAATTTTGAAAAAAAATATCATTACTAGCTCTTCCTGTGTCATATGGTGCGAAATAAAGAATAAAATCATAGTGAAGCGTTTATTCATATGAACTGACAAAAATACTTTATTAAAATAATTGTATCTAGTTTGTGCTGTCCTTTTGAACGAATGTGATGGAAACTTGAAGTATATCGAAGTACTCTGTTGTCCCTTTGACTGGTGTTTTTGTCTTGATTCCTGTGGCAACTGGTGTAAGTCCGGCTCCGGTAAAAGTGGTCTCTTAAAATGAGTCCGGTAAGTACTTGGCTAATATCTGCTTCCGTTTTATAAAATTATATTTCCGAGAGAGTCACTCGAGGAAATGGAATATCTCAGCCGATTGTGTGCGATTTATTCGACATAATACAAATGAATTTGAATTGTTGACCACTCAGATGAAATTCATACCACTTGTACTGATTCATCGAATTCTTAATGCTTGGAATAGTTTTCAAATAAAATAACTTTTATGCTGGCTTTAGAAGAAGCTACTCGACCACGGACCATCTCCATTCGATAAATCAACTACAAAAGAAGGCAGCAGAATTCAAATGCCACACGCTGTATCACTCTACAGGGTGTAGGCCCAATAAACATTAAAGTAAGGGTACTGCAACATATATATACAGTCATGGAGATCCTTTATCAGACTACAGAAAGACGAAACAAAGGATATGTGCAACAATCACGTCAGAAATAAACACACAACGATCAACATCGAAAAAAAAAGGAGAAAGAAGACCACTACATCCATCAAGGACCACGAATCTCAATGGAATCCTCAAGAGAAGAATGAATTAGGCTAAGAATCACTCTAGAATGGCAGGTGTTCGGCAAGCTCAACCCTCAAGAACAAGAAAATCCCTTTAGTCCTAAAAAGAGGAGTATACAAAAAATGCATCCTCTCGATAGTCACCTATGGAACTGAAACATAGATCATAAGCAAGAGACTGATCCTCAAACTGAGAAACATGCAACGTACACACGAGAGATTCACAAGGAGAAATCACAAGACAACACAATATTTTAGGAAAAGACGTGAGTCTGAGACATCATAGAGATCATTAGAAAAGTCGAATGGCAATAGGCTGATTAGAATAGCAGACAACCGATGGATGTCACACTCACAATATGGATCCCCAGAGATCACGTGTCATCCATATCCCTCTTCGGGTCGCTTTCGCTGACAAGTACCGCATATGTATTTAAGCCCATGCGCACATATAGGTGTCTACAGGAAATAAGTTAGTCCGGCATTAGGCCAGAAACAAGTGTGGACCATCCATCTAGAGATGCACACGTACCGAACCTATTACTACACACGTTCAAAAGGAATTTTGAATGTTGGTATTATTACACGATAAATGTAGGTGGATGTTAACACTAGAGACGATAATGCCAACTTGGATGTTTTAAAAATAAATTGAGATTATTTTAGGTGGTATAGATTGTTTTTTAAGTATTGGATATAAATCTAGATTTTTTTTTCAAAATTAGGTTCAGACATTTTTAGATTATTTTGGATGAATTAAGTTTTAATGGTCACAAATGTTATATATATTCAATTTATATATTTTTCATGCCAGACTTTACAAATCGTAAGGGGGTAAAAAATAAATAGATGGGAAATCATTCAGTATTTGGAATGCGAAATTCGTAGCTGATACTAACGAAGATTTTAGCCGACTAATAAGCTGATAATAGTAGGTTACCTGATTGATTTAGTATAATCATTATTCGATTAAATTTCTAGTCTTAATGGACCTATTCGGTCGGGCCCTAGCAACAGGCATTGGATGAAAACAAACCCTCGCAGTCGTTGTACGTTGTTGTAACCACTGTGCTAGAAGGTTGTAATTGATGTAATTTGATGAGATATGCGTGAATGTTGTGTAGTTGTTGATCGCTCAAATCATGATATGATGTTGAAAAAGAAAGATTGTACCTGCACATCTTTCCAGATAAGGAGGAACATATGGAGAAATGGAAACGTTGGCTACACGTTATGATTGAGTCTTGCAAGGAAGTGAATGGACTCAGAATGGAAAAATCTGTATATATTTGTTGTGGACATTAGTTGTGGGTTTCTTCTTCAAAGAAGTTTCCAGTCGAGTAAACTATTTTTTTTTCTCCTTGTGATCCTGCCCCTGAAAGCAATTTTTGATTACGTTTTAAAAATAGGGTGTGGAAGATCTTTAGGAGTCCTTTGATGATACCTTAGCTTCGTTAACCATTTCGAAAACAGATAGAAAACAATTTTTCGCTTGACGGACGGATGGTGGAGGTCAAGTTCATCGCTACGGTGACTTGTAAACAGAACCCCATCCCGTAAAAACTGGAAAAATATTTTTTTTCTAAAATCTCACAAATTCCACGATGATCATTGTCTAATGCAGTGATTTCGGAACTTTGAAAATTCAAGGACCCATTCTATAAAAGAAATATTGTAGCGGACCACTATTTTCAGCATTTAGTTTTTTAGACTTTAATTATTGAAAAACAATAATAAAAATTTTTTGGCCTTTTGAAGAAGACCATAAATGGATTACATTTATTCGAATTCCAAACTTAGCTTTGTGTGCCATAATTGTTTTTTAAGAGCATTATTTGACGGACCCCAGGGGGGCATTGATCCCTGCTTCGAAATCATCGGTCTAATGAATCAAAATCACAAAAAGTATACAGTTCTCAGTTTATCAAAATATTAAATTACTAAACGTTACTTTTCAGCAATGATATCAACAATAAATAATAATTTAGCGCAAGTTAACCGATGCAAATAATACTAAAATATATTTTTGTATGCTTCATCCATTCTTGAATATTCCAGTCAAATTTTGTTTGACAACTTTTTTCTTGTATCAACTGATTTTTTCTAAATAGATTTAATGCTATTATTTTTGAAAACAACTTAACACTTTTTTTCTTTCGTAATATTTTGTCTTGAAACTTTATCGCCCTTTGAAACTTGAAATTAGACCACTTGAATTAACAATTACCTAAATAAAATAAATTACAAAATTAGCTAAATGCCTCATAATGCCAATCCACACATATGCAGCCACATAATTTTTTTACGGGTATATGCTAGTAAATAATGATTTAGCACAAAATGTCGATGGAAGTATACCAAAAGCGACCTAACACCTCTAACTACAGCGTCGTGACCGTCTTGTTTTCATCCAGGACAATGGAAACATTCGTCCCTGACGTCACACTGAATCGGTATTTTTTTATCATCATCATCATCATCATCATCATCATCATCATCATCATCATCATCATCATCATCATCAGTCTTTTAGTACCCATCGTTGGACATAGACCTTCCCCAGGATTTGCCACACTTCCCTATCATGGGCGTCGCGGAGCCAGTACTCCCTGAACTTGTCTAGCTCGTCTCTCCATCTAACATTTTGCCGGCCTTGGTTGCGCATGTGGTCTCGGGGGATCCATGTCGTGAGTCGTGATGTCCATCGATTGTCTGCCATTCTTGCAACATGGCCAGCCCACCGCTATTTGAGATTTTTTATGGATTCTATGATGTCCCTAACTGTTGTCTTTTCTCGGATGTACTGTGCTGTCTTGTGGTCTCTCCATGTGAGACCCAGCATTATTCTTTCATGTGCACGTTGCATGGTTCTCAATTTACGAGTCTGTCTCTTGGTTAGGTTCCATGTTTCAGCTCCATAAGTGACTATTGGGAGGATGCATTGGTTATACACCCTTCTCTTTAGGATTAATGGGATCTTCTTATTTTTGAAGGTTGAGCTAGCTCCGCCAGAGGCCCGCCATCCTAGTGTGATTCTTCGCTTGATTTCTTCTTCTTCTGAGGGTCTCATGGAGATTCGTTGTCCTAGGTAGATGTAGTGATCTACTTTCTCCAGTTCTGTGTCCTCGATTTTGATCTTAGTGTTTTTATCCCCGATGTGGTTGTTGCACATGATTTTCGTCTTGCTGAAGTTCATGTGTAGGCCGACTTTCTTGCTCTCTTCATTTAGTTCATCTATCATTAGTTGGAGGTCGTGTAGGTTCTCTGCGAAAAGGGCTATGTCGTCTGCAAATCTGAGGTTGCTGAGATACTCGCCGTCTATTTTAATTCCTTTACTCTCCCAGTCTAACCTTCTGAAGATCATCTCGAGGTAGGCTATACTTTACCGGTATTTTTGCCTCAATGTATTTTTGGATTATTTTTTTAAAGATTATTTTTAGATTTTATTTCTTGAGAATTCAGATATTTTTTAGATTATTTTTGGTTTTAACTTGGACGTAGAGTTCATTTAGTATTAGCACTCACAATTTCAATATGGCTGATGACAGAAGATGGAGGTATGTAGTCGCATAACTTAAGTTCATTCATTATATCATTTTTCGATTAATTCAATTTTCTATTATTGTGTTATTGAATTTTCATTAATTCTTATCAAATCATGTTTTATTACATTATTATCATCTCAAAAGAAAGAAGAGAACTCTCCTAAATTATTGAGGCTTCCATATTTTCTCGTACCATTCGTATTGTATTACTAATGATAATGATTTGAAATAACACCTGCCGATGTTGAAGGAAAATTACAGTATTTCCAGGGTTTGATAGGGTTATTTTGTTTTTAGAAGTCGAGTAAGTTTAATCATCAAATGCAAGAAAAAAGTGAAAGTAGATCGAAAAGTAGATTATTTGACAATTATTTCATAAAAGGTGTGGTGAACAAATGGGGAGATAACTGTAACCATTATCTCATAGACGCTGTACATTTATTTTCTTGTATTTCTTTTTTACTTTTAATTGTAATTAGTAATTTTTTTTTCAGTAATTTAATTAGTATTTTTTTTTAAAAACTTCAACCAAAAAAATCACCAATTATCTTTATTTACTGATTTCGTCATGTGTTGGGTTTGAAAAAAATCAACTGTAGATCTCTCGATAAATACGATTTCGCGTTTTTTTTTAAAATTTATTTCTACTTTATCTCATATAACAAATTACCCCCAATCCTTTAAAAAAAGATTTGACGGAAGTACTATTTTTCGTTAGCTAATAAAACAAAACCACACCACACTTTTATGTCCAACTGTCAGATATTGTGCTTCCGGTGTCAAACGTTTTTGGGACCCAGACTGCTACTTGTTATATCAAAATTCTGCCGCTTCTAGTATTAAATGTCATCAGGACTGGGACTGCTAATTGTTATTTTTATTTTTTATTTTTTTTAACTAAAATGAAGCAAAAGCCACATACTTTTCACACAAATATACAAATCTTTCACGGAACCCCTAAAACAGAAGTGTAGTGAGAGGGGGTAGTTGTGAAGGGGTGCAAAATTTTCTCTGGCCTATAATACCTGTTAATTACTTATGCTATCTCCTAAGATATAGTGCAATCATCCCCGGGCACCATCTTTGGCTCCAGACAATGAGAACCCTTGCTCTGCCACTATCTCATCAACCTCTTGCAGAACCACGGTTGAGAAAGGCTGGTCCAGCATAAAGCCACAATTATAAAGAGGATCACACTTCACTAACAGTCTCTGAAATTAGTTCACTAATCCTTGCCTCATTTTGAAAAATTCCCCTCAAGTATTGGATACCTAGTGAGGACTGAAATTATTACAGTAGTAATTGTTTCCAAGGCTAGCTTGTTAACCACCTGTCTATAGTGAGGCACTTGCTAGATTGAAATTATGTCATGCATTTGCTAATATACTGATAGAATAGTTCTGATTAAAGTTGATTCAATCTTCATATCAGATCAACAAAAAAAATGGCATTTCAAAGGAAATGATGAATCACCACCACCCCTATATACTGGTTTTAACCTTCTAAATTAAGCTGTCTTGAATCATAAATTAATAATGTTTTCCCTGACTCCTTGAAGAGTGTGTGTGTGTGTGTGTATGTGTGCAAAATTTCAAGTTTCTCCTATGAACAGTTAGGGCTGGGCAAAGACTGTGCATATATATATATATATATATATATATATGTATGTATATGTATAGATTTAACTTAGTAAATACTTTGATAGCCTAACACTAAACCATTATCCAGCTCCCCAACATCTATGATAACCGATAATGCCCACCTCCTCTGACCAGCGCAACCCATAAAATACCCATAACTGCTTCTATTACTTCCCACAACAGTTCAAACCAAACCATCACAGATTCCTTCGCATACATAAAACAGTCTGGCCTCACCACTACGACCTTCCATGAATCTTCATTTTTGATTTCAAATCAAAGCTTCTGCTCCTTAATTTGTTTTCTATGGAAACCTAACCATTAAACCACTAAAAGATAAACGCATGCTATTGAAGATGGGAGCCCTTCCCGAAATATGCATAGCATACTAATTAATTCATTTATGAATTAATTAACGAATAAAGCCTCCATATACTTTTACTCCTGAATTTGTCTCATTCCTTATTTTTTACTTTTATTCATATACATATATGTCAGAACACATGGATAACCTAAACTCTGGAACAGTGACTAAACTGGTGTGTTATGGGTAGCAGATCTAATATTCAGAATTTGTTATATTAATGACCAGTGCCTTATTTTGAATAAGAATTAAGTTAAGTGCATGTATGCTGTCCCATAAGATGTGTATTTGCAAGAGTATTTGGGGGACTACTACTCACTACCACTCCTCCAAGCTCCAGAGCTGTCCCTTTCAAGTTTCAGATCTTAGTCACAATATCAGTGCATTGGATGCAGTGGAATATCTGTATAGATATTTGGAAAAGAAATCATATGTGCATCATATTGGCCAACAAATACAGTTGGCTTATCTATGTTGATCACCGCTACCCACAACAGACCTGTTTAATTGCTGTTGCTGTGTTCCAGTGTTCTAACATTTACATATGTCTATCCGGACATTGCCCGACTCTAACTGTTCATAGTAAGAAACTTGAAATTTTGCACACCCACCCAACTTAATGAGCTGCGAAAAATTTTTTTTTTTTTTTAAATGATGCCCCCTAAGTAGATTTTGATGTTGGGTGGGGGCAATAAAAGTTTATGCCAAATTGGTTCTTTAGTTTGTGTCCTGTGGCAGTCATGCATGTTTTTAGGGGTTTTTTTAATTTGTACTTTTTAGTGATCACATCCAAAAAAGTAATTCATTCTTTGATCACACATTTTTTTTTCTCCAATTTTTCCATTAGTCAACCTATCAGGTGATTAACCAGACCAGTTTTTTTTTGTTTGTTTTTTTTAATGATGAATTTTTTGTTCAAACCATATTAGTTGTATTTTCATTAAGGTAACTTAATTTACAAGGTGAGAAGTGGTAGATATAGGTTATTCATACTTTTCCCTCGGAGTTCTAGTATTGTATGTATCTGAACAGTGTCTTATTTAGAAATCCACTCATCACGCATTGCATTTGTGTTAACATGTGAAATGTATAAAAGATATACACTTTCTGAATTACTTTTTGAATTGATATTAATTGTATTTGTTTCTCATTCCAGATACAGAATCTCTGAAAGCAAACTTTTTATTGATGTTCCAAATTATAAATGGCCAATTATCTATTCTTCACACTATGACATCAGCTTCATGTATTTGGAAAAGCTGCACCCGTTTGATTCTAAAAAGTGGAACAAAATCCATAGATTTCTTAAAGGTAAATTTCCTATTACCGAGAGAAGTATCTTTGCCTCCCTTGAATACCATACTTATTGTAATGGAAAACTGTTTCAAATGGTGGAAGCATTTTCTTTTCTAGAAAATTGAAATTTACCCCAATAAAACAGTTCTATGTGAAAGATATTTGACTGCATCAAGTTTTAAACTATATTTCCCCGGAGTTCTATGAATCTGGTAGTAAAAAAGGGATTTTTTTTTTTTTTTTTTTTTTCACTGTCCATAATTCTAAAGTATGGAATCCTTAAAAATGTTGTTACATTTTCTTTCTCTTGCTGACTATAAAATCAAGTAGGGATGAATTATTTTTTAAATACAATAAATATATTTGGCACTCACTCATGCAAGACTGGGGTCCAACACATCCAAGGCAGAAAAATTATTCCCTGACAGAGAAAAAATAAAAAAACAAATGAAAAATAAGGCTGAGGGTAAGAAATAAGCATAAAAATTATTAATAATGATTTTTATACTTCCTAGAATGAATTAGATGAAAAATATTTTATTTAACTAGCAGATACGTCACTTGGAACTGGAAATAATGATAGTTTTTATTTTATTTTGATATGATTATTTAAATTCTAAAATAAAAGAAACATACTCCAAGCTGTAGGGTACGTCTGAATTCACATTTCTGCAATGTGTACCATTATGTTACATCTCCCCCCGCCCATCAAAAGAAAGATTTCAAAATAGAAATAGGGATCATATTTTTTCAAAATCATTCAAGGGGAATAACTTTTTTGCCTTGGTCGTAGAACACCGGTCTTGTAGCATACATAAACGATCCCATAATTTTATGGCCTTTTAAAACACAAACAGTAATTAGGGCAGAACCGTAACTTCTTTTTCACTAATTGTTCAGGGGTTACCTTGTGAAATGACTTACATCTGGCTATAGTGTATTTTACTTGATCTCGCTGACTAGAAACTCTATTCATGTTGATTTTTTTTCTTTGCAATAGATTCATTCTTACCAAAAGAAATAAATTAACTGTTCAAGTAAATAACATCCGATTTCTGGATTATTTATCGGTAGACCTCATTTTGTGTGAAAAGAAAACATAAAATTGCCAATGGGCTAAATAACTTGTTGCGGAAAGCCTATTCCAAAATAGCCAGAAGTTCGTCATGAGGCTTTAATTGATGATGACAATGGACTGAGCCATCCGGTCCAAAGATTCTCTCCTCTTTTAGCCTTTCAAATTAATGATGATAGTGGTTGGGACAGTGGTTAACCAGTCTTACCCATTAGTGATATCAATGCTGATAGTCCGGGCTGATGAGCATTGACACGGAAGACTCTTCGGCATTCTTGAAACTGGTCAACAAGATGGCATTGAAAGCACCTTATGCTATTGACAGATATTTCACCACTTTGAATGATTGGTACAAACTTCTCCCAGCTGGAATCAGCTGGAATGTCGCACGCTTTGAGGTTGGATTTCAAGACCTTCCTCCGCTTTCTATTCTGGCTTTATCTATTGTCATTGAATAGAATATGTAATTTTTCCATTTTAACAAAATCATCAACAGATCTGTGGCTTTTATAGTGATAGTCAATGAGTATGTGAAAAAATTATGCACACCATAGGTAGATATGAACCAGTACATTACTCTGAAGTATTAGAAACATTTACTATTATAAACTAAATTTTTTCATTGTTTTTTTTTTTTTTTTTACATTTTAGATGATAAATTTCTGACAGATAACACCACCATAGAGCCTCTAGAAGCTTCTGAAAATGATTTGTTGGTGGTACACTCACCTGAGTATCTCCGGTCATTAAAGGTATTTACTTCAGATTCACATTTTTGACTCCAGAATCAATGAATTAAACATTTCCACATTCTTTTGTAAAACTTTCATGTATCCATTTTTTTGTTTTTGTTATTGTTCTAACATTGTCTCAGTCAGCTTTCTTTTGTCCTGCACAGGTTGGCTAGATTTGGTCAGAAGGGGAGATAATCCAAGCTTTATCCCTGAGACTCCTCCAACACAGGCATTGGAACAGGGTCAAGTTCAAGAACTGAGCGAGTCTGGTATTGAAGCTCTGCCTCCAGATTCATTCAAATTCCAAATTCAATGCTATTCCAATGCCTGTGCTGGGTAAGTCTATAAGATAAAACTCGGATAATCTCCCCTTTCTGCCAAGTCTGGCGACCCTGGTCCTGCATATAAATGATGCTCTTGATAAGTTTCATGATGATGATGATTTGATTTGTGAATTTGAATGTGTTTTTACTAAATTTTCTGAAAAACTCAAAGTGCCCTTGGGTGTTTGATTGCTAGGTGACTCAGAATAAAGAGGGGAAAATCAGTCAATTCAATAAGCAGGGAGGGGGTTGCAAAATCTGTCACGATTCATTGAGGGGGTTGAGTTGAACAAAACAAAAATAAGTTTTTTGAGGAAGATTTATAGTAAAGATAGGGTAGGCACTTGGGAAGTAAAAATGTACACTATTGACAAGACCAAGAAACTTCTTTTTTCAAAGAAAAATTGGACTGAAAAATCTTGGTTGTACAAAATTTTCAAATTGCTGAAATTGAACTAATTGTTTAAGCGAATTCTCTCCCCTTGCATTGTTCAAAAGTCGTCTTTTGATGGGAAAATTTTGACAAGTCTCTAATCCACCACCCGGTTTGTAACTATTTGGGAGAAAAAAGTAGAGATAGAAATTTTTTCCAAAATTGATATGCAGTTAGCTGGGGGACATCAATTGCCTAAGGGTATCTTCAATTTGGTAGTATTTTTCATACAATATATATATATATATATATATATATATATATATATAATTTCTGTCTAATTTTTTTGAGGAATTGTCATTATAGATCAATGGTCCACAAGAAAACTATGATTTGGCAATATTGTTGATAAAATAAAAACAAATTGGAATTTGTTATTAAATTTGTAAAATAAGTCCTTGTAGAAATGAAAATGAGTGTATTTGTGACATAGTTGGCATCACCTACATTGTATTGATGATAAACACTATCCTCTGCTTCAATATCTAACTGATCAGTAGGCAAAAAAAAATGAGGGACCCTCCCCTGTTATAGATTGGTCTATTAGGATTTATGTTCTCAATCAGGATGAGGATATTAGTCCGGATAGAATAATCTATAAAGATAGAGTTGTAATCTTATCAAAAATAAAAAAAATGATAAAATTTTGTATTTTTAGTATCCCAAAGATAGTAGCTTTTTTACTTTCATCTTTATTTGAAATCCCCAACCAATACTGTCACAAAAACTATCTTTCAGTTTTCAAGTTGGTCTGGATAGCTGGCTTAGTATGTATCATCTGTACAGGCCACAGTTTTTTTGTTTTTTTTTAAATCCCACCTCCCATAGGTTTTTAGTGGGGAGGTTCAATCAACAATGTACATTAATATCAAATTAGTCCCTTGATTGTGCCCAGGTGCATTTTCAGTGATCCAACAAAAGGTGAGTGAAGTAACTGTATATATTCATGTAAAAGCTGACCCCCCCTATTTTGCCCCCCCAAATTGGATTTTTTCCATATGTGTCCTGTAAAAGTAGACCCTAGTTCTTCATGGATAACAGATGAACTTCAGTGAACCAAGGTTTTATCCTTAACATGAATGTTATGATGAAGAAATTAACGTTTCTCTGCTGTTAACTTCTAATTTATGCATCAAAACACATCCTACTAAATACTTCATTGATAAATCATGAATAAGGCCGTGTTGCTATCCTATCTAGATAAACCATTGCTCCTTAATCAAGTGGTGATGTGTCTTTATTTGGAAATGTTTCAGTGTAAATGGTCACAAGTAGTAATGCAGGCCAAAATTCTTGTACACAGTATTGCAGTAAGTAATGATAATATACTGTAATTATGTACTGTAAATTTTCAATTAGCTAATTTGCTGAGTGTAAAGGAGTAGAAGATTGAGTTTAAATATTTATTAGAGCTATATCAACGTATTTATGTGTTTTGTTAGTAGGACATGTTTTGATGTGTAGAAACATCAGTATTATTACCACAATTCATTGGTTTTGCTTTCAATTCATTTAGAGACTGTTTGGCCTTCTATTCATTGATACGGTATTTTGGATTATAGTGTGAATTTCAGCCCCTCCATGTAATAGTTGATTTTTACATGAGTATATATTGTATTCATTGATCGCTCCTTTTCTCCAACATGGCATGCTGCCAAAAGATGTTGGTCGCAAGATGATTTCTATTGAGCAACTAACCAGGCTTGTTTTTTTTATTCATTTTGTAACAAAGGTTTGCGGTGCTTATTCATTTTATTACTATAAAAAGAGGCTTAGTTTTCTGATTTTCAAAGATCAACTGTAAACTCATTTCAAGGATATTCTCACTTATCTTGACTTATTTTCTGTTAGATGAAGCATTGTCAACTTCTATTAATTTTTCACTATATTTCTTTCATCTTAATTAAAAAGCAACTAAAATTAAGATGAAAGAATTATTAGTGAAAAATTGATAATGGTTGATATTTTCATGATTTTGTCAAATCATTAATTTAAGAGCAAAAATTTTCTTTGCATATTCCCCCTTTGATGTTGCAAAATCATGACAGGAAAGTTGCAAACTGACAATTTTTTAACAGAGAAACAAATTTTGTATTTACTTTTTTTTTCCAATTTTTCTTAAAGATTATTAAAGGTTTAGCTTATATTTGTTTTTGAATTTTATATCATTATTAACGAATTTATATTCTCTTAAACCATTAGGTTATTACAAAATGGTTCTGGTTACATGTTTTCTAAAAACATCTTTTGATCAAAATTTATAATAAATTAAGCTATTATGCTATGTTACAGCTATTGAAAAGCAATTTTTTTTTCTTTGGAAATGGTAAGTTTGTAATTGTTTTGGCCTTCTTTCTAAGATGTACCATATTGCAAAAATATACCTCATTTAGGAAGTATACTTTATTCTAGAGCAAGGGTCAGCAAATTTCTTTTGTAGATGGGCCAAATTAGCAATGTTTTTTTTTGTTTTTTTTTTTTTTGTTTTTTTAGATATTCAGGCCAAGACAAATTCCAAGTGAAGCCATTCATCTATATAAAAATGAGATGATACGATATTTTTCTATCATTTATTTCAAATCGTATTAAATGTTAATTTCCATTATGAATAAACATTATCTCATTTTCGGAGTTGTATTAAAGATTCAAAATCAATCAGAATGATGAAATAAGGTATCAAATATTTCTAAGTTTACACTTCCAATATCAGCTGTTACATCAATCATTTATAATAATGAAAACAAATGATTTATAAAAACTATAATTCCTATCACAATTGCTGTATTTTATATATATGTTTTCCAATGTATCATTATTAAGGTATTTTTTAGTGATTTATGGAAAGGAAAATCAACTTAATTCAAAATGTTATCTACTAATGACTATTTTTATATAATTAATTGCTTTAAATCATCTGATAGCTGTTTTTTGGATTACCATTTGTAACCATATTATATTTTAGATATTATCTAAAATCAAAAAAATTGAAAATTTTGTATGCATTTATTGAATGTACTATAATTTTTGTTCACCCTTATTTATATTTGATACAGAAAGACAATTTTTATTCGATACATAATGATATTGAAGGAATAGTAATATAGACTGTCGTTTAAGAATAGCATATTCCATGTGTTTGATGGGCTGGATCAAATGTCCCCGCTGGCTGGATTTGGCCGACCCTTGTTCTAGAGTATTGGAATTTCTTTTTGTAGTTGTTTTGGCAATTTTTAAACATGTATCATATTGCGAAAGCATGCCTTATTTAGAAAATATACTCTATTCTATAGAGCTATGGTATTTTTTTTTCCAAGAAAATATTTATAAGATATTTATAAGCTTTAACAAAAGATATAGAAAACATTAGCCGAGAGAAGTCTTTTTTTCCCTTCTTCTGCATGTTTTAAGGTATGTTTTATTGCAATGTTATTACATGATTCAAACTCACAATCTGCTTCATAATTCATATCAGTAACTTCAATAATGTGACAACACCAAAATCTATCTGCCAATTTTATTCTTTTTCATATATATATTCATTCTATACAACATTTAAAAGATTGTGTTTTTATATGTTGGATCAACATACCCAAAAAGCTGAGCTGACTGTCATCTCTTTCCTACATCCTAATCTCCTGTACCTCCCACCACCTAAACTTTCAAAGATTCAGCCTAACATTCCATCATCACCATATTTCAGGTCTGGGAACACTCAAAAAAAATTCCTATATAAATCAATAGTAATTGCTTCTCCACTTTACACCATTTCGGCTTATGAAAGGTTTTTAGAGGAATGCTTTACTTACATCTAGCAGGCTTAACCTGTATATATAAATGTTTTTTTTATAAGTGAAATGATTTTTACTGAAAATATATAAATTATGATTCAACAAATTGGAAAAAGCAATTATTTTCACAATATTTTATTTCCAATAGTGAATTTCATTGACTAGCAATGTCATCAGATCGGAGCTGAAAGATATGAAATAATTAGTTTTTTCAATTTGTCAAATCATATAATTCATGTATATATATATATATATATATATAAATATATATATATATATATATATATATAAATATATATATATATATATATATATATATATATATATATATACATATATATAATCGAAAAAATAACTAGTCACTCCATTTATACCCTATTTGATTTCTTCTTTTCTTTTTCTGGTGGTGTTGCTTGGAGTTGTCTGAAATCATGAACATTTTAAATGAGGCCTTACTCGCAATATGAAACATGGAAAAAATGTTTTTCGTTTTCTTTCTTTTTTTAAATGTCTCAACGCGACTAACTCTGGCTTTTTCCCCCCTGGCTCCTCCACGCAGCTCCACACCATCTTGGATGGACTGATTGAGGTGGGATCATGTTTTTGATATTTTAGGTGTTCATTCACACCATCATTTCTGTTCATTGCTAATGCACGCTCTGCCACTGAGTCCTTTATTCATTTTTTTTATTAATACCATTAATTTTTTAAAAAATTTAATTATTTTGAGGTGTTTATACCTGAGATTTAAATGACAACCTACCTGCACATAACTTCATCATATCATCAACAACTCCACATACCCACACCTTACATTCCTATAAAATACGACATAAATCTTAACGTAAAGTCGATTCATAAACACCTGCTTACCTTCCCACAACTCACAACAGACTTGAAAACACCCATTTCCATCTTCTATGCTCATTTTCCTTGAAAGGGTTCTTGAAATAAACAAAATATTGAAATAAAATATTATATTTGTTTTAACAAGTTTATTAATATTGTCATTCAAATCTCTCACTGTTGGATTAACCATGATCCATACCAATACTCAATCATACCTATATCTGTCATGCTAATTACATATACAGGGTGAACATAAAGTCCTTTCATGATATCTTGAAAATTATGCTTGATGGAAACATGAAAGTTATAGGATTGCATAGACCAATCAAAAAAATATGTGTACAGGTATACCTTGATTAGTTTGGTTAATTTGTTCTACAATTTTATGTATTTTTTTTTTCAGCTTATACTCAATACTTCAATTTGTACAGCAATACCTTAACCATACAATATCAAAACCCATACTAATCAAGGTATTCCTATGTATTTACTCTGCTTAAAAATAAGGGAGTGTGAATTTATATTCTGCTAAGACACAATTTGTAAGCATGTATAAGTTGCAATCTGATTTTTATCTTTATATCTGGTACAAAATATCATTCTTGAAATTTTTCTCATAATAATTCTAGCATCAACTATGGTAAAGGAGGACATTTATTTGGGTTGGTTGTTAATACCTTAAATCTTTGTTTTCAGAACTGGGGTCCATGGACCCTTTGGGGAGGGGTCGGACTGAAAAATAATGCTTTGGGGTCTGTGGTAGCGGTCCCTTTAAACTTAAACATCATCCATTGCAGTTGTCAAAAAGACATAACTGTTGTATAAAAACCTGAATGATATTTTAGAATTCTAATAAAAGTAATCCATTTAGAAAGAATATGATTTTTAAGGGCAAAAATTGTTCATTATTGTAGTTCAATGATTACAGCATAAAAACTAAACGCTAAAAATAAGATCTGCCAGAATATTTCCTTTATTGAAGGAGTCCTTGAGTTTTCTAAGTTTTGAAACCACTGTCTTAGACACATTGATAAAAAATGAGCATCGGATACATGTAATTAAAAACCAAAGAACTATTCTAAAATTTAATGAACTTCATTAAAGAAATGGAAGGAAACAGTTGAAACAAATTCTCCCAAATCAGGATCCCCAACATAGTTCTTTTCAAAAAAGCAGGTCCTGTCTTTTTGTGAAAATTATTCATTAGTGCCCTTTCTGCATATACGTATGTATGTCTCTTACAGAAATGAATTGCAATTGATGTAAATTGATCTTTTTTCTGCCAATGACCCACCTTGGAATTATTTTCAAATGATTTTTCTTTAGAATTGCCTTCAAGCATTTCACACGGAAAAGTTGCCAAAAAAACTAGCTATTGGAAATTCTTGCAATCATTTTTAAAATCCCAATTTCAGATCTTATGATAAATGCATGTTTTCAAAACTTTCTCTTTGCACAAATTTTTTTGATATTGTAGAAAAATATTGTAAGCCACAGAGAGAAATTAGTGAAACAGTAAAAATTTTAATCAAGTTTTTGACTAATTTTCTCCATCTTTTTGTTGCTGTGCTTGGCCTATAGTTGGTTTCCCCATGGGGCAGGAACTCATAGCATCTTGCTTATCCTGCTAGAACTTGTTCTGTTCTTAAATTTCAGTGATCTTTTTGTTCTAATACTATTCATTATTCATCATGATTCTTCTATATTATTAAATTCAGAGGTGGTGCACGGGACCCCCAAACACCACAACTGCAAGGGTGCCAGAGCTCTAGGGGTGCAATATATCTGAGAAAATCTAAAAAAATAATGTAAATAAATCTAGATGAAATCTTTAAAAAAATTCATAGGAATGGCATCATTGGACTTAGTATTGCCACCATTGAATGTGATGGTATTAGCCTACTTTTACTAACTATTCTATCCATCTTTGATTTTCAATTTTTCAGTTCTGACTTTATGGGATGATATAATAAGATGAGTACACGTATCATGGAAATGTTTTTATTTAGTATCTTTTTAAAAAAACTATATGATAAAACTAGAAATTACACATAGATCACATACTTCTGCTAATGTCATTGCCAAGGGAAGTAATTGTGCCTCGATCCGCCCCCAAAATCCAATCGCTTTTATAGCCCATTGCCCACCCTTCTGCATATTTACATTGTAATTTGAGAACCTTTGCCGACTTAACTCTTACCCCCTTGACCAGTTTTTGGCTGTTCTAGTAACCAGCATGAAATTGGAATAGAAGAAGTGTCTCCAACTTGCATTTCATATCAAAAGACATAGGTTGTGAGTAAAGGCTGGAACACATTGCTATCATGTCATGTGAAATCATGTGAGTAGGCCAGTTTAAAGCTTATTTTAATTGCTTGGAGACACACCACTGCAAGTCACATGATATCACAAGTTCTTGCTGGTCTGCTCATGTGACTTTGTGTTTCACGCTTTCTGCTGGCACACATTTACATAATAGCATATTTTCATTTTATTTGTATTTTATTTTTCAACACTTGTAAAATCATGTTATGCAAGATTGAATCATACTTCTGGAATTCATGGTTTTCAGGCCTCATGAACTTGCATGAGTCTCCGTGACGTGATAGCAATATTTTCCAGCCTTTAGTCTCATTCTAAGCTATTACTTTATTCTGATTTCATGTTGTTTACTTCAGTCATCCAAAGCGTAGGTAAGTGTTGAGATAAAAGGCTCTCAAACAGCTTGATTCAAGATTATTGAAAATCATTCGATAATACACAATTTTTCAAACATTATCTACAATGTTTTTTGCATAATAAATGATGGTGACATAGTCGTATATCTTAACCCATTTCCTTACCTTGTAATAAAAATATCAATATATATGAATATATGTATGTGTTTGTATTATTTCATTCGATGTTTTTAACTCATTTTTCATTTGAGTTTGTCTTTTTCTTCGTCTTTAAATGTTTGTTTTCTACAACTTTAAAATCATGTATCTAATTTTAATTAAGTATATCTATGATATGATGCATGTTAAAAAAAATCTTGAAGTGAGATTTTGAGACCATTTTTAAGACAATTGTCAAAATGGGTTTCTTCAGTTTTCAAGTTGGTCTATGTATGTATGTATGTATGTATGGTATACAGGTTGTACCTATTGAGCTAGAGGGCTGAAAATTTGAGCATTTATTCTTTATTTTGTCTAGAAAAAAAGTTTGTTTTTTTCAATTTATTTTTCAACACCCTTGCTCATTAAATAGATTTTTCTTTTTCTTTTTGGTGGGGTCTATTCATAATGTAGGTTTATACTAAATTGATTCTTTGATTTGTGTCTGCCTGTTGTTTTTTTTGTTTTTTTTTTAATTCACTTTTTAATGATCACTGTCCAACAAAAAGCAAGAGTAAGTAATTTATTCATTTATCACTTATTTTTCCAATTTTTAAATGGTTCACCCCCAACGTGACATGCAGCAAAAAGACATTGGTCATATAACAGTTTCTATTGAGTGACTAACCAGACTTATTATTATTTGCAATCTCACACCAGTTGCCTGGTGGTTACCGCTGGAGGTTGAGTGATAGCAAGTCTCCTCAAGTCCTTCACTCCTTGTTCTCATAAGCCACAGTAATACTGCAGTTTACAGTTTCACACCGGTTGCCCAGTGGTCATTGCTGAAGGCTGAGTGACAATAAGTCTCCTCAGGTCTTCAGCCAACATCTCTTCTCTCTTTCGCCTATCATGCCAGTGCTGTGATTGACATTTCTGCTTTCATTTCCCCTCCAGAGTTAAGCCACTGCTAACAATTAGTGTTGCAGTCTTTATATTTCTAGCACTCTCCTTGGTATCCGTGCAGTTCTTAGCAGTGCTGTGGTCTGTACAGTCTCAATCCTTCCTTTTATCCCGATCTCCTCCAGTCTTGCCGTCAGTGTCTTTGGGATAGTTCCTAGTGCGCCTACTATGACTGGAACTACCCTGACTTTCATGTTCCACATCTTCTTCAGTTCTCTTGCTAGATCCCGGTATTTTTCCAGTTTTTCACTCTCCTTCCTCTTTACTCTATGTGTCTGCAGGTACAGCCACATCTACTATTTGGCAGGTCTTCCTCTTCTTGTCTACGATTACCAAGTCCGGTCTTCTTGCCTGGATGAGGTGGTTGGTTTGTAGTATTCATCACATACCGAGTTTTAGCTAGAAACGTTGGGTTGGCAACGATGTCATGACTTCATAGGCACTTGTAATTTTCTTTTGTTTTGTTTTTTCTTCCACAAATATGCAAAAGGGGGGGGGTCAATACAAGTGGCTACACAAGAAATAGCATATAGTTGTATGACAGACAAAATATTTACATGGACAGCACTTCACGAAGCATATAGCCAATGCATGTGAGGACTATTTTCTGCATTTCATAAATGCTTAGGTTTCCTGTCGACACCTAAGGGCTTCTACAACAACAGGTATTGTTCCAGTGTCAAGTTGCCACATTTTTGTGATCTTAATTTTCAGTTCTTTGTACTTCTTCTTCTTCTCTCTCTCCTTCTCCCCCTCTATTGGCCAAAGGCCTGTAAATTGTAGAAGCGTGGCCATGTCACTAAATAAGTCAAACGGAACCCTTGCAATCTAATGAACAAGGGTAAGAATGAAAGTATATGCATTATGCTTAAGAGCAAAAAGGACTCACTCTTCATTAAAACTGTCATTCATACATTAATTATTCCTTCCTCAACAGTTCAAAGCCTAAAAATTATAGACAAATAGCAAAAGTAATAATCATGATGAGAGTATTAGTTTCATTTGCATTTTCCTATTATCATAATTAATATAGATTTTTTCCCATGGATAATGAATTACCTAACTTTTAATAAATATACTTAAATCGCTGAAATATTTGAGAGCAATCGCTAGAGGCTGAGTAACAGTAAGTTTCCTCAGGATTCAAGCCCTCTTCTCCTATCGTCCTCACCTGTAACAGCAGCGCTGTGATTTGTACTGTCTCCATCATGCCCTTTTCTTGGCTGCTCGGCCATTTCTACCTGCTGGAGGTCATAGGCCTTATATTTCCAGTACTCTCCTCAGTATTCGTGTTGTCCCCAGTAGTGTCGTGATCTTTAAAGTCCCATCCTTTCCTTCTATCCCCACTTCCTCCAATCTCATTTTCAGTGTCTTTGGTATGGTTCTGAGTGCAACTACTATTGCTGGTACCACCCTGACTTTTATGTTCCACACCGTCTTCAGCTCCCTTGCCAGGTCCTAGTCTTTCCCTAGTTTTTCACTCTCTTTTGTACCTACTCTGTGATCAGCAGTCACGGCGACGTCTATTATTTGGCAGATTCTCCTTTCCTTGTTCTTAATTACCAGGTTCAGTCTTCTCCCTTGGATGGTGTGGTCAGTTTGTACGTCGAAGTTCCAGCATCATTATTTTTGTTGTACATAGTCGTTGTGTTATCACACCAGCAGTGACCCGTGGTCTTCACCAGATATCGAGTTATAACAAGTCCCTTCAATGTCCCTAGACTCTCATTGAGACATGCATTCCTTATTAAGTTGAGAAAAAACTTCTTTTTTTTTAGCTTTTTTCAAATCGCCCCAAAGACAACACGCTGCAGAAAGACGTCGATCACATAACGGTTTCTATTGGGTGATTACCTGTATAATTGGTTCTCATAGTGTTGTTCAGGGCCGATTTAAGAGCGCCACAGTTTCTCTCTTCAGGTCTCTTCTGCATAGCCATTGTCAATGTCGTTTCATCTGAAATTCCTTGGGTCTGTCTTCTGAAGTGCACGTATAGTCGTTTTTCATCTCTCTTTTTTAGGGGCAGGGATTCTCATTTTTGTGCTTCCTGGCTTTGTCTATTCAAAGAGTTTCCCAGACGGTTGATTTCCTTGTTGCGTGTGTTGTTATCATGATGTTTCGGCCAATCCCTTCTAAGGCCCTCCCCAGATGAACCATCCAAAAGTGTTGTTGGTGAATAGATATTTTTCTCTCTCAATGGTAGGATCTCTGTTTACCACCATCACATTCGGATCGTACACATGACGAAAGCCGTAGAATGAATTGGCTGAAATGTCGAATTATCAACACAAACAAGAAGTGGTTCAATCACCCAAAAAGCTCTTTGGATATTAATGACCAATCTAAAAACTATTGACCTTAATGATAATCTGTTCATATGTTAAACAAACTGATAACTTGTTAATTTTATTGCCAAAGTATATTGTTGGTCATGGTTTTCAAAAAATTTTTGAAATGCTGTGCGCATTTGTTATCACCACGAATTGAAATGACATGTCACTGAAAGAGATACTATTCATTAAAAAATAGTATTCAGGAGAGAATTTAAAACTGTTTGGCTCTTTAATGAACAGCACATTTATTTTTTATTGCATCATCGGAAAAGATAAGTTTAATACACTCCATAAAAAGTGCCAGTAATATCAGAACATATCTAAATATTATTTTTGCATCCATACTGGGAACACAGCCCTGGTTTGTGGGATTATTTGCCGTCCTCTAAACTCACGCACCTACGAATGTTTCGCGGTTCATTAACGTGCTATAGACAGTGACTCTCTGTTGTTATGCATTTGCTGGTTCACGCCGGTGGTTATCGCTGGAAATTGTCCGCGTTCGCTTATCAGGGCGATACTACCCCCCAGTGGTCGAATTAAGCTTTGAAGATTGCCAAATAGTTTTTTTTTTTGTTATTGTCTCAATATACGATAAATACGTTGTATATTCACTTTGGAAGCCTTACCAGTAGTTTTTAGAGTGTATACATTAGCCCAGTTACTTAGTAATGCAATCTACACAATTTTGGCCAAGTTTGATAAATCAAGCCACCAGAAAGACCACTGAGGTATCTGAAAAGCTCATGGTTATTGCTAAAAGTGACCATCCTCGACACTTGACCAAACCTTTCGCTCAAAGACAATAGGAAACGAATTCAATTCCACCTCATCTTACTTTCTCGTATTTCTTCTTTTCTCAACGGCAGAGTTCGGCCATTCTACTTTAGCAAGTATCTTCATGTTTCACCCTGTACACTTTTGTGCACTCCTACCCTGCTCTTCTCCCTCTCCCTGCCCTCTCCACAGTTTTTGTATGGCGATTCCACCCGTAGAACCTGTTTTTTACTCCCATCTCTTTAAACATAAAATTTTGTATTTTTGAAGAGTGACTGATGAACGGGAAACTATGACAGACGACCAGATATGTTGTTTATCACGATGTGGGCTTAAACTTTGATTTTTAACATAAAGATGATTATTGTGCATCTTATATGATCCAAGGAATGCCATTCAAAAGATGCATCCAGTTTCGTGGAAAACTCACGTAGGTTTAAACTTGAAGTAATGAGACACTGGTCATTATTCATATTATTAATAGCAACAATCAAGAGAAATATCGTCATAAATTAAATTAAAAATGAAAACAGATTTTAAAATACTGCTGTATCTACTTATAATTTGATATTATCTTGTTCAATAGCAAAATTTAGCAGATAAAAACTGATTTTCTCTCTCAACTTATATATATATATATATATATATATATATATATATATAATTTGGTCACCTACAGACGGCTGTTTCGTTGTATTATGACACTTCAGTTAGGCTTTTGACTCAATATCCATTCCAGTATCGTTTGGTAGGGTCCAAGCCTTTGCTCTAGATCTAGAGGAAGATGCTCTACCCCTGCCCCATGACAGTCAGTAGGGCCGAATTAAGCGATATGTTTACTTACACATAATTCCCCATCTACCAGATTACTCCATTCCAGAGTTGGAAGAGCATTGCATTGTTGCTTATAGCAGATAAGTGCCCCACCAGAGAATGCTCAACCATAAAGAAGGGAGTGTTAATTATAATTAATAATTGTGTCATCCACACAAACACACATATATATATATCCATACTTACCAAAAATATTAAATCTATAAACTTGCGTTCATAGACGCTGGTGAAGTAATATATATTCGGGCAAAAACTTTATCCGTTTCAAAGTGAATTTTGAAAATATTGAAAATTGAGCACCCTCTCATATCGAGAACCGTTAATCCAAACGACTTCAAATTTGACACTGCATTATCCGGTGCACAGAACAATATATCTGACAAATGTCGACTTCGTACAATGGTCAATTGTTGAGTTATCTTGATACTTGCACCTGCACCGGGATTTCTCAAATAATAGTCACATACTAACAACAAAATTGTTTGTTAAAATAAACTTTCCTAATTAATTTATATATAATGCTTCTATGTGCATCTCATGACAATGTATTGTCTCACTAACATTCAAAAACGTTATTCCTGTTCAACATCATCTCATCACATATTGGCTTCAGCTTGCTATACATACTTGACAACTTAAATTATTTTAAAGATTTCCTCAGGAGAGACCATTTAATCCATTTATTAGGACATTACCTCAAAATTTGTCAATACTATTTTTAATGCTGTTAATACAACTCTTATCCTTCATATATTCAGGCAATTTATTCCAATAGTGCACTGCACTTTCTCTAGAGGAATCAGTGGACTTATTGGGACGTACTTTTAGATTATTTAAATCTGAAAAAAATTCTCGTTGACCTCATTCTCGTTTGAATATCACTTCATTAAAAAGAAGAAAAAAAAGAAGTTGTAGGTTTAGTTTCACAAATGAATATATATTGTTAATTCTAGGTGAAAATAATTTACTAATATATATATGTAAAAAAGATATAACACTGGGAAATTTGACAAAATCAGTGATTATAAAAACACTCATTGCAACAAAAGCAACAATGTGTGCAGCTGAAATACTTAAAAATGGTAAATACAATAAATTCAGTGATTCTCTCTCACTTTAATTCTGTCTGTTACTGTATGGTACGCAACCCACGCAATTACGCCATTGACTTAAAGTTCGCTAACCTGGAAGAATGCTAGCAAACAGACATTATTGTTTCAAATAGATCAATTAAAATGCAATTTTGAATTATGATTATAAGTGTGAAGGTATGGTTGTAGCCGAGTTTCAAGTCAGTAACACAAGGTATTGTTTAATGAAATTCTGGAATTCATTTTTTATTGAACCTGAAACAGAAATGCTTAAACTAACGCTACTTGGCCTTGGGCTTTATTGACGTTAGATCACATGACGAGGGTTCGGGCCATAATACCGAACGGAGAAGAATCTGATTGAACAATTTTATTTTATTCCATCGTATAGAAACTGTTCTAATTGTTCGGTCCAATGTTTATTGTGTTATGATTATGTCAAGAGTGGGGAAAAGAAAGGTGTGGCTTTCTGGGTGATTTTTTTTTTTTTTCAAAAATCTGATACTTAAGAGAGATAAGAACGTTATTGAGGCAGTGAGCAAAAACAGACCTTCTGTATTAGCCATTTTTTGATTCAATCTTACCAATTAATTTTCCAATCTGGCCAATTTCTCCCTCGTGTTTGGTAGTCTTGGGTTGGGTGGGAACATTACTGAAGGAGTAGACAGAAATAAACCGACTGTTTAGCCAATTTTTTCCCAGTTTATCCAATAAAAATCACGATAGCCAATTATATCTGCTAACATTGTAAATGTATCATTTTTGACTTGCACCTCACCACCCACCTGGTTGTGTCATGTAAGAAGACATATATTTAAAAGAAAACATGATTTATTTCTGTACAGTCAAATCAAATATTATTTCTTCCCCCGGGTCTCCATGTTTATATATATATATATATATATATATATATATATATACTAGCAGGCATACCCAGTGTGACTCATGGAAAACATAACTTCAAATAAGATAATCCATAGATAAACATGTCTTATTTCCCCTTACCCAACACAACAAATAAAACAGATATTTGTACAGAAACCTAAATCGTTACTTCCAATCAGCACTGCTTACTCACTGTCGTAGATTGATGGCCATTCTCGTGCTGTAATTTGAAAAAGTGAATGAGAAATTTAGATGAAGGTGAATAGAACTTGAGAATTATTAATAATAGAGGTTTACAATACTTCATCCAAATCAAAAACTAGAATAATTACTAACAATTGTATCATAAAGAATGGACTAATTTAGCAGTAGCATACGTCACGTGCCTCTACGTCAGAACTGGTATGGCATTAAATAATGCTGTGGGGGTTGAGTGCTGTTACAGCGGGGTTTTGCTACATTTATATATTTTGTCTTAAGAAATATCAGTAAATGGACAATCTTTATCCGACAGAATGAGTTCATTAAAGTGGCATTTGAGTCATAATTATCATTATTTGTTACCTTTTGGTTGTTTTAGCTTTCTCAATTTTGTCATATAAAATTTACTATTGAAGCATGTAGGTGTGGTCATCTAGTCTGATTTCTTTTCTTCCTTCCCTTGTTTCTTTAGACAAATTGGTCTCATTATCAGGTACCATATTCATATGCAGGTACAATAAAAAGAACATAGGTTCAAATATTTCTAATATCAAAAAGAGAAAACGATTTATGAAAGGTTGACCCATAAACTGCAGAAGGTGGCCATTGTTATAGTTGTCCATTGCAAGATAAAAGCCCTGATTAACCAATTACAATAAAGCTGAAATGTTATTCAGTTAGTCATAGAACTGTCCATCATTCACAGTCAATGGGTTAATAGTCATTTTACTGGATTGAAAAAAAGCCAAAAAGTAAATTATTTCTTTTTAAATTACCTTTTTTATATGGAAAAACCCCTTTCATAATAATGCTAAATTCATTTCTCTTATGTTTAACTTTTTATATCTGAAGTACAGCAAACACTTGCTATAACGAACCTCAATGAAAAGAAATTTCACCTTCAACAAACTTCAAATTAACTGAAATTCAATAAATGTGATTACCATTACGTAATATTAGTCATTTGCGTGAAAAAGAAAGATCAAAAAATAGAACAAGGGATAACCTAACTGCCTTTGAATTTACCATATGATGGTCGTTAAATGTGGCAGACTGCCTAAATACTTTTGATTATTTACTGAATGGGGAGGGGGCAACCATTAGGTATAGCAAATTTTTGTCTCTTATGAGCCCTCCCCCCCTCATTAGTTTTGTTATAGCAAGGGTTTTACTATATTTTATTTTAATTACTCTGTGAGTATCAAGTATCAAGAATTTTTGAACACTATTTCAATCAAGCATCTTTGAATTTATTTGAACACGGTGTAATTGGTGATGGTATACAATAGGTTGGTCTGGTAACTTTGTTTTACACATTCTTATTTAAATAAATTTTGGCTGCTTTTACATTATCAAGGTGGAATCCATGGCTTTATCTAATCAAAAACTGGTGAAGGGTTCTATCCTTTCTTGAATGTGTGTGTTTGTAAGTCCCGGCACTCCTTGCCATACTATTTTGTCTACAGACTCAAGAGTTGGGATCAGTACTCCACTGAACCTCTTCTAAAAAAAAGGGAGGTAATTGTGGATATTACTAATGTAAGTGATCACACCATCAGAAACTTAATTCACGTTAGTCTGAATATTTAGTGTAAGTGTTGGCTATTTTTACGAAACTGGCTATAGGATTGTTGTACAATTATTTTAAAGTGATACAAAAAAAACTTCATTCAGTTTTTGATATTTTTATAATTCAATTCCTCAACTTTCCTTGGCAATTTTTACTTATATTTAAATATTAATGCATAAGATCATCTAGACTGTTATGTATTTTTTGTTTTTCAAAAATATTTCTTGCGTTTTTACTCAGTTTCAAGTCTTTATTTTTAGTCTTTGAATTTGCACTTTTGATGCACCTTCTTTTTTCAGATATTATACTTGCAATTTGCCTTTACCTGGTTTAAAATCAGATTTTCTCTCTCCCCCACTAAATCATTATCTTATTCAGTGTGAATGAATGAAATTTCATTGAAACATTTGACATATTCATTTTAATGTGAAATAAAAGTATACGGTTTGTATCTAAAAGTATTCATCAGATAATCATCTGTACACAAAATCAAGGGCCTTAAACATTTGCACGGATGTGATTAACGTCATAATTCTTCTTTGAACTCATTTACATTTGTTGATAGTACTACGTATTCCGGTATTCTATTCTTTAATCCTACCACCCAATCACTAAAAAAGAATTTTTAATTTTCAGTCTACTCCTATTCACTTCCACTGTATATGCATGGCCTCACCGTCCCTTGTGTTCCCTTTTGGTAAAAAATACATTCAGACCTACTAACTTATACCATACATAATCTTGAACATTAATTTTCCCCCAATCTCTCCTTTTATCCAACAATGTCAACCCTAACTCCTTTTATCTTTGCTCATAATTCATACTTTTTAATTCTTAATCGCTTGTCTCTGGACTTTTTCTAGAAGATTTTTTATCGTTCTTCAAATACAGTAACTCAGTATTCAAGATATGGACAAACATTATTTTTATATAATACAAGGAACCATTCCTTGTCTATGTAAGTGAAAGTGTGCTTGAGTCGTCCCAGTATTGCAGAAATAGTAATAACTAATACCCTCCATCACCTGTCTCGGTAATGGGTTGAGAAACCTTTTCAATATCAATACTAAGATTGTAATCAACTCATTGCCTCGATCACTAAGCTCTATTCTATTATTATTATTGACTAATATATTTATATCAAAATTGTCACTGTGGCTACTTTTCAACCTTTGTAATCATGTATACATCTGATGATAGTAGTATGTCACACTTAGAGTATCTGTAGCAGCCATGAGTCCCTCTCCCTTTCTACCCTGTTATTGAACTACCCAAATTTCTTTTCTCCCATTTCTCTTCTTACCCTCTCATTAAACTGACCTTCTTTTCTTCCCACTCCCTTCCTACCCTTTTATTCAACTAACCTTCTATTCTCCCCTACCCTTTTTCTACCAAGTCTGCCAAACTCATAGTATTGGTAGCAGCGATCAGTCCAGCCTGTTGTTGTACTTTTAAAATAACCATCAGAAAAACAGCATGTAGGGGACTAATATGAATAAAATCTACTAAGTTTTCTTGTTAGTTAATCAAAAGGTGAATAGTTACAAGTGATATTAGAAACCGTCAAACAAAACTATCAACAAGAGTTTCTTCAGTTTTCAAGTTGGTCTAGCTGGCTATGTATGTATCACAAGTACAGACCATACTTATAGAGCTTGAAGACAATTGAACTTTTACTTTTTTTTTTTTTTTTTTTTTGAAAATTCATCTCCTAAATAGGATTTTAGTGGGGGAGGGGTCAATCTGTAATGTAAGTTTATGCTAAATTGATCCCTTTTTTTTGTATCTAGCAGCATTCATACTTGTTTCTTTGAAAATTAGGACCTTATTAGTGATGACTGCCCAACAAAATGAGAGAGAAGTGACATCTTCATTGATCCCCACTTTTCCAATTTTTTAATTGATCACCCCCAACGCAGCATGCTGCCAAAGGACACAGTTCATGTGACTGTTTCTATTGAGTGACTTCTTTTTTTTTTTTTTCATGTTTAAAATCTCACACCTGAAATGTTTAATGGACAAGATTTTCTTGTTTTTTCATCAAAATTAATCTGCTTAATTTATGTCTTTTATAAAGGTTTTCTCTCAAGTAATATCAAATCATCATTTCAGAGAAGGACTTAGACATTGATTAATATTCTTGATTTATATCTTGAGGTCCTTCTTGAAAACGATGATTTGATATTACTTGAGATAAAACCTGACAATTCCTGCTACAATAATTTCAACTACGATTTCAAGTCTCTTATTTCTTACACTGACAATGAAACACGATCATATGTGAATTACCTCCCTTTACTCTTGAAACCAGACTGCTTATGATTCTAAAAAGAGCTCCATTTCTTTTCATCAAGGATACTTCACTGATGGATGAATGATTTAATCTTTATGAGAATCATATATATTCCAAAGTTGAAAATAAAGTAAATGAGATTTTCCTGGCTTTTATGATTGCAGACATTGACGTAATCATGGTATGAAACCAATGCAGAAATTAGTTAACATTACATAACTGAACAGGAAAGTGATCTGTTCAATGTTTTTCATCTGTCTATTAGGACAAATATGTCCCATCATGATTTTGGATCTTCAAAATATATGATCTTATGAAACTATTTTCTTTAACCATTGAATAACAAGAACCATAAGTTCAACAATGCATCCACCATCTGTGGTGGTGGTAGTAGTAACCGGAGGAGGAAGAAGTCTTCCTTTGAGTAAATTCATTCTCTTACTTGTAAAATATCATGATATAGATACATTCTGTGAGTATTATTTTCATTAAAAGACAGAAATGATCATTTTGGGGCTTTTTTTTTTAATACTGAAATGCTATACATATATAAATTCTCTAATGACATCATAGCAGTTAGTTTCTTAGTCATGCCACATCTTTAATGACATTTCTTTCTGTTGTTAAACATAACTGGGACCGTCACTTTGATATGTGTGGACACATCTAAAAATTGATTAATTAACATTTTTGGCTTTTTTATTTTATTTTAAAAATTCAGGCATTAAACTCTTTGATAGATTAGTCTTGAAGGGGTTGATACTAGATAAAAATGTAGCAACAAAAACAATTTCAGCTCTGCCATTGTTAAACTTTTGATCTTTGTTTTTTTTTTCTCTCTTTGCTTGCTTGTCTATCTCTTGTTAAAAGATGGTGTGATGGAAAGTCCATTGATGTGCTTACTGTATTTCCTTATTGTTTCTGTGATTTTTTTACTGTTGTTTGTATTGAATCTGTTGTCTTTTGTGTTCATTATACTTCTTTCAACACCTCCCTATTGTTCGTCAATGTCTTATTTCCAATTCCACTCTCTAATCCTGCCAATTGATGAATTAACTGACTATGATGTAATTCCAACTAATAAAATTGTTCTAGGCCTATGTAGGAGTCTTTGTCATTGGAGATCCATGCTCGACATTTCACTTCCCACATAACTTGGGGAGGGGCAAGTTCAGGGTATTCTCTGTTATCTGCAGTTACTACCCAAGTTTTTTGTTTTGAAGATTCTACTGTTGAAATAGGTTATATTATGTTGAGATATAAATAGTTGCTCCTGGTAGAGATAGGAACTTCATTCATAAATCCAGAGAGGCTTTAGTATGTATGTACCAATATTCTCTGCTTATAGCCTTATCGAAGATCTCTCTCTAAAATGTATATATATGTATGGGTAAGAGAGGATATAGGATGTCAACTCCAGCACGTAAAACATTAGCTATGCATGCCTGCAAAAGACGATGCCAAAATTGCCATACTCACTGACTCCTGTATGTATAGCTTAATAATATAAGAGAGATGACCAGCAAGAGGTCGGACGTACTGGTTTGTTGACCAATGGTTCTTTTAGTTTTTCTCATGGCCTGCACTGGACTTAAAAGAGAGCAATTGAAATGGAATGTGCAGAAAATATTTTTTTATTTTTGAGATGGTCATTGATTTTATTTTTATTTCTTTTATCTTCATAAATTTTCTGAAACAAAAGTCGGTTACAAAGAATGTATAATATAAGAATTGATTCATTCTATGTATTGATTTTTCTTATTTATCTGTTATTGATCCTATATTATACGTGGCATTGAAATTTTACTACACAGCATAATTTCCTCCGCTCAGAGGGAACAGTATTGTTGATACCCATTACTATGTACACAATTACTCAATGGAAACTGATTTTAAACCATGGCAAAAGATCTTTTTCATTGTAAACTCTTACAAGTTTAGTATAAATAACAATTGACTAGAGTTGAATTTTAAAAAATTAAACTTACTTAGAATATATATGGTGGAATGGTTCACATATTAAACATATTTTGAAAAAAATATTTTGTCATATTATGAAAAGAATTTTCAAGCCATTTGTACCTGAAAGCCCTTTAATGTATAAATAAAGAAAAATTATTAACTTTAAACTACCTCTTATCTCTCCTAAAACTTTACCAATAAGTTAATTCTGATTGGGATGAATAAGATCTGTTGGATGTAATTTCATTTTTTATCTTTTTAAGTGCATAAATTACAGAGCTTCAAAAATAGCTAACAGTAAAAGAACTTATGAATAGGAAATTGTAGCAAATATTTACAAAAATGAATCGGTGGAATTGATAAATAAAGATAGAAAAAAATCGTGTAAAAATAGATTCTTAATACTATTTGAGGCTTTCATAGTTATTACAAATTTATTTTGATTGTTCATTGGAAATATATTTCAGATTTTATATACATATTTGAGAAAGAACAAGAAATTTATTTATAATTTTGCACACTTAAAAATTAGGATTAAAAAAGTTCCAGGGATAAAGATATTCTGTAATTCACCATTGATGCAGAAATGTTTAATTCATTTTAGCTCTTAATAGATAAATTTGCCTTTGATTTCCATAACATAAAAGAAAACAATGCTGACAAATTAGTATTTCTTCAATAGTATAATAACTAAAAATTACATATTTTTCTTACACTTTTTTTTTTGTTCCTGGGTGATGAGTGTTATTTTCTGATTAATTATACATCTAAAAAATGTCTATTATTACCTTCAAATTGCTACCAAGACTGATAATTTGAAAACTACTCATTTTCTATGGGACAACAGGCAAATTTGCACATTTTTAATCATATAAAGTGAGAAAAATATAAGGAATATCACTGTCTTGGCCACAAAAGCAAAGTTTGAGAGGAATAATAGCCTTTTTTCTATACTTTTTATACATAAGCCATCAGAAAATAACACTCGCTACCCAGGAACAAAAATCGCAATGCACGGTGTTATCTTTCCTTTCTAATATCTCTTCATCGATACGTTTAATTGCAGACTGGTCTTAATGTTGCAAAGATTGTGGAGATTCCTCCTGTAGCCCTCATGCCCAACTTCTTGGTTCAACGCCATGTTCTTCAACCTTTTCGTTATCAAACTGGTGGAACCATTCTGGTAAGGCAGCTTATTAGAAATTGAATCTTCTAAAATTTTTGATATTTTTACATCCCTAATCTTGAGGTATTATTTGAAGAATTTTGTATCGTTTACGTACAGTTGAACAAACGTGTGTGTGTGTCCATTTACATAGATATGAATAGGTTTTGTGTGTCTAATATATATATATATATATATATGTATGTATGTGTATGTATATATATGTATATATATATATATGTGTGTGTATATATATGTATATATATATATATGTGTGTGTGTATCTATATATATATATATATATATATATATATATATATATATATATAATATATATATAATATATATATATATATATACGTGTGTGTATGTGTATATGCGCTAGCTGTGGTACCCAGCATTGCACAGATCAAAAAAGACTCTAAATGTGATAACGCCGGGATGCAAATCATAATAAAATATCATTTGCATTTCATAAAAACTGCAGGCAGAATAATTTTTCTGACTTTTTTTTTACATTAGTCTGCTTTGACCTGCAAACTTCTATGAGAGTTTAGTTTTACAAATCTTACACTTGGATTAGGATTAAAGGTAGTGTTTCTGCTCTGAAAAAAAAAACATGTTTAATATCAGATTTGGGTTAGATTCCCCAAAACCCTCTGCCAAACTAGCACTGAGAGAAAGAAAAATTCATGTCCCTAGTCTCCTGTGACGAATGGAAAGTAAGGGTACAGTTAAGCATTAGAGCCACATTGTAAATAGAACCTTCTTTCGTGAGACCTTGTATGTTTCCTTTCTGAAAACTTGTAGGTTTCCGGAAGATTTGAAAGTCTAATAAATAGAAAGGACATAAGATTGAAAGAGAAAAAAAAGTGAAATTTTCTCCATCGGGTCTTGAAATCAATCCACCACGTTTCCAAACACTGGTGTATTGTTGCTCTCACCAATTTATTTTTTGTCTGGAACACTTTTCTATGTCACCAGACAGTGACTAAAGGCAATGTGCCCATCTCTCTATATATTGGGCTCTTCATAAGATGTTTTGTATCTTTACCTAATTTTACCTTTAGTTTGATACTTGGGAACTATTGACCATAGACGAGTTGCAGAGCAACATAATGTTTTTGATATTTTACAAGTATAGTGCAATTGCAAATTGACTTTTCATTGTCATCATAAAATGATGACACGGGTGAACTAGTGTATATGATATTTTAAGAAACCATTGACCAAAACTATCAACATAGGTTTCTCTCAGTTTTCAAGTTGGTCTGGCTGGCTATGTATGCATGAGTGATTGTTGCACCAATGGGATTATGGAGCTAAAAATTTCAACGTGTTCTTTTTTTTTTAGTGATCACAATCCAACAGAAGGTGAGCCATTTTTTTCTAATTGATTACCATCAACACGGTCTGCGTTGATTGCATGACAGTTTCTGTTATGTGGCTAACTGCACCCGTTTACTTTTCCTTTTCCTGTAGGCTGGTGAAATTGCATTGAATCGAGGCTGGTCAATCAACTTGGGTGGTGGCTTCCACCACTGCTCAGGCAACAAGGGAGGTGGATTCTGTGCCTATGCTGACATCACTCTTCTCATCAAGTTTATGAGAGAAAAACATCCTGAAATTGTCCGTGTCATGATTATAGACCTTGATGCTCACCAGGTTAGTTTGAATTTCCAATGTTCGCAAGGTTTGATATTCAATAGATTGAGTATTGAAAATCAGGCTTATTGTCTGTGGTCAGGAAATGATACAAACATTTCTGACAAAATAGGTCTATAATACGTATCCTTTAAATATCGGTGTTAAAGATTTTACTTGGGTGGTTGGGGGGAAGACTTATAACTAATTTTACTATAGAAATGTACTGAAGCTCAAGAAAGAGAGGAAGGACTAGTCAATGATCAGGAATTAATACAAGGATAAATAACAAAATAAGGCTATTGTATGTATAGGTAGACTAGATGATCAGTCCCAAAACTACTCAGTTGGTGATAAAAGCATGAAATTTGGCACAAATATACTTTCTTTCTGCTAATCATTTTCAGATATGGAGTCATTTTCAAACTGTCCATCAATAGCAATGGTTGCTAAGGGTTTTTTCCCCATAGCAATTGCTTAAAAATCAGTTCTTTTGAATTTTTATGTCCAAAGATTTCTGAACAGTTTTCATAGTATCAGATGTGCTCAATGACGCACCAAAAGTCTACCACAGTCAGACCATTGGAAAGGTATGATTTTCAAGTGTGCGAAGACCTTATTACAGGCATACTTAATGAGTGATAGATATTTTTATACAGCAATACATACTATATAAACGAGTTCTTGGATCTACCCCAAAATTTAGTCACTTCTTTTTCAGTCTGCACTCGACCTTTCCACAAAATTTCATTGAGAACTCTTAGAGATATTGTGTGGACAGAAATGAGTGAATACAGAAATGTAAGTAGGAATAAAACCTCAATAAGAATAAAAAATATCACTTAATCAAAAACAAATTCCCGGATCCAACCCAATACATGTCTTACCCCTTCACAAAATTTTATTGAAATTCATTGAGAACTATTGGAGATAGTGTATAGACAGACAGGAGCCAATACAGAAATGAATGAAAAAATCAGAAATCTCTCTCAATCAACAACAGATTTTAGTATTCACCATAAAAATTTAAGCTTATCTTCCTTATATTTACTTTACTCATCTACAAAATTATATAACTATTCATAGAGAACTTCTGGTGATATTTTGTTGACAGACAGGAGCAAATATAGAAATTTATGGGAAAAAAAACGCAAAAAGCAAATTCCTGGATCAACTCCAAAATTCAATCAGTTCTTCCTCACAATGTGCTTTACACTTCCACAAAACTTCATCGAAATTCATTTAGAACTTTTGGAGATATTGTGCAGATGAAAGGAGTGAATACAGTAATGTGTGAAATATTGAAACAGAAAAATCTCTCTCAATCAAATACAAATTCTTCCCCCCTAATTTAGTTACTTATTCCTTACAATGTGCCTTACCCCCTCCACAAAATTTCATTGAAAATAATTGAGATCTTTCTGAGATATTGTCTAGAATGACAGAAGTGAATGAAGAAATCTTTGAGGAAATAAATGTTTTTTGGGGGGTGAGGTTACATTTCTGTACTTGTTTATCTTTCCAGACAGGTTGGAAATATTGCCTAGCAATTGTTGGCAAGGAAAGTCCATTACAGAATGTCTCCGTATCTGAAATTGTTCCGTACACCTTAAAGTATCACTATGCCAAGTTTTATATTTTCTCACAAGTGAGCAATTCCAACCACACTCTGCACCATTGGCCTGGAGTATCGGGCATGCCCATTCAAAAAATGCTTGTTTGGAAGGGGCCAGACTTGATGGTGCGTGGAACAGCCCGCCATAATTGTCATTTGAAAAAAACTCCCGTCCGTCATATAAAGGTTGTACGAAACTATAGAAGTATTTTGGTTAATTCCCTTAAGTGTTGTCAATTTAGATATTTCATGTTTAAATTTAGTGTTGATAGTTAAAAAGTGAGAAAATATACTCTTATCTATTCTGGATTGATGAAAAAATCATTCCTTCTTTTAGGATGTAAAAAAAAAAAGAATTATGAAAAAAGCAGTTGAATAAGTAGAAAATAGAAAATGATTCCGCTGATTGAGTTTGATAAAATGAGAAAAACCAAAGAATTTGTTTATGATGTTGTTAATTACAACTGATTAAACGGAAATATTTTTTAAAAATTCCATTGCAGAAAAAAAGCCCTGATTTTCTCTCTCTCTCTCACTCACTTTTTCACACTCCATCTCACCCTCTCACTTCGTCCTCAATCTCTCACTCCATTCACACCCCCAAACATTTTAAATCTATGAACACACACTCATGGACAGTGGTGATGTAGGTGATGTAAGCTTGTTCTAAAGAAAAATTCAGCATTAAAAAACCCTTATTCTCTTTCTCTTATCTCTTCCAATACTCATCAACCATTTTAAAACAATAAACTCATGCTCATAAACACTGATGACATAGTTGACATATTCGGGCAAAAAAATATGTGTCCGTATGAATCTTTAGTGTAAATCTTAGCACCCCCATATATCGAGAACTGCTGACCCGGACGACTTCAAGCTCAACACTGTCATGTCTGGTGCACAGACCAATATATCTGACAAATTTCAACTTTATACAATGGCCAGTTGTTGAGTTATTTTGGTTTATGAACAGAAACACATACACTGATTTCTCAGATGATAGTTAGGTAATGTAAATACACTGCTAATGATTTTATTCTTCAAAAAGCATTACTTATGATTTTACAATAGAAATGCAGTGAAAATCAAATTAAAAACAAATGGATGTTGATGGTTAGGGATTATGGTAAGCTTCAGTGACAAAGAAGACTATTTGATTAATCACCGTGACCCACAACAGATTGGTTTAATCACTTTTGCTAGGTATAGGTCATTTATGTGTTTTGTCTCTTATATCTATGTATCAATCCAGACTTTGCCCATCTCTTACCATTCATGGAAGAACCTTGCAATTTTGCACACACACACACACACACTCCTCTTAATGAAAGGAAAAGAGAATTTTTTTTAAAATTCCCCGAGGTTTTTATTTAAAGGTTCAATATGCAATGCAAGTTTATTCTAAATTGGTCACCAGTTTGTGCCAGCTTTTTTTTAAAATTCAGACCACTTTTTTTTGTGATCACAGCCCAACTAAAGGTGAGAGAAGTAACTCTACACAGTATATATGGTTGGTGGTGATTTATAATTTCTTTTTTTTCTCTTCTGTTCTTTTTTTCAAGGGCAATGGATACCAGCGTGATATCCTTGAAGCTAATGATACTGAAACTTATGTCCTGGATATGTACAACAGAAAAATTTATCCTTTTGATGGCTTTGCAAAAAGTAAGAATGTCTTCATTTTTAAGTTTTGGAAGAAGTTTACGTCTATATTTCTTCTTTGTTCTCTTCTTCTCACTACAGGAATTCACTTCCCCATGTTCCTATTTAATACACTATGGTTCATGCCTACAAGTAAATATGTTCACTTAAAAAATAGGCTATATCCAACTTTAGCAAAAGTTTATGAAAACAACCTTTGACCTTGACTCATTCAGGCTTGGGTTTCTTAGATCCATCCACTATGTCTTTGCTTGATAAGATTTAAGTTTTTTCATTTTCTAAGAAACACTTGGGAGTTATACATCATTTTGAAGGTTATAAGATATGGATTTCAATCGTGGCAAAATTATACAAATATAATGGTCATGTGACCTCTTATCTAAAATAACTACCATATTAAAATTGACCACAAAATTTGAAGCACATCTATATGCATTCCGGGGCAGAGTGAGTTAACCAAATGAAAACAGCTCACATTTTAAGAGTCTAAATTCTTGTGCAGCTTGTAAAACGGATTCTCAACCGGGTGGGGGTGGGGGATAATGGTTAACTGCATGAAAAATCAAATCAGCAAACTGAGTTCAATCTCTGGCCGTGACAGTTGATGTTCACTTTGCATTAATGCCCTTTGGAGAAACCTGAATCCTTCTTTTCTCCCTACCTTTGAAAAAAAAAAAAGAAAAAAGATATTACTGAATCTTACTTAGTTGTGCTAGTTTACTTCATATTAAATTGTGGTTAAATCTCCTGGCTGTCTTCTGCCACTTACTTTATTTCTTAAACTTTGTTTTTTCCTGGATTTCATTGATTTGTCTATTTTCTTATAGTGTTGACTATTCAAAACTATTTGTCAAAATAGGTTTCTTCAATTTTTAAGCTGGTCTGGCTAGCTGGCTGGCTATGTTATGTATCATGCATACAGGCTGCACCAGTGGACTTAGAAGGCTGAACATTCAAACATTTATTCCCTAATTATAGAAAAAGTATTTTTTGTTGTTGTTTTTTCAACCCCCCCCCTCCCATAAGCTTTTACAGGGGTATCAAGTTTTAATGTAAGTTTATCCTAAATTAGTTACTGGTTTGTGCTCGCTTGTTCTTGAACGATTCAAACTTTTTAGTGATCTAACAAAAGCCAAGAGAAATAACTCATTCATTGATCGCCCCTTATTCAAATTACTTGATTGATCACCCCTTATTCAAATTTCTTGATTGATCATCTCCCAACATCTTCTAATTTATAATTTTGAATAAACCTGTAGTGAGGCACCTTTTTAATTAGTTATTTATCATCTTCCAGCTGCTATCAAAAGAAAAGTAGAATTGGAACCATTTACGCAAGACGAGGAATATCTGGAGTTGGTGCAAACGTGAGTTATTATTCTTTTCAATTTATATCATAATCATCTGATCTTAATGTTATTATTCTATCCCATCTGAAATGAAAAGGGAGAAAAGTTCAAAGTTATAAATCATATTAACACTTTGAACTTAGAACAAAGGAAAATCTTTGAAATGATGGATTTGGAAAATGGTAAACAGTTCTTCCACATATCTGAGAGGTACAGCTGGGACTTGGAAAAACCTATCTTTTAAACAAATAATGACAGAGTCAAAGAGTCAGGCTCTGAAGATGGCAACGATTGGTATAAATACAAATAACCCACTCAACCAATCAATCAAGTGGGCTACAAGTTCTCCTCTCTGTCTCTGAGCGCTCCAAGTCACATTTTTGGATCTTGGAAATTTGTATAAGTACACCTCTTGGCACCATCTAAAAAACATTTTCTTTTTTCTGCTTTTTTTTTTTTTTTTTTGTTGGTTTCTTTAAAAAAGTGCTTTTTGAGGTCTCTATGGTAATTTTGGATAGACCGTGCCCAAATCTTGCACTGGTATTTCTTTAAGATAATTAGTTCTGATATACATGCAGGCTACGGTGATTCATTTATGTGAGACAATTTTAATCCATTACACCCCAGCGCTTCCTTGAAATTTATTAGTTTTTAGAAAAAAAAAATATCTTCTAAAGGTTTTACGGGGGGGGGGGGCTATTTACTATATCAAACTAAACTGAACATTTTATTTCTGCCATTTTTATAAGGTTCGGCTTGCCTAGATTATTTTTAGTTTTTTTGTTCTTTTTTGAATTACCGTATTTCGATATAAATTCAAATCTTAATATGTCTCAAAGATCAAAAATTGGAAAAAAGTTATTAAAAAAAAGATAAAAAATGCCCGTTCACAGAAAACATTTGCTTTAACAGACTACCATATGCCCCTATTAGTCCGTTGAACAGAAAGTTTATTGTATATTTACCAAAATTTAACTCTCCACTCATCGTGTGGAGTTGTTTGCTTTGTATATATTCATCCAGATGTTACGGTTGGTGCTACTTTTTCTAACATCAACAGCAGCTACGTACACTGCCACTGCCGGCAAACCCTTAATGAAAAAGTGATATGTGACTGGAAAAAAAATGATCAAAACTTGCATAAGAATTATGTTTATTGTAATAAATATTTATCCTTTTTAAAAAGAATAAATGGAGAATTTTTTCATCTAAAATTTTTTTTTTTTTTTCAACCATAGATTTTTGTCTTTGAAACAAAGTGTGATTAAATCAATTTGGTCTAATTATGATTAATTCCTTTGATTACCTAAACTTGACTCTTCCTAGTTATCATATTCATTATTAAACTAATTACTTAATTTTGAAGTAGAAGAACCAAAACTACTGTAAACAATGGTAGTAATACTAACCATGGCTGATAGTAGCATTTGTAGTACTAGAGAAACTAAAGCAGTGTTGGCCATTGATTTTGGAGATGATGTACCCTCTGCCCTTCTTCAGATGTCTATCAGTAGCCATGAATATCAAACAAAACATTTTATTATTCAGCAGAGTGTTAACTGTTCTCATTCTTATCTATCTGGTACGTTCAATGTTCTTTGTGGAAAATATCCAGAACTCATCATTTTTGCCTTCCAATCTGCCAAGCCAGCGTATAATTCTGCCCTGCCCGAGTCAGGACTTGAACTCATGACTTTACTAGGATCAAGATGAGCCTTTAGCTGCAGTTTTATCCTCTAGGACGTATCCCAAAGGACATTCAGATTAATGTATGATAAAATCTTTAATTTTGGTTTTTATCTTTAGATCTTTTCTAGGATTTCTTGAAAAGCAATCTAATTGAATTGATTTGTATTCTGAAGTTTTTACTTACACACAGCAATAGCCATCACTGACTGACTGTTTGACAAATCGACACAGGGAATTCCTCTCACCATCGCTATAAAACATCCCCCTCCCTCCGATGTTATTTGAGTTTCATTTTAAAATCTATTTTTACTGGCTTTAGGCCAGTTTCATTGATGGATTTATTTCAGTTTGTTAGTTGGTTTATGAAAACAAAATGTGATTTTGATGATGTATCTTTTTCATTTATAATAGATTCATCACCGTTATGAAGGCGTAAGGGAGAGAACTCGTGTTCAAATAGTGCGTCTATGGTCTGACTTTCAGGCTTGTTTTGAAAAAAATGTATTCCTTTTCAATCTATCCATTTTACTTTTTTTTAACTTCTAACATTTTGAGAAGTGAATGCCGCAGAGACAGATCCATGAATTCCGTTAATTGAATTTAGAATTCAAATAAGTTGTTGCTGTTATTATCTTTGTTTGACAGTTATGCAAACTGCTGCCTTGAATAAGGGCCTTTTATAGATTGGATTAGGGTGTTGTGAAGAAGATGTGGAGGTATCTGCCTGTTCGGAAACATTTTTTAAAATCTTCTCTTTTTTTCATCAGACATGTTCTGGGAGCTTTGAATGAGTTTCAACCACACGTTGTTATCTACAATGCTGGTACTGACATCCTGGATGGTGACCCTTTAGGCAATCTCGCTGTGTCTCCGAAGGTACGTTCAGTCTGATTGTTGAATGCGCAAAAAATCTCTATTTAGATTTTCTTGCTCTTCCAATCTCAGAGAGATAGAGAATGTTTTCAGGTGTATAAAGAAAATATTGAATATGTAATACAGTACAGTATTTTATGTTCTCCGTTAAAATTCAAACATTGATGCTGCAAAAAAGTACAGTATTTTGTGTTCTTTCTGAAAACACAAACATTGAATATGTTAAACAGTACAGTATTTTAGTGAACATTTTCATGTATTCAATTTTTTTTCTGGAGAATCTAGAATATCTATGTTGGCTATTTGAAAAATTGGTTGTGTGTGCATATCCTTCTTTTCAGTATGATCTTTGATTTTTCACACTTGAATTTTTCTACAGGGAGTTATAAAGCGAGACTTCATCGTATTTGAGGCTGTGAGATCTCGAAACATACCAATAGTTATGCTCACAAGTGGTGGTTATATGCGGAGTAATGCTCGAATAATCGCCGACTCTATCCTCCATTTACACAATCAAGACATAATTGACTGTCCTGAAGCCAGAAACTATCAACAAACAGGTTGGTTTTGATTTTGCTTTTGTGGTTTTGCTGAGATATTATATTAGTTATTGGTTGAAAACAATTAGTTCCTGCAGAAAGCCTAAATGAGACCTTTTGCCCGGATAAGAGATCACTTCTGTTTTTTGTAGAGGTACCCTGATTTATTACATCTGGCTACAATACACTGTTTTGGCTACTTGGAGCTCACATACTAATAAATAGAATCTGAATTTTAGTGTTATAGAGATTATTTGTTTCTATTACAGAGGAAGCCTTTTATTGTGATCACTTTGTCTTTTAGTTAACAATAATTGACTGATAACATTAAGCAAAGGATATATAAATGGTCTCTCAATAGAAACTGTTACATGACCTGTGCCTCTTGGCTGCCTGCTAAAGGGGTATCCTATGAATAAATTACTTCTATTGCCTCTAGTTGGACAGTGATCATTAGGTCTGAATTTTCAAAAAAACTGATGTGATTGCTGCTGGACATAAACTAAGAGACCCATTTAGTATGACCTTACATTTTAAATTAAACCCCCCCACTGAAAACTGGGGGGGTGGCTTTGAAAAAAGTTTGTTCTAGACATCAGGAGTTAATGTTCAAATTTTCAGCCCTCTAGCTCCATTGATGTGGCCTTTCTGCCCAATACATACATAGCCAGCCATATCAACTTGAAAACTGAAGAAGCCTACCTTGACTATTTTGGTTGACAGTTTTTAATTTATTCATTGTTATGAATTTTGGGTAATCTCCAACAATTGGCATGTAGAATGGTAGGTAACTCTATCAAAATCAATTAAGGATTATCTCCACTATAATTGAAGCAGTAATTATTACATTTTTTTTTAAATTGGTTTCAAAATGGCTGCCTTTGAAAAAAATTGCAATATAGATAAATTGAAATTCCTGCCAGAATTGTCCAAAATGGGAAAAGTGTGTGTATATAGATTTTCCAATATACTTTCATGTAAAAACAAGAAACATCTGATATGATAAAAATTAAGGCTGCAATCTTAATTTCCTGATGACCACCATAGGAGAACAAAATCTGATTGATTGAAATTTCAGCCATATAAAGAAGAACCACTGAAAAGCATGAATTCAGCAAACTTGTACTATTGATATCTTATTGTGAATTGGGTCTCTCAGATCCAAATTTTTTAGATCTAAAAGAGTATCTAATTCCTTTTTAGTTATGGGGAGTTTGCAAACAATTGTAGGAGAAAGAAGATGAGCATAGTATACACTCAAATGAACCCATTTTTGTACACTCAAACCATTTTTTTGCTCCTAGGGCCCTTCCTTCCAGACCCCGAGGTTAAAACTTCTCAGCCTAATGGGTAATCCACCATTCAGTGGTTGGCATGTTAATGCATCTGCTGCCTTTTAGTTTGAAATAATATTTCATCAACAATTTTTTTGAATATCTTTTTTTTGATGATCTTTTTGACATACATAAAGCTATGGCAGTGTTTAGCCAGCATAAAGTGACTCCATAAGTCGTACAAAGGCTCTAAATAGTATAATTTTTTATTAATCAGTGTTACTATATGACTATCTGTAATGATGAATTAAAAGCATGTCTTTATCAGATTGCATACCATGAACTGGACAAGGTACGACAGACACAGTGCAACTGACAGAACAAACTAACAAGTTTACATTGTAGAACCTGATAAATGCGTGCATCTAATTTCATTATTACCTTAATTTCAGATGGAGATTTTTAGTTATACTTTTTAGAACCTTTGTAGGACTTTCAGAGCTTTTCTCTTTTTTCTTTTTTTTTTCTTTTTTCCCAAAATGTCTCCAACATCTCCATAAGTCAGTTTGTCTGTCGCGTGTTAACTGACATCATTTTTTTTTTTTTTTATGAATTCTTTTGAGAGAAAAAAATATCCGCCATTTCCCTTTCAGTGGAATATTCTTTTTCTTTCCTTTATTTTTTGGTCAGGAGACAATTTCTTCTTTTTTTTTTCAATTTTCATTATAGTTATAAAATAATGTCATCAGCATTCACAAGCGTAGGAATATAGAAATAAATCGTTCTTTTTGACATAATTGATATAGTTTCTAGTTTCCATTCTAGTTCCGCCATTCCCACTTGTCGGAGGTTTCATTTTCAGTGGTCTCCCCTTTTCTTCAGTTTCCCTTTCAGCAGTATGGGGGACACACCATTAGAATTCCGTTCTCATCTATGAACGAAAACTTCTTTATTGCATTCATCTTCCAATTACCTCATCCAACTCTAACCATCATCATTTGTGTGAGTAAGACTTTCTGGATCTGGTGTGTGACTTGTAATCAACAACATTCATGTCTCTTTCAGTTTCTTATAACATTTCCCCCTGGAATTCCAATGAAGACTGCACAGCGATCAACAACAACAACAATTACAACTATACCATGCATGTATTTCTCTTCTCTTCTCTTAGATTAAGTTTCCTCTTTGAATTTTCCTTGTTTTTTTTTTCTTCTGTAGAAAAGCAACACAACTTGAAAGTCGGTCATTTATATTTCACTCAGACATCACTTTCCAAAAGACCTTTTCTTTTATTACAAAATCTTCTCATACTCAATGTTTTCTGGTGGTAGCAATTTGACAAAGTGGAAGTGAAAGATTTGAGAACAATTTTGTTACATTTCAAAATTTTTTATTATTGTAAAGATAGGCTCGATGCATTTCACTTAACTCAAAATCCATTAAGCCTATCTTTACGATAATAAAAAAACTTACTACCACCATTTTGACAGATTACCTTACACCACACAACAGCCTCGCTGTTTACTGTAATAAGAATTATAGTTTTATTTTTCACATATAATCAGAGAATGCCATTAAAAATCAAATTTATATTTGTTCTATATATTAACCATCTTTGCTTATAGTTAGAATAAGTAATTTTTATGAAATCTAGATATATTTCTCTTTGAATAGTTTAGATACAAAGTTGATTTGTCTTATAAATCAGCCTGAAAGTTTTTAATTCAACATTTGTATGAAGACCTAAACACACTGTATAGTTCTGTCTGAATTTTCTACCATTCTTTCAACGTTTCTGCTATTTTACCCTCCATTTGTTACATGACAAATGCATGCCACTCATTACTTATCCCAGCACTTCACCTGCAGTGATCCTATCTGACTGTGTTCCTTGGTGGTTGATTGTATTCCTTGCAGTCACCGATGGTCTGACCTTCTATTCAATCCATGATGATAGATTGTTTTCCTTCAGCTATCCATGCCAGAGAATATCTCGTATCAGTTAATTCTTTCTTGGAATGTCGCTTGTCTGCCTCTTCAACTGAACCACAGTTCAGATATATACCTTGATTAGTGTGGTTGAATTCAATACCGCACTGTTCTAGGTCTTCTTACAATTTAATGGGTTTTGTTTTCAGCTTATACTCAATGACATCAAGTTGTACAGCCATGCCATAACCTTACTGCACCAAAACTATTCAAGGTATCCCTGTAATTAGACTTTGGAATGAGAACGTGCTAGCCCCATGGATTGAATAAAGGGTTTGGTTAGAAATTCCCAGAAGATTACCAACAGACGCGGGGGGTGGGGTAGCACTGCTGGAATGCTGTGACCATAACAACAAAGAAGACTTTTTTTTAAATATTGTAAAAAAACAAAATATCAGTGCACTAATATACTGTAAATGATTTGCAATTATATTACCATAGCAAATTATTATCAGTCCATTTCTATCCTATTTAATTCTATTTAGCTGGTAAATCATTTTATTTTGTTCTCTGTAGTGAATCATTTGCATGATGAAATGAAACTAGTTCACTCATGCCATCAAAAAAGGAAGATATATAGAGAGATAGATTTGCCACTACCAGCATTTATCAACCAATAACTTTGAGTGTTTCCTCTCAGAACTAGAACAAGGCAAAATGTGGGTCATTTAGAGATGAATGATTAGACAAATGATAATACCTATCACAATTATGTAGGAAATTTGTGGATACAGATTACATTTTATATTATCGGGAAATAGATGTATAATCCGTCAGAATGATTATATAGATAGATAATAGAGATTTGCATTGCAGTGAGCTTAGAGAATAGTCTTCTATACACATTGCATTTTATAGACGTAGATAATAGAGATTTGCATTGTAGTCAGATTGGAGAATAGCCTTCTATATGCATAGAATTTTTATATATGTAGATAATAGAGATTTGCATTGCAATAAGCTTGGAGAATAGCCTTCTATAGACATTGCATTTTATAGACGCAGATAATAGAGATTTGCATTGCAATAAGCTTGGAGAATAACTTTCTATACACATTGCATTTTATAGACGCAGATAATAGAGATTTGCATTGCAATAAGCTTGGAGAATAGCCTTCTATAGACATTGCATTTTATAGACGCAGATAATAGAGATTTGCATTGCAATAAGCTTGGAGAATAGCCTTCTATAGACATTGCATTTTATAGACGCAGATAATAGAGATTTGCATTGCAATAAGCTTGGAGAATAGCCTTCTATAGACATTGCATTTTATAGACGCAGATAATAGAGATTTGCATTGCAATAAGCTTGGAGAATAGCCTTCTATAGACATTGCATTTTATAGACGCAGATAATAGAGATTTGCATTGCAATAAGCTTGGAGAATAGAATTCTATAGACATTGCATTTTATAGACACAGATAATAGAGATTTGCATTGCAATAAGCTTGGAGAATAGCCTTCTATGGACATTGCATTTTATAGACACAGATAATAGAGATTTGCATTGCAATAAGCTTGGAGAATAGAATTCTATAGACATTGCATTTTATAGACACAGATAATAGAGATTTGCATTGCAATAAGCTTGGAGAATAGAATTCTATAGACATTGCATTTTATAGACACAGATAATAGAGATTTGCATTGCAATAAGCTTGGAGAATAGAATTCTGTTGATCACAAACAGATTCTTTTTTTTCAGTTTTTGGTTTTGTTACTTTTTATGTTTTTTATTATTCTTTGAATTATTTCTACTACATGATCAGAACATAAAATTCTGCCTTTGTCATCATAGATGAGTTACGTCCCTCGGCGTGACAGACCACAAAAACAAATTGCTAATTATCATGTGAGTAGATTTATTAATTCATTTGTTCAAGAAAAGGCCTTTCCTCCGTCTGGCATCAATACTGGTTAGCTTTTACTAATCCTTCTGTTTTTTATTAAATTTATCTGCAGCAATATTTTTTACTTCTCAAAATACAGTGGTATCTCTCATAGCAAAAGACTATCATAACAAAATTTCACTTTGCGGACGGTCCCAATGGCGTGAAATATTTTCAGTTTGCAAGAAAAGGAAAATACAGAAGTTGATAAAATTATCCAGAATCATCTAGATTTCATTTATAATTATCTAGATTTATATCTGGTATCTGATTGCAGATAGGCTTTTAATGAATTATAATAAGATTATGTATTTATCTAATAGAATATTTAGAAAGGAATTATTACATTATACATTATTCACATGGTTATTATCAAGATTTTATCAGTCTGGTATTTTTAATTGCAAATCCCATGTCTTTGATTATTCACTCAATGAATTCTAACCTGACAAGGTATTTTGTTGAATGGTTGTCTTCGTTAGGACAGGTACCACTGTAATTGCATCACATTAAATCACTCCAAATATCACTACACTCAACTAAACCACGGAATATGCTGTCGCAAGTTGCCTTCTTCTTTTCCTTGTAGACTATAGAGCTTGCATTGCAGTTTCATCTGCAAGTGGGGTTAGTTTTTTGTTTTTTAAGGGATGGAATATCGGCCCCGAGCCCCAAATGAACTGCTTTACAGGGATGTAGAGCTCTAAATGTCTTGCTATTAACATATCTTGAAGGGGGAAGTGGATTCATGCCTTTTCCAAGGGTATTAATGCATGCTAGTGCATGCAAGCAACCTCAGCCAAAACTTGGACTCAGTTTGCCTCACTCTTCACAAGTGACCTTTCACCTTTCAAAGCCATTAATGGTTGCTATGGAGAAAAATCTATATCATTCAAGGCTATTAAAGTTAAACTTTCTGGAATATAAACTTGCAACAACCAGTGTTTATCTATTGATAACTTTGTATGTTTTCTAGAACCAGAACAATACAAAATGTGAGTCATGGAGAGACAAATGTCAAGACAGAAGATAATACTCATCACAATTTGTTGATTTTTGACCATTTTTTTTCTTTCAGCTTATTCTTGTTACATTTTATCTTATTGATCATAAAATCCTGGAGGCTGGATTGATTTTAAGTAGACCTGGATAGGTGATGTGGCCCTAATTACTACCTGATAACTTATATAGCCACTCGGATGTTGAGAGGCCTTTTAAATTTCTCTCTCAGTTGAAAATCAAAAGCCATTTTAGACTGGAATTCCAGGATGCTTAAAAAAGGTTGAAGGATGGTAATCAGGTGCACCAAAATTGAAAAGTTAAACCCTTTTTGAGACTTCTGGGTTATGTATATCTAGTGGGGGAGCAGAGGGAGTGGTCAATTCTCCTGAGCACATTCTTCAAGACTGGCACCTTTCCCCAAAAATTCCAAATTGGTTCATAGTAATAGATAACTTTTTTAGAGCAAAGTATAGATGACAGAGGCTGTTGTAATTACACCCTAGACAACCACATCTCTGTCAAATATATCGCTATCATCACTCACATGGAAATTATCCTTATTTCTATTTTGGAATGTTCCTTTTGATACAGGGAATAATAGTTTATATTGCAGAAATGTGAATCAAGGTATACTTTGCTCCATAATGTGTTTGTTTGGTTTTAGAATTAAAATAAAATAAAATTGAAATTATTATTATTATATCCAGTTCTGAGCCACATAACTGAGTTTTAAATAAAGATATTCTTTGTTTAATTTTATTCAATAAAGTGCTATAAATCATCATTATTAATTTTATGACTACTTTTTACCTTCAGCTCAATTTAATTGTTGTCTGTTTATTTTATTTTTTTCATCGGCCTGAATGAAAGTCACAATAAAACTTCTGTTCCATGAATTTAATCACTTTTTTGGCAACCATTGAAAGTTTTTCAAAATCTATACAAGCCAATGTTTTTATGCACAGAAAATGTTTATTTTGAAACAAACACAAAATTTCTATTTACATCCCTTGTGAAATACAAGAGGGAAGTTTTATCGAAATTTTTATTCAGGCCAGTTTTGAAAAAAGAAAGAAAAAAAAAGCAACTAAAAAATTAAGTCCAAAAAATTAAATAAAATTAAATGAGAAATATCTTAATGTAAAATTTTGTGCCAACTTTTGTCCTCATGGTGGTTCTACCTTATAGCCATCTCCAGGGGATGTATTTTTGACCTATGAGATGGGGAGGGCTTGTCTTGCTAATTGTCTAGAAACATATGCATTCCATTTTAGACACTGGTTGAAATTTTTTTAGCTTTTTTTTTTTTTTTTTTTTTTTCAGTTTCAAACACAGTTGTTGGTTGTAATTGGTGTCAAAATCCATGATTATCAGGAATTGATGCTATGAGGGAAGCAAAAAACATCTTATTTAGGTGCGGTCAATTGTAATAGCCACCATTTGTATTTGTGAAAAGCCCCCCCTCATTGCATCAACTACAGACAACTGTGGATTTCTGACATTAATTACAGCCAACAATTGTGTTTGAAACCAACGATTAACTACATCTGATATTAGACAATGGAATGCGGATGTTCCCAGACAATCTGCGAGACTAGCCCTTCCTGTCTCAAGAGTCAAAAATACACTCGTTCATCTCATGGACACGGCCTTAGGGTGCAATGGCTGAAACGTTGTGTTAAAAAAAATGAAGCCTGATGAGGACAAAAGTCTGCACCAAACTTTGCGTGTTGGTATTTCCTTATCTAGAAAATTCAGACAGAAAAGTATCTTCATTTGATGTCGCTCTGACCCGGAAATAATAATGATAATTCAGTTTTTATTTCATTCCAATCTAATCATTTTTATTTTCATTTTTTTTTTTAATTTTATTTTATTTTATTTTTTTTTTTTTCTTAATCAAAACAAACTTGCAATATGGTGTAGTGTAGATCAGGGTTGACAATTCTATAATATGTACCTTTATGTTTTCGTGGTAATCTTACTCATATCAAGATAAAGATTTCAAAATAGAAATAAGGATTATTTTTGTGTATGACTGGCCTCAAAATATTTCTTTTAAATGATTCAAAGGGAATAGGTTTTGTGCCTCAATCTTTGGACCCCTGATTCATACGTGTACCCCTCTGCTCTCCTGAAATATATGCAGCCCTGGTTCTTTTTGTTTCTTCTCTGTTAAACATCTTTTTCGTTTATACTCTTTTACACTACTATCAAGCTTGATGGATAAAACTTTCAATCCCTTACTAAAATGTAATAAATACTGGACATGCTTATATATTTGATTTTTGAAAAATAACATTGCAAATATTTCACTGCTATTATGACTAAAGAGTGGTCTTATCAACGGTCAATATGAACAGCTATGGGGTTTGGATGAATTACAGTGAGCAGTAGTCCTACTAGTGCCATGGATGTTAAATCTCCATCTTCTGATGGAATTCTGTTTTTAACAAATAAAATACAAGTATCTTGTTTTGGCAATGCAGAAACTCTTTAACACAAAAGTGCTTGAATATTTTCAACATCTCTGGTGTTTTCTGCCACTTTCTAGCGGTCAAACTTGTATGAAATTATTTTTTGAGTTGGCATTACCATGTTTCAGTCTTGGCAATTTTTTCTGCGAACACTCAAGGTATATCTTTGTAAACGATTCGTCTTCTAGTCCAGTGTATATTTCCAGCTGTTAATTTCTTTCTTTTTCTTCTCCTTCTGCAGAGTCCCCTCCACAGCCAGCAACAACACCAACTACTCCAACTGTGCCCAGGAGTTATAGTGAGAGCTTCATTTCCAGGTTCTGTTTCAGTGACTGCAAAAAAAGGCAATCTCTTCAGACGAACACCAACCACCCAAGATAAAAAAGCATTTGACTCTGAAATCTTGCCATTAGCATCCAAAAAAGTATTGCAAAGCTCAAGAACTTTGTTTTTTCTTTTTTGAAGAAACCACAAGAACTTTTCTCTCTTCTCCCTTATCTATACATCTCCCAGCTTTGTTGCTCCATTTTATTGATCTCAACACCATTCCACGTTTTGTACGTTTATTCCAGTGGCATATGGTGCTTTGTATCTTGGGTGAGCTCGGTACTATGGATGCGCAAGAATGCAAAAATATTGTCTATAGAAATCAGCGGACAGGGATCCCAATTTTAAATTATAAAGATTCACTCCCTCGCTCATTCCATGTTATAAATGGTAAACAAATAAAAATAAATAATAGAATTAATGAAAGACCAATAAAATTCAGATTGAGCAATATTATTTGCTGATAATAGTGTCTGATCAAAATTCTATTTTCTATTAATTGTCCAATTTCTACTATCGGGACCACCTTCCGTACATCGTGCCAAAAAGGCTTCAACTGTTCATTGCTTTTTACAGACACTAAATCATTCTTACGTTGTTTTTGTGCATTTGTAGCCGACAGAACACTCAAGATACAATACGCCACTGGTTATTTATTCCTGTTTCGGGGACAACAGAATTATATTGACTGTTCACCTTCAAGTGATTAAAACCTGCTGCATTTAACTCCTTGGAGTAACCGCACTAACAATCTGAACACGGTCGATTCATCAGGGACGTTCTCTTTGATTGCATTTAGAAATGTTTCTGCAGTTTAATAGTAAAGAACAAAAGCCTGAGGAGTTGATTCACAAAAATCAGAATGGATGTGGGGATCAGAATAATGGAGGAACAAGACTCAATGAGTGACGTATAAATAACAAAGTACCTTTTTTTCTTTCTTCTTTTTTTTTTCTTCTTTTTTTTTTCTTCTTTTTTTTTTCCCCCAAAAGCCTTCTTCACAATTACATTTTACTATTCAATTACTCAACTAAATTGAAACTCATCATTATCTATTTCAGACTAGTTTATCTTTTCATCTTATTTTTGTTGCTTTTTATTGGAATACTCTGGCCAATTTATAATCTATGGTTGTTCAGTAGTGAGCATGGATCGGAAATAAAGTAGTAGCCCCTGACAAGATTTGTACTCTCATCCCATATCCTTGTGAGTTCAGATCTCATCAGGTGCTAATTCTTCATTTTCTAACCCCGGCTGCTAACTCAACAGTCGTAGAATGTAAAAAGAAAACAACCTGAATATTGCAATAAAAAGCTGCAAAACTAATGTGAAATTAATAATGAAAATGCTTCATCTTAAAAAATTTGAACAATTAGGACAACTATTACATCTACTACTACTAGGTGTAAAAAAGATTGCCATGTTCGGCCAGAAAGGTAAATAATCCTAGCTTAATCTTGGAGACCTACCCAACATGGGCATTGGAATAGCATTGAATTTGGAAACCACGTTGGGATATAGAGGTTCAATACATGGGCCACTTGAGGCAAGCCTGCCTAAACGTCTGCTTCCAGACTCATTCGATTCCTAAATTCAATGCTATTCCAATGCCCGTGTTGGGTAGGTCTCTGAGATTAAGCTAGGATTATTTCCTTTTCTAGCCAAATATGGCAACCTTGGTGTAAACAAATTATATGGTATGGAGCAAATTTGCTAAGCATGACTAAATTTAAACTGCCTGCTGATCAGTCTCCTTGCTTGGCTAAATCAGTTGAGTGACATTCATGTCAGAGGCTACTTCTTTAATTTCCAGTCCATACTGCCAACTTACATTTGTAGATGAAAATTTGTCACATATGATTCACTACCAAGAACAATTCACGTACACACTTATTCAAAATTGGACTATGAAATGATGTTAAAATATCTATTCATAGAGAGGAAAATCTAATCAACTGAATTTATTTTTAAGTTATTTTCCCCTGGAATTAAATTGGTGCATACTAAACTTGACTAAATTTATTTATTTAATTTATTTTTTGTAAAAATAATTTCATTCAAGTTACTCAGAAAATGAAGTTTAACAGAAACTTATTTTTATAGTATCTTTTTAGTAGATACTAATGTTATTATTTATGGTTTGATTCATTATTATTAATTTGTTATTTATTTTCATTATTATTTATAATTCTTGACTTTTTTAATGTTGCTTTTTATGACAAAAAACTACAAAAATTGAGATGAAAGAGAACACAAGTCAAAAATGAATGTTTATTAATGACAAATGCTTTTTCATCTAATAATAAAGATTCTGTTATTGTTGGCAAAGTGTGCTTAGTAGTGAATCTTGTATTGAATGGCCTGATCTGATTGATTTGAAAGTGAAGCAAGACGATTTCTGAAAAGATTGATCTTTGCTAGCATTTTGAAAATTCTGAGGAATCAAATGAAGAATCTGGACCCTAAATTTCCCTCTTATTAGGACCCGAAATTTAGAATAATTCCTGTTGTGGACAACAGATAAACTGTTTGATCCCAAAAAGTCACACGTGTGCATCAAGTGATGTCAAAAGCGGTCAGATTACACTTTAATCAAAACACAGATGAAAAGTAGAATTCCCAGTATTTTTTTTTTTTTTTTTTACACAGTTAAATTCTACCTTTCATCCTTCTTTCAATTAGATTACATTAAATTACGGTGTAATTTGCACTTTTGACTCGAATCAGTTCTAGAGTTCAGATTCTACAACTAATTTCTTCTGATTTTATTTATTCAATGTATTGAACTGATCTTCCACTGAACAAAAAATGACTGATTTTCTTTAAAATAAAAAATAAGAGAGACTGAACAATGCTTCGGTCCATAGCTTTAATGAAAAAAAATCACACAGCATCAGTGAAGAGAAAAAAAAATGTGATCTTTAAAATCAACTTGCATTTGCTTTCAAACATTTTTTTCCTTTATATTTTGGATGTCAAACTTATACATCAATTACAGATCTGTTCAAAATATCAAAAATTACATTTTAAGAAAGTCTTTCTGAAATCTGGAAACACTTGAAAGTGAAGTAATAAAAAATCCTGTACAAGAGAATGAATCTCAAATTTATACAATAAAAACTTTGTTATTTGAAATGATTTGATTTTTCTTTTTCTTCTTCCAATTGTAAAGCTTTACTTAGGGAACACAAAAGTACCATATTCTCATTGTCAAAGACTGTATTCTCCCTAAATAAGTCTTAAAAACTTTCAATGCACCCTATTGGCCAAAGGTTACACTTTTCATAGTACTATCCAAACCTGAGTAGGTAATCTATGTTAGGCAGTAAACTGAGCTGTATATGATCTGAATGAAGTGTATAAATTATGCTAAGTACAAAATAGTAAATGAACAAGAAGTATCATGAATAATTAAGAAATATGTAATCACAAAATCAATAAAATATTTAGTCAAACAATCCAGGATTCATGCCTCACATTTGACGCATTGACTGGATAAGCTTTCATACCTGAATGTTGACATTGTTGTTACCATAAGTGTGATGAAAGAAGCTTTCCATTCTTCACTACTCAGTTTTTCAGATGTAATATATCCATCTTCAAAAGGAATTCTATCTTTGACAAATAAAAAGCTGGCAGTGCTTATATCACTAAATTAGCACAGAAATGCTTAAATATTTTGACAATTTTATTATCATTTTATATTTAGCATCTTTTTTCCATTAGTATTTTTTTGGCAGTTGGTAATTCTGAGTTTCAGTCTCAGTCTTGGCTAATGAAGTTTTGGCAATGGTTCCTGGTCAGTGTTGCCCCTACAACTTCCAGAAAGGTTACCATGAAAATACAAATAGCAATTTAAGGAAAATTATGTCTCAAAAAAAATGGTCCTGGAAAGTTTCCAATTAAATTTGATATCTGCTTGGTTATTTGGTTTTAAATGACCACCCAGTGCCTTCATAATAACCAAACCAAAACAATAGAAAGAAAAAAATGTTGATACTGTGGAAATGAAATCTTTATTAGGGTCCGGACGTAGAATTTAGAATAATTCATGGCCGGAACAATGGATAAACTGTCTAATCACAAAAGTTGGGTGTGTGTTCATTTATTGAAGTCAACAGAAACAGCTCCAGGAAATAATCCGATAAATCATATTTTCTATAAGATTTATCAAAATTTAAAACTGAAAAATAAATCAAAACTGGATCTATATACATATGTAGAGGATAAATATATTAAAATTTTAATACTACATGAATTGAAAATTCTAAATAAGCTGAATTAATAAACTTTTACTATATGTGCTAGATTAACCAAAGAAAAAAAAAATGTCAAATTGTCAGGTTTACATCTAACAGTCAAAGAAAACATTAAAAATCAAATAGCAATTTCAGGCATTTAGATGCAGCCCAGAACATCTTAGCCTTTGATTTGAATTACCTCCCTTTGTCATTTGCTTTAATTGTTACAAAATTCTGGTCTTACATGCTTGGTATCAATGAGACCAATATAATGCAGTGAAAGATTTGTTACTCTCTTGTAGAATAGGGGCCCCGTTGCCCTGCCTAAATTTTAAAAAAATAAATAAATAATGAACTTGAAAAACCTTTGAACAAAGTATTTTTAAAATCAATGAACTGAGAGAGAAATGATTTACATCAAAATCAAGATTCTTTGGATTTCTAATGCCGATGGCAACAAAATTGGTTGCCAAGCACAGAATACATTGTTGTTTCCAGGGTACAGATTTTCATGCAATGAATCCTTCTGAAGTGAAGTCAGTGAATGAAAATTTATTGAACTGTACCAACAAGGACACAAAGCTGCATTTTCACCACACACCAGATTGGGCTCACTCTTAATGGCTTGCATTATCAAAATAAATTTAGACAATGCCAGATTTAAGGATCAAGTAAAGAATGAAATAATTTGCAATGGCTCTTGAGACTGGCACACTATGAAGATCCAATCATAGAGATTGAAGCATTGTGCTTTCTAAGATCAGAGTGAGGTTTCAGTTTTAAAGATTTTTCAGCATTAAAGAAAAAAGAAAAAAAATGTTCTGTATACATTAAAACTATACACTGTTATTATTCTAGAGCTGTCACAGGTAATTTGGTTTTGGATTTACAGCGTTAGAAGGCAAAATGGCATAAAAAGGTAGATGTAAAAATCTTCATTGTACAGATCTACAGAGGGAGATTTAAAGAAACAAAACCTGGGTGATAAATGAGAGGAATTCAGGGAAATACATTTTCATCCTCAATATTCCATGTTGAAATGAGGTGAGGTTGCCTTATATGCCATTAAATACAGTAATAGGATTAAATTCAATAAGATGCAATCACAGAATAATCAGTCTCAGCATTTCATTAAATGAAATAAATGCTACTATTGTTGAAGTTGATCTTCATTGAACACTCCATGGCTTTGAATCCAAGTACATCCAGTGGTCAGACTGGTGGCAAGCAGGAGTCCAACAAATAAAATTTCCAATACTGACCAAGCAGTAAGGAACAAATATGATGAGATCAGGATAGGGAAGGAATTACAGCATTTGATTTAGACATCAAGTGGACCACCCTCCAGCATAGAGGGTTGGGAATTTGATTCTCACCAGGAACTTCCAATCTTCACATTAAATATAAAGGGAAAACAGCCAGAGTTTAGTTGTGGTAAACTGCATCAATTGGGATGAAGGCGAATAGTAGAGAAAAATTAATCTACAATACTAAATGATAAAATTTAAAATATAAAAATGGATCTAAATTTTAGTCCGTATTGTGCTATCTTACAAAATCTGTTCAGAAAGTATCCAGCCATATAAGATAAACGTAAAGAGAGAAAAAAAAAAAAAAAAAAAAAAAGAAGCCATCCTATGGTAATGGCACCTTAGTGATCTTGAAAGTAGTCCCATTTGGACCCCTCACAACCATCTAGAGTCCCTTCGACTTTTCAAAACAGGTTGTCAGGTCTTCTGGCTTATCATTAGCTGCCTCTTCATAATCTCTAATCTCTGCCACAGTCTAAAATCTCCCTTTCAAGGATGAATTCAACTTTGGAAAAGGCCTGAAGTTATGGAAAGCCAAATCAACAGGGCTGAAACACTTGAATGATGTGACTTTTTGCCAAAAACCCAGCACCAGACATAAAGAATGACTTGCTCAGTCATTGTGAATGCAACAGTCACACTTTAGGTGGATTTTACTCAATGGCATCTCACTACCAACTAGGACCCCCCGCCCCCGCCCCAAATGGGAGTGTTCACGTATGCACAGTAGGTCACTACAGATTGATATAACTTGACCAAGGTTATTCAACCAGTTCTAAAATTATTCAAAATGGCTGGATACATTCTTGAAAGACATTGTGTTCATTTTTTCATTTTTCTGTTTACTCCATTGTTCCGAAGTGATACTTACATTTTTTTAGAATTTGTTCAAATTTGGGGTCAGTAAGAAATGCATTTAGATTATTCCGAAATTCAATGCATTTCTCACCAGAGTGGCAGATGGAATAAAAAATGAATAAAGCCAAGACTGTTTGAAAATGTTCATAAATTGATATTTATTCAGAATTAAAAGGTGTGAAAAAATAAAAAGGAAAAGTCTATAAAAAAAAAAAGAAAAAGAAATTTGAAAAGAAAAAAAAAAAAAAAAAAAAACACCAACAAAGCTGACAATCATCCATGTTGTACTACAGTTGGAATTTTTTTGTTTTTTTGTTTTTGTTTTTGGCAGTGAAAGTCACAGAATCTTTCAAAGTGAAGAAAAGAAAAAATATCATGCAGACAAAAATAAAAAGGTTTTCTCTTCAGCCCCGATATCTGAAAGTCAAATAATTTACATCCAATATCCTATGGATTCAGTTTCCAGTAAGAGAGAAAAACAAAACAATCTGGATCTAATTCTGATGACTGTGTAGTCAATGGTTTTTCCACAGCACCTAACAATTTCTTCCTAAGTGAAAAGTGGAAACTTTACGGATACCCAGTTTGACGTTTTTAAAATAAAAATAACAGAAGGAATGGGGGGGTATAGAATTTAAAGGGATGGTGGGGAGGGAGGAAAATAGAGAAAAATTACCAACAAGCAGAGGTTTTTTTTATTGAAACATTTTAATGAATATTCCATGTGTATTTACAGGAGATGATAGGATGATAGTTTCTGCCAGTGGACAGGGAAAAAAAAAATTTTTTTTTTCAGTTTTAATAAATGAATTGTCTTCTTCAAGCAGCTAGATTGAAATGCCAGTGAATAAGATTTAAAAAAAAAGATTTTTAAAAAAAGAAAGAAGGGTGGAAAGTATGTGCTTATGTAGAGGAGAAAGAGCCACAAAAAGAAAAAAAAAAAAAAATCTAATCCTTCAGAGCTTCACAAAATAGCAATGAATAGTTTTACCATTTTAGGCAGATTCAATTTTGTAAGTGCATTAATACCCCAACCTGATTGGTAAAAGGTGAAAAACTTGCCCAAGGCCCACAGAACGGTTCCCAGAGTTCAAACAAGCCAGTTAGGATGAATAAGCGTGATATTACATGAGATTGTGCCAAAAGAGAAAGGGTTTCGGGAAACAAACTAAGCTGATTTTCAGGAAGCTAAGCATAAACTACTCAGAAAATAAAGGTAGAATATATCGTCCGCAGATAAGGAGGCTTTCTAAATTTCTTTTTTCTTTTTCTGATTACTTTTTAAAATGTTAAGATTCTACAACCTGATCTACGTTGGTAAAAATTGAATACTAAAGTTAATTTCAGAAACTAACAATAATACTTATTTCTGGGAGAAATTGTGTCAAGTTTACTGTTATTAGTGCAACAGACAGACTAGTCTTATCATACAATTCATGCACAACAAAGGAAAGAGGAAATGGAAATTGACTGTTAGTGCTTCATTCCACAATTTAATATTCGATACGATTTTTTGGGAAGTAGGTATTTTCAAAATTACCTAACATCATTTCGATCTAAACAAAATGTGATAAAAATAAGGTCTTTTTAAAGCTCTGTTTAATGAAATATAAACTTGCTAACTGCCTTTCCAATTTATTACTCTTACTGCCCTAACATTTAAAAGGGTGGGAGAACCAGACTACACAGTAGCCAATAAAATGCAATAATCCTTGTTTACATACAAAGACATATATACCAGACTATAACAGAAGAGAAGTGCACACTAACTAAAAGCATGATTGAAAGATGAAAGACAAAGATCAAGAGTAATAAATCAAAACTTCATTCCAACTGGATATGATTTTAACTTAACCCTTTAGAGTATCTTGGGACATATATATGTCATAGAAACCTTGGATATATATGTCCTGTAAATCTCTTTTAGAAGTCTACTTGGACATTTCAATTCAGGCATTAAACACCTTAATAGGTTAGTCTTGAAAAGAGAACTGTGATACGTCCAGACTCCTAATAAAATGTTATGGTACCAATCAGTCAGGCCAAGCTGAATTTGATTTGGGGGCCCTCTGGTGGCCATGAACCCTAAGCAGTCACTTAGTTCATACATGCATCAGGCCAGCTCTGGTACCAAGAGATATTTATATGACCTGAAATATTAGATTGATTACTCACAGAATGTTTCAGATGCTTAATCACTCCATTTTAATTCAAAATACTATAAATTAGATAACATTACCAAAAGAAACATATCACAGATGTTTTGATAATTGATTTTACTATTAGCAGACCTGGTGATGAAAGAAAAGTCCTTTGACCTAATGTGAAATCAGAATAATCAAACTTTTGGTAAGAAACCTCTTTAACCGTTAGCACTCTGCATCCTTTTTCAAGGCCACCAAGATATAGTGCATTTAATAACTTTGAAAGCCAATAATTTGTGTCTGCTCAGGTATGATCAAAATTGCCATGACAACACAACTTCAAAATTCTAACAGAGCCATTCGGCAACAAGAGTTGTCTACCGAGAGCTAAAGGTTGGTCAACACTCAAAAAAGAAACCTCAATAACTATATTCCCCTACCCATAGAGTCAAATTTGCAAGTGAGATTTTAAAATGACAAGAATTCAAAGAATGAATCTGAAACTGTGCAAATAGTTACTTACACTATTCAAATATCACAGTATTTTCCCCAAGAAATGAAATTTTGTCAGGAAGAAATGTTCTATGCCTCATTTTCTGTGAGGTCACTTCGAGATGATGAACCACACCGAGCTAGCATTAGAAATGGAAGGGAAGTGTGGAATAACAACAGTAGATATTCACTGAGGTGGATCTCCAAGTAAGATACAGGCAGCCCCCCCCCCTCGATCTTAATTATGGTTTTTGCATTAATCTAATCTGCTTGGGCAGAAGTGAAAAAGCTGGCATCAGCATCATAGACAGGTCTTTCACATCTTGTATTCATTGCATTCAATCCTGTAGCCATCACATCTACAATATTCAAGCGAGCCATTCTCAACGTTTTGGGGGGGTCATAGATCCCTCAAGCGCTCTTCTTGAGTTCCAGGCCACCCCTGTCAAACAGGGATATAACACCAAGAGATAGAAAGAAATTCATGTATTATGCGGCAAACATCAAGAGACTGGGATTGAACCTCTGCCTCCAGACTTGCTAGATTTCCGAATTCAACGATATTCCCATGCCCATGTTTGGTAAGTCTTGAAGTTGGAGCTCAGATAATCTCCCATTCTAGTCTAACCCTGTCTAAGTAATTGGAAGCATTTAGAGCAAGGCTGAGAGGCAGATATAAAAACATTTTGGAAAGTATACAAAAGAAAAAAGCTGAAAAGTTGACTATTTGAATGAAAATATAATTATGGTCATCTAATTTTTTTCAAAACTGTCAAATATCACAGCAGAAAAGTCAAGAAATTATTCTGAATGTTAGTTTAAAACAAGATTACTGATTTGCATTAAAATAATTAAAAATACTCTGAAAAATTAGGACCTATCGAAAACAATTGAAAGAGAGAAATCTAAGAGTTTGAAGTCAATATCTACACTAAGGTAAAAAAGAATATTAAGAAAACTCAATCGTTGAGTCAGCATGTACATGATCAATAATTAGCTGAATCATTTTGGAAAGCACTATTTCCTATCTCCTTATTTTGAGATTTTCCCCCCTAAACTTATGAAATAAGAGTGAAGAGGAATGATATGGCCAAAGCAAAAGAAAACAAATGATTTATAATTATCATTATTACTGCTATGTAGACAGCTTTGAAAACTTCAAACATATTAAGGGGCATATAACTTCCATGACCCAGGGAATAGAGAGGATGAAAACAGCATTTTCATAAATTTCTCTCATTTACAACCCAGTTTTTCTATTGCCTCCAGAATATGGCTCTGGACAACAACAAAGTTTAGTTTTACTGTTTCAGCTATTGGGGTGGGGGTGTCATATGCCATCAAATATGGTAGACATTTGTGAATAAACATGTATTGGCCCATGAAAATACTTGAACATACATCGGATTACAAACTAGAAAGATAAAAGAGACTCAGATATAAAGCAAGTACTTGAAGCTAGACAAAAAAAATCTCTCAACCAGATTTACATATTGGGAAATATTTATGAGGGCTTATACGTATCACATTGCAAGTAAACATTTGATTGATACTCTTTTTCAGGTAAAAAATATATTGATCTTGGAAGAAAAAGAAAAAAAAGAAAAAAAAACAAAAAAAACACAAATGACTATTAATCCTGACAAAAGATGAAAACTGATTCATTCATTTATGATAGTCACATCTCTATTATACATCAATTGTGCAAAAAAACAGCACAGAAAATGGCACAGTAGGCAGATTTTGATCAAAGAGCAAGCTTTTCACTGAACATATTTCAGAAAAGCAAGAAAAATCTCATCTCAGTAATTTTCAAACTTTCCAAATTAAAACCAAATTCCTTTTGTCTTTTTTTGTGAATTTCAACTGACACTTTGAAAGATGTATTTGCAATATGATACATAAGTTCAAATTCACAACAGCTGCTGCAGCAATGAAGACAACCTGTAGCTAAGATACATACACATAAGTACAGCATTTTCCAGTTGAGACAGTGGCTAGATAAGTCCATGAGTAGAGTTAAGAGAGATAAAATTGTCCATGTAGAAAATATGAATCATTTATATCCCAATAGAATGCCAATGATAAATAGAAAATAACAGAACTTGCAAAGTAAAACAAAAAAAAAACAAAACTTTTTCCTAAGATTATAACAAGATCTATAGGATTCTACCAAGTTACTGATAAAGAGAAAAGAAAGTTTACAGATGAGATCTAGTCATGTACAATATAATTGTACAAATCAACTTTATTTGCAGACAAGTTAATAAGTTAGCCTTTCCTCCAACCACAAGTTTTATTCATGATGAATATTACATTTGATGTCAAGTTCTACATTGCTAAATTCTGATGAGCCATCAAGTCCACATCGTTGAGGGGGAAGAATAAAAGAGACCTCACACCGAAAATTCGAGACTGATCAAAAAATAAAATAACTAGAGGACTTGCAGAAATGTATGAGTACACTAACACACTACCAAAACAAAATCAAAGGAAAAAAACAAAAAAGAAAAAAAAAACAAACCATGCTTCCAGACATACGCACACACATTCATTAGTGCTGCCCCTAGCAATCTTATCTAGTTCATCAATTCCTTGAAAAGAATTCCTAGTAAACGAGGTTGATAGTTCCAAGTTAACACAACTAACAAGAGGTGAAACTAAAGAGTGTTTCTTTTAGTCTGAGCAACCAATATCGTCTCTATTCAACTTACAAGCACATAAGTGAAAGCCGACCCTCTTGCCTTTCCAATACTACCTTCCCTGCAAAACTTCTCTCCTCAAATGGTAAAGCTCCGAAGAAATTTTTAAAAAAAGAAAAAAAAAAAAGAAATAGAAAATTCAAATGGCTCACAATTGAAACTATTACTTTCCCAGACTGAATGATAATTTTGGTCGAGCATTTTTCTTATTTAAAATCCTATCTTGTTCCTGTTTTACTCGTTTCCTCTCCTCTTCCTCCATCCTTTGCTTCTCCTCGAGGATTTTGCGTTGCTCCTCGACCAATTTCAACTGTTCCTCCGCCTGAAAAAGAGTAAAAATATTATAAAATAAAAACAAAGGGGGAGGGGGAATTAAATTATGTTAAGACACAAAATGAATTTGATAAATGAAACCAGATAGAAATCCTTTTGAAATTCAATAGTTCAAAGAATCTTGAGATAAGCAACATTTCCTGGAGAAAATGCCGGGTCTTGCTACTTTTGAAAAGCCAATGAATCTTATTCATTCTTGACTTGTATTTTCATCTCACAAAAATTAATAATAATGCTTGACAATTCTTCACTTAATGACCGATGGAATAAAGAATTCTTTCCGTTTTCAACTGGATACACAATAGAAAATAAAAAAGGCCATAAAAAGTTGGTGATATGAAAAATCTCAAACTCAGGTAAAAGACCATTCAGAATATCTCAAAGTAAAATTTCATCCAAATTAGATTAACACTACATGCCTGACCTGTAAGGCCCACAAACACATAGACAAAAATTATCCAGACAGGATTACTCAAATCCTTTGACATTATAAATATAAGCATTCTAATTGAGCAAATTACTCTGCAATGGGAGTATACAATATGAAATTGTTGTGATCCAGATTTTTATTTCATTTTTAGAATCAAATGATTAATACAGTTAATTTGTGCCTTGGAGCATTTTTCAGATAAAATATATCAACACTATTAGATTATGGTCCTTAAGAATAAATGTTGCCATCAAACTGCTCAGTTATTATGCTTATCTACTACAGGTGAGAGCGAGGTTAAGTCACCTGTTTAGTATGACTAGCTTGGGTTTGTTTCCATCTAGTTCTTGTGGAAGGTCCAAGTGGTGCATACCAATACTTAATCTGGAAATGAATTATTTACCTAAACAAGTACGTGAAAAAGTCTTATTTGGGGCAGCTGCTAATACTCAGAGTAGGGGGTATTTGTAAGTTACTGCTTTGTTTTTTTAAGCTTCCATACTTCAAAGCTATGGACATTAGTTTTTGACCAGGAACAAAAAAATCCTCTTGCTTCTAGATTCTCAGAATTCTTTGGAAATATAGTTTAAAACTTGTCCCAATGAAATATCTAAAGGATGGAACAGTTTTCTAGGGGTAAAACGCAATTTCAGGGAGAGAAATTGTTTCAACAACTTGAAGCAAATTTCCAATACTAGAAATAAACAATGCAAGATTTCAATTATAGACATTATCAGTAACATTTTTATTTTGCCAACGCAAAAGATTACACAAAATGCTCTTTGATAAATTCAACAATTAGAACAACTGGAAGTTTGCAAAGATGTTACCCTAACCCAACTGATGACACATCAAACAGATTTGTAATAGGATAGAGATAGGTGTTATCATTTCTTAAAATATCAACATTTTCTAAAAAGTTTAGAGCAATTGATACTGATGGGAAATCATTTCAGAGGTGTGAAGGAATAATAGGATGGTAAAAAGAATGAAACTCTGTAAAACAAAACACATTGCAACAAACTTGAGAATGTACAGATCACAATAAATCTTATCTGTTTTAAAAAACAGATTGGTTAAAAAATTAAAACAAAAAACTTTCTTAATTAAACTAGGAGTTGTTCCAATTTCAATGGTGATTTTTATCTTCAACTTTAAACAGAAACAAGCATGTAAGTCAGTCCATAGATGCACTATTTGAACATGAGTTCTCTCCCTTGCACATTTATAATGATAATGAATTTATTATATTTCTAAAACAATGTGCCATTGTAATCACATTTCATTTACATCCAACTTATGAAATGAAATAAACCTATGAAGAAAAGTGGCCCAAGGCCAGTTAGAATATAAGATTTCAAAATGAATGCTTCATGGGAGGGGGGGGGTGTAAGGTGTTCGCTGGGTTAATTTGTCAGATAGCTGTCACTGACTGACTATCGCTGCAATCATTATGTAAGCCTAAAACAACAATAACAAAAAAAAAAAAACTCATTAAAATACTCTTCCGACATTTAAGTATATTTAACATACAGTAAATAATTATGCCAGGAACAAAAAAAAATGTCATTTTTGCCAATTTTGCAAATAGATTATTCCTGAGATATATGTCATTTGTGTCTCCGAGGAAGGGGGGGGGTGAAAAATTGCTCAATTCCAAAGATGGTTATCACTGTAGACCAAAGAAAGCTGCCTTACAGGGCTAAAGGGCTCCTATTGCCCTGCTATTTACCCATTGCTGGGAGGAGATATGAATTAATGTCTTTCCTAAGGGCCTCAAGAAACATAAGCAGCCCCGGCTATAAATAAGTTTGCAGATTCCATTTTCCATGCAGGTGACTACACCACTCAGCACCTTCATAAAATATAGTATCTTACTGCAATAAAATACATCGAGACCTCAAAATGCAGCAGATATTTAAGCTTAAAGATGAATAAATCAGTACAATGGTGACTCTTTTATAAAAGATATCACTTGACCTGCAGAATATTGGTCCAGTTCCAGATATATTCCAAGGATAGCTAGATTGCAAGCTCCAAAAATTAAAAGTATCACACAGCAGAGCTATGCTGGTAGACAAAAAAATAAACATCTCCAAGACTGATAACATAGTGAATAGAAATGTTTCCTAAGCATGAAATAGTGGTGATAGTTCTGTTTGCACCTTAACACACTATGGCAACAGATATGTCCACGGTGTCAGTAGAGTAAGGATGATCACATAGTCTCATTTGCCACAATGTACAAACTTTGATGTGGAGATGATTAATCACTGTGCCTTTGCATATTTCATTCCTGTATCATCAAAATGACCATTGTTTAAAGTTTCTAAAATGAAATTTAGTGTAATTTTGTATAAGAACATATTTGCACATTCCTTTGAATCTAAAACCTATCCATGAAAGTATATCATTTAGACCAAAAATATGGGTCAGTGAACAAGAAAGTTGGACGCGATAGGCATGGGAAACGGACGCAACGAGAGTGGGGAACGGGGGAACGGGCGCGACGAGATAGGGGAACGAGCGCGACGAGAGTGGGGAACGGATGTGACAAGTGTGGGGGCCAGGGGATTGGACGTGGTAAGCGTGGGGGGTCGGACGCGTCAAGCAGAGGGGGGTCGGACGCGTCAAGCAGAGGGGGGTCGGACGTGTCAAGCAGAGGGGGGTCGGACGTGTCAAGCAGAGGGGGGTTGGACACGATAAGCGTGGGAGCGAGGACATATGGGTTAAGGGTGAGAGGAAAACAGAGGGATGAAATGAGAGAGCAAAAATGGCTGTGTTTCCTAATAAGAGTTTCTATGAACAAGAAAAATAGAACAACAAAAAAAGGAGCAAGAAAGATAAAAACTGTGAAGAGCAAATATAAACGGATAACGATATGAGAGATGTTATGACAAGACAATAACAAAGACTTGGAGATCAGGGTAAGAGGGATGGAAAGTTCATAGTCAAAGAGTAATGATGATATTTCAGTTGTCAATACCCATGGAATTTCTACAGGTTCAACTAGTTGTTAATAACTTTACCTCAAGGAAAGATATTTGATAGTTACAGCAGTCTCAATTTTTCTTTGAAGTTTGAGCACTGATAGCGAATCAGGGCTCCAAATTAATGTGTGGGATGAATACATATTTTCCCTGGGATAATTCCAGGATGGAAAGATTTTTTTTAAAACTCTTGCTTTGGCAAATTAGAAAGTAAACTGAGGTAGAAGATATAAAGAGTGAAAGGTTAGACATTTACTTGCATACACACTGTATATGCATGTATACTTTTTCCTTGCCTCTCCCTCAGTATATATTTGCCTGTCTCTGAAAAGACCACAGTGAATGTTAACATACATTCCCTCCCTCTTCCACAGGATATATTTGTCTGTCTCAGAAATGCCATGCAGGAACCAATGGTGGAGTTGGATCTGTAGGGCACAGAGTTCAAAATTCAAAACAAGGTTGCCATTTTTGACATTATATGGCCAAAAATGTCTCCAAATATTTAGCAACCCTGAAACAAAGATTAAGAACTGCAAATGAGAGATGCTCGAGATGATGTCCTCCAATGTCTTGTTTTGACTATGATCCACTGATAATCAGTTAACTGTCATAGAGGACTATTTGGGTGTTTATTAATAAACTAAGCAATCGTTGCAGCTCCACAGTTTACTGATAACTTTTCTGTTTGTTCAATACCAATAGCAAAACAAATGCAATTATTTCGTCAAAATTTTAATGGCATTTTCATTATGCTACTAACAATGACAGATGATAACAAAGTAAAGATACCATTTCTAATATTTACTAATGATCTACTTGAAAAGAATTCTATAGATAGTAAACTTCTTGCAGATGATACAAAATTGTATCACCCAATCTTACCAAGTAGAGGAGAACCTAAAAAGTTCAGCATTATGGTCAAGAGAATGGTCATTAGCTTTTCCTGAAGATGAATGAAAGCTGCTACAGTAAGAATAGTAACCTATATTATGATTACTGTATGAATTTAAATATACGAGATACTGTAAATGAAGAAAGGATCTTGGTCTCGTAATGGCTGATAAACTATCATTTCCCAAGTATATTGTGAGTTTTGCTAAAGCAAACACAGCCCCAGGACTGATTAAAGTACACTTTCATCTGGACAAGGAATCGTTCTTTGTATTCTTTAAGACTCAGGTCTACCTGCAACTTATATACTGTGTATAAGCCTGGTTCCCATACTTAGAGGAAGATGAAAATCTTTGAGAGAAAAGTCCAAGAGGAGCAATTAAGTGACAGAATCAAAAAGTATGAGATATGAGGATAGAATAAAAGAGTTAGTGTTTATATTGTTCGTGAAAAAAACACGGATCAGAGAGAAAAATATTCAACATTATGCATGATTCAGTATTAGGAGATCCTAATTTTTGTTTTTTCTTTTTACCAAATGGGAGTACAAGGGACTGAGAGGCCATGCAGACAAGGTGGAAATGACTGGGAATACACTGAATATCAGAAGATTTAGTCAACATTAGAGCAATAGGACTACATAAAAGATTACCCAAATATGTAGTGTTATCAACAAATGTAAATGAATTGAAAAAGAATTATGTTAATTGCACCACCGCTTTAATGTTTAATGACTCTGATATTGCGTTTATTGACATGTGTTCTATAAACAAATTGTAGACTTTTCTTTCATGCTAAAAATAAATATCAATTCTTTTCCATATTTTCCTCAAAATTGTGATTTCTTACAAGGAATAATGATCATATGAAACAAGAAATGTGAATGACAGCAATTGAATCTTCTATAGAGCCAGTCATTTTCAGAGATATTGAACAATTTCTCTTTCATTTTTAGGAGCATATAGTAAGGTGGAAAAAGAAGGTGACAGAATAAAAGCAGTGAGGGAACATTTGGAGAAGGGATTCTAGAATGAACCAAGTTATTTATGTTCCAGTTTTTAAAATAGTGTTGTATATTTTCCACAACGTTTTCATTATCAATTTTAATAATCCAACTGAAGAAAAAATTATTCATGAAAACTCAAGAATGTACTTTCATTATTTTTTGTATGGATCTGAAATACTAAAACACTGCAAATAAGAGTAGCATCACAATGTGTTTTCAGAAAAGAAATATAAAAAATGGAATAAAAAAATAAACATAACTGGCTTTAAACATTGCAGCCTAATAATATTTTCCTTAATATTTCTTAATTAGCCATCTATAAAAATCTGTAGCTCATCTTTCTATAATTCAAAGGTCAATAGGTAAGAAGCATTGGTGGTCTTAGTAGCATGCATCCTATTTGGTTGATTCCAGCTAGTATGTATATGTATATACGGAACAATAGTTACATTATAAATAGACCTTTCCCCACCTTTAAGACCCTCAATGGAGGGGGGGGCACAAAGAGAGTGATCGTTGTTTTAAATAATAAGAAATATATGATACTGTAAACCCTCTCATCACCAGATTTCAGATATAATGGATATAATCTGTTCATTGCAAATATCCCATCCATCACATGAATATCTAAAAGTGGTTTAATTAGGTTAAAAAGTTTCTCTAATAGTGGCATCCCATATTGTAAACTTTTACCCAACATAAGATTACGCACAATTATTCCACATAACAACACAGTATTGTAAATCCAAGGTCTGACTGTAAGTCAGTTGTTGATAAGTTCATTGTTTCACAAGTAGTACCTCCAGACTCAAGATTTGTCACCGGTCGATCTCACTCATCTTCAGTCATAATCAGAAACTTCCATTCACAAAAATTTCCTTGCTTTCAAATCAATAATAGAATATATATCCTTTAGAAATTAAAAACTAAAAAAGAAAAAAATTGAATGCAACAATTATTTTTTGGCTGCTTTAACCATGTAGGCATTTCCCACTTCCTATTTCAATCTGAACATGCTCCAGCAATAAAATTGTAATTTACATAGCAATTGGAAAGTATCAGCCTATCTTCATACTTTGTGATGAAACAAAAATCAATAATTAAATAGTTTCAATACAGAGCAATTTGATTTCAAAGAATATCAATCCAAATTTATGCAGAGACAAAATTCAGACAAATTTATAGGACGTACAAGGCTAAAAATAGACACCGTGTCCAAAATGTGCAAAGTGACCTGCAGGTGGCTGATACAGTACTGTTTAATGCCTCTGGTTCCACTTCCTTTATTTACATTCTGTGGGGGCAATGTTTTACTAACTCATTCCCTTTGTGTTTTCTTATGTCATCACTTACAATGGCTTCCAAATAAAGAAATGTGTGGCATTATCAGGAAATATGATTAGTCTCATTTCCCTTATCATATCTACGTATAGTGTCATATGCATTTGGGCAATTTTCATAGATAATTCAGTAATCCCAAACAATTGGCAACAACGAAAATAATGACCAACACTAATTCGTATCTTATAGAAAGGGGAAAATCTTGCTCTTCTACCTTCGATGGGTTACTATAAGAAATATATCAATTAGATATCAATCATTTAGGAACGTCTTGCTTTTGTTCAGTCAAAAAATTAGTTTGGGAATTTAATACAATAAAACAGATACTTGTAATGATTTGCTCAGCTCTAAATAAGGAGGAGACTCTCAGGTTTGGCTGAAGTGGTAGATAAAATGTCATTTCAAGTAGTTGTCTGATTGTCTGTGGCAACTTAAAAAATTCATTCAAGAAAAATTGAAGTTATTTCCAACCAGAGCAAACCTATCAAATTTGCCACGTAGGTATGAATGTGTACTTTAGAGGCAAGCTTCAACACCCAATTTGAAAACAAGCTGAATTACTTTCCTTCTAAATGTTTGAGTTTTCTTTCTTTTTTTTTTTTTTTGAAGAAAAATAACCTTAAGTTTTGTTTTTAAAAATTATTAATGATAATGTAGAAGTTGACTGCTTTGAAGTCAATGTTTATTGTCAGCTTTATTATATCAATCATTACATCAGCTTACAAAATTTAAAATCAAAAATGAATTCTAAGATGATAATGCTTTCATAGAGAATAATTTCAAGATTAATCAACACAATTTTGAAGTGTCCTATGTTTGGCTTAAAATATGATGAAAAATATTTCTAACATCAAAGTAGTTTAGACTATCAGTATTGCTCAAAGATCAGAGTGGATGGTATGCAACATGTTTAGACTAGACAACTAATGACAGATTGAGTGATTTAACCAGGTCACCCCTCACCACCAACAGTAAAAAAAACATTTTCAAAGATATCAAATTATTGGATGAAAATCTCTGGAACATTTTAGCATGAATACTTTTCTCTAGGCCAAAACAAAAACCTAGCAAATAAAACTAAAAAGTAACCAAAAATAGCAATGGATGGGATAAATTGCGGTCAGAAAAATGAATTGATAGATGGAAATTAGGTACTGTTCAGTTTAATTTGTTTTTCAGAAGATGTTACTTACAGAGTTTTTTTCAAAGATCTAGGGAGATGTAAGTATCTACACTTGAAAAAAATATTGTTTATTTACTCTTACTTCTGCAGCCTTTTTTTTGTGATTAGTATGAAAAAATGTATGAGCATATATGCTTAATTGAAAACCAAATGTGACTTCAGGAGTTTTTTTATAGCAAAAACACTGCTTATCAGAAAATAAGCAAAAAAAAAATGTGGGCACAAACAAATGATGAATTCAGTGTAAATCAGCCTCCCCAAGCATATTTTGGGGTTGATTTTCAAAAGCCAATTTGTTAAAAATCTTTCCCAGAGTCACATTCATACACAGAAAATTTCATCAAGTTATTTTGTGTTTTGTGATTTCTAAGTTTTACAATACTGGAAAAAAATTCCTCTTTACTCTTCTCTAAAGTGACCACAGGCAGGCATAAAAAATGTGTGATTTAAAATGAATTTTCAATGTAAATTACTCCTATATATATATATATATATATATATATATAAATTTTTTTTTTTTGGCTTCAATTTGCTTACACAGGATCACATTGGTATGCACAGAAAATTTCATGAAGTTATGTGGTGTGGTCTCCGCAGTAGGCTGTCACATGCAGACATGTGGTAAATTACAATAAGATGCATCAGCAGAAGACGACTCCCTCCAGTGTGTCTAGGGACAGTGGACTAAGATTGTAAGTGAACTCTCCTGAGCATAAGCTAGGACAAAGCATATGGAAATCTTGACAAGCTTAGTCAATGGATTCCCCATCTTGGCCTGACTTATGTAGTTCAAACGAAAGCAGATCCATATGTTTGTCATCAGCTTGGCTGTAGGAGCTGTCAGAAGGAAGTCAAAGTTAGCATGCACTATAATTGGGCCTCACCCTCTGGTTTGGACACAGAATTGTCTGTCTCCTCAGCTGGTTGCCAACTATGGCTAGAGAGCCCTATCTGCCCTGCTATGTATTCATAACTGGGGAGGGGAGATGGATTCATGCTTTTCCCAAGAACATTAGTGCCAAGCGAAACTGTCCCAACACAGGTTTGGACTCATTTCACCGATTCCATTCTCCGATTTTTTTACCTGCTTAGAGAGGGGGGGGAGTAAGAGTGGAAGAGAGAAAACAATCAAGGAAACAAATAAAAAGCCAAAGTAAAAATAAAATACATTTTAAAAAATAAAAGCATATCAGTGAAATAAATAAAAATGAAATTGGAATAAAATTGGTTGGAAGTAAGTTTTTTTGCTACATTCTTTAATCACTTTTGATTATTTATGCATTCAAAAATTATTCAATGTATTGGGGTGTGAGAAGGGAAATATTGCTCAGATAGGGTTAAAAAGATGTTGTTTTGAGATTGCATGTGTATCTGCAAATACATACACACAAGAGCTATAAGGTTTTCATACTTATTTGCAAATGGAAGTGAGAGATTTAAGCTTAATCTTATCACCAGATTTACGCTTCCACTCTTTGACATTAAATAAAATTCACATTAATAACAAATTTTAAACACAAGAGAGAAAATCAGTGACTGTATAAACCCATGTCCTGTTTTCCCACATGACATAGACTTGGTGACCTCAGGCCAACTTATTGTTACAAGACAGCTTCAGTTTTGAAATTTCTCTCTCCACTGGTTAAAACCTTCAGAATGTTATATTTAGTGGTTTCAACTAACGATAGAATTGGGGAAATTCTTCCAACAATTGTTGCATGTGAATTCTGACAACTGCTGATACTGACTGAATACTCCAGAAACTGGAATCCTGTAATGATTCACTTGGGCACTGATATTGTGAACTGATGTCAATCTATTGCTATTTCCTAGTACCCAAGTGAACATGCTTACAGTTATAAAAATGATTTACTTTAATGAATTTTAAAACATTTTTAGAATTCAAAGAAAGACGATGGAGAAGGGAAATTATAGGAATACTGTAGTTTGCAAGGACTTTCTCACACTGCCAAACGAGAAAATGCGATAAAATGACAACACTGCTAAGGGACCCATCAAGAATGTCACTATTTTGAAGTCTCCAATGATCTCCCAGCTGTACTTCAAGGCATTTAACAAGCTTTTGAAACGGTTGTATAACAGGTGAAATGAAGAGCCTAGAATTTGTCTTGATTCCCAAGAGTTATGATGAAATATGCCTTGTAGGCCTTCCAAATCTTAGAGTATTTTCTGAAGCAAAGCTTAAAGCTTGTGTCTTGGTCAGGCCACAGATAAAGAAGATCTGGAGTGCAAATAATTCCCCAAAAGCTAACTAGGAAGGAGAAAGGAGCTTGGTACAGTTCTTTGGGGCTTCCAGGGCAATCATGGGGCCAAAAACTATAGGAAACGGGTTGAAATTACAGTGAAGAACTAAGAACTGCAGGCTGTCCCTAAAAATCAATATCTTCAACACTCATCTTGATGAATTCAAGGAGAGCATTGGATTGTATTCAGAGATGCAATGTGCGGGTTTCAACCAGGATACATTGAATGCTATTACCAAGGGACAAATAACAAAAACAAACTGATGTATTATATTTTAGGGGGTATAGTTCATGAAAGTGAAGTACAGTACAATTGTAAATCTTAAACTATTGCACAGTCAATTTCTCAAATATCTCTTGTAATCAAAACTAAATATGCATTTCTGTTATAAAAATCTTCAATTTATCTCTAATAGTTATGAATTAAAGCAATTAGCCATGGCTTCTAAACTACCATGGACCATGCAAGATTGCAAATAAATAAAATTCCAAGTTGGTGATGGTATTGAACAAAACTTCAAAGCTCTATTGAAACAAGTGATGGGAATGAGTTTGGGGAACTAGGTATACAGTGAGGCTTTGTTTCAGGGACCCTAAGTCTGCATTAGTACACATTGAGTATACAAAAAACCAGGAAAATATTTTCTAGAGGTAGGCTGATAACTTTCAAAATTTATATTTTCCAGTATATTAGAACTTCTCATTTTGGAGGAATGATAGCTAGTTGAAAAAGGAAAAAATAATTTGGTCACTGTTGCATCGAACAGGGTCGTTGTTCTTGGATCCATAGTTCTGAGCAAGTGATAATATTGAGCTAAAATTTCACAAAACTCCATTTCAGACCCAACAGAGCCAGTGAGCAAAGTTAGAGAAAAATCAGAGATGGTCAAGAGAGGACCGTATACTTTTTATACACAAGCATTTAGAAGATAACACACACACTACCCATGAGCAAAAACTGCATTGCAATGTGTAATTGGTTGGAACCCCTTTTCCTGACCCTATGTATTCAACGGATACATCCTTAGTATTTACAGCTAAATTGCTTCCTTTCAAGTTAAAATAATACAAAGATAGAAACAAAAGTACCATGAAAACACCTTAGGAGGCAAATTACATCCACCAAGGGCAATTTCTACAGTTCATTTCTGATCAAACCTGAATTATACTGCAAACAAGTCTATTCAATCTTCTACATTTGGAAAAAGGATGTAGACAGAATTAAGATCTTATCTAAAATCTTGCCAAAACTATAACCTTTTTATGTTTATCATATTGCAAATGTGGACATGAATAGACATAACTATTAGGATGGATGTAAGAGAGGGAAAGTAGAAGGATTCTCTACATCATCTAGATGAACTTTGATGAAAATAACATGCCATCTGAAAACAGAAACTGACAGTCATTTATTGAAGGCACAAGTTATTGGAAAAAGAAACTTGGTATTTCAATATAAACGTTTGTATTTCTGAGAAAACCGTACGCTTTTCTCTATCTTGTATGCAAGCACAATAAACTGCTATGATTATTTTGCAGAAATTGAAAAGAACTGCTGGGTCATTTAAACTTGTATTTCCATTAACTTTCTTTTTCAGCATATGTGTAAAAAATATATACTGAGAGCAAAAAATCAAATCAAAATAGAGAAGAATGACAATTTGTCTCCAAAGATTTTAGTTTGACATGGGTGACTGTTTCATCCATCACAATTTATATTATGGACTATTTATGTACTTGATCAATAATCGAGATAAAATTAAAAAATAATTCTTTGATAGAAATGAAGAAAAATCAAGATTAGATTATGAATAAATTCATTGGATTTCAAAATAGAGACATATGAGAATATATAATAGAGAAAATAGCATTCAAAGTTTGTTTTGCAGTGAACAGTTTTAGAGGCAGCACACCCCTTCATCCTTGATGTTCCAACTAATTTCTAGTAGTCAGTAAGCTTAAAAATCTTCTGTTGTGCTCAAGTTTTTCCAGTGACAAAAGAATGTGCGGACTTTTGAACTCAACATGGTGAATCAATGTTTGTTGAATAAAAAGTCAGTAAGCTATTTAAAGAATTTGAAACCTTCAATTGCTTGTGTGTGCTGGATACAAAATGTGTGTGCATAAAGGGAACAATGACCATCTTCACTGTTTTGGGGCCCTGGGAACACTCAAATATTTCTCCCATATAAATTAGTGGTAATTACTACTTTCAACTAGCAAGGGAAACCTGTAGTGATATATCAAGTTTATCACAGCCTTGTACATATTTTGGGAAAGGAAAAAATGTAAATAGACGGCTGTATGGATACTTTCCTTTTTTGTGTGGCTATAATATTGTTTTTGCAACTCATGAATCTGCAAATACATGTATCCTCAACAAGAATAGAAAGGAAAATTGAGATGAACGATTCATAAAGAATAAATCAAATTGGCTTGGTCAATTATTTTAACGACATAATACTGCATCGAAAAGCAGTTATAGAAATTTTAAAGTTATTCATGTTTAAACATGAACCACAATCAGTGAATTTGTCTCATAATTTACAAAAAGCCTGTCAGTCAAAGGCAACCTACCACAAAAACCAATCAACATAGCTCCATTAAATTTCCTGTGTACCCATATGACCCCTCGGAAGGTTTTTAGCAAGTTGATCTTTGAAAATCACTACCCAAAATGTTTCTAAGGGGAGTGGGGGGGTCGATTTACAATTCTAACTGAATCTAAAATGGTCACATTTTTTGGTCGCTGATTGAAATTTACTATCACTCTTAGAGAGATGGTGGTGAGGTTAATTTCACTCCTAACCTCAACAACTTTGAGAACATTGGCTAGGAGAGAAGAATAATCTCTTACTTTCCTCCTCCCTATAAAAGATATGATGACTGCTTATTTCTAAAATGCAGAAGTGGTGTTTACTGTACACTAGTTAAACTTAATGAAAATACTCATGGATACAAATTGAATTTCCATGAAGCAATCACTTTAAAAAAATTAAAAAAAAGAAAAAAAAAAGGTGAATTTGTTTCAGTGGAAGGGACCATAATTATAGATGGTGGGTAGGAGGTATTTTTAACAAATTTTTTTATCCCTGGGTGGAAGATTCCAGCGTTAACAGAAAACCAAAAGGGTCACTCAATTATATACATATATCAACCTTGCATTAGCTGGTATCTGGCCATCTATATTTGGAGATCCAATGAGGCGAACCCACTAACAATGGATAGCAAGATTGGCTTGCTCAACTTTGCTATGCAACTTACCATCAGATAATCCAAGTATAACTGACAGAAAATACGGTACATGATATCAATATGTAAAATACAAAAACACTGACATGTAAAGAAATTCATGTCAAAATTATCTGAAATTTCATAATAATATGAGAATTAACAGAAAAATAAACATCTAAAGAGACATATCCACTGTAAGCTGATTTTTGTCATTTTTTTTTAAAGTGAGAGATAGACAAAGTAATGAACCATCAATGAATTTAAGAGTTAAGCCAACAAATTAGTCAAACAACATTACTTCTTGATCATACAAACTAAAGCTAAACTTTTCTAACATCAGTTATTCAATACATCAGCAGATCAAAAGATTAATTATAAATCTAATATTTGACAAGAAAAAATATTGAAGGTTTTTTCCCCCCTTGAAGAAGTAATATTAAAGTAAAAAGCACATCAATACCATCCAAGTTACGATGACTAATTTTAGTTGGTGAGATTAATTTTTTTTCAAATATATAATGTATCCGTGGCAAATAAAAAATTTTAAAAAATTAGATCCCTTATACCTTGATATACAAATAACAAAGAAATATACATTTTATTTCCATACGATTATGTGTATACACACACACACACACTGCTATGGCTCAATATTTTCAGCGAGAGTTGGTCAATTCTAGAGCAACTGAGAAATAGATTGCATGTTAGGAAAAAAATCTAATCCAGAAGTAATGAGTTCCCATTTTGAAGAGAACAGATTAGTGAATAAAAGAAATATATCCTGCTGGGTTAAGTGAGGCTAGGATGGTTATCCTTGCTTATCTGGGGCCTCTAAAAAACCTTAGCTATGAAATGGCTACTTTAGCATTATAGCTACTTCCGTTTAACTTCTTACTGAGACGAATTTATAGGAAGGAGCATTGTGCCAAGACACACTTTTTAAAATCTTATTACTTTGATAGCCGATCACCATAACTCAATTTTTTTGTTACATGATTTGAATTAAACCGTTTCGTCTTTGATCTGAAAATTTTTTTTCAAGTGCTTTATTTTAATCAACTTTTGAGATGTAATGAAATTCTTCCTTTAAAATGAATTATATAATTAAAATAAATTACATGGTTTCTTTATTTAATATAAAATTGTTTTTTCGTTAACTCATAACCCTAGCTGACAGTAATACTAAACAATATGTCATCATTATCAAAATGGTAAAAGTTAAATGGAAGTGGCTAGTTTAGCTAAAGTTTTTTTCAGCCTCTGATAACCATGGATGACTGACTGGGATTATGGTGTTTTATTTTTTTTCTTCAGCAAATACTCAACTTTCACGAATCAGCCAGTGTTGGCAATATTTTCACTAATGATTTCAGACAACCTCTATCAGGGAAAAATGAAAACTTAACCTATTGCAATAATGATAAAAAAATTAAAAAATTTTTTTAAAATCATTCAAGTTAATATAGGAAATAATTTTCTTGCAGAAATTAATCATTTTAAAATTTAAACTAATTAATAGCTTCATTTTACAATCTATCAAGAGAATGTTAATATTTCCAACCATTATTAATGTCAGCGCATGATAGGAGTTGATAGACACTTTTACCCCCCCATATACTATTTCAACCATAACTTGAAAAATCAGTCACATGGATTCAAACTTTTTGTTTCATGTTGAAATACAATATATTCCAACAATCTATACAAAAAAAGAAAAATTTTATTTTCATGAAGTAATTTCAGGAAAGAAATTCATGCATTACAAGAAACCACCATTCGGCAAATGATTAAAAAATAAAATAAAACAATTATGTCAGTTATTTCAAGTTTATACTGAATGAATCTAATAACAATATAAGTCAGTTGATAACTCCACACTCAAAGCACCAAAAATCTACCCTCTGCCAAAAGGGGTCATCCTATAGGCATGATACAAAATGCATACTAAACACTAAGCTTAAAACATGAAATTCTGGCTGAAATTAGGCTGTTGCCTTATCTGATGAAATATATGGTATTAGAAGATTCTGAAGATAATGAGAAGTTTTCGTAATTTCAAATCAAAGGAAATCCGCCCCCCTTAATTGTATGGCAGGCTTTAATGATAAAATCTCAGCACCAATAAGAACTGTGATCTTTATTACAATCTATAGTCTGACTTGGAAGGAAAATTGGTGGAATTTATCAGTGAACAAATGAGTTTCTATGTAACTAATGTAAAAGCCGAGTTCAAAATGATATCTATTTTTCTCAAAGTGCTTACTGTTGTATGTCATTAAGTGGATTTTTTTAGTCATATTCAAGCCCCTATAGGCCTATAATTAGTCACCCCCCTCACCCCAAAATTGTCATAATAAACTAATGAAAGAAAACGGATCAAATTCGATATGAACACCTTTAAGACAGCAAGAAACATGCTTTCAGTTTTGTTTAAAAATAAATTTGCTTTACCATGCTGATACACTTTCATATACCCCATATTTCTGACAAATTGTTCAAGAGGCCAACACAATAGAAAGTCAGGATGTTTTACTTGTAAAATTGTTTTTGTTCTTAAATCCAAACATTTTTAAAACATTCAATGCTATCACTGACTTTTTCTCAAAATATTCATATTGATGAAAAACTTGAAATGAAATCAATCTTGAACAATATTAAACTAGTTTGACTCAGAATATAATTAATGTAGCATACTAATTTTTTTTTTATTGGTTCCTTTACATTTTTATTTCAGAAAGAGATTTTGAGGCAAGTATATTCCTAATGCACTTAGATGAGGCTTCGATTCTGGCAGATGTTTATGGTCAACCATGTGCAATTTAGCATGATGGAATTTTACAAATTTTAGGGAAAAAAGTGCTGAATATTTATCATAGTATTATCTTAAATTAACAAACTGCAAATGGTGATCAAACAAGAGCTTCTCATCAAAACAAGCTTTCTTTCTTCTTCTTAATACTTTCACTTAGGGTTTAGAACAACCAAATGCCATCTTGTAGAGTCCTGTTGATATTCATCTGTTAGAAAGAATCCTTTTTACCTACATGGCATTAGCATGACCAGCTCTCCAATCAGATGTCATGGAGGGGATATTTGGAAGCTCTAAAAGATAGAGGTTTATTCTCATAAATATCTGAAATTTTTTGATTGTACTGATTGTGATGGCAATTATAAATAAAATTTAATTAAGATTACTTCTCATTTTCAAGTATAAGACTCAGCAGCTTATTGAGTACAGACAAAGCTGTGTGATTGGGGTGGAAGGCATGTATTGGCTCTCTTCCAGTCACTTCTCTCCCAGCAGAGAAAGCGAGCACACCTTTCCACAAAATCCTGGTCCTCTAGGTCAGGGTTTATGCATAGAGGGCAGCCTCCCCACTATTTAAAACAGTCATAGCTATAGAAACTCGTTTAAACGAGCAGGTGAATATACAATGATGATGACCTGATTAAGTAAAAGCATCAGACCAAATCCAATTCAATTGTTATGATTATTTAAATAATCAATGTCTTCAGCAGGAAAGACATGGGATATACTCTCTCTCTTTTTACAGTTACTGATACAAATCAATTCTAAACTTCTGGGATTTAATGAAACTAAAAGGTTGTTTAGTTGGAAGTCAATTTTCAATACTATTTCTTTGCTAAAATAACCCAAATTGGTGTTTATAAAAGCAGCAATTGCTTTTATTAACAAGGGTCCTTCAAGATAAGCTTCTAGTCACAAAACTTTTCACTGAAAAAAGATGGAAAAGCAATATCACAAATAATGATTGTAGATACTGTGACTCAGTGGTAGAGTCTGATAAAATTACCAAATCTTTATTATTAGTGATGCCAAGAGGATTATTAATACAAATTTACGTAGTACACAAATTGTTCCTCTTTATGCCACCTGAGGGTCTTCAAATTGATAGTGGCCATAAATTTTAATAGACTCTTTAATTGTTGAATTAATTAAGATAACTATTTTCAGTTGTTTATTAAAATCTCTGACTTGTTTTCAAAACCGAATACTGGAAACAAGTTTCGTTTCGTACACTTGATTAAACATTAACTAATTCAACGATAGAGAATTGTGGCGGATCCTGGAAAGGTCTATGTCCATCAATGGATGTTAAAAGAGCAATGATGATGATGATGAATCATGAATTATTCATTCAAAGATTTAAGTTCACCTAAATTAAAAGAAAATTCTTGAATTTGACTGGAGCAGACTGAATTCTAACCATAATTTATTTCCTAAATTCCAATTTCATTTTGATGAAGATTAAAACCATACTTTTAGCTTGAGACATCTGCAGAAAAAACATGATACTTTTATTCACTTCCCGATTCAGGCTAATTGATGTAAATTGAAAAAGAAATTCTGCATAAAACCCATCCATTATTCCACACATTTTTAGGGAGAATATCTTCATCTTTCTTACTTGAAACCTATCATTTTAGCTGGTATGTCCTTCAGGTATCATGCTAAATCCCATGGTCTTTACAAGTCATTTTCTCATCTCATCAGTTAAAAAAAAACAAAAAGATAAAAAGATTTATTAACTGTCAAATGTTGCGCTGAGGAAACTTTCAAATGATACTGACAATTCTGTTCTTGGCCTTAAAGTCAATTTCTGACATGAAATCACAACAAATTGCCAAATGCGGAATCCCGGTTGTCCGTACCAGTACTCTTACAGCTTGAACTTTCTTTCCGATTAATGCTGTCCACTCACTGCCGTAGACAGATAGTCTGCGTAGCTGTTATGAGAGGTAACTAAAATTGACTAAAAGTCATGTACTGTGTGAAACGGCTCCTCAACACGGAGGAACTCTTCAATCTTGTGGATAGGATAAAACAAAATGAAAAAATTTAATCTTAAAGTGCAGGGGAAGTAAAAAAAAAATTCCTATCCACTATTTTACACTATGCACTTTCCCCGGTATTCAGTATTTTAAAAAAATACCCACCCACCCCTAATAACAATATCTCCATCCAAATATATCCATGAATAGAATCATATGGGAGGGGGAAAAAAAAAAGGGGGATCGGGACAAACATAGAGTGAAGATCAAAAAGCTAAACCTGCTGGCTATCATTAATGGATTCTATCCTCATTCAGTCTTTCACTATTGATGGTTCTATACAACACTGCTATAATAAATCAAATCAAACTAAAGAAAAAAAAAATAAAAAATAATAATATGGATCCAGCTTGCTGAGCATTGTTAGCAGGTTCAATCCACCTAGTATAGATAGTCAATACCAATTATGGTAAGTTGATATACTTATATTGATGACCTTATTGTTTTTTCTGTCTGTAACACTGGACTCTTCCACTTTTGCAGATAAAAATACTTCTTACCCACCCTTGGAAATATGGACTCTTCAACAGGAACAAAGTCATTTTTTCTTCTTAAAAAATCATTTCATAAAAATTCAAATATATCCCCCCCAATTTTTTTTTTTTTTTCTTCAATTATTTTCTCATATATATCATACTTTTTCTTGAGTCAAACAAAACTTTTTGTGCCACTTCATAAATGTGTAGCATAACTAATATATGACTCCATTTTAAAATTGTAGATATACATGTACAAAAGAATTTTTCATAAAGAACCAAAACACTTTGAATATAAGGAAAAGAGTTTTTGACAATCACACTGATATCAGGTGAAGTGTCAAGAGTGATGTTTTCATTTAATGACAAAAGAAAAATAATGAATAATTAAAAGATTGTTTCATAGTATTAAATATAATTTTTAGTAAATCATTGTAGTCCTTGTAACGATAATGTGATGGTTCCCTAAGAATATTTAATAAACCTCCCTCATCTTGTTATCTATGCCCAAACAAAAGAGTGAGGTACATTTTTTCATGAGGAAAGTCATTGATAAAAAGAGATTAAATTGAGAACTACTAAAATATAAAAACACAAGTATACATTTGCTTGTATATTCCTAAAGCTAAATTAGTGTCATTGAAATGTAGGTATGACTTGGAGATAGAAAAATTCAAATTATAATCTGCAGATATTTTTTATTAATATACAGAAAATATTTTTTCTAGCATAGACCTAAACTTACTCTATCTATTGAAGATTTAAAATAAGCCCTATTCATCAAATATCACACCTTCTACTAATTGAATATCTTGAAGCTATTGTCTTTTTTTAAAGCTTGAAAAAAATGTATAATTATCCTTGATTTCTTTTCACAAATGTCTTACATTGTGATAGATCAGTGGTTTTGAAACTGGAGTTCAAAGGGGTTTCCCTTTGTGAAATTTTTACCACGAAAAAACACAATTATTGTACACCGACCTGTGCCATGTATCAGAATTTTATATGAATAAGGATTTTTCAAGGTTGAAAGTTGTTTATTATTGTAATTCATTGATTACAGTCTAAAAACTAAATACAAGTCCCTCAGAAGGTTTCTTTTATAAAAGGGGTCCTAGAGTTTTTATAGTTTCAAAACCACTGCGATAGACAATGAATTAAGAATTTTCTCAGGTAAAATATGCTCATATATATAATATAAAAGCTTTGTATGAAATAGATCAGTCATCTTTTTATTATCTGCAACAATCAACAGGTATATGAATGCCAAAATCCTTTTCTTCCAGACCAAATTTCAAAAGGTTCAAAGCATTCATAAGAGAGGAAAAGAAGAGAGTGGGCGAAGAAAGGAGTATTTTTTCTTTTCCACATCATAAAACGCCATATCTTTTTATAAATCAATTCTCTAAATAAAAAGGTGATGCAAGTGGAGTCATTTTTTAAAAAGAATATTTCATATTGTAAGAGTAGATTTATGGGGAACACACACTGATACACATTTCAAAAAATAAGAAAATATAGCAAAGCTCGATAAAAGCAGTCAGTGTCCATTTTCAGTTGTTTTTCTTCTATCTTTTGACAGCTTTACCTTATTCTTCTTTTTTCAAAATCAACAAGAAACAAATGTTGCCAAAGGCTGTCAAAAATTCTTGTTATGATATGAGTAGCACAGACTTTACAAGCATTACAGTGTCTAAAGAAGTCTTTCTTTGCGCTGGAGATTACTATTTCTTTCGGTGTAGAGAACTTGGGGCTAAAAGTGTTAGTATTAGATACGGAACTAAGATTAACCCAAACCTGGAGCCTAAAGTCTTAAGCTCAAATTCTTAACATAAAAATACAATAGTTCACCAAAGCTCAGCAGTTACCTCATATATTGGACAAGGTTCAGCGCCATTTTCAATTCTTCAAAATGTTTAAATGAAAAACTGAACAATCTTTAATAAAAACATATTTTCTAAAAAAAATCAGAGAGCTTTCAGCTTTTAATACTACAAAAAAAAAAAAAAAAAAAAAATTATGAACTTCAAATGATTCCAAATATTTAAATCCAGCATCCAGAACATGGAATGATTCAAAAGTTAACTTTGTACTTCACATATTTTAAAGGAAGTCACACTCTCATGTTAGAGTGATATGGTCATTAAATAATCCTCATTGGATAAATATAGATTATTTTCAATAGAGGAAAAAAGAAAAAAAATGAAGAGAAAAAATTGTAGAAAAGAATTTCCCAGTAAATGAGCAGATAATTAAAAGATTATTCAATCCATAAATGATAAAACTGTTATTGATCTGGTCTTGATTCCAACAACTGAGATAACTGAACACATCACAAAAATAACTAAGCAACATGTGAAGTTAAGATCATGAATGAGATAAACATCATTCTGTGTAATAGTCCTAAATTAACCAAATTTCTTAAAAACTATTGTCATTATTAATTTTTGATTAGTTTTAATATTTTGCTGCACTTTTGATGATATTCATCAGAGCACTAAGTTTATTTTTACTTCTACAATGGTTAAGCAAGATCAGAAAGAATCAATAAGATTTCCATGAAATTTGAACTGGCATCTCTTACCCTTGGAAGCCTATCAAACTAAAGGGACTCACAGGATAGGAGGAGTAGATATGTCATAGAAGTCAAGAATGTACAATATCAACAACAGGACTGAACTATAAGTTGACTGAGGCATTAATACTGGTTTAGGCCTATATTTGCAGTATAGAGATAAAAACAAAAGCATCTCAAGAAAAAAATAGAAAAATTCCTTCCCGTGTAAGCTTAAAACTGAATGTGGATAACAAGATAAGGCAGTGCTACTTCTATTACTATCAAGTTTGATATTTCAATGTTTTTTTTTACAGTCCATCTGCTGTTTGAAATGGTCATTGTTTCTATTTTATTCCCATCTGTATGGTAACTCAAACCAGTTTTAATACCGTTTCTATGGTCAATAAATTTTACCAAACATAAGTTTCAGTCCTTATTTGAGGCAGGCCAGGGGAGTAACAGAAAGTGGTGTACAGCAATTGTTAGGCAGGCTATTCAACTATTTACCATTATGTTGTATAAGTTCACATTTCTGACGTTTCATATTGAAGAAAGCTTTAGATTTTCTCTTTTCCTGCATTGATCTTAAACATGAGTTGATCTTAACTGACAATTTATGACACATCATACCATATTTGAGGTCAGCAGGATACAATTTTATAGACTTTAGCAGTATCTTTGTTAAAGGGACAAAAACCTCTCTCAAGTAGGCTCAAATGCCAAGAGTGTATGTGTACATAAAATAGGTGTCATGGGTCACTTATAAAAGATGTTAGTTCTTTGTACATGTTACTAAATATAATTTGTATTTGAACATTTGAGCAAGCATGTATAACTTAAATGAATTTTTGACATCCCATAAAATGAACAACATTCAAAAGAATATCAATTACCTTTCTTGGATGGAATTTATAATATAGTTCAACATCACACACTCAGCCATCTTGGGACTAAGGATATCTTTCTGGTTTTCAACCTGCATAGGCTAGGCCTACTCTCAGGTACAACAGGATAGGGTTATTAACACCACAAAGTTATGTGATTAGCCCAGAATTTCAGAGGACCCAATTAGTAAAAAAATACTTCAATTTTATGAAATCTCAAATATCATTGTGATACTTCCAAACAATTGTTTTTTTCGTTTTATGAAAAAGATAATTGGCTGGAAATTTTTTTTCATAGTTCAAGAAAAAAAAGAAAAGAAAATTGTCATTTAATTAATGATGTTCATTCTATGTACATACTTCTGAAACATTGTTATTCAAAAGGAATGGTATTTTACTTATCAATAAATAAAAACTTTTACAAAATTTGATGTGGCTTTCTTTTTCATGTTACACAATGTCTTATGTTGATTATCTTTCTCTTGTTCCATACTTTGACACCTCATAAATTGCAGAATTTTTGTAAAAAAAGTAAACTCTATAATTGCATAGAAATCTGCTGTGAGTGCATTGAAGTATTTTCTTTTCTATGATAAACTCCACGATACTACTTTTACAATTCTTATCAAAATAAAAGCTCTAAAGTTGGTTGAGGCTGGATAGTTCATTGACGTCAGGTAGACCTAAGCTGGTGGGTCTCTAGTGATGTATCTTGTCACTTGTTGTTAATTGTTTCAAAACCGTTCACCCCCCCCCCCGGGGGGGGGAGGCAATCTGCTCTTTTATTTTATAAATTTGATTGATTTTCGGTTCAGTAAAAAACCTATAGTTAATAGAAAATGTGAGTTTGATCTGAATTTCATCATCTGAAGATCATGAAAATACTGAGTAACCTGCAAACATTCCTGATGAAATTAAAAACTAACTACAGCAGTTTAGAAAAGTTAAGAAAATAAGATTACAAATTAATTCAATATCTTTATGCAGCAATCATTACCTTTTATTATCCTTTGAGAAAAAAAGAATACAATTTAACTTATAAATCCCTTAAAAGTGTATTTTGCTTCCTTTGAAGGAGATTAAAGTTTGACAGAAATGATTAATACAGAAAACATGGAAAGAAGTTCACTGCTATGTTACCAAATTAAAGAAATCATCAGTTCAAAATCTAATGGATGGTATATTTTAGATATTTGAAAGAATTTATATCATTCAAATTTCTCAAGTGGGATCTCATGAAGAAAGCTGAGATTTTATTGCAAGTATGTACACAGATACAACAAACATTATATAAACCTTATTAAATTCACCAAATATATGCAATCACTAAACTCAAGAATGGATCACTAAAATTCATGTGGTAACTGATGGGATCCTGGATCAGGTTTTTAGAAAATTGGTTTTTAAAAATTCCCCACCAAAATAAGTTTTCAGTGGGGGATTAAAATTACAATGTAAATTTATCCTACATTACTCTCATTTTGGGTCTGGTTTTGTTAACGCTCACCTGAAAATTTACTACTACTTGAATTTACCAAATATTTGTCCATAGGTCCATTTTAGCATAACTTGAGAAATACTAGGGATATGGTTACCATATTTCTTGTGGTTACTTATAGCACTCCAGAGCATGTTTTTCACATAATGATCTTCCAAAATTTTTGAAAATAAAAATGTGGTTTCTGTTTTCCCGCTTTCCCTAATAATGACTACCCTGCATCTATCTAAGATCAAGTTTCAATTCCCTTCATTTGTATGCGACCCACAAGGAGCCAAATTGGTGCATTGTAGTCAGAGTTATAGAATAGAGGTAAAAAGAAAAAAGGGTTTAGGTCTTCAATTAGGGCCGATGGTTTCATTATAGACCTTCTGCAGGAACTAGCTGGATCACCCGCCCATAAGCCAGGTATTTCAGCTCAGTGTATTTAATCTGGATTTACAAGAGTTTTAGCACATGACCAAAAGAATGGAGTGCAAATCCTTTGCATTTTTCTTATTCAACTAAAATTATTGAAATAAAATTATTTTGAGACATTTGGTTCAATCATTTTTACTCATTACGGTGTAGTACATTAAAATGACACAGCCAATGGTTGCATGATTCAACCATGTGGAAATGAAGAAAGCTCAGTATCAAAATTCATCAGCTCTTCAATCACTTGAGTATTTTGTAAACTTAACCCATCTACAGTGAATTACCTAATTGCAGTAATTGTAATGACTATTACTCTTCAAATTGTGACTGATTGATACTATTTAGAGCATTTTCTCACCTCAATTATTCCTAGTGAATAGCTGACTATATAACTAGGGACATCAAAAAGTCCTTAGCCTAATCATGGGAAAAAAGCAATTATTTTACACAACAAATATTCTTAAACTTAATATCCTTCCTTGTCAATTCTTTCTCCATAGATTAGATATATCAAACATACAGTGTAAATTTCAGATCAAAATTCTGCTAATAACTGTCATGATTGACTTATAAGTATTACAATAGTTGATCAATAATAAATGTCTGAGTTTTAGCAATGAAATACAAGCTTGGCTGCACTAAGGTCAAACTCCCTAGTTTCATTAAAATCTTCAAGGTAAACAAAACAGAATTGATTTCTCCATACAACATTATTCCAAAACTACATGTCCCATTTCAACTCCTTTAGAAATGGGAGTGAATTCGTTATCAGTTTTTGCACTCATCACTGTTATGACATCATTACTTTTGAGTTTGGTCAGTGTCATCACAGATGAAAATGAAGTCAAAACTCATTAGCAGGAGTTTGACAATGATTTAAAAAGTGGAAAAAAAAAGATTGCTGTCAAAATTCAAAGAAGAGCAACTTAATAAATTAGAGAAGTTTAGTTTTGAACCACTCAATCTGGAGTAAATTCACTAAGCTTAGCCTAGACTGGTACAAAGTCACAAGTAAGGGGTACCTACTAAGGTTTTAACTCACTATTCAGAAATGATCTGTAACACTGGCTAGCTAATGATGACCAAAAAAAAAAATGTTCAATGAGCTGATTGACTTATAAATCATTATATAACTAAAATATAATGTTTGATGTAAAATTTCTTCAAAAAATATATTTTCACCTGAATATTTTGAATTTCATGTACTGAAGTTTACAAAGCGGTTTTTGTTTTACCAAAAATAACATACTAGTTAGGTTTGAGGTTAATCTTCAAAAGTATATAGTGCTCAATTGAACTGCCATAACCCCACTAAGGGCCCAACCACCAACCAGCCAGCCAAGTGGGCTATAGATTCTTCTCTCTTCAAGTGTACGTGTGTGTGAGAGTCTCCTTGGGCACTCCTAGTTATATGTTTTAGGCTACAAGTTTATGAATTTGTGAAAGTACACCACTAGGCAACATCTAAAAACAGTTGTTTTTTGTTTTTGTTTTTTCAAGAAATACCTTTGTGGGGTCCCTAATGGTCATTTTGGGTCAACAATGCCCAATCTTTTATAGATAATTTTTGATAAAAGATCATTTTTTTTTTTTCTAATGACATACAATATTAGATAATTGGTCCCAATATACACATGGTTATGATGATCAATTTATGTGAGGTAAAGATATCATTATTTATTTCTTCATATAGTCTACTAGCATTTCAAAGATTTTTTTTTTAAATCTATTTCAAATGTATCATACAATATGTGAATGATAAATTTCAAAAGCCTGTCAATAGTTTCAAAATCTTGAAAATTTCACCTCCTTAGATTATCTCCGACCAAAATTAAAATATAATGTATTGAAACCTACAAGAAATTCATTTTTTTGATACCAATATTTTCTATAGGATCTTGTGAATCTTTGCATACTTTGATTATACCAAAGTTTTGTCCAAAGCATCTTCAATCAATTTTGGTGCTGATTACAAATTTCCAAGTCATGAAATCTTTCTTTCAAACATTTGAGAACTTTGATAATGCACAAGAGAGAGAGAGAGAAATATAAATAAAAATGTTTTAGAATTGTTCTCATAAGGAAATACGACACAAAACTGTTTATACTGATCTAGCACCATTGCTAGGAGAATTTATTCTTAAATAGCTCAATAAATTATGTATAATTTTTCCACACTCGTTTATAGTTTGTTATATAAGTGCAAGCAGTATGCAGATGAGTGGTTCAATTAAGTCTCATGTTTAAACAATAGCAGCGGCTCTTTTTGACTAGAGCTATGAGTTTTTTTTTGTTCTACTGACAAAGTTTTTTGCTCTTATTGAAATACATAGGAGGGCGGGGAGAAATATCCCTTTCGAATGATCTGACAGAAAATCGTATTCCCAAAATAGATTATCTTTGAAACTAGAACTGACCAATGCTAACTGGCAAATCAACTATTCAATTAGTGCTAGGTAGCTACTGTACTACTAATCACTGCTAGTAGTTGACTCTCAGACTTTTTGCCAACAGAGGTTTCATTGAAATGATGTTTTGTTGACAGATATTTCATTCTTTTGTCTTCTGGGCTTTTTTCATGAACCTGCATATTTCTGTCTCAAAATATTCATATTCAATTATTTATCAGAAAAAATACTTGAACATACGTTGATTTAAAGTACATTTTTCTGTTATTTTATTTTTACTTTGAAACAGTCCAATACTATACTACTTATGGCTTTTTTCTGTCAAGCAAAGCCAAGGAAAAAAAACTTGAAATTTTTGATTAATGTGCTTGAAATAGAATGTTGATTTCCTGCTGGATATTTCTAATCGTCTGAAATTTCATCAATTTATATTGGTTTTATATTATCATGTTGTTCTACCAACGCTGTCTACGATATGAAATAAAATTATCTTTTAGGAATTCCATTTTTTTTAAACCTTTAAATAGTCAACGGGTAAATAAAGACAACCGTCAACGAAGGGTCAAGACACGTGAGAGTTTACTCTCATATGTGTCTATAGAGTGGTTAAATAAAAGCCAAATATTCTTTCATCTTTCTTTTCATTTCCAACTATCGATACAAAAAGCTTTTTTTTAAAAAACTGACAAGAGACAACTGAATGGAAATGAATTCATTTTTGGCAGGAGGACTTTGGTTACCTCTTGAAATAGTTTAATTCAACTCTTAGAGGTTGAAACATCGCAATTATATTAAGATGTCTCAAAAAAAATGAAATAATATTCAAATATTACGAGCCACACAGGAGAAGGGAAAACAATAGTTTCAGTGACAGCCAACGACTATCATTACCTAATGACACAGCAAGATACATGAATATTTATAACAGGCAATTTTTTTTTATCTAGCTGGCCACATGAGACATTTTCCATCTTTATTTGAGCCACATTAGATGCAAAATGTTGATCATTTCACAAAAAGCATACTTAATTTCTATCTTAGACTAACATATGAATTACATCTATTATTTTATTGATTTGTGAAGACAAAACAATAGTAAATTCACAATATAAATCATATAGTTGACTTTCTGGGAAAAATTATGAGATTTTGAAGAGATTGGCAGCAGGCCACAAAAAAATTGTTGCCATGGGCCAAATCTGGCCCTCACGCTTATGGGTGTCCACATGTGTAAAATTATTATATTAATCTATTGTACATTCATATTTGAGAGGATAAAAATTCTTTATTCCTCCCTTATCATTGAAATAGATTGTGATAAAAAGACTGATAGTATTGCAGAATTTCCACAATAGTTTCTACAAAAGCAAAACTCAGAATTTTGATTTTTAAAACCTTCATTTTGCTTCAAGTGCTGGAATGAAACATTCAAGGCATCAAAGTTCAGCACAAAACCATTCATCATTCAGTGAACCCATCAGATGAAGTGCATACACAGACTATCGAGTCATATTGGAACAAACTAAAGTCCAGAATCAAGGAGATGTTTGGCTGAACGCCCAACTTTTTGAAGGAATCTACACGTTGTGACGGATCTGACAATAATGTATTCCTATGAATGAACATTATCTTCTTCAACTTCGTCAATAAAATAAACCATTTGAAAAGGAATGTATAGTTAAAAAATTAATCCAAATATGCTGGGTTATTCTCAATGCACGGACCAAAATTTTGGAACTGTACTCCCAGCAAGAACACCTCAATAACAAAATTGGAAAGTTTCAAGAATTCTTTGGGAAAATTCCTAGAGCAGATCCCAGACAATTCACCACCATCTGGATACAAATCCATAAATGACTACAGCATACTGCAGATGGTGTACATCTTTAAGTTTATCAATAAAAATTTATTATTCTTACGTATTTCAAATTTTCCTTAACTTACCCTAAATTATGATGGTTAACAATTGCGCCACTTCCCTTTAGACTGATTTAGGGAAGAGGATATTCAATTGACAAAACTTAGGAGGGAAGGATATTTAGATGGCTACTCTAGGGAAGAGAGGGATGGTAAAGTGATCTGGCTAGATTGGTTCTTTTTGCATGGTCTCTAACAGCAAAAATACATAAAATAGACTTACTAATTTCCGATGGGCCTCTTCAATCTTTTTGTTATTTTCCTCCATTATGCGCTCAAGGTCTTCTCGCTTTTTCCGCTCCTCTTCCTACAAAGACAGGTGACAGTGTTCATACGCTAATGAAATAAAAGGGGAGATAATGAGGTTGGGAAGAAGAGGTGAGCTGTGGATAAAAAAAAGGTCTAATATGACGACAGCGGCAGCAAGTAGTGAGATTTTTTTTAAAATAAAAAGATGATGAAAACAATGACACTCCAGCAAGACTGCAGAAGTAGTAGCAGTAGCAGCAGCGACAGCAGTAGTACCAGTGGCAGTTCCACAACCACTACACCCTCCACCGCCGCCACCACCACCACCACCATTGGCCACCAAACTACGTGGTGGGGAAAAGGCAGAGGAGACGATATGGTCATATTACTGAGGAGCATGTTGGCATAACATAAGTCAAATTCTCACTAGATTAAGAAAATCAAATTCAAGTTTAGAAAATTGTTTAACTTTGTCTAATTATTTTTTCCAACTGACATGAGGGAATTAAATGGAAATGAATTCATTTTTTTGGCAATGTTATGTGTAAACAATGTACAAGAATAAACTCTGAATAACAAATACTTGAATATTAATTTAACAACCTTGTGTTAAGTTTCATCAAAAGAAAAGCACAGACTTGAACATTTAAAATTTATAGAAAATCATTGAGAGAAGAGAAAAAGAGTGGCAAAGAATTTTTTTTAAAATAACATGAAAATAATAAAAAAGAAAATCATACATACCAGTTGAATTTCTTTAATTATCAAAAAAAATATCAAAGATTAGAATTTGAGGAAAGTTATTGAGAATAAATAGGGTTTTAAATTTTTAATTAAAAAAGAAAAAAAAAATTAGTGATTTCTGTAAAAGATTTTAATTTTTTCTTCAACTTTTTTAACACAAGGATATATCAAAGGCCCAGCCTGTCACTTGGAGGGCAGTGTGTATGTATGTATGTGTGTATATATATATACATATATATACACACGCACTCACACACAAAAAATGTATATGCATATATTATGTAAATACACACACACATTTAGGTATGTTGTGTGCATGTGTGCATATATTTATATATATATATATACACATAGATAATCTAAAGTACAAGGTTTTAAACAAATGGCACGGATAAATGACAGACAATGTGACGTCATTGATAGAAAAGTATCTTTCTACATACCCAACAGTAGGTAGGTACACAGCTGTAGCACATGACACGATTATATCCTCTCCAGGAAGGAATGCCTCCTCTTCAAACTGTTACTTCACAGCGGCAGCCAGATTTCTCAAAGTTAAGCAACAATAAAAGTCCCCAACTACAGGCACTGGTTAAAAACTAACTGTTAGCCAGTCGGTAGTGGTGGTTGTAGGTCTAGTAGGAATCGTGATAATACTAACAGTTGTAGAAAATGGAGGGAACAGATGTCGAAAGATGAATGAGAGAGGGACAGAGAGAAGTGAAGAAAGTATACAAGATAAACAATTTGATAGTTAAGCTAACAATTTCATTAGAAGACCCTTACATAAAAGCAGGAGCAGCAAAGAAAAGTATAAAAAGTGTCGTATAACTAAGCAAGTTGAGAAACAACACTTGCTTTTTTGGGGATTTAGTAATTGAGATACACTGAAATGTGCATGACAAAGCAGAAAGAAGCAAATTGCTTTATCTGAAACTCTTGTCAAAGAGGTGAAGGGTTGTAAGAGGCAATTGGATGTGCTAAATAGAAACACAAGTGGTAACTGACATGTATAAGTTGCTCAGGAATCAAGCACTCATTGGATAAATCCTACTACTACAGCCACCACTACTTATTGGTTTGGTCCAGGGCCACCCACAAATCTGCAAGATCTTAGAATTTGAGGGGGGGTTAGTTTTCCTAAAATACCCAAAAGAATCAAACCTCCCTCTAAAAATGTAGTCACACATCAATACCGATTGTTCTCAATCTTATATAAATTGTATTAATACTGAATATGGTACGATTCTATATTCAAATTTTAGCAGTAAGCTCAATGGTTTCACAAAGGTATAAGGATTTCTAAATATACCGATCTCAGCAGATCTTACAGCCTTGCAAGAACACAATAAAAATGTCCAATTATAAGAAACATTCAGAAAGATCTAACTCAAATAACACCTAAGTGAGAATGAAACAGAAGCTACCATGGAAAATAAATGAGTAAAGCCTTTGAATGAAAAGAGAAAATGACCAGAGTTGGGGAGGAAAAAACTATGAACAGTAACCTCTTTTGAAAATGAGCAATGAAATAGTAGGAAACACTAACACTATCTTCCAACAACTATTTTCAGGAAATAGCAAGTTTCAAATTCAAAACCAGAAAACTATCTACATAAGTATCAGATATTTACTAGTAAAAGTCATTTCTATCAGAAATGAAACTAAAACAAAAGATTCAATACCAGTTGATAATTGATAAATTCAAAAATATATGTATTAATGAACAGATTTGGTGAAATGATTGACAATGAATTAGCTCAACCAAGCAATATCTAAATGTAGTCACTACACAGTCCAAATTTAGTGGGTTTTTTTTTACATTCCAAATATCTCTTCACTTGAAAGTTATTAGGTTTTGCTTATTCACTTGTAAAAGCAGCTTTTGTAATAAAAAAATAAATAAATAAAAAATGGGGTAGGACAAAGCAGTGAAGGGATAGTAAAATGTAATGTTATGACTAAAACCCCTAATCCTTCACATCCAAGCTAACCTACAAAAAAATACATTTAAATCAAATATGGTAGTCTGTATTCAAAAATAAAAGACAGATATAACTGAATACTTGGCCAGGGTAGAGTCGGTCTGATACTTGAGGAAGAATGAATTAAGGCTGCATAAACTTTACATACTTCCTGAGCTGTAGTGAAAATCCAATCTTTTAAACTGCAGGAATCCATTGGCGTGGTTTAATTGTAACTGGAAATTTTCATCACCGAATACTGTAAAGAAATTTGCTCATTAGGTCGGTCCACATAGCAACCTAATGATTATGTTCCTAGTGACCAGTACCAGCATTATGCAGCTGAGTGTAAAGAGACATGAACATTTCACAACAGAAAGTTGCAGAACACACAACAACATTCACACACCAGAGACAAGAAACAGCTTTCCAATCAACCGACAAATTATACAGAATATATATTACTCAAAAGGCAAATCTATTGGGGACAGAAACTAAGAGAGAGAGAAAGCAGAAAATTTTGAAAATTAAAAAAAAAATATATAAAAAAAAGGGGGAAAAAAAAGAAAAAAAAAAGACTAAGAAAAGCACTGTTCTCTGATGAAGTGTTAAAGCAGTGGCAACATTACTCTTTTCCTCCCTGCCTCAAATGTTCTCAAGGATTGTTTTTACAGCTGGGAAGTACCTAGCATTTAAGTAACACATGACAGCAGCTTTTTACTATTGCTTTGGGATGATTAGCTCATCTTCACTGTTCTTAAGATAAAGAACATATACTGGCATAGTAAACAAAATATCATGTTTGACTTTCCCCCCTTAATTTTCATAACACAGACAAGATCTTCACAAACATACATCAACATTCAACCTTTTTCTTTCCCAGGTTTAGGATCATCTGAAAGAAAATCCAAAAATCACAAAGACTTTGCTTACAGTGCTTTATTCATTCAAGCAAAGTCTACATGAAATATTGTTTAATTTTAATGGTAAGACAAAATTCATCACTTTTTGAACCCTTACCCACAATCCTGGTGAGAGTTGAAAGATGTATTTTGCAATAATACAAGGAGCACATCGTTCACCCACAAATTCTAACAAAAGTTCAGTATTTTCAATATTTATGCATGCATATAACTGTGATTGAAGTCTTGGAGATGTAGACTTTTGTAGTCTCAGATTTAATATCTGACAAGATGAATTTTAGATTTATTTTATTTTGACAAAAAAATTCCTGATTCTTAGCCCTGGCCTCGTTGTATACAACTGTAATTCAAATCATCATAATGTAATGCTAACCAAAAACATCCTAATACCAAAGTTTTGTTTTCTTTCTCAAACTGCAATCTTGATAAGTACAAAATGTTTTTTGTTAAATAAGCACTTGTTTATTTAGATAGCTAAGATTTAAAGGAACCATACTCATAAACTAGCCAAGGCCTGAATTGATAAAGAGGGTTACAACATCAACTTTGAAGAATGACATATTGGTAGTCAAAGGAAAGAATGCTGAGCAATAAAGTTTAGCTTTTGCACTAAAACCTTGATGCTGAAAAGAGGTGATACAATAAGTGACAGCAGGGAAAGATAACAGTAACCAAAACTAATAAAGAAAATAGGGAGTGGAAAACAAATTAAACTGTGCAAACATATCTTAAAGATTACATATATACATATTTGTACACAGTAGGACAGAGAAAAATGACCCCAGAAATAAAGGTTCAGAAAATGGAGCCAATGAAATAGTTTCATAATCTGCCAACTGCCTGTTTGAGCCATGACTGCATTAACACCCATGAGAAAGGCATGAACTCAAAATTCCCTATGCTCTATCCTCTTGTTGATATACCACATGATGGGATGAAAAAGAGTGAGGGTTTACAGTGCACAACAAATGTTCAACAAAGGACTCATGATTTATTCTGATTAGTGCTCACTGACTATTTCCACACGCATACAAAATGTGGATGAAAGAATATAATGAAAGAGAGAAAACCAAAAACAGAAATAACTTGAAAATATACAAAAACTACAAATAAGAAGCATCAAGCATTGATATAGAAAGAGAAAAAACGTGTGGCCATTTTAGGAAAATAAGTATGTATTCCTTTACAGTTTGGTGAAATGACTCATCAGCATTCAAGATAGAAAGTCTTAATTCTCTTGAGAATTTCTAAGGATTGATACCCTTTCACGGTTTCTGCAGATTATCTTCACCAAGGAATTTTTTTTGTAAAGATAACATTTTGTTTGTAAAATGCACAGAATGATTAATTAGGAAATATCAACAGAACAGAGTAAATTTTGAATTGAGAAAGCTGTTTCTTGACCCAGAATAACCATGGGAGGGGGGAAATAGATATAATGGATTAGATAGAATCTGTATCATAACCATTGCAAAAGACCCTAACTTGAAATGTTCAAGATGTGGTTATTCAATCATTTTTAAGATTGAATTAAAACTAAGAAATACTGTAGCCCCAACATGAGGGTTTTCAAAATAATATCCAAAAGAAATTCTAGCATGCCGACAAGAATGACAAGCTAACCAATATAGCCTGGCCAGTTGAGTATTTAAATCAAGAGAAAATCGAGCCAATAATTGGGATCATTTTGACAGATGGTGTCAACTGATGCAGATTCTAACTTTTTAAAATTATTATCACTATCTCAATTTAATACATCTAATATTGCAGTTACTGGACACGCACACACCGCACACACAAGATCATCAAAATAGAGCAACTTCCAGTGCACCATTTCTGCTACAAAAAAAAAAAATTAACCAAGTAAAGGTGCAAATTAAAAATTAAAGAAATGTTTTTAAAAATTAAAAAAGTAAAATGAAATAATGCACAAATTCTCTGTATCAGTTCTATTTAGTTTTGAGGGAGATTGGATTTGAAAAATGCAAGATGAAACAACATGAAATTTCAGAAACTTAAAAATATTCTTCAAACCCATTTCTGGGATCTAAATGTACATAACTTCTGATCCATAGTTATGGTAGGAAATGTACTTTTAGAACAAGACTGATCCTGCTGTGGACAGCAAAATTAAATGACTATAAGAGGTTCTATACAAAAATGTAGCATTTTATGGTCTTCATCACCATAATACCATAACAACATTCATATGCTCTACATAAAGGGCTCACATTGGCAGTTTTCATCCTCCAAGAAGATTGAGACTATTTAGGCAGGCCAGTAGTTAAAGGAAATTACAGGATGCAGGTGTACAGAGCACTAATAAATTAAAATATCTAATACTCAGTTAACTATTGACAGATATTCTGATATTGTTTTATCATAAAATCATATAATTTATGGCAGTTGCATTTTCCAATGGCAGATTTAACAGAGCATCAATCAATTCCTCTTAAAAAAGCAATATGTCTACACTGAATTTAAGCCCAACGATGGGAAACGGGTATAATTTCATACATCTTTTCCATCACACTTTAACAAAGGAGTGGTTACCATATATGGTGCTTTCAAAATACCATTTTCTTTCAGATACACACTAAATTTTTCCTTAGAATTTTCTTTCAATTTGTAACTACAAGCTTTTCATAATGGTTCATAGAATGTAGACAGCTTATAATCCTGTTATTTTAGAATAAAACTAAGGAATATTTAGGCAAGAAATATGAATTTACCATCTGTAACTTACTGATCAGAAGTCAATGGTATACCTTCATGGTATCAAAATGCACAGGGTTATATGTAAGCAAATACTTGCAGGGAAAGAAAGTGCACATTATATGTTGGGAATGCAGTAACCTGATTTTGAAGAGTTAATTCAACTGAATAGACCACATAGATTTTTCTGAAGAAATTGGCAGTTTTTCCCTAATTTTTGTTTAATTTTAAATGAAATGAATTTACTTGAAAACTGCAAAATGTTGTTACAAACATCGATGCGAGTTCAAATATAATGTCTAATTTTTAAGTGATACAAATCTATTACAGTTTAATGATTAACAATAGCTAAACAAAGCAGCAATTGAACAATATAAACAACAAAAAAAAACAAAAAAAAAAATGAATTATACGGTTTCCCATTCAAAATTTGTGAAAAAAAAAGATGAAATTATCTTACAATGTGCTGACATTGTCTAATGTCAAGACCCATTCCCTCCATAATTTCAATTGTTAATATTAGTAAAGCTTGGATTTCAGATTGAAAGACAACAAATCAAATATTTTATTGCTATTCTTTGGATAAATCAGAAACTCAATGACCATAGATCTTTCAATGAAAAGTAGGAGTTTGCAGAAATGTGGTTTTTGATGCTTCATCATTCACAAAATATGGAAACAAATCTCCAGATGAAGTTGAAAACAGGACCTGAACACAGAAACAATCCGCTATCACAACATATTTATAAGACCATAAAATACGGTCAAATATTTTGCTCTCACGGTTAATTCCAGTTGGGTAGTCTAATTTTGCAACTATCGACTCCATTACCACCAAAATGTTTATATAGAGAGCAATTCCTGAGGCCAACAAAGGAACTGGAAACAAAGCTATGTGATGCGAGTTCATAGATTTGAAAGGAAAAAAAAAAAAATGAGTTCCATTTGTCTAAGCAGAGAATGAAGATTGAAACTGATGTGTAACAAGTCTAAAAATTTTTAAAAAGACAAACAATGAGTCAATTCAATGATTAGTCTCCTGGATGGAAGTCAGATGGAAAGCAACATAGCACACTATATGAAAGAGACATCAGCACGGCCAGAATGTTAATCACAATATACACTTCTACTATTAAACAGATGAAACAAGATTGTACCAGATATTATCTTCTACTTATAGCGAACAGTGAACTTTTTTTCTTAGCTTAGTAACATTTTCTGGAACAGGTTATACACTAAATCCCCTTCTTCAGACTCCTGTAATCATTTTAGATTTTCACAGGACTTCAAAATGTTTTATATGGATTTGTAGTTATGTAGAGTCTCCTGTTTAACCAGATACTTATCAAGTCGGTTCTTGGAAGAATTCACATTTCTGGAACACCATTTCATTATGTAGACAATTCCATATCAGCACTATTTTCTGTTAGTTTTTCTGTGAGTATCAACTCTTCCACCTAGGTTACAATTTTGCTGATAAAAATATCTCCAACCCGCAATTAGAAACAATGGACTCTTGCACTGAAATGAATTCAGTAGATTCTTTTCTAAAAGAAAAAATCTCGAGATTCAAATATATCTGAATTAATTCCCTGGAATTTACTAGTTAGAAGATAAAAAGGATTCCATGTTTATTTTTACCTACATTTTTCAATCCAGATCCTTCTCACCTCACATGTGGTCAGTAGTGTCAAGGAGAGAAGATAGATTGTCAAAGTTCAGACATTTACACGTTTGTTCCAGCCATTTTCCCAATAAACAAATTAAAATTGTTGCTAAAGACAATTCTCTCTCCACAACAGAATTATTAATAGACAACTAAGAACAGATCAGCACATGAGGAAGGAAAACTTTGGGGATTGATTTTGTTATTCTGGTTTCTTTTCTCTGAATAGTTGGCTGATAGAACTTCCCAATGGACAAAGGACGGCAAAATATGGTCTCAATCATTTATTGAAAAACTGTTAACCAAGTATTCAAAAGGATTTTCTTGTATGGAAATAAATATATGCAGTGAATAAATGAAATAAATAGAAAGTTTTATATTCCAATACCTCCTTTTCCACGAGGATTAATAGTAACAGCTATAACAAAAATCCTCAAAGATTTGCAATTTGATTGAAAAAATGACCCAGCTTAGAATTTCAAGTGATCTGTATAAGCCAAAAAATATTTCTCAAGATAGGATTTAGTTTGCTTGTCTCTCAAGAAAATGGCTGGATGACACAGAAAATACATGAAGAGGAGTATTGGTTTAGGATTAAGGTTTAATATCTTCTAACTAGAGACAAGTTAGAGCAGTTACACAAGCCTCCCTCACTGATACCATGTCATCTGGGTCAGAAATTCCAAAGGGCTTCAACAGAAAATCTTTTTATTTTAAAACTGCCAAAATCATTACTAAAGACAACAATACTTGAAACAGGTGGATTATATGAAATAAAAAGAAATGTAACAGGCTTCACGTCATTTGGAAATGAGATTATTAATTTTAATGTTTTCTAAATGATTTAGTTTCATTTGTTTTGTTTTTTATTAACCTGAAAGTGAAACAAAAAAGATCAGCTATTCAGTGCAGTATAATAAAAACTTGAGAATAACCACACCAAACATTCAAAGATAGTCAAACATTGATCTCTTCAAATGAAGAGGATAAAAAAACCTAATCATCAGCAGAAAATCATTTTCTCAATAGTACCGCCTTTGGAGATTTCATGACAGAGACAAGATCCAGCAATTGCAAGAGACAGCAACTGTAAACCCGAGATGCTCCAGATAGAAGATAAGCAATGAAAGAACGGGATAAGAAACTTAGTCTCATTATTGACAAAGAAGTGTAAGATCACAAGAGATGGTGCACTTTCATATCTGCCATGGATTGTGGGGGAGTGAAATAAGACGAAGAGGAAAGGTAAAATGAAAATTACAAAAGCTGAAACTTTACAATACCTCCTTTTGGCGTTGGGCCTCCAGTTCTGCTTGACGTTGTCTTTCCAGTTCCTCAAGCATTTGTTTTTCCATTATTCGTTTAGCCTCTTCCACTCGACGCATGACCTCAGCTTCGATTTCATCTTTACGTTTTTCTAATTCCTCCTCTACTCTCTTAGCTACCAGTTCTTCTACTCTCCGAGCAACTTCCTCTTCTATTAATTTTTCTTCGAGTTCTTTTTGTTTTCTGGCAAAGGAAAAAAAGAAGAAGAATATTAACATGTCATCTTGGATGAAGGATTTACTCAAAAATCAGAGAAATAGGAAAAAAACCAAAAAAAAAACCAAAAACAAACAATACAGTAGCATTTAAAATCTGACACTTCAGTAGCCAATATTTAGAAAGAGTACAAAACAATTGCCAACAAAAAAAGTCAAATGATAAAATGAAAAATCGTTTTGAAGGAAAATAACAAAAAAAACAATTTCCATGCATCGATCAATATAGATATTTCTCTCAAGATTGTTAACTTTCAACATATAAATTCCGGTTTGAATTTGGTTAGTTTTAATACAAATAAAACATTTACTACAGTACCAGACCATTTATCCAGCAGTCTTCATTGTATTTCACAGCTCAGTTGATCTTTGTTTTAATTTTCATGACATGGTTGAACCGTCTTCAGATGAAGATTAGTGGATTAATATTAATTGTAAAAACCCTGTTTTAAAAGTGAATCAATTTGTATATCATAGAAGTTTCATTTTCATATTTCTTAGATTACTTTTCATAATATATTTTAGAATTTAAAGTGGATTCAAAAAGATCAAACAGACCCAGATTCGAAATTTGTATTGGTTTACTAAAATTTCATTCTAAAAATTTTCAATGTTAATTTTATATTTTAAGTACATATTGAGCCTTGGTTCAAATATCTGGAATATCTACAAATCTGGCTTACCTCCGGTCCCAAGCTCGCCAGATAAATGGTCTGATAGTGCACAATGAACAAAAGAATTACAATGCTTTCCAACTTTAATGCATTTGTTTACTCAGTTGTGAAAAAGGAAAACAGATGAACTTGTCAGTATTTTAGAATAAGATCTCATAAACTCAAAATACACCAAATACTATACCCTCCAAAATTCAAACAAAAAAATACTATCGCTACCTATGCAGAAATTTATATTCTGCTTGTTCATATGTACTCTATGCTTTCTGCCTGAGAAACTGCTGGAAAAAATAAAATGAATCCTTCCAGACGTTAATATTCATCGAGCTAACAGTCTACTACATTAATATAGAATTCAATAACATTTTTAGGTACAATGAATGGGATATGAAGTCAAATCTGGCAGGTAAGATGCCATTTTCTCAACTCTTCCCATTCACCATATGTTAAAAAGATTTTTTTTTTTAAAAGGAAAAAAAAAGGGAAAAAGAAAAAGGAAAAAGGAAAAAAGAAAAAGGAAAAAAAAAAAGGAAAGAAGAAAAAGGAAAAAGGAAAGAAAAAGAAAAGAAAAGAAAAGAAAAAGAAAAGAAAAAGGAAAAAGAAAAGAAAAAGGAAAAAGAAAAGAAAAAGGAAAAAGAAAAGAAAAAGGAAAAAGAGGGTAAGCTCGAGCCAAAGTTAATGAGACAATAATAGAGGATGCAGATAGGAAATACATGCATTCTTATCCTTTTCTTGCCTATATGAAACTACTCAGTGTTTTTTCAACAATTAGAAACGTGGACAATACAAACAAAGGGAAAGAGAAGAGCAGAGGCAGAAGATAACAGATGGTCCTAATTGGCAAAACCCAGGCAATGCTTATATCAACTTGCTATGTATCCACTCCATTTTGATATTTATAAAAATGGAGTCAAATAGTGTTGGATATCCAGCATTGCAGTTGCACAGCAATTTTCAATCACTTGGCATATTGGAACATAAGTTTCACCAATTTTCAAGTAGGTCCAGCTGGCAACCTATGTACGTACAGGTGTATCACACGAACAGGCTACACCTATAGAGCTAGAAGACTAAAATTTGAAGATAAATACCAAGAGAAAAAATTTTTGGTATTATGAAAATTCTCTCCATAATAGGTTTTGAGAGGGGGTTCAATTTACAATCAAAGTTTATGCTAAGTTGATCTCTTAGTTTGTACATGTCTTCAGAAAATTCAGATTTTCAAGTGATCACAGCCCAAAGAAAAGGCAAGGGAAGTAACTCATTCATTGACCACCCCTTTTTTTTTCTATTCATCACCCTCAACAAAGCACACTGCCAAAAGACAGTCTCATGATGGTTTCTGTCGGGTGACTAACCAGACCAGTTTTCTTTATGTATTAGCAAATGAATTGTTGTCAAACTCCAGTACAAAGTCGTTATCAACCTATCGTAACAAGAACAATCCTCAACAAAATGAAAGGGATGAACCAATATATAAAACCCACATTCCCCTACCATGATCTGAACTCACAACCAATTGATAGCCAGGTGGCTGTCTGACTTAATGAGCTAAATTAACAAGTCTTAGATATTGAAAAAAATTCATCATACAGATGTTTACATTTTCACAGAAAAATATACATTATGATTTTCTATCTCTTACTGTCCCCCTCTAAAAAAAAACTTTGGCTCTTACTCTCCCTCTATTTTTTTTTTGCTAAAATTAAAAACAGCCATTTCTGCTTTAAATAAAACTTTGTTCTTTCAAATGAGAAGTATTTGCATCGAAAGCATATAAAATATCAGAAAGGTAACGGTGATTAAGAATATTACTCTAATGAAATAGATTTTCTAAAATTATTACATGAATACATTAGAACAAAAATCTTACATACATCTTGATATTCTCTTATCAAAAAATAACCAATAAAATTGCTTAATGGTCACTTTTTCGTACATGTTGCATGTGGGATTTTTATAAAAAATTTCTTAAAATCTTATAATATACATAAATTATTTTTTATACATCTTATCTTCCAAAAGTTTGATTCATTTTCTTTTCATTTATAGTTTCAGAAATAACCGACCTTGCCAATTGTGAAATTTCACATCTTCGCCTGATCAATATTAATAACAACACACAAATAATAAAAATCAATTTATTCAAAACGATAATTTAATTAATTCAGGGGATGAAGTATGCTAAATCATCATTAATTTCTTTTTGCAACGATTTACTTTCATCTTAATTGTTGTCACAACTTAACTCAGGCAAGGTTCCCTTCAGCAGTGAGTAAATGAATTTAATCGGAATAAAGAATAAGTTGCTGGTGAGAATTGAACTCACAACCCTCTACATTGAAGGGTTGCTCGCATAATACACTACCATTCTACAGAAACTCAGTGGAAAGTGCCAATCCTAATCAAACCCTTAAACTCACACCTATATCAATCTTTCTTGCATCATGTTTATAATTAAATGGTAGTTAAAGCCTATAATTTTTATTCATTTCATTAGATGAAATATTGAAAAAAAAAAAAATTTTTTTCACTAATATTTACTTTCATTTTAATAGATAGAGACAGAGTGATTTTAGATTAGGAGGTTGAGAGTTTGATTCTCACCTTATTTCAATTTTCACTGTCAATTTATTTACTCACTGTTGAAGGATAACCTGCTCAAGTTTAGTTGCGATAAAAAGAAACAAAAATTAAGATGAAAGTAAACAGAAAAAATAATATAATTTAAATTGATGTATTTGCTTTCCTTTCAGTAATTCTTTCTTTCTTTCTTAAATGCAATCCGATTTCCACCTATCTTTCTATTTTATAAATTCCTTTTTTGGACATCAATTTACTGTTGGTGCAGTATTTTGTCGGGTCGTAGTGATGGACAACTCAACTTTTGATCAAAATGCAATTAAGAAGGGAAAAAAGAAAAAAAACACACACACACATTCAGAACTCAAATTATTTTTATTCCAAGCAATCTTCATCCCATTCCTAGGAAGAATGGATGGAGAAATTCTTTACCTAAAAATTATCTGTCTTTCATGTTCAGAACTGGGGATTTTTCTTTGAATGGGTTGTTTACAATATAAACAATGGGACATAATAATGGGAATATAAAATGTAAAATACAAGCAGATTTTCAAATTCTATCAAAAATTACAATCGTATTCAGATAAAATTTTTGGTTTTCATTCAATTTTGGGTATATTTGAATCAGTTAAAAGTATATTTAAAACCTTTGCCAGCGATTATTACAAGATCTGAATCAGGGAGAAAAAAAAAAAAATCAATAAAACTAGAACATTTAGGGGGGTGGGGGTACCATTTGCTCCAATAGCATGGATGAATGTTTTTAAATACTTGAAAAATCTTTAGTGTCCATGAATAATCATGAAACTATGTTTTATCAAATCAAAAATTGTAAATAAAATAAAATAAATAAAAGAAAAACTAAAGAACCAGAGATTTTTGATAGAATTAATTCTATCTTTTTTTTTCATTACATGGTAGTCAGGGACCATAATTTTCTACCCTATTTTAGCACACTTTCCATTTTTACAAACCTTATTCAAGTTCAAACCCCACCAATATCTTCAAGACAGCCCCGCAAGTTTTGGGCCAGAAACTTCAACTATATGGCAACCATATCCACTTAAGCTATCACTGGCAACATCTGTGATGTAGCCAAACTTCCCTTTCCTCACCCTTGTTTGGCAATATTAGACGGGGATAAGTCTGATTCAAGTTAAATAACTGCTGCCCTAGTGTTGGATACATCTAAAGAAGATAAAAGAAACGAGAGAAGTTATCCCCTACCCCATTTACATTTTAGTTTTGACATAAAACTGATCATACGGCAATATAGATCACCATTCAGCCTAAAAATACCATAATATGACTAATAAAATTTTTTTGTCTAATTCAGTTTTCTTTTACAGTTAGTGTAGCCTGATTGAGTAGGTTTTTTTTTCTATTTTTGTATTTAGCTTTACAATATATTTCTTTGGCAGTGAAGACAGTATAACTGTTTTAATTTTTTTTCTTTGCTATGATTGTTCATACCAACTTGAAAAAGTTTTGAGGTCTGGTCACATTTTACTTGATTACTCTGATGTGAATTAATTTATTTTTTATATTTTAAGTGAAAAGTAATATTTTTTGATAATTCAATGAAATAATTGCTTCAGTAATAATTTTCACACAAAAAAAAATGATCTATATTGTTTGAATATTCTTTTTAATTACAGATTTCAAATTGTCTGTCAATGTGTGTTAAATACTGGGAAATGGTGGAATCAATCTCATTCTTATACAGAAAATAAATTATTTCAAAATGGTCTAAAACGCATTTCATTTGCACAAAAATTTTTTTTATGACTTCCATCAGGTTATTTTCTTATATTTATTCAGAAATTAAGACTCCATGGAACAGAAGTTGAACAATAGGTAAATATTTCTTCAATTCAAAAGCTAGAAAAGGCTTCTTTAATAATGTCCAAGTTTATGAAAAATTTGATTTCAACATTAAATATACAATAATATACAGATGTTTACTTTTTTAATTTAAATAAAATTCTAATCATTACACTATAAAAAGTTTGTTTTTTTTCAAAATTAGAAAATGAACAGAAATTTCTAAAGCCACTTTCAATACCAGTGAATTGTGCTGCCTATGTTGATAAAGATATGCACTATTATAGAAAAGCGTAGCATACCAGCCAGTATATGAGATACACGTAGGAAGAATATTACTTCATACGATGTACTGGTATCTTGATTAAAGCATCTACTGAAGCTTAACGTGGACAGCTACAGAGCTTAGAGGAGGTGTTGTAAGCAGTAGTCCTCCTAATACCTTTGTAAGCCTTTAGTCATACAGTCTGGCATACATGGTATATATTCTTTTTCATATAACACCTACAGCGATTTACCTACTCAAAATTCATACGACATTCGTGATTCAAGAATTTAAAAAAAATAATTGAAATTAATTAGGAGACATAGATCATGCACTGAAAACCTGAAAAAGAATCACATTCCCGGAAATAATGCCGATTGAGTGCCATATAAGATTATCTCTTGTCATGGCTTTACCTGCAGAAGAAGATTTGAAATCACAACCATAACTTTTTTCTAACATCAAATTTGTTCAGCACTTCTATATTTTGAACACAGTACTAAGATTTGTCATCCCTTTGAACTCTTTACCAGGTTGCTTCATATTTTGACACAGGCTTCAAGGCACTTGGTTTCTGCAACATCTGTATTAAAAAAAATAAAAGCACACACAAAAAACAAAAAACACTTACCTCTTGAGAAAACTCAAAATCAATATATCTGAAATGCTCCCAGTCAACCTAAATATCACAACTGATTAAGGTACACAATTCATAGTAAATTCAAAACATATTAAGAGGCGAAGTGGGGGGGGGGTTAACAGGCCCATGTAAATGTTTACTATTTTTATATATTTAGTGTGTGAATATATTATCTGATACAATCTTAATTGAATAAAAATTTGAAATATTGGTCAAAGATGAAAAACAACAGATGGACTTGTGTCATCATTTTAAGATAAGCCCATAAACTCAACACAGCAAATACTATAAATCTATATTAATCTGCCTGTCCATAAGTACATATATTATGTTTCCCGATGGAAAACCTGCTTGAATGCAAAAATTTCAAATAATATGAATTGTCTATAACCCTGAGAATTCACTAACATACTAACTTCATTTCAGAAAATATAACTTCATCTTTGATTTAAAGACAAATTGGCTGAAGTGTTGAAACTACATTGTAGAAGAAAAGAAAAAAAATTAGGACTATGTTCAGAAAAGCTTTTTTCTTTTAAAATTAAAATTGTATTTCAATAATGAAAAAAGACCGAAGTTCAAAACCAGCTTCTTAATACTTGCACGTCTCAGAAGGATGGTTTTGAACTTCAGCTTCCAGACTCGCTCCATTCCCAAATTCAATGCTATTCCAATGCCTACTTTGGCCAAGTCTTAGAGATGAAGCGTGGATTATCGCCCCTTCTGGCAACCCTGGTCTGTAATTCATATCAAAGAGGCTGATTGGGGATTGAGAGAGATAAACTTTCATTTACTTGAAGCATTCTTGTTTCAGTATCATTCAACAAAAAGGTCAGTTTAAAATGAAAACATCAAAAATTTGAACTGAAAGCAATTGGAGTCAAAAAGAGCCAGACATGAATTAAAGAAAAAATCAATTAGGCTTTCAGAGAAATTTTGCAGTTCTAAATTAGAACACAATATCGTACCCACAGGACTCACACCTTTTTTTGCCATGTTCAGTTGGCAAAGTACAATCAAATAATTATTCAAAAATCAAAAGTTATTAATTTTTCTTTCAGTGGGTTCTAATTCTCATAACACAATCAAATATATTGAAAACAGTTAATAATAATTCAAAAGAATTGACAAGTGAAAAGGCTGGTTTATTTTGTAAAGGTGATTCTGAAGAAGTTAGATCAATATTAGATAAAATCATTTTCTGTGATTTTTGTTTATGATACACAACTAAGCGTATCAATGATAAGATTTCCTTTCAACAAGTGAAATTTCCTTCTAGTGTCTGGAAAAAAATTCTCCAAAAATTTCACCAAGGAAATATTTTGCTTAAAAGAATGAATTAGATTCTCTACTACAAGGTTTCTCAAACTGGGTTCTGTGGCCAATTTTGACAAATAAACTGTTCATTTTGAATGAAATATGTGGTATTGCTGCAAGAAAGAAAAAAAAAAAGAAGAAAAAAAATCAAAATGCATTCATTGTACGAAATTTCAGTTGTTAGTTTTCATTAAGAAAGCCATGCATAATGTAGAATTAAGACTAACTTTATAAATATCAATAACCATCTTGTAATTTTATGAATTTCGTTCAGGGATTTGGTACTTTTAGATTTTATACTTGATAACACAGGCTTTAAGGTTCCAAAGATTATACACTCAATCTCATGGGTTCAGTGAGTGTGAAAAGATCGAGAAACCCTGTTCTGCATTACAGATACAGTTGAAATGGAGGGAGGGAAAAAAAAAATCAAGCTGTCATCATAAAATCGATTCATATCTTTCTCCATATTCGTTGACTATTTTCATGAATCTCTCCAACCAAAATTCAGAACAAAAACCTTGAAAGAGATCAGCCATCTTGGATTACATGAATATATGTTTTTCAAACAATTAGAACCATTCCTTTTCAAAGTAGAAAGAACATGCAGAGTGTATACCTCTGCCAACACGATTGTCAGGGGAAGTAATTGAGCATAGGTCTGCCTAAAAATTCAATCACTTCTTTTGTCGCCCATTGCCCACGCTTCCACAAAATGTAATTAGAATTAAGAGAGAATCTTTGGAGATATCACGCAGATAGACATGATGAAAAAAAAAAAAAAGGTGGAATAATATCTCTGAAATATAAAATATATTCCTGGATGCACTCTAAATTCATAACTAATTCTGCCTTATCCCATTGCCCATTCATCCACAACAATTCAAGTACTTTTGGAAATACTGTGTGGATGGACAGACAGACAGACAAACATGACCGAATACATATACCTCCTCAACTTGGTTGGCAGAGGTGAAAATGAAGGCATTTGTTACTAGCCTAGGTTTTCATTTGGAGTCCAACTCCATCCTACATACCAATTACAGTGAATCCTTGTTGAAACAGACTAATGGGAGGAGGGAGGAAAGCATCTGTTTTAGTCGATTGCTGACCGATGGTAGGGGTTATTACAGCATACATATAAGATATTGGAAAGTACATGCACTAGCAACTCACATGGACTATTTTTACAACCTAATAAAATGTATTGTAATTCAATATCATCTTTGAAAGTTCAATTTCATTTATAACAGCAAGAAAATAGCATGAAATTAGTTGTAAGAAGAAAACACTTTTGTGTACCTTACAGAGGATTTCTGTGCAGATCAAAGCTGTGTTTACATTTTTGACTAAAATTATTTTATCAATTCATATCTATATTTGACAGGTCTGTCACCAGGAAAAAATAATTTTTTACAATTTTCCTCTTATCAATAAAAACAATTATGGTAAAATTAGTAGATTTTGAGTAACACCCATTCTCATTAATACATGACATTTTTCACCAAAATGTCCATGAGAATTGCGAATATTCACTGTACACATCATATGAATACATGAACTTATAAAATAATTCAGCCTGCAACAAGATTAATTAGTTCAGGTCTAATTAAGATACAAATCCTCTGAAAATCCAGAAAATGTTATAAGTTTGTTTACTTCTAAATGTGGAGAGTGATTGTAGTAGTAATTTTGAAGTGGTCCTGTTATGATACTATACAATGAATGATGGTGATTATCTTTCCTGTCACTCTGTCAACTCAAATTTTATCCATTTTATGATATTCGGCTGAGTAAAGTCCGTTTTAACGAGGATTCACTGTATACTGAAAATTGAATTTGTACTCCTGAGCATAATTAAGCTGAAAAGTGAAATGGCTGAATATTCAAGTCGGAAATTTAGAACAAGAGAAATAAAAATACCAAATATATAAAAAAAACTTAGAAACTATTTTTAGATTTTTTTTTGCTTTGTTTTATTGAGAGTTGGAAAATATATTCACAGTAAAAGCAAGTAAGAACTATGTAGTTACATTTAAATAACTATTCTAATATTGTCTCATTTGTGGCCATCATTGTTGCGGCATATTGACCAATAATGTTTAATTCATTTGTTGGTGTCACTCCAGTCAATGGTCTTATACCTGAGAACATTATCCTCTTGTTCAAGATTCTGTGGAGTCATGAAGAATTCTTACACATGAAGGTAATAAAAGAGACCCTTGCTCGATAAGAGATCTAAACTAAGACAAGGATATCAGTTCAAAGACATGAATTAGCAACAATATTTTACCTATTACAGATTCATAGGACAATTTCAAAAGAACAATTAAGATAAATGATTAAGAGGCCAAAAGCAAAAGATATTCAACAAAAAATAATTTCAAAATCAAACCATCTGTAGGAATACATAAATATTTAGCAAACTGTGAAACAAAGATATCAAAATGGATGTAAGGTCATAATACCAAACATTTGTTAAGGGATTTTAGTATTTTTAGAAAGTAGCCAAGCACCAGGAAAGAAGCTACCAGTAGCAATTCCTAGAGAACAGTGGTCACCAAACATTAGTCATAAATAAGTGATGTATTTTCCAGTCACGATTGACACGTTAGCCAATCAAAGAATATTGTCAATTTTAAACCAGTCTGCAGTGCGAAAAAAAAAGGGAGGGGCTGCTAAACATGCAATTTCTTAAAATATTTTTACTGGACACACACTATTTCCTCTCTTAGGACAGTGATATAAAAGATTGGACTACTTACAAAATTCGTTGCCGTTCCATCTCTGCTTTTTTTTCTTCTTCTTCTCTTTTTTTTGCACGAATAATGAGGTCTTCATCGCTACTTGAACTACTAGAAGAATATGAACGTCGCCTATTTGAAAAAGACAGAAAAAAAAAAAGAGACAAATTAGGTTAACATTTAAGAAAGTTTGCCAAAAATCAAACAATGATTATACATGAAACAATAGCTCCGAGAAAGATTCAAGTCAATATTTTATGACCAATTTGCTCTGAAAATACTATAATCTAGAGTTTTATTTCAATGCCAGAAAATTCAACAGATATTTACAAAATGGGCTTTTCATGTTAGTAGTACCACCAGTTCTATCTATACTCCATATTAATAGCAGGTGCATCAATTAAAAGCCAACCAGACATAGACATTTTAGACAGAGGCTCTGGAAAAGTAAAAAAATAAATTTTTGGTTCTCCAGGACAATTCCAATGTTAAAAATGTAACAACTGAAAGGAAGTTCAAATGAAATAGTCAGTGGACAAAAGTTCATAGTGCTTTTTCTTTGAAAAATAGAGATTTAATACACAATTGAAAACCAGTTTTATGCTGGAAACTTTTGTACACACCTAATATATTTAAAATAGTTACCCATTTAATAAATTGACAAGACTCAGAAAAAGAATCTGTATATGTATGTGTGATACTATAAAATCATCTAAATACAGGTGCTGCCTAACCAAATTTCACATGTATTCTCAATGAACCTAAAAGAAAGTTTTAAAGTAAAAGCTTTTGAGAATTTTTTTTAAAGGATTTTAGCGAGGAGGGGGTCTATTTACAATGTAACTATAATGCTAAAAAGGGACCTTACTTTTCATCCATTATATACATATTTCCTTATATTCTATGCTTATGTATAATTCTTTAAAGTGTCATAGGTCAAGAGGAACACCCCCTTGAGCTGTCAAAAGTGAAGGGAGTTTGTTTTTTTTCCGCCCTTTTAATGGGTCAAAACTGAAGGAAAGCTTTTTTTCCGTACTTCGAGGGATAAGAAACTATTTCCCCTTTCAAGGGGTCAGAAGTGGAGGGAAATTTTTTCATAACTAGTCTGAAAGTTTTAGTCTTCCCAATTTTTTTACTCCTTTAATATTGTACCTAGCATACATGGGTTCATCAGCTGGTTATCATCTAAATTAGAAAAGTTTAAATAATTAATTTCGCCTACAGCTAGGATGAAAAAAAATAAATAAATAATAGCAACTCAGATTTTTTAAATACTTCTGAACAGATATCATGAAAATGAATTTCCAAATACAACCAATACAATTACTATAGACAAGACAATAAAGGCTCCTTCGTGGAGTCTGACATCTCAATAAAGATGCTTTTCAGTCAGTAAGTTCTAGTTATGTTAAACAGAGAGAGAGTAAGGAAGGAAGCGGTGTGAAATCACTAAAAGAACATCTATTCTGATCAAAATTTATATCAGCTTCTATGATCTCATAATACAATGTACCAAGCCTGCATTTTTATATTATAAAAAAGGCCAAAGATGGAAAACAAAAAGACAACACAAACACCAAAAATGGCCATTTACAATTTGTATTCAAAAAATAACACATAATTGAGAAGAAAGAGAAAAAAAGTTGACTGTTAACTATATAAAACCTGTGTTCCCTTCAAAAATTGTATTCTTTAAAAGAGATAAGATTGAGCAATACTTTCCAAAAAGAATTGAATTATTCTAAACTGAAGTTATGTTATTAAATTGATTTTCTTGTGATTAGTAAATTCGCATTTCATAATCGTCTGTAATAAGTTTTTTGTACCCCAGCATTCAAAAACTCATTTTAAAAACTTATCACACCCACATTAAATAGACTTATCTGATAATTGACAATATAAAAAGCAGATATGAATAATACTAATAAAATATATGAATACAAGAGAGACCAAAAGTTTAATGGCTCATTGCATTGTTGAAGTCTCAAGTGATAATTTTTCAACATGTATCCACACACACCAATGAGACGTTTTTTGTCAGTTCAACTTACGTTGAACAGAAGGAAGGAAAGATGAGGCGTGACGTCATTAAAAGAACATCTATTCTAATCAATTTTTCTGCCTGCAGCAATGATGTCAGAATAGAATATACAAAGTTTACATTTTTGCATTATAGAAAAGTTATTGATGGCCAAAAATGTCCGTTTACGATTTTTATTGAAAATAAAACTCGTAGAATATTTTCAATATTTTACATGTATGAGAATCAAATGAATTAAAGCTTTGAAAAATCCATTCCCAAAGAAAGAAGTCCCTTGAATTTTTGTTCAAGTGTGTATGCTGATAATCGGGATAAGAGACTCCTAATCCTATAATATCGGGAAATCTATGAAAATATTAATTTTCATAACTTTAGTGAAAGCAACAAGAGTAAAAAAGAAAGAACAGATAGCCAATTACATTCTCCAATTCAACCCAACATGTTAACCAAAAGATAAAATACTGAATTGAATGCGTAAGCTCTTTATGATAGATAACATTTCAGTCAAGTGGTCACTTGTCATAACAAGCAAATGGAATGTATTATTCAATCACATTTTAACAGTTATACATGTGAAAAAGATATTGCTTTTAGGTTTTTTCCATGAAACTGAAGTTATGAAAAGGTTCATACGAAGAAAAATATTCAAGTTTTTAAATCTGCAATTGTCATAAACTAAGGCTAAGGTTTTAAAATCCATGAGATTTGATAATCTTACATTATAAGCTGATAACATACAAAGAGTAATCGGAACTGAAATAAAAATAGCACGTCAATATTCTCGTCACATCTTGATAAGCTTGTATTTGTAATTGGAGAAATATTTCCTTTTACTTCAAATAAAGCAAATCAAAATAGCAGAGCAAGAAGTCCTAATATCTATAGTGTGCACAATATGAAATGCTAAATATTATCTGTTGTACATTGGAGTAGATTGAGAAAAACACCTCACGCAGCAAGTATCAACATCAGTAAACACAAAGGCGATAAAAATTGAACATCATTATCATTTAGAAATAAATATGATTCTCCAATGAATTAACACTTAGTTAATTTGAGAAGTGAAACAATCTTAAATGAAGTCTGTTGAGGTGAAGCGATACCCAAAAGCATTCATTCGATTAATAAAAATAAGTATGACATAAGACACAGTCGGTGGCACAACACAATTAATCCTTGGTTAATTTGGCCTCTTCTTACGATTGTTCCTGACATTGAATTGAATTTTTTTCCTTCTAGGAATTATGTTTCTAAAACATCGACAATCTACGGCAGGCTGTATGACGAGTATCAGACAGAGAAATAAATTGGCAACGATTCTTACATGTTCATTGCGCACAAGTAATTGTAGAATGGCTGGCTGTATTGTTGTCATTAACATCGTTTCAATCTTGACACGCCAGGGAAATTGATATCATTGTAAAACAACCAGGATTTAGTAGTATTAAATACAATCCATCATTTTTTCTACAAGAACAGTCATATTGTGCAGTACATTTGAAAGTTAACTAACACTATATCCTTTGTAAACAAATGTAAATAAGCCGATTACAGTTATTTCAAATATCCCAAGATAAAGAAAGAAAATAATCTATAATGTCAAGGCAAGCCATTCCAAAAACAGAGATATAAAAATGTTGTCATCTAGGATTTTTATGAATATAACTGAGCTTTAAATTTCAACTTGAAGATTCTTAAGATTCATAATTAAACTACAAGTACATTATATCAAATTTACTATTTGTAGACCAGTTTAATTTCCATCCTAGCCAGGTAAGCATTTGGCATAGAAATCAATCTCATCACGACGATTGTTTAATGTTATCACATCCCTCTATTTGATTTTCAAAAAGAAGTCATTTCGACAAAAAAGATTATGTATGAATTTTCCCTTCTGTTTAACAGCCAATTTTTTTTTAAAACAAAACCTTTGATCAAGAGACTCGAGCTGGAATCTAAAGGTGTTTTATACTTGAGACTTACAAATCATACACACACGAATCAATTTGTATATTTTTGTTTTGTTCATTTTACCTGAACTCAGGCCTATTGCAGTGAAATACAAAATAAATAAAATACATGATCATCTAAGAACATTCAAAAATAAAAATTGTTTTTAAGAAGAAAAACCTTCGGTTCAAGGCCAGTTTCATTTCACTATTGAACATTCACATTTAATTATCTTATTCAATTCCCTCAAGTTATTTCATCAACTTAACCAAACTTATGATTCAATGCAATTCAAAAGTACAAAAAATTATTCAGATCACAACTTCATCTCCGAAGAAGACCTCGACTCAGGAAACAATGAAGTTTTTTGTATCAAGTTGAATGATTAAGTCATTTAATTTTTCGTCGAATACACGTTTAAACTTTTGACACCAATCAATCCATCTTAGATCGAGTAAAATGATTTTTATCAGTACATTTTCATTTATCTTTTTTATTTTCTTACTTTTTTTATAAGATTTAATCAAAAAGGCACACATTTTAAGTGCATTCTTAAAAAATAAACTACAAAAATAAAAGGGGCTGACTATCACATCATATATACATCATGCTCTAATCAATTGAGCTCTATGTAGTTAAAAGTTCATTGTGTCCTCAAATGGTTTCCAAAACTAAGTTTTTAATTGTAATATAATGATAAAAATTAAGTGCTTCACAAGTAACATCAGAACACGTTGACTTTTCAGCTGCCTCACCATAAGGATTGTGATGAAAAAAAAATGCTTCATCTCTTCTGTCATGATCTTAAGGGTTTGACAGTGACTACACCAATTGGAAAACTAATGAAAGTATACCAAGTATACAAACAATAAAAATAATGAGAAACATGACGGTGAGGAAATGTTACTCAATAAAACGATGCTGAATCGAGCGTAGCTTTTGAATTATTACTATTATTTTACCGTAAAACTTGAAAGAAAAATAAAGTAATTTTTTTTCTCAAATACTTTAAACATGGCATGAATTTCATTAATTTTTGGCTACTATCTACCTTCATCTTGGTTTTTCAGTTTTTTTCCATCATGACTAAAAATTCAAGATAAACGTTAATAGCTGAAAATTGATAAAAATGTTTCAAAATACTTCATCTAATAGAAAATAACTAACGAAATAATTAAGACAACTATATAAGTGGATTTATTGCGAACACTTATTGCATAAGAAACCGGCCTGATGACTGATGTTCAATCTTTAGACTCAAAACGATAAAAAAACCTAGCATTTTTGCAGCAATATCTTATCAGATGAAGTATTGTTAATCATCGTTATTAATTATTTAAATGCTATTTACTATCATCTTAATTTTCAATTGTATGCATCTAAATTTAGATAGAAAGCAACTAAAGAAGGTGATAATTTATAATGAACTGTTATGAATTTGTAAAAGGTGGAAACTGCTAGTGTGAGGTAATAAGCCTAAATTTGTCACCCTCCACTTCAATGTTGTGAAAAAAATATAATTGATACGCTGTTATTTAATAGTGAAATAAAATGTATTAGTAGTCAAAAAAGATTTTGATTTCTTATTTTTCATTTTAAAGTTTAAAACATAGAAATAAAGCAGATGCTTGTTTTTCTTAAATATTAAAAAACATATTGCATATATCTATTTTAATTCAAATGGTATAAAATAAGATAGAGCTGGCAACTGCTTTTCTATATTTCGATTCTTTAAAACAGTTTTGTAGCAATGATTTTTATTTTTTTAGTATTAATATCATGATTACTATTTACTTTCAACTCTTAGTTGTATGCATCTAATTTAGATACAAAGCAACTAAAAATATTAAGGAAGATAAATACTTGTCATGTCAAGAAAGACTTTTTTTTGCTTTATCATTTTTCAATGTAAAAGCTAAAGAAAAACATAGAAATAAAGCAGAGGCCTTTTTCCTGTATATTTTAAATATTGCATAGATTTATTTTTATTACAAAGGATGGAAAATCAACTGGCAACTATCTTTCGACTATATACCGAGCGAAAATAGCTTGTCTGCAATCATTGCCTTTAATTAGATGAAGTATGGAAAATCATCATTATTAATCTTTTGACAACTATTTATCTTCATCTTAATTTTTATTGCATGCATCTTAATTTAGATTTTTTTTAATCAAGGAAAGTAAATACTAGTAGTCAATCTTTTTAATACTTTTTATTTTTCAATCATTATAAAAGTTACAGGAAAAAAGCAGAGACTTTATTTTTTTTTCTTATATATTCCGGGTATTGCATATGAATTTATTTTCATTTTAAATGATGGAAAATCAAAGGAGAAAAAGACCGACCTGGCAACTCTTTTTCTATCTTTCGACCTGGATCTTTGAGCTCTGCTATGATGTCGACTTGTGCCATGCACGCGATCTCTCGACGCAGACCGAGACCGCGACCTTGTGCGCCTTTTCTTGTGTTTTGCACGGTGCCTCGTACGACTCGTGGACCTGCTTCGACTTCTTGATCTACCCATTTTGACTTCTTTTTTCCCTTTTCAATAAATCACACAAATGACCGCAAAGGGGGCTACGAGCAGAGCAAAATAAGATTATCTATCTCACTGTCTTTAGAGCGTCAAACCTCCATTTTCAATATGGCAGCCTGATGTATTTCAGGCCTGCTTGGCAGACATCACTAATCGAACACACTCACACAAAGAACCCTAGTTTAAGATAGGCAACAATAAAACAATGTAGAACTGGTTGTAACTAGTATTAAATTTTATACTTATATCCAATTTTAGTTCAACGAGATGTGTCGTTTTTGCAGTAAAAAGGCTTTATAAAGTAGCTGAGTAGTGATCGATTGGTTATGTCTAAAATATCTAACTTGAAATTGTAGCGCCTTTAACTAATCCGTTGCTGCGTATACTTTTTTATTTTACACTAAATAGAATTGTTTCGAATTTCATATTGTTTCTTTCAATTTAATATTACAGATTTCTATTTCTTCTTATTTGTAGAGTTTTCATATATATTAAAGCCATTAGGTCTTAAAATTACTTCCTAACTTTAATAACCATACGTATTTACTATACTACACTGCCCTACATTTTAATTTCAAACTACTTTCTTTATCCTGTCTAAAATATGTGACATTAATTTAAATGTTGAAGCAACCTTTCACAAATAGTGATAATAAAGTCATTTTGCAATATGCCTATTTACATATTAAATCATATAGAATTCTTTCAAATATGCAATTGAAATCATTTTAATTATAAATGAAAATTGATGCTTTAAATACTTTACCTATATTTCATTGTTTAAAATAAAATTTTAGAGTATTTGAAGTACTTGATATTTAATAAAAGATAAGAACTAAGAAAATATTTAGTGCATCACTCATTTTAAACAAATATCTTTCTTCATTGCATTTTTGAAAATTCATATTTTAAAGCAATTGAAAACATTAAATAAATTTTCAAAAAATGAACTATTCACTGCTTTGTGGAAACTACCTCTTTATCAACTGCAACATAAGTCAACAATTCTAAGAACAGCAGAAATTTTATGTTAAGACTAGATTTGAATAGATTAAAAGCGTTAGTAAGGAATTAAGTGACCTGGACAGTAGTTAAAGAGAGACAGTGTTCCTAACAAAGAAAGAAAGCTGTTAAAAAAGAGGCAGGGATGATAAGAGAGAGAAAGAAGATGAAATGGTTTTTTCTTTATGTCACACAACATCATCTCATTCCTTTTGTAAAAATCAATTCTTGGGAGAAAAAAAAGTACACAAAAAACGAAGGAAAGAAAAAAGAAAGCAGACTAAACAGTGTTTATAACTAATGTACACACTTCATATATATATATATATATATATATCTATATATATATATATATATATATATATATATATATATATATATATATATATATATATATATATATATATGTATATATATACACATATATATGTAGATATATATATATATATATTTATTCATAATATATTTATAACTTTTTCCTTTGCCAATGGATTGAATTGCATTTCAAACAATATTTTTCCTTTTATTTTTGATGCGATGATTTTTTTTTTTTGCCAGACGTTTTAAAGGGTATTTACAAATATCTTTTGATACCATTAATATTTTTTTACAAAAACAAATGTTACCAAATGTTGTCAAAAATTGTTTATACAACAATGCAGGTTTTTAACAGAGTCTGTTCTTTTTCTTGTTTGATTTTAGGAATCTCTCTTTCAACAAATGTATATTCATACAATTTATACATTGATAAATCTTTCGCTATTTTTCAAGAAATGGATGATATAAAGCATCTGTACTTATATTAAGAAAAGAACAATTTGAATGCCAGCTTTTTAAGTAATATTCAACATTTGATAAGCATTTTTGAATATTCCTTTTTTATGAGAAGATATACAGTATCTCGATGGAGTAGTATCAGAAAGAAAATATAAATATTATTTCTATTGATAATCTCATTTATGGTGTTTTTGAATACAATTTAAGTGAACATGTTAATTTTCAAATACAGCATATTCAGTAAAAGGATTTCAGAAAGAAAATTGAATTGCTAAAAAGATAAAATGAAATAGTTTTGAAAAAATATATGTCAATGATATTTTCAAAAAAATTAAAATATTAGAAATATCATTATCATCATCAAAATGATAATTACAATTAATCAAATGGAATAAAATCCCAAAGTACTATGTTAACTGATAAAAACATAGAATTACTAGATATCAAAGGATTCAACAATATTTTATATGATATAGCATATGAAACAGAACCCCTTTTAATTGGAATCATCAAAAAAAATGCCTGTACCCACAAAGATCTGAAATGCCTTGGCCCACTTCTTTAAGAGTAATGTGAAAGTCCAGTTTGAAAGCTTGATTATTGGTGCCATGGTAAGAAATATTGGGCCCAGCATCCAACTGAATACACTGTAGACCTCTTATAATGTGAAGGTCTGGTCCACATTATAAGTGAGTCGGCATTGTAATGAATTTTTTATTTCTACAAACCTTGATCCAAGTTTTCCTTTTTGCTGAATGAAGAATGCTGGGTGTCATTTCCTGATGGCGAGAGAAAATAAGGGTAAAGTTAGTAATCTTTAAGTATTATTTCCTGTAAATACATAAGGTACATTGGTGAAGCCAGGGGCCTGGGGCAGAGTGAAAAGGTTACATTTTGAAAAAAAAGATACATGTGTAACAAATTTTGATGACAAGCCAACAAATGAGAAACGAGGAAGCGAGTGAAAAAAAGAGAGAATCAAGAGTATTGGCCATTGAAATGAACTTGATGAAGCCCCCTTCCCCCTCTCATCTGTTGGTAAAAAGATTGAGATCAAACAAAAACTAATGATAAAATCATTAGATTGACCACTCTGTAGGGGAAGTAAGGCAAATTGACAAGACACGTTCAAAATTTAATATTGATAGGTTCAGTGCATAACATTTCTAATGTGTCTTTCTATTTTTGTATTCAGCAATTATTTTGAGAGCCAAATTTATTGTTTTGAGAACTGGGGATCATGCTCAGACTGGGTTTTGAGCGATTTCGCATTATACTAAGTCGCATTGTAACAGATCTACAGTGTATGTTGCAAGAGCAGTGTTTACTATAAGTCTCACGCTAATTGCTTGCAAACCATTAATTCCAATTCAGTAATTTTACACTTGATCTATTAATATAGTACTATACTGCCTTCAACTTTTATGAATGACAGGACGTTTAAGGTTAGTGATTTTAGACAATTATCACCTTTAATTGGAATTATCATTTCAATACAGTAGGTAATGGGAATGTGGTATCTCTATGTGATACATATATGACACATATGAAAGTATTTGAAACTGAAGTCATAGCCACTGCACAAAGATCAAAATGAAAACAATGCTATTATTGAAATTTGATGAATTAATTTGCAAACAAAGAATATATGTCTTTCATTATCTCTGTGTATTTCTTTTAATTTGTGGGCCCCTATTATAACATCTGCTATGGGCCCCAAACTAGCTCAATCCAGCCCTCATTGGGCTTTTTATTTGAGAGTGAAAGCCAACATTAGGAACAAAACTGAAGACTAGATGGTGAACTATTGACAAATGAAGTTATGGTCTGAGAAGGTCTTTATTTCAATTTTTGTTTTAGTTTTGTTTCTCAACCACCAAGCTTTGTAGAGTGTATTTTGGAGATTGGATTATATAAACTAGAATAATGGAGACACATAAAAATTATAGAAAAAAGATCAGTAGTTGGTACCTTTCCCTTCATCATAGTAAAAAGACCAATGTTCACACTTACAGGAGAAAAGGGGATTCAACAATGCTGTTCTCTGAGTCTACAACTTTTAGAGTTCACTTTTCTATCAAATAGAAATAGTCCGTGCACATTTTTTTTCCTTCTCTCTCTTGCTCACTATCTGGCATTAAAAAGTAATCGGCCACTTTTGTTTTCTCCACTTGTGTTAATTCCTTTGTTACCACATAGAACTCTCCTGTAGACTCTCCTTACCAACACTTATCCATCTCAGTTGTTAGCTTTAAAGCCATGTATTGTTTCTGCTGTCTCTCATTTCCCTGAGTCACTTTTATTTTTCTCTTGGTCTGTGGAATCTCAATTAATAAGCCCCAAAATACTGTTCACTCTCAGTCATGCAATGTAATGACCCAACTCAAACTTGAATAACAATAGAATAAATAATATTAAGCATGAGACTGCATTAATAATTTCTTTGCTGAGAACTGGAACTGTACTTGTTAGACATAGACCAAAACAAAAGAAAAAAAAAGAGGTTGATTATTATTGCAATACTACCCCATCTACCTACAACAAGTGTAAAAATATTAGTTTTACTTTTGAGCACTCTCTATAACCTTGTGTTATGAATGGTGTAATCTTTCCAAATATTGTTCAAACTCTTCATATTGTGACAAGTTTGATAGCCTAGTGGATAAGAGTTCATCTGGTTTCCAGGTCATTGTGAATTTAAACACTGTGTCAGACAGTACCAAAATATAATCTAGCTCAGTAAAGAGACAGATCAGGATAACATGGAATTTCTGAAATTTCCTTGGAAGGTCACTGGGTGTGACAGGTATTGGGATAAAAATAATATTCTCTTGTGGGTCAGCATTCTTGAAGTTACTGAGGAAAGTTGAAGAGCACAGTGGCTAAAACATTCGGAAAAAGACAGGGAAACTGATCCCAATGGATCAATGTATAATAGTAACAATGCTTTGTCTCAGAAATTCAGATAAAAATGACTGCTGTTCTAATTTGATTAGATGAAGGAGAGAGTGCTTGCTGGAGGGCAATGATTAGTTAGCAAACTTATCTCCCAGATCATTGCAGATAAAGTGAATTTGGTCCTCACTGGATGACCTATTATGGTGACCCCATTCTGCTCGAGCTCACAAATGGACGTTAGTGACAGGAGTCATTTTTTATAGATGTATCTGTGCCTTGATTAGTCTAATATACTCTGAAGAAGAGGCACGTTATTGAAAACACTGTTGTATTACAATTTTATTTTTTCTTAGACATGCTGGCATTAATTGCCATTATTGACTGACATGCCAAATTGTGAGTTACTTGCCTTTCTCAGTATGCCATAGAAATGTGAGTTAACTCCCTTGCTCAGTGTTGCCAATTTTGAAGTTTTTCATCTAAAATTACATGTTGCATCTAGATGTCAGAAATTGCTATTTAGATGATTTTTAATGAGATAAGAATTTTTTTTTCAATTTAGTGTAATAAAATAAGTAATATTTTCAATACATTGAGTAATATTTAAAAAAATAAATGTTGAAGATTAAAGTCACATTTAGTATAATCATGATGTGTAATATACTCCCTAGATTTTAGATATATATCTGGAGAATGAAGATGTTTCTTGGAATTTTGAGAATTTGTCTTAATTCAATTTCAAATGTAAACATGAAAATAAAATCAGCTGTACAACTCTTGCTAGATCTTCACACAAGAAAAGAATTAGCCCATCTTTAAGGCTCATTTCAGTTGTCAAAACTTCATTCTGATATTATTTGGTAACAAACCATAAATTAAGGTATACAGTTATCTCTTGCCGTTCGTGGGGGTCAGGGGCATCAGAGGGTGTGAATGCACTATTTCTACAAATAATTTTTGCTGACACCCCGACCACCGCAATTTTCTTTGATCCCTCAAAAATATGAATCTTGTACCATAAACCTTTTGATGAAGAAACCCTTCAACATTCCCAAATTGTAAATGTACAAATAAATAAATGAATGCAGTAAAGGCATTTACAGTTAATTAACAAAAATCATAGATTCCATGTCTAAAATACGGTTCGAATAACCGGTTCACAAGTGTGAACAAGTTTTCAACCACAATTATCTCCAGTTTTATATTTTCTGACTAAATAATTTTTAGTTGGTAATTTTCTACAATCTTTCTTCTTATTTATAGCGCAAAGATTTGTACGATAAAATTGATAGATTACAAGTTCCAGGCGTTTTTGCTTAACACGTCACTTTTTGTCAGAAGTCCGTGATAGTTGTTATTATGTGCATTTATGATTCCCCTAACTTTTTTCAGTACTGAACAGATAAACAGGTCTGGTTAGTCACTCAATAAAAAGCATCATGTGCCCAATGTCTTTTGGCTGCATGCCATGTTGGGGGTGATCAGTATAAAAATTGGAATAAGCTGTGATCAATGAATAAGTAACTTCTCCCATCCCGTTGGATCACTAAAATAATTGAATTTTCAAAAAAAGCAGTCTCAAACACTTTTCCAATTTAGCATGAGCCTACATGGTAAATTGAACCCCTGTTAAAGATCTATTTAGCGGGGAATTTTGAAACTAAAACACTAAAAAATGTTTTTTCTAGGTATAATAAGGAGTAAATGTTCAAATTTTCAGTCCTCTAGCTCAACTGGTGTGACCGGCACATGTAATAATACATACATACATATATAGCTAGCCAGACCAGCTTGGAAACTGAAGAAGCCTATGCTGACTGATTTGGTGACTATTCTGGTCAATGGTTTCTATCATATTATTCTTGTGAATATTTTCAGTACTAAGAAGTTATTTTGATAAGATCTATTGTAAATAGATCTGCCCGTGAACACATTCTTGAAATCAACTCTCTAGTTGAATCATGATTAATACACCAACCTACATACCTGTATCATACATGACATTCTCATTATGCCATCATCACATTACTCGAAAAAATACTGACTTTACTGTTATAAATAACAATACTATCTACAGGTCCATCAATGAATCTTTAATATAGAAAAGCTCTATAACAGTGATTGCCAACCTGGGCAATACCGCCCGCTAGTAGGTGATTTAAGCTTTTAAGTTGGCGATAAACCCATTATTGGGTTGCAAGGTTGGATATTATGTTCGTTGTACTTCCTCCACACAGGCAACACCAATAGTCAATTCACGTGAATTTCAAGTTACATAACTTATGGACCAGAGCTATGGCTTTTATTTTCATTATTGTCTTAATATATAATAGTTGTATATTTACTTTATGGAGCCTTTGTATGAGTTTTTGGAGTGTATACCATTGTCAATGTCTAGTAAATGAAGTCTAAACAATTTCAGTCATTTTTTTTACAAATCCAGCCACTTTCACCCATTTAAAATGGCCATTAAGTGGCCAACTGAGTTCAAAATGTTAGTGGGCAATATGAAAACTTTACCCTCACAAAAGTTACAAGAGTGGGCATAAACAATAAAATAGAAATACGGATGTCCCCCCCCCCCCCACTTCGGCCAGACTGCCACTGGTATGCCTCATACGACTCTTTGACATTAAATGTGTGGCTTGTGGAAATATGTTGGCCGAGCTCCTTTTACAGTTGATATTAAAGGGAAACTTTTGAAATTTCAAGCTTTATAGCCACACAACCCCATTAGATTAAAATCCAAGCTCAATGCTTTTCATAGAAAAAATATTTAACTTTATTGAATCCTAATACAGGATTTAATATAGTTGAAAACAGTCATCAGCCAAGGTTTAGAAAGCGTTTAGTATATATAGGTACTTAGTGGTTACCATAACTCATACGAGTTAACAGTTAAAAAACAACTACATTTACTTATAAATGAATAAATATTATTGTGGACATGTATTTGTGGATATTTATACAGCATTTTTCCAGCAAAATGTTGATACAGCAATAAAAACGTGTGAAAACTTTGTTTGTCTCTCAAACATTTTGAGTTCGTTGTGTATGGCTGTTATGTTAGGTAAGTTCGGCCACTTCTGGCTCGTAGCTCTGAACTGTGTTTGTGAGCATTTCTGTTTTATCTTGGATCTTTTTGTACATTATTTTGCCTCATGTGTTGTAAGGTAACAGAAAAACCTTACAGAGCTCATAAGTGTGTTACACTTAGCATAAAACTGGCAGACATAGAATAAGGTAATTTGGGGGGGTCAGGGAACACTCAAGAACTTTTTCCCCGTAGAGTTAGTAATTGCTTCTTCACTTTTACACCATTTCACCTTTAAAACGTTTCATTGGATTGCTTGACTTTAGTATAGCAAGGGAAAACCTGTATACTTAGTATTTAACCTCAGACAACTTTACACTTCCAAAGCTCGGACATTGAAAAATTTAAGAGCTGAAATTGATATAGTCTAGCAGGCTAACAATGGTTAGCAAGCTTATCACAAAGACCACTTCATTAGTGTATTCAGTTCAATCTTCATTGGGCACTCAGTGTATAAGACTGCTTTCTCATCAACTGTTTATCAGCTAATACCCTATAGAAAACCTAATTCCTATTTCCCAGGTAAGCTGTTCCTGACCATTTTAGCCATTTTTTGTAGGGTTTTTTTTTGTTTTTACCTTTTTGGGTCATTTATAGCAAATTAAATACAAATACAAAAATATGGACTTTGAAAAAATTCCCAGTCCAATAAAAACGGTGAGGAAATCTAATTCCTGGCTAGCACACTGGCACTCTGTTACTGCAGTTTTGTGCCAGACCAAGTTATATTTGTGGTCTGCTTCTTAGTTGAAATTGTTACTATTTCCCACTGGTGCTAGACATTTGCTTCAAGCTCAGGTAAAAAAAAGACCTAGGATTTCAAAAGCTGTTCTGGGTAGGCAAGCCCTCCCCACCTCAAAGACAGGTGTAACAATATCTTTCTGCCCTTTTGCTGTGCCAAGCTAAGCTTAGTAGATATTGAGTCGCACAATAAAAACAAGAATGCACTCAAAGAGCACATATCTCTGCAAACACCATACACTGACTAAAAACTGAATGAAAATCATGTGTAGCTATGATGCAGGGGGTTACAATATGAAAAAATAGTTCTCAATCAAAAAACATTCCTGGATCCGTCCTTAAATCTAATCCATTCTTCCTTAGCCCATGACTCACCATTCCACAGAATGTTATTGAAATTCATTGAGAACTTTTAGAGATATTGTGTGAACAAACAGTCAAAGATGAGCAAATACATATACCTCTTCCAACCTCCATATTGATAGAGATAAAGGAAAAAGAATATTTTCTTCCTAAGAAATCTTGTCTTTCATGAAGTGCAGTAAAGTTGAGAATAACAAGTCTCCTTAGTCACTCAATAGAGACCGCCACATCACCAACGTCTTTTGGCAGCATGCTGTGTTGGGATGATCAATTAAGAAATTGGAAAAAGGGGTATCAAAGAATAAGTTAATTCTCTCACCATTTCTGAGGCAGTATTCACTAAAATGTCTGAATTTTCAAAGAACAAATGGGGATAAACTAGCGACCAATTTTACCATAAACTTACATTGCAAACCAAAACCCCACTAAAAAATCTATTGGGAGGAACAAAAAAATTTTTTTGTTGACATAATAAGGAGAAAATACTGAAATTTTCAGCCCTCTAACTCCAATGGTGCGGCCTGTATGCATGGTGTATTCAAGACCAACCAACTTGAACACTAAGAGAAACCTATGTTGACAGTTTTGGTGACAGTTTTAGTTGATGGTTTCTAACATGGACAGTGCCCATTCCAACGGTGCAAGTTTGGAGGTGGCTGGACTTAAGTGTGTGTAGAGCAGCTTACCATAGTTGTTATGTAAGATAATTTTTCATCTGTTGTACAAAACTATGGCTTCAAAGTATTTTGGTTGCATCTCTTCTGTGTGGCCAATTAAGATATTTCATATCTAAATTTAGATAATTCTATGATTTTTAATACTTTATCTACTTTTTTTTTGATTTCTAAAGAACTGCTGGTTGAAAAGACTTTAAACTCAATACTACACAGTCTTATGTGCTGTTTGATATATCTGGTGAATATAAACTTAATACAATGGCCAGTTGTTGAGTAGGTGTGTTACACACACACACACACTGATTTCTTTAATTGTAGTTGGATATTGTGATGCTGGCTAGGGTATGGTCACTATAACATACGACTGAGAGTAGATTATTTTTGGGTTCACTAATTAGAATTCCAAAGACCATGAGAGAAATAAAAGTAAGTCAGCAAAATGAGATCACAGAGGCCTGATGCCTGGTTTTTAGATGGATAGTTCACTCTGTCCTTCGTTCAGCACCATTGGGGACCTGATGGTAACTTGTCCCACTTTTCAGGGTCTGACTATAAAACTTACATAAATTACCACAGATATACTTAAAATAGAGGGAACTGACAGCTATAACAACTATTGATATATTTTTAGATGTGTCCACATATCTATATAAGGCGCTTTTTGGTTGGTCTGTCTGTCGGTCTATCAGTGAACAACAGAAATAGGAAGGAAGGAAGAGATGTGATATCATTAAAAGGTATGATGTCATCAAAAGGTGTGACGTCATAAAAAAGTGTAACATCTATTCTGATCGAATTTTTTAAAAAGCTAATGATGCCATAAGAGAATGCTCATGGTCTGCATAAAAGCCAAAATGGCCAAAAGATGCCAAATTTGGCAATTTATGATTTTTATTGAAAATAATTTTTGCAGAATATTTCCATAGCGCAATATTTTACAAGTATGAGAATAAATTGACTCAAAGAAAGACTACTTACTCTCCCTCCTACGACTACTACCACGGATGGTGAACTCATCGTTGAACTTATGGATCTTGTTATCATATGTAGTTGCTGTTGACAACACTGTTGCATCATAGTGTAATAGTCACGTGGTCAACATGTCTTAAAGGGTCAGTTGTCCCAAGGCTGTATTGGAGAGCAGATGACTTTTTTGTTCTTATTTCATTCCCTAAAGCCATGCCGAAAAGTAAAGGCTACACTTGACCATGAATGAGCCAACAAATTAGGATTTGTTGCTAAAATCAGAAAAGAAGACTTCTATGTTTTTTGTACAGTACACCATTGTGATTTGGAGATTGGTAGTAGGGAAAGAAGAGCTGCTGAACAACATGCTGCCACAGATAAACATCAAGTTAACACTAGTACTACTGGTATGGCAACATTGTTATCATTTTTCCAGCCTGCTCTATCAACTCAAAATGACAAAATGTTGGCTTCAGAATTATGTTAAGTGTATCATGCTGTGAAGTATTATCAGTCAGAAGTGTTCTGGTTGTGGAGTAAAGGATAGTAAAGGAACAGGATTGGGTTGTCACTCAATTGAACCATCACGTGACCAACATCTTTTGGCAATGTTGGGAGTGATCAATTAAATAAAATTGGAAAAAGAGATCATCAATGAATAAATTTGTTCTAACACCTTTTGGTGGGACATAGTCACATAAAAACTCTGAATTTTCATAAAGACGCATGGACACAAACTAAGATCAATTTAACATAAACTTATATTGCAAATTGAACCTCCCTCTAAAAAACATGTCTAGGCGAGGAATTTTCAATAAACAAAAAAAGAACAGTTCCATAATAAGGAGTAAATGCTGACAATTTCAGCCCTCTAACTTCATTGAGACTGCCTGTACCTAAGATGCATACATACATACATACATACATAGCCAGCCAGCCAGATCAACTTGAAAACCAAAGAAACCTATATTGACAGTTTTGATGACAGTTTCTAACATACAAGTAACTCATTTATAGTATAAGGTGTAGCATATAAGACAAGTAAGACAAAAGGTGTGGACGAAAATACTATCACACCCTATTCTGTACAAAAGTATGTGGAGTATGTCGAAGAATATGGCTTGCCCTTTTCAGTGCCAGCTGATGCTTCAAAGAAAGAGGCAACAAAATGTTCCCCAATACCTCTGAGACACTTTCATTTTGAGAAACGGTTGCAGCAGATATTACTTGACTTCAAAGCAATAAAAAAAATATTCTTGTTTGTGGTATGGTGTGAGTATCATCAAAAATAGTACTTATTTTGTCTTTTTCTTGCAATGATTTATCATCTTATATATTTATGCGTTTACCTACATCCTTTTTTGAAAGCTATCTTTCATTTTCAGGAAACACAAATCAACACTAATGATTCAGAAAATGATACTTGTAAATTGAGATGAAATTTTAATTATGTCTTTAAATATCAATGCCACTTAATGTTTCATCATGACATTCATAGTCTCCATTAAAATAAAGGTTGTCTCCCTTGAACCAAGTTTTGTGCCCTTCCCCTAACGACATTACACTTAGGTCAGTAGTATTGCATATAAAATATTTTGTCCAAAGACCAAATACTTCAATTGGTTCAAATTCATAAAGGTGGCAAGTATGGTCTGTCTTTTGACTCAAATAGTTGCATATTTCCAACTGGTTTTAGAGGCCAGTCTTAAAGCCCAGGAAAAAAAGGCAAAGATTTCATTTGCTGATTTTCAAAATAGGCAGGTCCTCACCATTTCAAAGATTGAGATGAAATCTTTTTAGCCTTATTTCATCCCAATTCTGTATTAAACAAAGTAAATATCATAAAGGTTGCAGGTAATCTCATCATGCATACTATTGAAATAGAATCAGTGTTAATTCAAAAACAAGAATAGGTCTGGTTAGTCGCTCAATAGAAACTGCCATGTGACCAATGTCTTTTTGCAGCATGCCATGTTGGAGGTGATCAATTAAAAAAATTGGGAAAAAAAGGATGATCAATAACCTTTTTTTTAGTGGTGCTCACAAAAAGTCTGAATTTTTTCAAAAAACAAGCATGAATGCTGCAGGGAACAAACTAAAGGACCAATATAACATAAACTTACATTTCAAATTGAACCCAAAAAACAAGAAAAAGTGTTTTTTCTAAACATAACAAGGAGCAAATGTTTAAATTTTCATCCCACTAGCTCCAGCCAGCCAGCCAAACTCATTTAATAAGTGAAGAAATCTACGTGGATAGTTTTAGTGACATTTTTGATTGATGGTTTCTAATGAATTCTAAATAAATGACAATCGTTATTACTCAGAAGACTTAATCTAAAGGTCTATATGTTATTTTATCATTATAACCAACTATACAGATCAAAGGATGATCAGAAATCAGATTGCAAAAATAAATACAGTGAACTTTCGTTAAAATAGCTGATAAAACAGATGAAATTTGAGTTGAGAAAGTGACTGGAAAGATCATCATCATCGTTCATAGTATAGTATCATAACTGGACCACTTCAAAATTACTACTACAATTACCACTTAACATTTCAAAGTGAACTAACATAACAGTTTATGGACTTTCAGAGGAGTCAAATCTCATGTAATTAGACCTGAACTAATTAACCTTGTTATATGTTAAATAATTTCATAAAATATATATATGTTTTATATAGTTGAATGATGTATCATGTTCAGTATACAGAGTATATACTTTTCAATATGGTATGTATTAATGTCTGCAATTGGTTAAGTCAGACAATCAACTAGAACAGACACGTTAGTATGTTCTAACAAGGGTTCAGTGTAAATAAATAATGTTGAAAGTGTAAGTGTGTGAAGGAATTTAAAAAATTTCATTCATTTAGGGGAACCTTGAAATATTTACCAAATATATAACATGCTTTTTAAAAATGAATTTTTAGGGGGTGGTGACTTCTTTTAATGAATCAGCCAATAGTCTAAATACTGGCCCTAACAGACAGGATAAATTGCTGTCAAATGAAAATAATTAATAAAATAGAGAGATAGAGAGACTGAAACCAGATAGCATTTAATCAAACTGGTTTTGATAAGTAGTATTTGTGACTTTTAGAGATTCTTTCAATGATCTTGGAAATTTTTTTATTCACATAAACATTGCTTTATATAAGCAAAGTTATTCTCCCTTTTTTCTATCAGTCCCTCTAGCCATTATTTATTCTCCGTCTTGCTCTCCTCTCCGCTCTATGAATGAAAGATGTCCCCACTCCTGTCAGCAAACATTCATTCTTCCTGTTATTCACCCCTCCTCTCTAAAGTCCTCACTGATTATTTCCAGCAGCACATAGTCAACAGCTGAAGGACAGACTGAAAAACATATCTATTTTTGCATAAATTTACATTATAAATCACCCCCCCCCCAACCAAACAAACAATTAAAAAAGATAGATATATTTTTTATGATTTTCAAAAGCTAATTTGCTGAAAACCTTTCCCAAGATCACATTGGTACACGCAGGAAATTTCATTGGATTATGTTGTGTTTATTTTGTGGTAGGCCATCACATACAGACAGAATTTGGGTGAATTATAATAAGATTTGAAAAAAGATTTATGTATATTTGTATAAAGTATATTTTAGCAAATGAAATAATCAAAAAAGTGAATCAAAGATACTGTCTCTTAAAGCCTATCATTCCAACAGACATTACCTAATTCTGTTTCAAATTCTTGTTTCCGTACCAAAAGAGAAAACTGTTGACAGAGAAATGAAAATTTTGTGCTTTGGCATCCATATTAGTGGAAACTTTTGTTTTTTCTCTTGATCTACATTTGACATAATGTTTTGGGCTTACATTTTTTTTGAAGAAAATTTTTTCTTAAGTCTTCTTATTTTCAAATACTTTTCATAAAACTCTTACAGGTATACACATGTACACATTTTATACAAAAAATAAAAATAAATGTTTGCTTTAATAAAGATCTGCTTTTGTGTGTGTGGGGGGGACTTTGGCCACCGACACAATTTTGTAGGATCTAAACAAAACAAAGTTGTTTGAGAAAGATTTATATTTGTTTTGGGAAGTAAGAATGCACAGTAATGACTGGAACAAGAAAATTCTTTTGTTCTTGAAGAAAAATTGAAATGAAAAGTCTCCAACACAATTAATATAACCAGGTTCTCCTCTAGCATTGTTCAGAAACTAGAAGATTTTGACAAACCCAACTATTAGGGAGGAGAGAGAGAAAGAGAGGAGATGGAATCTCAAAAATGAATTAAGAGTGGGGGAGGGGGATTTTTCCAAAATTAATTAGTGGGGTTGTGGATGGTAGACAGTTAGACCCCTTAACATAAACCCTTGCAATAATGAACCTTGATATAAAAAATTTGGGCTGCAATGAACTCATGAATCCAACTGAAGTGACACTGGATTTATCGAATAATGATTGTAACAAATTTTCTTCCTATTTACCTAACGAACTTTGATAAATGCGGAAGACATCCAGACCATAACAAACTTTATTATCGTTATTTACCGAAACAAAATTCAATAAATGTGAGAACTAATCACCGATCACACACCTGCCAAGATTGATGGGATACATCAATACAAAGGAATTCTTACATGCGCATGCGTGATCACACTATTTTTCTCCATATTCTATAGAACTGTATATTACATTAGTCATTTGCATGAAGAGGGGCAACCATTGGGTATAATAAACTTTTGACTTTAAAGTCCACCCACTTCTCCCAATTGGTTTGTTATTATAGAGGTCTTAGGTGTTTTCATTTCTATGTTGTTTTAACAACGTTTTGGACCAAATTTTCTCTAGCCTCCCAGTGTATGTTACACAGTGTTTTAGTGCTAAGAAGAAGAATCGTGCAAATGCAGAGTTACCTACTCCTGGGGGTTGGGTTGGGATGTTTTGACCCTCTCTCTTCTCCCAAAGGAATCTTTTTAAATTCAACCAATTTCAGAGATGTTTTCAGGCTATACTGGATGAGTATTTGAACATATACTATTTTCTTAGTTAATTGTTCAAATAAAGTATTTTAGTAATATAGAGCCAGGGTTAGACTCTCAATAGGAACCATAATGTAGTTAACATCTTTTGGAAACATGCTATGTTGGGGGTTATCAATTAAGAGATTGGAAAAAAGGGGGATTAAAGAAAAAGTTACTTCAGTCGTCTTCCGTTGGATAGTGATCACTAAGATAGTCTAAATTGAAAAATAAAAACAAGCAAGAACACAAGATAAGGGATCAATTTAGCATAGACTTACATTGTAAATTGAACCCCCAACTAAATGCCTATTTAATTGGTGAATTTAAGAAAAAATGTTTTTGAAGATATGATAAGGAGCAAATGTTTAAAATTTCAGCCCTCTAACTCCATTGGCGCAGCCCGTATGCATAATACATACATACATACATACATACATACATAGCTAGTCAGACCAACTTGCGTAGATAATGAGGGAATACTGTTCCCAAAAGTAGGAGAATTCTGTTCTCACAGCAGTACACCACTGACATTATATTAAATAGTCTTTAGGATTTATTTCATATTTTTTCAAGCTGTTTCAGAAGAGTCTCATTGATGAATTGGTCGTATATTGACCCTTGATGTGTGGGTCTTTAATTGTAATCCATGTGGTATTAAATCTATCCTTGGTTCCTGAACACTTGCCATAGAGCAAAGTCATTTAGCATTATAGTAAGTTCAACACTTCTGTTAACAGACCTTATTCCATATTGACTCATTCAGGCCTTGGTATTTTCAGGGTTTCAAAACATGGACATAATAGATAGATTCAAGTTCTATCATTTTCTAAGAAACCCTGGGAAGTCATTCATTGGGTATTTGATTCCCCCTGGATCAAGCCTTTGAACCAAGGATGAGAGGGTTTGAAAGTTGGAAACTTATAGTCAATAAAGGATAATCTTGAAGAATAATTGTTTCATGTAACTCAAATTAACTGTTACCATATAAAAAGACTGTATTAATATTCGCTGGTAATAGGGTAGCCACTAACATATATTCTGAACAGTGGCATATGGTCCTTTGTATCTGGGGTGTGCTGTGTGATATGGATGTACAAAAACACACAAATATTTTAGTGTCACTGAAAAGATAGTGAAAGCCTTTTTAGTACAATGTAGGGAAGGTGGTCCCAATTGTACATTGTAAAGTTTCACACCCTTGCTCACTCAGGTCTTAGAAAATGAACCTGAACATTACAGGACACTAATTCAGCAATCTGAAACGCCCACTAAAACATGTCTGGGAGGGGGATTTTCAAAGAACAAGGAAACTTTTTTTTATAGGTATAAAAAGGAGTAAACGCTCAAATTTTCTGCCTTCTGTGAACTGTACGCATGATACATACATAGCCAGCTAGACCAACTTGAAAACGGAAGAAACTTGTGTTGGCAGTTTTTGTTGATTGTCTCTATTATAGTCAGAAAAATGTGATATAGTTCAAAGTCTGTGTTTATTATAACAAGTCCTTACTAAAAAGACCAATTATTTGACCATTCTTAATGATGGAAGTTATTGAAAGAGACTCATGAATCATTTCCCTCTCCAAGTTAGAAATTCCTGTTATACTGAAATTTACAGCCAAATATTAACCAATGTACTTAGGAAAAAAACTTGTGATTTTGTAATGTACGTTGAAATTTTGAACTTATCAGATTACCATTTTTCTTTGCTAACACAAGAATTCGAAAATTATTCATAAAAAAATCTCCCCGATGGTTCAAACAGATTTGTTGGTTGATTTTAATCTCAAATTCAACTCTTGAAGATAAAGGAGGAAAAAACTTTTTAGTAAAAAGTAAAGAAAAGCTGCAGTACTGACATCGTTTTTTTTCTTAATGTTTTATTCGAATTCCGTCACGTGGAAGTAGTCCACGGTATTTTTGATTATACAACATTCGTGCACTATAAAGATAAGGACAGATTATTTTTTCATGTCGAAAAGAGGCACACGCACGGATTAATAACAAAACTATCTCGTTGTTTCACCAAACCAAAGAGATAGCGAGGCGCTAAATCAAAATTGTTCTGCACGTGGTAACACACGCTTGTCGTCACCCACGTGGCCACGTTGGGGTTTTTACTCTCCCCTTATAATAATGCATTGTGATGCAACATTTTTGGGATTGGTCACTCTAACGTAACTCTCCAAGTTGTTATTTTCTTCCTGTCATAGACTGGATCTGAGTCCACCCAAATTTGTGTAGATAACATTTGGAACGAGAAATACATAGTAAGAATCACGCACACTCAAAGCTCTATTCATTTTATAACCGTTTTTCTTGAAGTGTAAGGATAGAAACCAAATAAAAACACCTTTATTCAAAGAATAATCGAATAGTTCATTCCGAGAGGAATCGCTGGGACCGAGAGCGCACTCTCTAGGTAAAATTCGTAAACGAAGGAGCGGTTTTTGATTTGAGGTTTTGAATAAATTGTGATATAAAATATACAGTTTTTAAATATAAACGACTGATATTTATTTTATAATTATTTTATTTCTAATTTTACGATTTTAATAAAGAATATAGAGATATTTTCGAGAGCGGTGTTGCTACGAATGGCGGGTTAAAAACGAACGCGTTTGCACCGGAAGTAAGCACCATTTATTAGTAACGATATGAAAGGAGAGCACCAACAACAGCCTCTACTCGAATGTGTGTTCCTCTTTTAAGACGGGGCTGGATATTTTTAACTTTTTTTTTCATTTCATAAACTGTAGCCCCGTCACAAAACAATAATTGAATAATCAGGAAAAGAGTCTATTGGAGAAGAAAAGGTGATTTTTGGACTCCCCAGACAGCCAGTACGTCGAACCCGTTTGCGTGGCGGTCTGGGTCAACTTATTGTTTGGGTTTTTTTTAACGGGGAAAAAAGGAAGTTCTTATTAGATATGTAAAATAATAATTAGTTTTTTGGTGTTAATTGAGATTTAGTTGTTCATTTCTGAAAATTCATGTAGAAGTAGGTATCTAAGCCTTGATGGCGATAGAATAAGAAGCCTTTTTTTACATTTTATTTTTAATTTTTGAATACTTTTTCTCCCCGCTTAAAAATATTTTTATTTTTCTGAGAGAAGTGATCAACTTCATTAAGATTCAAATCACTTTTAGTTTATTGTATCTCTTATTTTAAGGGAAAGAGTAAAAAAAGCTCACTTCACAAATTATTTTTGTATATTTTTAACTTTTTTTCATCCTAATTGGAAGATTTTATTTAAAGATATATATCAGTTTTTTTCGCCTTAACTTTTTTCTTTGCCTCTTTCTTCGATAATACTCAGGCTGATTTCCTCCGTTTGATTCATTTGTATATCGTCTTTTTCTTTCTTAACATTTTGAAACTGTTTCAAAATAAAACAATAATAAAATTTTAGGTTCTAATAATCTCCCTTAAAAAAGATCAACAACTCTTCCTCTTCTGAGCAACCCGGCTTCTGCAAAACCCACATGTCTGACCAAATGGCCACACTGGACTCTCTCAGTGCCCTCAATGCGATTTTAGAAGAATGGAATCGAACATACGAAGACAGTTCTATGGACCCGGTTTCAATCCTCAAAAGGTGAGACCCTCTTCTTTTAAATCCTTTGTTAGAATTTACCTGTACACTGATAGACGAAGACAAAAGACACTCTCGGATCAGCAGGTGTTCCTTCTTCTGAATTCGATCCGACAACACAAATCTCTGTCAAAAATGATCGACTTGATGATGAAATATATTTCTCTTGTTGCAGCTCTATTTTCATTTATTTTTATTGAATTTTTCTGAATTATTCTGACGATAAAACGTCTTACGGTGTTCTAATTGTCAAAAATAATTACACTCAAAGAAGGGCTCTTTCAACTCAAATTTCTCAAAAAAAAATATAATCGATAACAGTCACAACACAGATAACAGTGGCCACTAATCCTTATTTACACTGTGAAATAGATAGGTTTACTTAAATAATTCCCCCAAAATACGAACTCCTTTTACTTCATAGAATCTATTTTTGAAAAAAAGTTTTAATGATGTTTATTGGAGAAAAAAAATAAAGACTAATTATATTTCCCCACCGGTTCAAGTGAAAATGGTAAGGATTTTTTTTTTCTATAGAAATATGCGATTATTGTATTTATTTCAAAATGTCTATCGAATTTTATTTCATTTGTTTTCTTTTCTAACACAGCATCTCAATTCTAGTGTCAATCTTCGTTTCTTAATTGAATCGGATTTATTTATTATTTTTTTTTTTGTTAAAAAAATTAATTGGTCAGTTTAACATTACATAGACGTTGTCTTGTTTTATTTTTAATTTTTGAAAATTTATTTTATTTTTTCATTTTATTTTATCCAGTTACTTTTGAGAGTTGTTCATTTTTGGAAAAATTGATTCGAATTTATCAATATTCCCCTGACATTTCGTTCAGTGCCTACTGGCCCTAACCAAACGGAATTTGAAATGATTGCCAATCATTTCAGTTATTTTGGGCTTGGGTAGCACTAGCAAATTAAAAGAATTGTGGATTTTCTGTGAATTTATAAACATTTATCTCAGTTCTGTCAGGAACAATACCAAAAACTGAATGTGTGGAAGCAGTGAGAACTTTTTGTTGAACGAAACTGACTAATAATTGACTGTCTAAACTTTGACCATGAAACTTATATTGTTAGTGTTCAGAAAATAAAAGTAACAAAAACAAAAAAATTGCTCCATTGGGTTCGTTTGCCACACTTTTCGGCAACTGTGAACTTTCCCGTTTCCAAATGGCTGTTGCTCCTGCTGTAGAGTGACAGGTGTTGATGGTGTATTTAAAGTTGGATAAGCAAACAACAATAACCCTAACACAAAAAGAAATAATCCTGCATTTCGATGCATTAACTTCTCACATATGAGTATTTTTGATACCCTACAAAACTTTAACTGAATACTACAAAACAACAACATATGTTGTTTATGAGATGGATTTTTTTGTTGATATTTATACTACAGTCCCTTCATCATCATCTAATTTTTGCATCTAAATATCCGCCTGAATGAATATTTCATATAATAATGAACAACATTTTCTTGACAAATCCTTGATTAAGATAAAAATTGATAAAAAAAAAAGGTAATGAACTAGATAACTTGCATATCTCTCTATGCATGCACCTGATTACCTCTTGGTAGTAGATATTGTGTTTATATAAAATCTAGATAAACTAGTTCAAAACATTATAGATTAACTGTATACAACTTTTGTCTGTTTTGTATTTGATAACCTCAGATCTGATCAAAGGCAATAGAATCACAATTGCATTACAGTTGAATAAGTTTGGTTGCATTCATATCTATCAGAACTGGAAATTACTCAGAGCCCACACCTCTGCCAACGCCACTCCGCAAAAAAACAGAAAGAAAATAAGATATTAAAAAAAAAAAAATTTGGAGAACGCAATTTTCTCTATTATATACAAATATTGAAATTCAGATTTTGGCCTTACTATTTACTGTTTGTTGTTGACCCTTCATGTTGAGAATGAGAAAAGTAATCCTCACCTGAGAACAAATTGCTGTATCCACCCAAATTGAATCACTACGTCTCTACCACATGGCCCAACTTTCCCCCAAAAATTGACATTGGGAACTTCTGGAGATAGTGTGTAGGCTGACATAAGTTAATACATGAATGAACAAAATGGAAAAATATTTCTCAACTGGAAAAAACCTAAATTTCAATCACTTTTCTCACCCCCTACCCCTTCCACAAAATTTCATTAAAATCGTTAACTTTTGGAGATATCATGTGGACTGACAGAAGGTTGGACACGGACTCGTACATATACATCCCCAATTTTGTTCGCATAAGTAAATAAAAATGACTCTGAGAAATCCGTAGGCAGGTTCTTGTTTTTTTTATTATTCTGGTTTGAGACATATAACTGTTGCTTGTGGTGCCTGAATTAAAAGGTGCTTGATTAAAGTTGACTAATGACTGGGTAGATAATGATTTGGAACCTGGTTTTGTTTGGTAATAATTTAGCCATGGCTATTTTTCATGCTACTTGCTTGCTTTCAAACTTCTTGTAGGAAATTTTATAGGACTTTTTTTTTTCTTCCTTTCTTTCTCTTTTATATCTAAATTCTTTTATATGAATTGTTTGGAAAATATTGCAGAGGCAGTTGATGTTTTTTTTCTCTTCGGTGCACCATAAATAGATGTTTGAAAATGAATGTGCGGTGTCGTCAATAAAATAAGCAATATTTTTTAGCAAAAATGAATGCTATCTGATTAGAAGTTCATGTTCCGAATTGTATTCCTTTTCTCCATGCAGACTTTGTAATTTGTGCTGGATTCAAGCTTAATTTTCTCTTGTTCAGACGACACTATAATGTATCAAATTCAGAAAAACTACTGAACTGGTTCATGTTGAAAAGCTCATTGTTTCAAATAGCGGCTTGAAGATATTTTTATCAGCAGATTGTTAACTTTAATTGGAAGAGTCCATTGTTACAGACTAGAGAAACAAACTGAGAAAAAATTAACAAAAAATTACAGTGCTCATTATATACTAGGTGGTGGGATACCCGGCATTGCCCGGGTAAAATTGAGTTCAGATCTCACAATACAGTAGAAAATATATTCCTAAATATATCTCTTCTCATACAACATAACAAATGGAAAAAAAAGATTACTTACAGACTTTAATCTTCTGCTCCTTGCTAATTACTGACTGCCATAGATTGATGGGAAGAGTTAAGTTGTGAGGAAAGGTGTGGTTAAGATTTGTTTTTACCAATGAAAGCCATGAACTATATAGATATTTATTTCCACATTTTTTTGTTCTTACAATCAACGAGACCTCAGTAACCTTTAGGAAAGTCTCATATTTGATGGAGAAAAAAAAGTTTTTGTATTTTTTTTACAACACAGATATAATGCTGAACTGGAACCTTTCTTTCTGTCCCTCTTACAAAACTATGGCTTTTCATTATTTTGATTATTTCCATTGAAGAAATTTTTCATTTTTGTTTCAATGAATTTTCTTGTTTTGGATGAAATGATTTGGGATGATCTTACCTCTGATGAAAATTTAGGGCCTAAGTCAGCATTATAGCTAAATTGTATACAGACCCCCACAAAACCAATTTTTTTCCTTAAGTAACAGGGGGGGTCCTCTTGAGAGCACAAAAATTTGGCTGTTAGTTTACAATCCTTCATCTTGGAAAAAAACAAAACATAGTTAGGGACTGAAAATTGTTACAGGAATGCGTTGATTTCTTGTAGTATGAAATAGATTTCATTTGTTTCAGTTTTATTTGCAATTCAAAAGAAAAAGACATGATTTTATCTTTGGAAAATCGGAAGTTGAATAATTGTTAAGTCAGGGACTATCTGTAATTACTTTCGACGTCACTTTAAAAAACAAATGACCTGATTTTTATTTAGCCTGCTGGTTGTGTTAAGAAAATGGAAGGGGAGAGGTGAAGGCCTTCCACTGTGAAACATGAATAGTACTTTTGCTACTATTACCCTTCTCTTTTTATTAAGGCTTCATTTTTGTCAATGTATGAGAGAAAGCATGTAAAACTTAGATTTTTGCATCATTCACAAGAATGTTTGTAGCAAGTTCTGCCCTGGAAACCTTTTTGTTCCGAAAGCTTTGGACCTGAAAAATGATGTCTGGTAACCTTGATTGACCTCAGAGGTCAACATAGCATAGCCTGTGTCACACGTTGATCTCTTGTGAGTCTACATGCTAAATATTAGATGAATAGGCCATGAAGATTTAGCATGAAAGAGGCATGGACAAACAAACAAAAGGCTCAAATATTAGTATACATATATGGAGATATTTATTGATCATTGAAGAGAACTGTTTTGTACTTGATAATAGAAAACTGCCTCTCTTTCTCTGTTTATTGATCCCCCACAGCATGTACAAATACTTTAAAAACAAATTAAAACCTCCTTTAAGCATGCATAACTTTTATTTTTATACAATTTTATTCTGACAAATGTTTGGATTATAAATAAGAAATATGGAAAGTGTATCTGTTCTATAAACTTGGATATGAACAAAATCTTAGCACAGCATATTTGTGCTTTACAGAGCAATAGACATTTTATGATATATTCATCCTAGAGGGGGGTGGGCGGTTTTTAACTGAATTACTGTTAAAAATTTTTACCCGATATATTTCCAAAGACTCTTTTATACACACACACACACACACACATACATATATATATATATATATAATATATATATATATATATATATATATATAAATTGTAGAGGGGTTTATTACCTAATGGCTATTGAAAAGTTGATCCTCCACTTCATTTCAAAAATAGTTTGACAATGCATTTTTAAAAATTTTATCATTGTATTCAGGAATATGTTAGGGTTCTGTAAGGAAAATATAATTGATGTAGCTTGTTTACGAACTTGGATATAAACAAAATTGTAGCGTGTCAATTTTAGGATTATAAAGCCACAAACACTTGAGTCTATATGTAGATTTGTTTTATATAATTGGGGATAAATTGACAACTGTTTTTAGCCCATCTTTTATATATTATGCTGATTCTGTAAAGTTGCTTATTTGGCCAAATTAATTTTTTTTCTTTTCTTTCCATGTTTGATTTCACCTTGATTACATGAACTTTTGAAAAAATAGTTGTTTTGTATCCTTGTTTTGATTAGATAAACTTTTGATCAAATCAAAACTGCTTATTTATTTTTTCAAAGTTGAAATTTCACTGATTCAGTGTTACATATATGGATAGTGCTTTAAACTTGATCATGCTGAGTTTTGAAATGAACTAATTTTGTAGGTTGCAAGTCTGTTAAATCAACTGTCAGTTTCCATATAGTGATGTTTTTAGATTTTATAGCTTCTTCAGTATGTATGATTGTCACTGACTGAAGACAATTTCTGACTAACATACCAAATGAAATTTTAAAGGAGGGAGCTTTGAAAGGAAGGGGTTTTTAAAGGAATCCACAAGATGGATCTAGTGCATCTATTGTCTGACTTTCGAGCTTGTTTATTATGAACTTTTAACCCAGGCATGTCATGAAGAACTCAAAAGGATTTTTGCTAAGTATCATTTCACTTATATTTTTTGTTGACTGAATATATAAACAAACTAACCCATGATAGTAACTGAAATGTATAGGCACCATATGCATAACAGTCACAATCATCACACAATGTTAGAAAATGCTTTTCCAAAACAGTTCATACATGAAATAAACTGGATTTGTTGAAGTTAATTGGAATTTTAAAAAAATGTAAACTTATCCAAGGGTCATTTTGTTGTATTCAGACACATCTGTTTATTTAATGTCCAACAATTTTATTGAAATTTGGAATGCTGAAGATATCAGATAAATATGAGGAAATCTATGTAAAAATGTAGTACTCCTATGCTCTCATCATCAGTCTTTTAGTGTCTGTCGTTGGACATAGACCTTCCCCAGGATTTGCCACACTTCTCTATCATGGGCGTCATGGAGCCAGTACTTCCTGAATTTGTCTAGCTCGTCTCTCCATCTAACATTTTGCCGGCCTCGGTTGCGCATGTGGTCTCGGGGAATCCATGTTGTGAGTCGTGATGTCCATCGATTGTCTGCCATTCTTGCAACATGGCCAGCCCACCGCCATTTGAGATTTTTATGGATTCTATGATGTCTCTAACTCTTGTCTTTTCCCGGATGTACTGTGCTGTTTTGTGGTCTCTCCATGTGAGGCCCAGCATTATTCTTTCATGTGCATGTTGCATGGTTCTCAGCTTATGGGTCTGTCTCTTGGTTAAGTTCCATGTTTCAGCTCCATAAGTGACTATTGGGAGGATGCATTGGTTAAACACCCTTCTCTTTATGATTGATGGGATCTTATTTTTGAAGGTTGAGCTAGCTCTGCCAAAGGCTTGCCATCCTAGTGTGATTCTTCGCTTGATTTCTTCTTCTTTTGAGGGTCTCATGGAGATTCGTTGCCCTAGGTAGATGTAGTGGTCTACTTTCTCGAGTTCTGTGTCTTCGATTTCGATCTGAGTGTTTTTATCTCCAATGTGGTTGTTGCACATGATCTTCGTCTTGCTGAAGTTCATGTGTAGGCCGACTTTCTTGCTCTCTTCATTTATTATTAGTTGGAGGTCGTGTAGGTTCTCTGTGAAAAGGGCTATGTCATCTGCAAATCTGAGGTTGCTCAGATACTTGCCATCTATTTTAATTCCTTTACTCTCCCAGTCTAGCCTTCTGAAGATCATCTCAAGGCAGGCTGTGAAGAGTTTAGGTGAGCTGGTATCACCTTGTCTTACTCCTTTCTGGAGCTGGAAGGGGTCCGAGTCTTTATGTAGCCTGATAAATGAGCTGCCGTGATTGTATATATGTTTCAACACTTCAACATATACTGGATCTACACCTTGCCGATGATGGCCTCCATGACCTTAGGGATTTCTACTGAGTCGAACGCCTTTTTGAAGTCGATAAATGCTACGGCAAGTGGTAGTTTATATTCAGCTGCTTTTTCTTTCAGCTGATTTATCGAGTGCAGGTGGTCCATGGTCGAGTAGCTTCTTCTAAAGCCAGCCTGTTCACGTGGCTGGTTTTCATCGAGTGTTTTTGTGATTCGGTTGGTGATGATCTTTGTGAAAAGTTTGTATACACAGTTGAGTAGTCTTATAGGCCTATAGTTGTTGAGGTCTTTCGGGTTTCCTTTTTTATATAAAAGCATTGATAGCAGTGTTCCAATCGTCTGGGACTTTACTGTGTTTTAGACACAAACAGCTACGGTAAAGAGAAAGTAAAACAAAGTGGAGTTGGCTTTCTCATCAATAAGGACCTGAAAGACAATGTAACTGGCTTCAAAGCCATCTCTGACCGAGTAGCTAGCGTCACAATACAAGTTTCAAAACGATACGAATATAATCCAAGTCTACGCTCCCACTTCGCAATCAACCCAACAGGAAGTAGACAACTTCTATGATGACTTGTACTCCCTACTCCAAGACACCAGAAAACACTTCAATGTTATCATGGGAGACTTCAACGCACAGGTAGGACAAGGAAATGAAAATTGCGTCGGCAAATTTGGATACAAAATACGCAACGAGAGAGGAGAAGATCTTGTAAACTTTGCAACGGCTAATGGATTCAAAATCATGAACACCTTCTTCAAGAAGGGACCCAATAGGAAATGGACTTGGAAGAGCCCCAATCACGAAACAAGGAACAAAATAGACTACATCGTAACGGACAAAAACGATATCGTCAAGGATATCCAAGTCCTAAATCAAGTCAATGTAGGCAGCAACCACAGAATGGTACGATGTAAAGTACAAATAAACACCAATAAAGAACGCAGGAAAATGTTCCATACAGAACCGCAGCCTCTAAACATACCAAAAGAGCACGTTCAATCTTTCAAGCTCGAATTGAAAAACAGATTCAGAATTCTTGCTGAACTAGACAACACCAACATCAACAAACTAAGCAACAAAATGACAGCGTCAATAATTGAAGTAGCCTCTACATTCAAGCCAATGAGCAAACAACCCATTAGCAAAATCTCAGATGAAACTAGAAATCTTATGGAAAAACGCAGAAACCTCAAGCTACCGACAACAACGAGAGAGAAAATTGAAGAGGCTGAACTAAACAAATTAATCAAGATGAAACGAAGGGAAGACAGAAGGAGATACACGATGGCAGTCATTGAATCAACTCTTGAAAAAGGTCGGAGCTTCAAAGCTATAAACAAACTCCTCAACTCGGGACGAAGGCAAATAACTAGCATACTCGAGGAAGATGGAAACCTAACAACAGACAGAGACAGGATTGTCGAATGTGCCAAAGAATTCTACCAAAAACTTTATTCGTCCAAACAAGGACTACAAAATAATGAACAGGATACGCAAGACGTGAACAATCAACTCGATGACTTCCCAAGAGTAACCCCGTAGGAGTTGAAAGAAGCCATTAAACAGACAAAGAAAGGAACTGCCCCTGGACCAGACAACATCACCATCGACCTACTCCGAAAAGCGGGTAAAATCATCACTAGAAAACTGGCCGTCCACTCCTATGCTCTATATTGTATCAAAACCCTTTCTAAAAGATGATGAAAAAAATTACTTAAAACTGTAGATGTTTTAAAAGTAGCACAAGTAATACATTATAACTTGAACCTCTTTCATATCAATGCAGCCTCCATTCTATTCTTGGCTTTATTGACTGGAAGTTAAAAAGAAAAAAAAAATATCTCAATGTTGAATTAGTATTGGCAATTCTTATGGTTGACCTATCTAAGACCAAACCTAAAGGCTTGTACTAAGATCTGAATCTGAAACCTGTTGCATAAATCAAATTATGTTCCTTTGAAAATTATGAAATCTTGGCTACAGTAATCAACCTTTTTTTTTTCTCTTTCAGATAATTAGAATGTCATCAAAAATAAATTTTCTCAGTCACAACTGAATTACAGGAGAAAATAGAGAATTAAACAAATTCCTTTTTTATCCAAGGTTTTGTTTTGTACATATTTAATTAAACTTTACTAATTTATCTTTGCTAAAACCTCGTTTAGGTGTTTCATAAAATTCTGTTTTCATTGATATAGAAGTGTTATAGGCAACTTTAGAGACCTTTTCAGTTGAAGTTCGAGTGTAGGTTCAAATTTTGATAATCACCTTTTAGTTTTTTGATAAATGGTTTGACTGTTTCAAGTGTTGACTAGTATCCTTGAAATATTCCAGAATTCTTTTCAAAATCCTGAGTTAACTTTATTCCCTTAACCTAACAATGACAAGTCAAGACAAAGTTTAAAATGATGGATGGATAGAGAGAGATGGGAAACAAGATGCAGATTCTATTCCTACGTCATCAATCAATGAAAAGAAGGAAGAGTAAAAGACAAAAAATGGAAAATTATGGCTGCTAGATTATCTGGTGTCAATGGATTCTTTTAATTAGAATTTATTACTATTTCTTTCTCTTTTTCTTCATTTTTTTTCTTTTTTTTTGTCTTTGCTATAATTCTTTTTTTTCTCTCTCTCTCTCTTCTTCTTAGCCCTGACTGTCCATCTCATAGAAACTGAAAATTTTGCATGCTCATTCCCCTCAGGAATATATATATATATGGAAAATAAAGGAAGAAATATGTATTTTTCAATTCAATTTGGCTTAGTGGCTGAAATAGTTGCATTCAAAGTGGAGTTTGACCCTGAAGAAGCCAGCCTTGTCATTTGTATAACATGATTGAATATATTAAACACTAAGAAATATTGATGGTGAAAAATACATCTAAGAGATTGGGATTTTTTTCTAACAGTTAAATTCATTAGCTGTATCAATTGAAAATAGAGTGTAAGATACTTTCATTTCAAGTTTATGTCTTAAATGTCAGTGTTTTTTAAAAAGCACTGTGTGAATGTAAGATATGAAGTCTGTTCAGAGAGTATCCTGATATCTAATAGTATTAATGGAAAAGAAAGAAAAATAGCCGATCTAGAGCAATGGAGCCTTAGATTTCCTTCAAATTACCTTGCTTGGGACTTATTCCAGCATCTTTTTCACTTATCATAACATATTGCAAAGTCCTCTTTCTGGCTGACCATCAGTTGCCTGGTTGCATTTTCCTTAATCTTGTCCATGATCTGAAAAATCCTGCCCTTCTCCCTTGGAGGTAGGGGGGCTGAAGTAGGGACCCAAATCTGGATTGGTAGGGCTGACAGACCTGGAGGATGCAATGTTCTACAGGAGATGTGAAGAATCAAATGCAGACAAATTGATGGGATTTGCTTGATAATTGTAAATGTAATGGTCATGCTGTACACACAAACTCTCCCAATGGTGTCTCATTGCTGTTTGAGTAATCCCACAGGAGTATGTTCATACATGCGCAGTAAGGTCCTCTCCGATTGGTTGCCAAGTTACACTAAGGCAGCGCAACCAGTTTTTGAGATATTCAAAATGGTTAGATTCACCCTGGACTGACCTCGTATATAAAATCCTTTAAAATATCTGATCCCTTGGATAAAGCAGTGATATTAGTTCTACTAAATGGTTTTTAGTAATTACAAAGTGAAGAGGAAAAATACTAGCACTTGCATAAAACTTTCACTTGGGAAATGAAGACGGTACAAAGAAAGTGGAAAAATATGTCATGACTTTGAGTGAAATTTGAGATTTTTTTCTTCTACCACAAATAGAGCATTTATATGCCGATAACTTTATAACTCCTTGTTGGATTTAGAAAAAATTCCCAAACAATTTTTTTCATCAAGATTTTTTAGATGATTGACGCATTGTTGAACTTATGGTTCTTGTTTATGAATAAATCCATCATGAGATATTATTTTTGATTTTCTGAGGTGCTTTGCAATGTTAATGCACTGAGAATGTTTTAAAAATTGTTGAAAAATGAACACAGCATATGGACAGCTGTCTCCGAAGGTTTTCGTGTTCACACGATACCTTGAATTACTTTCCCTGACAAAGGCGTTGACAGAGGTATGTGGTCTATGATTGCTTTCTTGTTTCCAAATGAAACCTCTGTGCGGACTGATAGCTACAAAACAGTGGAGGTAATTATTGATGGATCAGCCGACTTTTTCTGTATTTTATTGCCGGCCTTTCAACAAAATATCCTTCAAAACTTTTGGAGATATTGTGTGGACAGGAGAAAAGGTTTCAAATTTAATTTCTGAAAAAAAAAAAGAAGAAATTATTGAAAAGAATTCAAGTACAGACAATCCCCTCACACACAGTTTGTTAGTTCACTTTACCCTTTACATCACTTTTTCATGGAAAAAGGGCAAAAAGTAAAAATAGCTTTTAACTTGTTTTGCAATGAGCCATTATAGAGGCAGCACACACCCTCTATCTCTCTTTTACATCCTAGTCTCCTGTAGCCCCACCCACCTCCAACATGACCGCTGATGACTCAGACTGACGTACAATCCCCACCATTTTGGGGGTTTCAAAAAATATCCCATATAAATGATTGGTAATTTTTTTTTTTTTTTTTTTCCCCCCTTTGTGCCATTTTGACTCAAAAGGTTTTTTTTTTTTATCAAGACAAGATTTTCAGATAGCTGGGTGAGGGAAATATGTGTATTGGTGAATTCTTTTATATCGTCTAATATTTAGATTGGTTTAAAACAATAAAAAAAGGTCTTTCACAGAAGTATTTTTTTTTTTTTTGTCCTATACAGTGAATGACATATCTGTGTTAAAAAATTTGTATTTATGTATTATGTCTACTGACTGTATAAATCGGCAAAAATTAATTATAAGTATTTTTATTATATTATCTGAGATTGTAGCTTTTTAGAATTAGTTCTTTTCAAGAAAAAGTTTATAATGATCGTTGGAAAATGATGGCCGCTGTCTCTTTATTTTACATTTCATTTTTTTTTTTCCCCCGGTTTGTAGAACTTCTGATGCTACTAGTATCCAATGTCATCAAAAAACATAAAATGAATCAAAAGTCTGCTTTATTCAACCATTTTTTAAAACCTCTTGTGGAACCCGACGGATATCTTGGTCTCCATCTGAGAAAGGCTGGTTTAGTAAATTGTAAGGCGTATCAAAATAATCAAATCCAAAGCTTCTTTTAACATATGACCTGTACACACGGATATGAGGCCAAATTTAATGGCAAATATATGTATTTCTCCCTATGACATTTGATTTGGTTAAATTTGATTTAAGCAGTGTATAATTATTACTTTATTGCTTGTTTGATTTTCACAACTTATGAATGTAAGAGATGTATCTGAAGCAGTTTTAAACTGATACCATGTGATCTTGGAATGAACATTCTTCATATTTCTTCTGTTCATTTTTACACCCAAACAAATAAAAGAACTACACTCCTTTTCTTTGTTTGTTTCTTCTTTTTTTTTTTTCTTTTTTTTTTTTCATAATTCTGGAGAAATTCTAGTGTAATACATAATTTGTAATACTAAAATTTTTTGCGATGGAAAACACTGGGTTACTCAAATTTTTCACTTCCTCCTTGTCAAATTACCACCCCCAGTAAGCATTTTGTAAATAGGTAAAAATGAAAAAAAGTGAAGAATATATAATGTTGATTTTCTTATTCTTTTTTCCTATGTAGAAATTATGTGTATAATTCTTTTTTTTTCTTAAATTTTTTTTCCAGGATGGCGGAATTGATAGAGAAAGAGACAGAAGCATATTTCAAAATGGATCCAGATCCTTTTGATGACAGACATCCAGGTAATTAAGTTCTTTCTTCTAACGAAAGGATCATAAAGAATCCCCCCCCCCTTTGAACATTTGCTATGATCTTACTAGTACAGTACCTATTAAAAGAATGACCGAATGTTTCATTCAATGTATAAATATACAGGGCATGTGACCAGTGTAGAAAGTCTTGCATCAGGGCTTCATACCCCCCCCACTGTCCCAAAGAAAATGTAAACTATCCCCTAATCAAGATGTTTCTTTATTTTATTATCATCTATAGTTGTTGATAGTATAATAAAAACACCATTGAAGTGTTGGAAAGATAAATTATATCAGTGGTAGCACATGATCCAACTGCATCTCCCTATGATTTTTTTTCTAGATTATTTGTTCAAAAAAAAAAAAAAAAATTTCAAAGGGGTTCCTCAGATATATTGTGCCCCCCCTCCCCGGAGCTCTGAGCACCCTTGCAATTGTAGGGTCTGTGGTCCAACGTGCCACCTGATTGTTTATTTTTCTCCATATGAGGATATCATCTTGGGCTTCAGAAAACTGATTGACAGTTTTCATCATTTTTTGACATTTTATAGAACCTATTTTATAAACAATTAATCTGATCAGTTGATAATGAAAAGAATTGTTATTTACCGCCATAGTTAACTGTAAAAAAAAAAACAGAATTAAGAACAAATAAATTGAAGTGTCAAAATTGTCTATAAAACATTGCCATACTGTAATACACTCCAAAAGAATTTACTGGAAATTATTCTACAACTAAGTAAGCTTATCTCAATCAATCCTATATTTCATAGTCCTAAAGCATGGGTCCCCAGTACTTTTTAGACCATTGACATCTCCATGCCATTGTTGATCCCACAACAACCTCTGGGCAAGGTAAAAACTAATACTACTTTTGATAAAGTAGCAGTCTTCGACATGGTTTTGTTTCATTTTTTTTCTTTCTTTTTTTATGTAAATTTTATACTTCAATTCTTAATCTCCTTCTGTCTCTGTTCTATTTCTAATTTTCTAATGCAAGTTTTGAAAAAAAAATCCCGTTGTCCCGGAAGCATCCTGAAGATCTCTTTTTGTCCCTGGATGATTGAACAGCGTTAATTCTGAGCTCTGCTTTGCATTCCTTTAATAAGTGTTTGCAGGAAATAATGAAATTTGTACCTTGTTTATTTTGTCCTCTATACACGGCTGTGACTAATACCTGCTTCTGAGCAATGTTATTTAGTCTCTGGGGAATTCTCATTGTTCTATTCTTGGCCTATATATGTCGGTGAAAAAAAGAAGTTGGTGTTAAGGGCTCAAGCAGTGAGTGTAAACACTGAGAGACTTGATGATGCTTTTGTTAAGTTGTTGAAATTTATTTGCTTTCCTTACATTTGTGACCATTAAGCATACTTCTTTTATAGTATTGTCTTACTCCTGTCCAGGTGTGGAGTTGACTTTGTTTTTCTACCATAACAAGAACACTCTTCACTGTTTGTCTGTCCCATTATGTTATACCAAACTAAGATATGAAATGAACATTTCCCTACTGTGATTTGAAATCGCTATCTAGTGATTGGCAGGCGGGTCTCTTACTGACAAACACAACTGACTTATCTCACAAGTTTATGCTAGGAATACTCGAGGGCTTTTTTTAAAATTCTAATGAGTACATTTATAGTAAAAATATTTTCTTGAAATAATTTTTTATTAATGATGTATACGTTACGAAAGTTTCAGTATTCATCTTCATTCTGAATAGAAAATGAGTTTGACCCTGTCGCAGGGTTCTCCTTGCTCCAATCTTTTGGTTGTGTTGTAAAATGATATGATGGAAAGATTTTATTTCAATGAAACTCCAATATGGAGATTTGACAGAAACACCTTCATCTCATAGTTTCTAGATGAAAATGTGTTTTAATTCTGAGTTTACAATAAATTGACATTACTACCACATGAAGCTGAAGTTGTATCACAATTATCATAATCAGTAAGTAAGCCTTAGCATTTGATGAAAATCCGGTTTTATTCACAACACAATTAACTAAATTAACCAAACTCTTAATTTTACAGTAACAGTTTTATTTATATCAAAGAGGCGTAGACAACTGATTTTCATAAATCTGATTGCTTGCACCTGTTACAAAAATGTCAAACAACTGCTGGACATCATGACTCACAACGTGGATCTTTAGAGATCATATACGAAACTGTGGCCAGCAAAATAGGAAATGGTTTGTCAAACTAGGCAAATTTAGAAAGTATTAGCTCTGTGATGCCCATGATATAAAGATCTAGTATAACTTGGAAGGTCTATATCCAATGATGGATGCTAAAGGGCTTATAAAAATGATAAATTTCAAGAGGAATATTTTTTTATGCTTTCAATTATTTTTGCCAATTAAGATTATTTTGGAGTTTCTGCACTTGCAATGGTAGGGCATCAGTCTTAGCAGGCTGAAGCCATAGCCAGTGTAAGGGTGCTTTGTTTTATTTGTTATAGTCCAATGTATACAAAAGTGGTGCCTTGCTCTAGAGTCCCAAGTTGTAAAGTTCAGCTCGATCAGACCGTCTTTAAGGCAGCATCATTGGTAGAAACTGTGAAAAAGTTATAAACATATAATATTACCCCAAAGGGGAGGGGGGGGCAATAAATTCAAAAAGTAATGGGGTGAGGTTGAAAAACTCTGAGTTAGACACTTATGTATTATTAGGTTGGGAAATATTTGTCTGCAAAATCTAAGTGTATTCTCCAAAAACCATCCTCCTAATTTTAAAATCTCAAAACATATTTCAGAAATTTAAAGTGGTGGGGGATGCATAGGACTGGTTTTGTTTTTGCCTGTTCCATATTCAGAGCTCTTGGTATTTCCTGTTATGATATTTTTTACTCTTCCCCTTTAAATATCCATTGCATGGTGCAAAAAAAAAAAAAAAAAAAAATCTTGGAAATGGTTCTATAAAATGTTGACTGGACATTGATAATGGATTGACAAGCTGAAATATATTTGTTGATAATGGAATATGCTGAGGAGAAAAACAAATTGAATGTTTTAGACTTTGAGTTTTTATTTTAGTTCTTTGAAGTAGAATTTTTATTTCAGTGATTCATGCTCTTATTCGCTTAGAGCTTACAAACCGGTGTGTGTGTGTGTGTGCAGCTGTACCCCCCACAGTGTTAAATTTCAAGCCTTTGGTCCCCCTCAACCAAAGTGTTTCCCTATGCTTATGCTTATTTGTACAAAATTATAAACAATATTGCAATATAATGAAATTTCTAGTGGACAGGAATGGTTGATCTAATCCAGTGATTTGGTACATTGAGCATATGCCCCACAAGGGGGTAATTCAAATATATTGGAGTGGGGAGCAATTCGAAATTGGAGTGTGAAGAATGAAAAGTGTTCTGTGGCCCAAAACTGAGTCGTGTTATGGCTTGACAGATTAATTTCTCATACAACACTATTAATCACTAATTACTCAATACTATTAATTACTGATTTTACTATAGATTCCATATTAACTAATGCTTACCTCATTAACTTCAAGTATAAAAGTGAAGTAATTGTGTTGTTGTTTCTAAATTTCATTCAATAAAGGAGTTATAAAAACTTTGAGTGTCCTGAGGTTCATCAGTGTATTTAGAAAGAAAAAAAAAAAAAAAAAATTGTACCAAGAATAAGTTCCTTCTCTGCTATTTTCCTTGATTTTAAATTGTAAATTTGAGTAAATATAATGTTGTATTAATATCTTTTTAAAACAAAATTTATTTTATTTAAGTAAGATGGATCAAATTTTTTGAGCTGCCGAGGTGAGCCATGAAGTGAAAAGGTTATGAACCACGGATCTAATCATAAGTTTGAATCATACCACTTATTATTCCCTCAATAGTTATTCCTCTGAAAAGATTCATGGGTATTTTTGAATTTCTCTCAGATATTAGTTTATCTCGGGGGGGAGGGGGAATTATATATATATATATATTTTTCTGTAGAGGTTTCCAATTTTATCTGAGGTTTTATTTATGAAGTAACTGAACTCTTCAAGTGGATGAGTCCATTGTTTCAAATGGTGGGTAGGAGATTTTTATCAGCTGAATTGTTACCTTTAAGTGCAAGAGTTCATTGTTACAGGTAGAGAAACAAAAAAGTCACTCTGTTCAGTATTATAGTAGATAATGCTGTGTGTGTATGCCTAGATTCTCTATTTCTATGTTTTATGGATTTTGATTGAAAAGAAAATTGATAGCTTATAACTTTGTTTTTTGTTAGTTGGGATGTTTTTATTTTGAAATGTTGTTCAGATTGTATTTATTTTTCTTCTTTATATCAATTATTGTGTATATTAGGGTCTGACATTTTTCCTTGTCTGTGTTAATTTATTCACTAATGGTAACTGCAAACTTTCTTCAATTCAACCAATCAGCTGACTGAGCATCAATATCAATAGCATTGGTAGCCTCTCATCATAAGAAACTTCTCGGAGGGGGGGGGAGAAAAGCAAAACAGATTACCCAATGCAAGGGAAGCAACTCGGAAGTAACCCGATAACACAACCCAGATGTACAAAAAAAAAAAAACTGATATGACGTGTCCAGTCCAATCGAGTTTGCTCTCTAAGCAGCGATTCCACATTCTAGAACCAACTAAACCCGACGTTGGCTGGAGGGTACACGGCTGAAACATTGAATAAATAAGCAGATAGACAAGGAAAATAGTCTGACCTTATACATATAATGATGCATATTGATAGATTGAGATGCTGTAATAACACTTATGGACATTAAACTGCATTTTATGACCTGCATCGGATTTATTATACACTGATTTACTTGGACGAGCATTCTTACATTGGTTGTTGTAGTTATAACGCTTCAGTGATTGTGCCTTCCCACTTTCTTAGAATTTTGAACTGATCCCTTCATTGAATCCATTTGGGTGAGAAGATATCTCTTCCTAGTTGATTTGTTATTGTTTGCCATTTCTACTAATAGTATAGTATAACATTTTGGTGCTGCCTGACCCAGGGATTGAACTCTCAACTTTATAATCATTTTTGTCACCAGCGATGCCCATAATCTTGTGCTGGTATTATTTTTTTTTCCTTCTTTAAAAGATAATTTTTCAGACAATTAGTTCACAAGTTACGGTGATTCATTTATGCGAGGTACAGATATTTTATTTTACTTGGGTCAGTTTCCCTTCAGCAGTAAGTTGTAAATTAGCAGCATAGATAGGAATGAATTTGATTTATTCACTCATTGCTGAAGGGAAACTGGCTTGAGTTAAGTTGCAATAAAAAGCAACAACAATTAAGATGAAGGTAAATGGTAGCAAAAGAAAGATTCATAAGATTCTGGTGTCAATATGCCAGTGGCTGGCTAGAATAGACACCCTTGCTTGAGCTATATCTGTGAGATAATTGAAAGGGGAAAACAAATCGGTACTTATAATAAAACTCAATACCTGCAGAGAAAACTTGTTAAGCTGGGTGTTTTTCTTTCCTATGATACAATTAACAATATATTTTGAACGTATTGAACAACTATAGCCATCAAAGATGGTGAAGGGTTCTATACTTTTTGTGTGTGTGTGTCTTAGTGATCCAGACCATACTGTTTTGTTAACTGACTTGAAAATTGACATTAGTGCTCCATTAGACCTCCCCTTCTAAAAATGTTGTTCATTTATGGAGAAACTTTTTTGACCTTTATTGGGCCCTATTCTGACGGGTTTAATAATATCTAGATTCTTCAGAATGTGTAGTGTTTTTTTTTTTTTTTTTTTTTTTTTTTTTTAACTCTATTTCAGATGTTTTCCATGTTAAATTACTTTAATTTATATCTTGTATATTGGTATGCATGAAACCTTATTCTTTGACCTGAAAAATAGGTTGCAAGAACATTTTAAAGTGTTAATGATTTAATGAAGTGAGCTCTTTTTTCTTTCTTTTTCTTTTTTTCCCCCCTTTTTTTTCCCTTTTTTCTCCCCCCTTTTTCCTTCCCCCTTCCCCTTCCCCCCTTTTTTTCCTTTTTTTTTTTTCTTTGAATTTTATTTAACCTTTTAGCTCTCAGTAGACATTGAGCAAAATGTTTGTCCTACCACTGTGGATGACACCAAAGATATTTTTTCAATTTCCAGTTATGCTGTCATGTCAATTTCAGTCTCTCATGAACAGGCTTTCAAAGTTACCAAGTGCACAAATTCTTGGCGCTCTTGTAAAAAGAATGTAGGGTGCTAAAGGTTAATATAAATATTATGATGGGAGTTATTTTCCAGTTGGTAAAATGAAGAAGCAACTGTGATGTTACTGGTTAAGCCATTACTTCTTTTTACATGCTATGTTGCAATTAGCTCTGACAACAGGGTCTGTGATTCTTCTGATAAAGACATTACTTATTTCAAGCACCAGTTACGTTACTCTAATAATTGGGATTTGGCAGTTGAAGATTAATATCCTTGTTTATATTTGTAATGTATGTTATACTGTATCTGTAACCCATGATATGGGGAGGATATATAACAATTTCATTCACTCTAATGATTATATATACTATGACATGGCAAATACTGAAAGCATTTATAGGAGCTAAGCACATTCAGATATATCAAATATAATAAGGGTTCATAAAGTCAATTATTTGATACTCAGCCTTGGTTCTGTTTCTATATTAAAAAAAAATAGTCTGCTTGTATACCATAATTATTCATGCATATTACACCTGTGTATAATATGTACCCCTAATTATGGGCTATGAAATCTTGGGGAGGAAAAGATCTCGTGTGTGCAATATACACCAACTTTTCAGAATTTATAGCAGCTGAATTTAACCTTTTGTTCAACTTTTACCTGATTTGTATCAACTTGAAATAAGTTTTTTTAAATTTTTCATATATAATTTTGTTTTGAAACACTAGATTCACTCAGTATTTAGAGCAAGTGCACAGACGTGTTCACATGAAATTACAACACGCTAGTTGTGAAAGCTCATTGTGAAGGGAACAAAAGTATAAACAAGTACACATTCCAGTGGTTAACGTTTGTACATGTGATTTAAACTGTTACATATTAGTTAGCTTGCACCATAGATACAACTTCAAGTCTTGCCATTCTGAATATGGACAATCACTTGGTCAGGTCAAAAAAAGTAACATTTAGTTCTTGTGTATAATACACACCCCTGGGTTTTAGCTTTGAAATTCTGTAAAAAAAAAACGAACCATGTATTATACACAAATAATTAACAGTACTGATATTACTTTTGATCTGAAGTAGCATCAATTCCATTTCCAGTCTGGCTTCAATTTGTAGTTTTAAATCAAATTGAGTCGTAAATAAATCCCAAGGAACAAGATCGCTGGGGTTGGTGGCAGAATGATTTGAGTTAAAGGCCAATATTAATAATGTAATACTAGACTAGGGTACAAACATTGATTGTTTGTTCATTTGGGATGTTTATTACAAAGTACTATTAAAGTTGTATAAGTGGTTTCTAAGCTTAGCTTTGTCTGGCAAACCACAATAGTGGATATTTAACCACCTTCCCACAAGGCTGTTTAGTGTGCGGACCCCACATGTATAAATGGCGGAGGGGGTGCCAGAAATTGTCTATTTCCCATAGCACTTTCCTTAGAGACACCTCAGAGATTGATCCTGACTCTACTCTTTCAAGTACGATGGGGAGGTGTAGCATGGGAGGGTCTGTATCTTGGAACTAGACTTGGTTGTTTTGGTTTCAGGCCAGATACCAAGGATTGAACCCACTACACTCACTTTGAGACTAGCTTGCTAATTATAGTGTATAGAAGAAAAATCCTGTTTTTTTGCTAATACAGTGTCAGATTAGACTAGGCCAAAAGCCTTCGATCTGATTTTTTGACTATCTCTGCCTATTACTTTCAAAATATTATATGACCATGGGTGGTAACTCACTGGTGTTGGTGGAATCTTCTGCTAGCTCAAAGCTGGTCAAGTCTGCTCTTGAAAGTGTGGAATGTACTGGCATCTACCACTGAAGCTGGGAGTCTGTTCCATGGGATTAACACAAGACACTTAAAGTGCTGTCTAAGGCTTGTATTGAATCTGATCCCCTCCCCAGTTTTAATATGATCTAGAGTGGTGCTGCTGCTTTCCATGACAAGGAGACTGAAATTTGAAAGTCAGATCATTTACATTTAATTTTCTTTTCATCAAGCAAAGTGACCAAATTTATGTTCACAATTGATTGGTTTTGATCAAGGTTTCTAAAGAAAGTTTTCTACTGTTATTACCCGACAAATGAGGTAGTTATAGAATAGTGATTTGACTTGCTGCTAGTTCTGTGATGTATTCTCCGTTGCTATGTCATAACAGCCTCATTTGTATTACAACCCTATAACCATTTTTATTAACTCTGTTAATGTAGTTCACGTGGACCAACCCTCCATAACCTTTTAGGTTATAACAGAAATCAAATAAGACACCGCCAATTATACATTTAAACATATTAATTTGTGTGTATGGTTTTTATATTGATAGATATAATCTGTTGTTATAGTCGAGAAATGTGTCTGAAATTGCCTTCGCTTTCAATATACAGAAATTTTTTTTCCTGAGCCCCCTCTTTTTGAAACAAAACCCCAAAACATATGTAATGAACACAGTGTATATTATAACCATTTGTTTTGGTGAAAAATCTCTGTACATAATGTCTTTTCTGAAAATGTCTTTCACTCGTATACATGCTCGAACTGACACAACGACACCAAGCAATTTCTGTCGATGAATTTTTCAGTTCTTGAAATATTCATCAGTTCTGTAGCCGATTCTCTGTTTTTATTACGACTACAACAGTTGAGTTATGGCCAAAATGCACTGGATACTTGGGTTCCTATCATGATGACCTAAGTTGAGCAATGTCAAGCCTGCTCAGTACCTAGATGGGTGACTTTCTTGAACAGTGGTCTTCAAACTTCAACTACTTGGGTAACCCTTTTTCTATAAGTAATCTCTTAAAAAAAAAACTATTTTTGCTTCTACATTTGTATGTATATTTGTAACTATTAGTTTTTGACTTTTTATTTTTTTATTTTTTAAATTTAAAAAAAAATTTTCATTTTCTGGAATTATCCCTGCGGTTCCATAGAACAGTGTGTGAATACCACTAGTTTAGAAAAGCAGGTGCCATAAATGGCTGTGGATCATGTAAAGAGCCTTGACTACGTTAATCCTCCAATCTCTATACTATGCTTAATAATGCAAGCCAAGGGAAGCCTCTGATTGGCCTGGTTGCGAACAACGATAGATGAATGAATGAACAACTACCGCAAATATTACTGCTATATATGAAACCTCAAACCAACTCTGAGAAGTGAGGCATTCTACCCCCCCCCTCAATACTTACCTCACCATTTACAGATTTTAATGAATTTGGAGGTGGGAGGAAAAAATAGCAAATGCTGTTGTTTATGTGTGAAAGCATTAAATGGCATGGTTAATGTTATATGTAGGACAGAAAACAAATTCTGCCTTTTCTCTCTTGGCTGGTGAGCCAGGGGACCGGGGATTGGGAGAGGGTATGTAGCAGTTAGTTAATAATGTTGATTAGTAGGAGAGGCGATGAGATTTCTCTTGAGTGCTCTCGAGACAAAAGAAACACTTACACTAAAAGTGCATTCACATTGTATGTATGTGTTTCAAGAAATTGAAAAGGTCATAAAAATGGACTAAATTTAGACCAGGATGTATAAATATATATATTTTCAAAATTTTTACTTTGTCTGATACAAGGCCAAGTGTTGAGACTTTTGAGTAGTAAGATTGTATTGTGCTGAATCTTCAAGTGGGGAGTGCCTTCCTGTGTTGGAAATGAGCATTTAAATGTTGGTCTTGATCTGGGTTTGAATTTTGCCTTCTGGCACCAGTAAAAAATATATGCCAATCTCACCCACAAGGCAGGCATAATAATTACCCATTTATATGGGATTCAAGTTTTCTGTTCAAATTTTCTGTATAGGCTTTAAAAATTGAACTTGTTCTTTAGAAGTAGCAAAGAATTGACAAAATCCTCAGAATGTAAATATTAAGACTCCTTATTTATGAAAAGGTAGATCCTTTGAAAACAAAACTTGAAAATATCCTTCCTATTAAAAATCCTATGTTAATTTTATTTACCCTTCTTTTTGTTCAACTGATTCAAAATTTGACTTCCTTATCTTTAAAAATGTTTTATTTGCAAAAAATTGTGCAAATAACATAAGTACAGCAGAATATTGATTATCTGAACGCCAATTATTTGAATTTTGAATAATCCAAGCAAGATTTCAAGATCCTGTGAATTTACAATTTTATGACTTTGTCTCCGCTATGTGTCTGTTATAACTGATAGAGTTTATGGCTGTTCCAATATCAATGAAGAGAATGTGGTCAGTTCAAAGTGTGGAAATAATTTTTACTTGTACTAAGCTTGAAAGTCAGCCTATAGATGTGATAGTTCAATCATTTTCTTTCTTTAAAAGCTCTCTCTGTTAGGTGCCCATCTTCTAAGTTCTCACCTCCAAAAGCCCTTTCCTCTGAAAGCACCTTCATTTAATGTCGTAATAAAAAAGAATTTAATTCATGCAATTGATGCGTGTGTTCATCCTGTTCTCATTCGTATTTTCTGTAATTAAGTCTCGTTTTCTTGTATCTTTGTTTTCTTTGAACATGGTTTTTTTGCGTACTTGTTTTCTGTATGGGCTTTTTTTTTTTTTTTTTTTAATGATCGGATCAGTTATTTGCACAAAATATTCTCCCCACCCATCTCTTTTGGATAGTAAACATTCCTCTGTATGTAGTTAGTTCAGTATTAAAGTCTATCTTGGATAGTGTAATGGTTAGCACGTCTGTCTTGTGCACAAAAGGTTTTTTAAATAATTCAGCAAACAAAAACTTAAAAAAACAATATTTTGATGTAATTAATAGCTCCTGATAGTGATGATCGTTTTCTGAATGTCAAATTGATAAATATCTCAATCAATATAAACTTGAATAAAGAAAAAGAATCTTTACTGCAAAATTTCTAGAATATATGTATTCAAAACAGTAATTACAGTTTTATGTCTTGTTATTGAATACTTGAAAAACCTCTGTTGAAAACAATCCAAACCTCCTGGAAATCTGGGCACTGATTAGACCAGTGGTTGCCAACCTGGGTGATACCCTCATTACTGGGTTGTAAGGTTAGATATCATTTCTGACTTACTTATGATAAATATGTTATATATTTACCTTTTGTAGCCTTTGTATGAATTTTCAGAGCTTATATGGTTGTCCAGGGCTCAGTTACCTGGGAATGAAATCTACACAATTTTAGCCATTTAGAATGGCTGCTAAGTGGCTAACTAGATTTAACATATTAGTAGGTAGTATGGAAATTTTACCCTCACAAGAGTCAGAAAAATGGGCACCAGATTTAAAAAGATTGGCGACCACTAGTGAAGACACTGAACAAATGTTGGTTTGAATCTTCTCTTTGAGAAAATAGATATTCATTTATATGAATACATACTGTGTGTAAATATTGTCTGATTTTATATATCCTAGCTATTGATGATAACTGAATAAATTGACTGTAGGAATGTATTATAAGGTTTACTCAAGGTAGCTCTGTTTATATTGTATATAGTTTAGTCCAGTGTTTTCCAACTTGTTTCTATATGTGGTCCTCTGGTCTTTTGGTTTGACTTGTCATAGCCGAGTGGATATCCTCGCTAGCGAATTTTACACCAGTTTATTCACTGTGAACAAGTTTTCAAACGTATATATTTCTGGGTTTATGTTTACGCAAATAATTTTTATGAGAATTTTCTTTTTTATCAATGCGTGTCATCTTGTCAAAATTCTATGAGAACTGCAAATTCAGAGGAAACAAAAAAGTAAAAAGTTCATCAAATTTGTCCGGTACAACTCAAAAATAGCCAGGTACCTATCAAGAAAAAAGAATTGGGTAATCTCTGTGGCCCACCAGTTGGAAACCATGGTTTAGTTGGACTATTTTCCTTGTATTTGTTGCTTATTTTTCAAGTTTGGGCTTTGTATCTCCGGTCTCCCTTGGGTGTTTGTTTTGGTCTGGAATATCAAATCTGGAGGAAAATGCGCATCATCTTGCTTACATGTCATGTCATGTCACATGAAGGGATATGCAGGTTCTTCCAGATTCAGATCAAACATTCCAAAAGGAAATGCACACCCAAGTAAGGTTGGGAAGCTGAAAGAAATAAACGATGAAGATAAGGAAAATAGTCTTGATGAAACCGCGTACCAATTTTTTGCTTGGAAAAATCCAATCTCCTCCCATTTTCATGTTGACTTAACATTTCAGATGATTTATTCCACGGTCTCTTTCAAGTGTAATATGTAATATCTGTGAGGTGTGTCTATTACACCTGGAGATTTGTGTTGACATCAAAGGAAGGAAGAACAGATCAGATTGTCTGAACTGAAGTTGGAATGTTAATGACGCTTGTCAATGTTAAAGACAATAAACCACGTTCAGTGTTGCCAACTCAAAAAACGTTTGCGCTCTAGTTTGACTGCGAAAAAGCGCCAAACGAAATAAAAATGGCCAAAACACACTCCAAAAAAGTTTCTAAAAATGGTAAAAGAATTGCTGAAATGTTAAAACACATCTATGTTAGTTTGGCGAAAATTTTTTTTTTTTTTTTTTTTCTACTACAAAACGAGGAACCTGCTAAATTGGCAACACAGTATACAATGATTAAAACAACCAGTCCAACCAAATTCAGACAAGAAGTAGATAATGAATTAATTGATCTCCCAAAGTAGCAGTGTGTGTGTGTGTTTCTCTCTGTTGCCTAAATGGGAGCGGGGGGTGGGGGGACAAACAGCAGCACTTTGTTGTCAACAACCAGTCAGCAGTTGTTCCATAAAGATCCAAAGATAACTAGATAGATAAAGAGAAGGAAGTCTGAGGAACAGGCAGACTGTCATGGTTTCTTTTGATAAGATGTAGGTTGAGCAGGTGGAGGAGTTACAAGAATGACGACATTAACCCTTGAGGCACCACCCTCACATTGCTGTGCATATGACCAATAAGTGGCGTGCATAATTCTCAAGTATAATCTTCTAGTCATTCTATTCAGATTTTTGCTGCGTGTTTGAAGTAAAAAGAACAGTTTTTTTTTCTTTTTTTCTTGCGAAATGGCAAGAAAGGTGTACTAAAAATTGTTAAATCAAAGATGGCTGCCACTTTTGATATCGTATGCAAATTGGAATTTTTTTTTTCATCATAGACTTTTAGCTATAATGATCATTTTGTATATCTATAGCAACCATCATGAACCATTCTCCTTCTGTAGCCCTTCAAAAAAAAGTCAAATTTACAAAAATCCTCAACAACTTTGTACCACAAGTATTATTAAGACTTTCTCCTCTTGAAATTGACCCCCCCTTTTTTTTTCTATATTGCATCTTCTGTAAAAAGATATTTTCTCTTTATCTGATATGTATCTAGCAGTGTGAGAGAAGAGAGATCTATCCGACTGCAAAGAAGTTGACAGTTCTATGAATACCAGAAAGCTTTCATCAGTAGTAAATCTCTATCTCCAGATGGAATTCTGTTCTTGACAAAAAAATTGGCAGCACAAAAAATCATCTAAATTAGTGCTTGAAGATTTGGACATTTTTAAAAAATTTGTTTTTTAATTTTTTTTTATTTGGTATGTGGCTATTTTTTTTTCTTTTTTAATTCTGCATTTTTAGCACTCTTTGGCAGTCAAACTAGCACAAAAATTTTTTTTTCTTATTTTTCTTGGGAAAGCTGTGTTTCAGTCTTGGCAATTTTTTTCTGCTAACAACCATGAGTTTTTGTTTATATTAAATTTGAATAGGGTAATAGTCTTCATAAGGAATGATGGAGAACAGGTGATGGGAATTAAAAAGAAAAAAATTTCTTTTATAAAAATTAATTCTCAAAGTAAAAAAAGAAAAAGTGATTATAGAAGCTGAAACTTTCTTAACGTCTCGTATTGTAAGTGTAAAGTTCTGACCTCCAACTTGAAGGGAATACTAATAGATAAACTTCTCAGATACAAACAAAAATGTAGCAAGGTTTGAAAAACAGTCAATGTCCATTTTCAGAGTTTCTTATTTTCTCAAATCTCTTGAGAGATTTATATTTTCTTCTCTTTTAATCAATTGGAAACAAATAGTTTCATCACAGAAACAAATGTTGCCAAATGTTATGAAAAAATTGTGTGAACAATGCTGAGTCGGTTCTTTTTCTTATGGATTTATGTTGAATGGTTTTGGTTGAGTAATTTTCGTGGCCTTGGTCCAAGTACTATTTATTTCTGAAAATTGATTTGGTACTAAAGAATTGAGAAACATTGAAGAGAGGAGACAAGAGAAAGGAGTAAGAAATACCAGTCAATTCTTGTACCTTTACAGACCAGTATATTGATTTTCTTTTTTTCCAAAATATATATATATATATTATAATGCCCTGCTTTTTGAAAGTTTGCATTTATGAAAAATAACGTTCAGCATTTTTATTGGAGCCAGCTATTATAAAAGCAGCACATACTCTCTCTCTCTCTTATACCCCATACCATTCCAACCTCCAATAATTTGGTCTAACATGTTATCATCACCATTTTTGGGTGTTAGAATGCTCAACGTTTTTTTCCCATATAAATTGATGGTAATTTTTTTTTTTTTTTTTTCCAACTTCAGGAAAGGTTCTCTAGACTGCTCCCTCCCTCTCCCTGTACCCCCTCCTCATTCCCACTATTGTCCCTATCCTCGTTAAAAAACACATAGAGCGTTGCAGATAAACCAGTTGTATTATTTACAAAAACTGTATGTAATAATGAATGTATTTGTTCAGGAAAATCAGTTACTTAGGCCAAATCCTTGTTATTCCCATCCAAAGCATTTGTTCAGCTCTACATTGATTGTTTTCATTCTTGTCCCTCTTCTACTGCTACTATAATAGCATCATCTTCAAGCAATTTTTTGCTCCAATGATTTTGTATTGACTTACATTGTGAACATCATAGGCAGACTGATCAATAAACGGATCTTATATTTTTGGTAGTTTTCAACTCTTTTCCTTGACTGTAATGGCATCTGATTGATGTGACATTCAGTGAAACCCTTACAGAATCATTTTTTGTTTGCTTCTTAATGCCTAATTTAGATAGCTGCATACAATATGGTTGATGAATACATGTATATATGAAAATGTCTGGAAGATATAGCTGTAAAAACATTTTCAGGTTAGTGTAGTTGAGGTTTATAAGACCTGATCGTGAAGTTATATATATATATATGTGTGTGTGTGTGTGTATTTTAATTTATCAAGAAAAATGTTTTTTTGTGTAATAAGGCAGTACACTGCCTTGTTTGCTGACTAATATATCTGACGAATATCACCCTTCATACAATGGCCAGTTGTCAAGTAATTTTGGCACATACATGGGTAGATTTCTTCAATTATTGTTAGATACAGTGTAAAACATAAGTGTGTATACAATATTTATATATACATACATTTAGCTCTTTATTGATTTTCATTCTTGTCCCTCTTCTATAACTACTATGATAACATCTTCCAGACTATATATATATATATATATATATATATATATATATATATACGTGTATATTACATCTCATGATTTTTCATTATGCCTTAGGCATATTTGGACAAGAGCCAGGCATCTTTTTCAGAAGCTCAGGGAAAACTCATTGAAAAAAATCAAACTGATTTTCAAATCTCTTGAAGTAGGTTTTAAAACTTATTTGTGATTTAGCAAGATTTTGAGATTTCATTATTGCCGTGTTCTGAAATGGAACCGTTTCTTGCCCCCCCCCCAAACAGAACGTGTAAACATTTATGCTTGTGTGAATCTAGATTTTGTTTCTTTTTTAGGTTTGGCAAATCCCAACTGTACTCTTGGACATCTGATGAAAGCTCTTTTCAACAATGAAACCTTCATGAATAAGGTAAGTCACAAAGCAGCTTAATTGGTCTTGGGTAATGAAAAGAGTTGATTACGCATTGGTCAGTAGTAGACAGCAGTTGGCAAGTAAAGCATTACTGTTGTATGCATTGGTCATGTATGGTGATTTGTATCTTGGGTGTGCTATGGATACACAAAAAAGTAAAAATATTAGTCTATAAAAAGTAATGTGCGGTTGAAGCCTTATTGGCACAATATAGGGAAGGTGGTCCCGATTGTAGAAATTGGAGAATTAATGGATTGCAGAATTTGGATTAGACACAATTATCAGCGGATAATTGTTCAATCCAAATTCTGTCTTTTTTTCATTAATTCTCTTATTTCTTATTCGCTCACCATTTTTAACATTAAATGAGCAAGGATATGACCCTTTACAATTTATAATCAGGACCCTCTCCCCTACCTTGTACCTAAAAGGCTTTTACTGTCTACTGCCACTTACTGACTCTAAAATATTTCTGTGTTTTTATGCATTTTAGCACACTTGACATACAAAGCACCATATACCACTGGTGTCCTATGTATAGGTACACATGGGCAACAGTTTGTGAGATCCACTTCTAGTTTACCAGACATGTTGAAACTTACAACACCTGGTACTAATTAATGGTCACTCATCTGAGTACTGACCAGGCTCAATGTTGCCTAACTTTGATGATGTCATAAGGATCAGTGTACCTAAAGTGATTTGGCCAGAACCCTTTAGCCTTGGATAGAGGTTCCTCAACCCTTGTGCTGAGTGCATTGCTGAGAGGTATTGAGTACCATATTAAAAGTCTTTGATATACCTTGGCAGTGGATTGAACCACAATCTACCAAACCAGAAGCAAGTTCTCAACCACTGGGGCCATGGTGATTGGTAACATGATTGGTCATGGGTAAAGTAAAGAATTGATTATGTATTCCGTAGCAGTTGACAAACAGCAAATAATGCATTACTGTTGAGCCTACATAATGACCGATTGAATTAGAATAATATTACTATGAAATTGACTAGGGCAGTAAACATTTGGTATGTTGAGCAGCCTGCCATAATAGTGATGTAAAATAACTTTTCGTTCATCATGAGAAGTATGAAACTATGTCTTCAAAGTATTTTGGTTACTTCTCTTCGTTGTTGCCAATTTAGATATCTTATATCTAAATTTAGGTCAATGATTTGTAATTTTATTTATTTTTACAAAATTTCTGACCTGAAAATATTCAAACTCAAAACTGTACAGCCTTGTGTACTGACTAATATATCTAGTGAATGTCAACTTGTTACAATGGCTTGTTGTCAAGTAATAGCAGTACATACATAGACACACACACATTCACACTTTTTCAATTGTAGTTAGATTTATAAGATCATGAAGCTCATTCTAAACTAAAGAAATTCAATTAAATGACCAAAACTGCATGATGCATTTACATGTTATTGTTTTTGTTTTTTTTTCTTTTCTCTCTCTCTCTCTTAACAATTTATAGACGATGCCCTCGGTTATATTGAGCCAAACTTCTTTCATTTTATTGTAATTGCCTACTGCAGACTTATATTCAATATTTCTTCTTCTTTTATCCCCTCCACCCTCTGTCTATACCGTTCACTTTTTCTATTTCTATGAACTCTCGTATAATACAATTACCCAGGGTGGGTGAAAAGAAACTCCCTATTGGGAATATTTTTGATTCCTTGGTTAATCCAGTGAAAAAAAATTAACTGATATACAAAAGGAATTGAATTCTCACCCAACCTGTAAAAATGAATTTCTATTGTATCCAGTATAGTGCAAGCTGATTATAATTAGAAACTGTGTATTTGATTTCTTTACTGATCTGGCATAAATTGTAAAATTTCAAACATATTAATTGTACTAGTATAGTATGCCTAGTAAATGATGGGATTATTTATATATAGATTGGGTCAGAGTATGTGCACTCGGTGTTATTCCTTGGTACTATGATGAATGTGTAGTATCTGTGCAGTCATTAGAAAATATGCTCACACATGGTGTTTTATATATGTGGATTATTCTCTCTTTTTTCTTCCTTAAATGCTTGTTACCTCTAACTTCCCTGTCAATACTTGTCAGGTTGTTATGCCACTTTTGATAATAATACATATCAGGTATATGATAACGACATACCTTTTTCAATCTTATTTTTCTTTGTTTTCACACAAATAAACTTGACGTCTTTTGCATTGCATTTTGAAATCTACAAGTCCTTAGTTTAGAGAATTGATGCATACACTGATTTGTGTTTGACCGTCCAGTCCAGTGGTTTTGAAACTATGAATCTCTAGCACCTCTTCTAGAAAGGAAATATTCTTGTGGATCTGTATTTTTAGCATTTAGTTTTCAAACAGTGATCAATGAATCTCAAGAACGGACAGTTTTTGACCTTTTAAAATCATATTTACTCCAAATGGATTACATTTATTTGAATACAAATATATTATACTGGACTGTGTACAATAATTATCTTCTTTGATAGCTGTGTAGTGGACGATATTGTTTCTTTGCTGTGAGATTCACAGTGTCAGGTTTAGAGGGAATGCTGCTGTAGAGCCATGAGTGTTATTTGTTGGACCCCACCCCAAGTGTTTATAGACCTTGGTTTCATGACTATAGATAAACCTTTAGTGCATAGTTGTCAGTCTGTCCATGTGTTGGTATAACCAGGATATGTAGATGATCATATTTATATACTTTTTCACAAATACCTCCGTCCCTCAAATATGGTTAAGATTGTCTTAGTTCATTGAATTTTCTTTATTTTCCAATCTGTGTCCACAAGACATAAATAATAATCCAGTGAGCAATGCACCAACCCCTATATCATGAATGTGGTGTATACGCGTACTGCAGTGGATTTGAAACTTTTGGACCCCTTCAATAAAGGAAATATCCAAGCAGACCCCTACATTTAGTTTTTAGACAAATTAATAAACTATAATAAAAAGTAATTTTTGACCCATTTAACAGATCCAAGTGGTGGAGAGCGCAGTATCCTCCAAACTGTGCATTTCTACACATTTTGCAATAGGCACACGTAGGAAATTAATGTGTGCACAAAGAATTTCCAATTCTGCTTGTAGCTCACTGAATTTTTATTGAAATATTATTGATTCCCTCTGTCGAATTCTACAGTGCGCATATACTTTTATCACAGCAAAAAAACCTGCACAGCGTAAGATTTTTGCGTCCACTGACTACAAACAATTGGAACATTGGAAAGCCATGTTCACCCATATTCTGAATGGATATGGCACATTCTAATGACTACTAGTAATCTAAATCAATTTATATAATGGTCTTATTTCTAATTCTTGCATCAATTAGTATTATCAACTCGGTCACTTGTGAAAGAAAGAAAAATTTTGTCTATATATATATATGTTGATTGATGATTGAATCCATTGAATAGCAAGTGGTAACTCTTTAACAAGAGCTGCATGTCAATTGATGTTGAACCCAATGTTTCTTGTTATTGCAGTTAATTGGTACTTATATAAATGAAGGAGGTTGGGAAAAAAGAGATGTCCATACAGCTGCCTGTCGTCTACTGCTTGACATTATCAATGGCTTGGAAACTTCTGATGTTTTCCAAGGAACAGTAAGTATATCCATACTTAGCTAGTAAAATAGCTTTGGTGTTTGTTTGTTTTTTTTGTTTTTTATAACTTTTTTCAACACTAACCTATTAAGGTGCTTAATGCCTGAATTAGAATTTCCCAGTAGACTTCTGAATTCTGAAAAAGATCTATATCCCAGCAATCATTGAAACTTTTGGGTATATATATGTCCCGGGAGTCTTGTGAGGGTTAAGTGTTTGACTTGTTGTAAACAGATTGTTAATACTTCGAATCTTGAAATGATGGAAGGATTTTAGGTGAAATAGATCTGACAGAAGTTGAATGTGGAAGTAATGACTAACAAAACTTGGATGAATTATAAAAAAAACAAAAAACATAACTATTTCAACTTTTTTTTTTTGTACGGATTACACTTTTAAATGTCCCGAAGAAAATGCATTAAGTTTTGACGTACTATATATGTCAGTATACAAGAGTATGTAAATTTAAAATATATATATATATATATATATATATATATATATATATATATGCAGTAGTTCCTCCTGAAAACATATCTAAAGACAGCTACTCTTTAAAATCCTTGTTTGTCATCTTTTAACTTGATCTGATATGATATCTAAAAAATTTTTTTTTTTCAAATTTCTTATTTGATGAAGTAATGCAACATTATTAATATTGGATAGTTTTCACCTTCATCCTAATTTTCTTTTGCTTTTTATCATAATTTTGAATGGGACTGTAACTGCTGTGAAAGAAAAAAAAACTGAAAATTTGGAAGAAGGTAAAAGTTAATTAAAATGAATAATAATATTAGTGTAATTTGTTTAATATTAATTTTCTGTCTTTTCTCAGGAGGGTCTTGTGAACAGATTGTTTCAGTGGGCAAGTACAGATGAAGACCCACTATGTTACTATGCGGCTGGCTTGTTGGCTCTTGCTATGGAGCTTCAAGATGTTGCCTCCAACTTCAAGGACAAAAATGCTGTTTTGGTAAGAAACCTGCTTCCCTTTAATGGTTTAAAATTGTGACCCGATTTTTCTGTAAGTCTACCTAGTGCTGACATCTCTGCACACAACTGGTAGGCACAATAGTCAGAGTTCAATTTGATGATATATAGTAACTATATGGAGTAAATATGATATATTACAGGAACTGAAATTATTGTAATGATGAGTTTGTTTACAAGCTATGAAACTATTTATTAGAATATTAAAATCATCTTTTACTGCGCAGTATGCGTGAAGGTGTATGCAAAGAAACTATAAAACAATTTATTACAGAATATTAAAATTGTTTTGACTTCTAATTCTAATATTATATTTTATTGCAGAATTAGTTTGTAAACAGAATATAGTTTAAATTAAGAACAGTTCATCATAGAAATTAAAACTTGTGTTCGAATGTACTATGACCAAATATTTAGACTACTTCCAAGCACAAAAAAGTTTGAGTTTCTGTAAGAAATTGTTTTAACTCTAAATTATGTTTACAAAATCCTCTCGCTATTAAATGTACTAGTTCTAGTGGAATAAGAATAATTTTAATGTTTTGTAATAATTTTTTTTCTCTTTAGTTTACTCCCCCTGCTATTATTTTATTATTAATTCTCATTAGATTAAGTTTTGTTAAAAGAAATGTCATATTTATTTACCTTATTCTTAATTTTCCAGTTGCTTTTTTATGAGTAAAAAGTTCCGATTGAAGGTAAATGAAAAGAAAGATGAAGGTAAACAGTAGTATGAAAAATAATCTATACATAATTAATAATTGTTTATAAAACATTGCAATACTGATGTACATTTAAAAAAATAAGAATATATTGAAAATACTACAGTAACTAAGTCAAAATAGCAAAAAATTGAATATGGCCTAATCTAAAATGCTTTAAAAAAAGGCTAGATTTTTCATATTTGGCCATAAAATAGTAACCCTGATAGTTTGTTAGGCACTGCGAAGTGAAAGGTAATGTTTTGATAAAGAGTTTTTTATGTTACAAACTCATTCTGCAACAAAATGTACTACTACGAAGTAAAGATTGATTCTAATATTCCCATAGTTTTATAGCTTGTTTACCAACTCTTTCAGTAATAAAATGTACTACTGCAAAGTAAAAATTGATTTTGATATTTCATTAGTTTTATAGCTTGTTTACAAACTCATTCCCATAATTCAAATTTCCGTCATAAATCATATTAACTCCATACAGTTTGTCCCTGTGAACTATGAATTATCAAATTGAACTACAGAAATAAATTAATGCAATATAATCGATGCCAGAAATAATTTTAATTTTTGTATCTCAGTAAATTGTTTTCATTCCATAATGTGCTCATTTATCCTTGTGCCTTACAGCCATGCAGGGTGAAAGTCAGCGATATGTAAACTTGTACGGAAAAGTCTGAGAACCCTTTAAAATACATCAAATAAAATCTTTGTTTTTATTCTAAGTACTTGGATCAGAGATTAAAGGGAATTAATGTACTTTGTATGGGCTTTTAAGTCACTAAGTGCTTTTGCATCAACTTGCTGATCGGGCATGAAACCAGAAATCATTCAGTGAAAATCATGGGATTGGTGTTGATAATAGAGGACACTTGTAAAGGATATTAATATTCAAAATATTATAGCTTTATGCCAACAACTTTATTACATATTTCACTTTTCTAGAAACATACTTAATTACCTTAGTATCAATTAATCCATGTATGCAAGTAGAGTCACACAAAAATTTATAGAAATGGACTAAGTGTTATGTTGAAGCGGTTACCTTATTGGTCACAAGTTTGATTCCTGCAGCAGCCCCATTTTCTTTAATTGTTTATTCTGTTCATGTTGTCTGGGCCAAATGATACATTCACTGTGTAATAACGAGATCATTTCAAATAGTTTCAATATAACGCAATTTATATACATATATATGTGTGTGTGTACGATTTTTCATTCTGTCTGTGTATGTATCCGTCAGCATTGGATTTGTTCATTTTTCGAGGTAGTAAGTGAGCCCTTTGAAGAGAAATCCAATGTGTTGTATAAAAATAAAATCCCTGTACAATACATTATGATGATACCCTATATGAAATTGAAATAACAAACTACATGTATTATGGCACATCCCTAAGAAAAAAAAAAAAAAGCTTTGATTTTAATATTTAGCTTAAGGAGAGGTGGTGTCTGATCAACATTGCTGGGGAGCCATGTTAAGATAACTTTTGTTTTCAAATTTCCAGAACAGTTACATGGTAAACAACTGTTGATCTTCATTATGATATTTAATTCTGTATAAAACTGTTGTGTATTAATCTGATCTGTGGAATGGAATCAGCCATTCTGACAAGTTTTGAGTTGTAGCTCACTTAAGCGAGGAGTCAGTGTGTTAGAAGAAATTTTCCTCACCTGTATTGATGGTAATGAATTACTTTATTTAGCCACTAGTTGTTGGCATCTTTCATTTGAAGGTTCTACAATGTTAACCAGTACATAACAAAAACATAAAGCCTTTTGAAAATCTTACATTAATTGCATTAACAAATATTTTAGAAATAATCTATTGAAATTACAAACTTTAGATTCTTTTACACCTTTAGTGTTTTAAGTTGAAAGTCTTTCTAGACTATAATGTATATGACAAACAATTACTGTACTGCATGACTTGCAAAAGAATTTTGAACATTTTTCATACATAAAACAAACTCAGATCCCACAAATTATGTACAAGGACGTAGAGCTGCTACAATCCGTTTTTCCACTATAAGATATGTATCATGGTGTATAACTCGCGGTATAAGGCGAGATTGGATAAAAAAAAAAAATAACTTCCCCCGTAGAGTGTGTAATGATCGCCATAGGAAAAAGTATCATTAGAAAAGAAAAAAGTATTGTGATGCATCGGTGAATAGTTGCACCTCTACAAATAGGTACATCAACAAACATGTAACCTGATGATGATAAAAAAAGGCACTTGTTTCAGATTAACTCATGTCATACACCGCTTGAAGTCTAACAGCTCATGAGCTCCTCTGTTGTGGAAACCACATTTGTAACACTAATGTGGAAAAAAAAAAAAAAAATTTACTTTAAGTTGAAGGGGGAGAGATAGCTCCGATCATTATTTCTTCCCCTTGTCATTATCATCTAAATTTTCTTGTATGAAACTAAAAGTTAATGATTTTTTTCCCTCTCCAATCTAGGTTGCCCAGCTTCTGACCAAATTGCATAAGTTGGGACTCGAGTCAACAAGGGATGATCTTGTCAAGCTTGAAAAGGAGATAGAAAAAGAGAAATCTTATTTTCATATGTTTGCTAAGAAACCTGATAATTCGCTGCTAGCTGATGGCGAGCTTCTTTCCTCTGTACCTACCAGTTCCCCAACTACTAGTTCTGGTTCCATTACCTCCCTCCTCCCCAGTGTGAAGAGTCCCCTTTGCTCTTCTATGACTACCTCTCCAACGACTGCTACTACTGGCTCCATGTCTACCTCGGATATCAAGAGGAAATACAGTTTGGGGACATCGGATAATTCACCCAATGAACAGAAAAAACTTCGTATTTGTGAAAATTCTTGTGAAGCCAACGATGGTATCCTGAAGCCAAATGCAACTTGGGTGTCAAGTCGAAGCATTTTCAACCGCAGAGAATTCTGTCCCCAAAAGGAAGGTATGTTGTGTATTGTCTTTTAGTTTCTTTGCTGATGTTTATTGCTTAGTTTACCATTCAAAAGTTATTTCCTTGTTTATCTCAAAACCAGCATATTATGAATCAGAGTATCTGTGCGCTCTGGCTAGGATCAAAGTGTAGTCTGTGCACTTGGTAGTTGCAGACAGAGAAACAAAGAAACAGGTCTGGTTGGTTGTGCAATAGAAACTTGTCAGGTGAACATCTCTTGACAGCATGCCGTGTGGAGGTGATCAATTGGAGAAAATGTTGATCAATGAATAAATTACTTGCCTCTTGTTGGTCAGTGATCATTGAAAAATTCTGAATTTTCAAAAAAAACAAAAAAACGAAGGGATCAATTTAGGATAAAATTACATTGCAAATTGAACCTACCACTGAAAACCTATTTAGGGGTGAATTTCAAAAAAACAAAGAAACCATTTTTTCTAGTAAATATCTAAATTTTTAGCCCTCTAGCCCAATTGGTGCTGCCTGTAAGAGTCATATGTATATATACATAGCCAGCTAGACTGATTCAAAAACTGAAGAAACCTGTGTTGCCAGTTTTGGGTTATCTTTAGTTCTCCATTGATATTATGTAATCTTTTGTAAAAGTACTTCTTTGTGTGAAAAAACTTTTTTACAATGAACTCATTGAGTTGTTTTGATTCTGTTGTAGCATACTGAAACTTAATCCTAAGTATTGAGGCTGAATAGAGAATCCATTTCAGTATAAAAGAGAGGAAATCCTATTCAAATTCTTTTGTAAGAATAACTATTTAACAAAAGGCATATGGAAGTGAGATGATGGTGGTTTCATTCAGGAAACCACACCATATGCCATTTGTTTGTCACTAAAACCAGTGTAGAAAGAGAGTTTTGTGGCAAACAGTGTTTTAATATTTTGTGTTAATCTAATGTCAAATGATTACTTTCTAAATTTATTAACTAGCAGCACCTAGATTCCAAGATTATCATTAGTCAATAGTGACCAAATAAAGTATTTACTCCATAAGTTGGAATAGTATTAAATCTTAGCCTTTCAGTATCAAATACCGAACGTGTTATTTAATTGTTTTTAAATAACATCCTGCAGAGGATTTTCTTTTTTTCACCATTTAGATTCTAATTTGCTATTGGTTAACTGACTGGTTGCAGTGAGAAAGAAGATGAAAATGTAAACATTAATAAGATCTCTTTTAATTGAAAAAAAGTTATCAAGAAATAATATCAAAGACTTTTTTATCAGAAAAAAAAAGTAGCAGAAGTGAAGTATAACTTTTAATTGACTAATGCGATAATGTATTTCAAAATGTTGTACAAATGTTGGTTGGTGAAAAGGAAAAATATGATTTTACAAATAGATGTCTTTCCAGTTTTGAAATCTATTCAAAAATTGAAATTGAATGGAACTTGGTAATATATCCTCGCAAGCTGTTGGCATATAGCAGGAAAGTGGAAGTTCTATAAGTTAGTTCATCTGAGAGAAAATCATCTGATAGAAAAACCTCACAGCCTGGCAGTTGCCACAGCTGGTTTGAAGCCCACTTAAAGGAAGACTTGGGTATGGAGCTAGAAACCCCACTCGGTAAAACCCAATTCCTACTGAAACCACTGCAGAGTAGTTGTTGTCTTATGCTCCACAAGAAATATACAGGAATGGTGAAAAAAAGAAAAAAAAAATATACACGCACACACACACACACACATATATATATATATATATATATATATATATATATATATATATATATCTCTAAATGTTATACTTTTATTTCAGACAATCAATTTTAGAGACTATTTATTTATTCACTCTGTTGTGTATGACTATTGATATTTTTGAACCTGTTCATGTTTTATTGTTTTGTTACCTAAAAACATTTCTAAGTTCATATTAAGGAGGCAGTAATATTGAGTATCCAGATAGAAATATTTTCATTTTAAATTCATATTCATCAAAGAAAAAGACTTATAAACGGTGCATGTTTGCATAGTAACCCTCCTCAATGTAGTTAACTGCTCTTGCACGCACACACACACACTCCTTAAAACATTTGATCAAGCAGCAAACCTCTTCTGTTCATTACGTCCTGATTAATATATTTCATAGGAAAGCTTTAGCTTTTGACCTTTTTGATAACCATTGACATTGGTAGTATTTTGTTATTGAACAATGTGCTTGTTCTTTGTTTGTTTTGCAAAGAATGGATATAAATTTTGAGAAAACTTATGATAGTTTTGTTATAATGTTAAATTAAAACTGATCGTTTACTAATTTTGAAAGGTATATTGCCTCTCTGTTCTCACTTGTTTTTTTCCTTCTCCAGAGTCCAGTAACAGCAGTTGGTCAGAGATGGCACCATATGTAATTGGGTCCTATTGTATGGATCCAATGAGTGCTTCCATGAAGCAACGTTTAATTCTTCATTATCTCATACCCATGGGGGAATATCAAGAGGTTAGTTCATCCTCCATTTTCCTCTCCCTCTTATCACTATTTGTTGTGTGTCTGCTGATGCAGAATATTGCCTTGGTTCAAATTTGTTTGTCTTAATAAGACTACATGCTCATTTATTTTGAATACCTTAAGAACAATAAAAAAATAACAAGAAAAAAAACATCTATTTTGAAAGTAGGACCTTGAGTTCAATAATGTGTCCACCATGTATACGTCCATATCTGTGATTTCTGATTTTCCAAGGGATTTTAAGCGTAGTAGTAGTGGTGGCAGGAAGAGGAAGGTGAAGATGGTTCACTCAAAAACACTGTTCAATGACTGTCGATTCTTGGTAACGCTGTTAAAAAAAAGTGTGATACATCATCAATTGATCAGAATATGCGTCTTGTGACATAATAGCAGCTGGTAAATAGAATAAAAAAGTCCTGCCATCCTCTTTCTGTTTAATGTGATTGGGACCGACCGAAAGGCAAGTAATGGAGATGTGTGAACTCCTCTAAAAATGTATCTTATTAATCTGAGATAATATCCTGTAGAATTGTTTATGGCATTAAATCCAGTTGAATGTTAGCTGGATATATTTATACCAGTTGAACCTCATGAAAAAATTTACTGTTATATTCGAATATCTGAGATTAGATTATTTCCTAAAGGGGAAAAAATCAACTCATTTCAGTGGAAGAGTCTATTGATTCAAATAGTGGATAGTAGATATTTTTATCAGCAAAATCGTTACATTCAAGTGGAAGAGTCCATTGTTACTGACTGAAGAATGGAAAAAAAAATGATCACTGTTCATTATATAAGTAAATTCTTGAGTCATCATTACAACCCATACATATCCATTGAAAAGTGACTGGATAGAGAACTGAGGATGCTGCTTTATTCCAATTGAAAGCCCTCAAGTCATCGTATTTTTATCTAAGAACATTATGAAACAAGTCTTTTAGTGTCAAGATACATGATACATTTTAAAAAGAAAATTTATATCTTGTATTGTCAACATTACAAAATTTTAATCTGAAAAATTATCCCAGGGGAATTTTTAGGTGTGTCCACACAATCTCAATGAAACGTTTGTTGATCGATTGATTCCAGTTGTGTTGAACAACAGAGGGAAGAATAGTGATGTCATCAAAAGGTGTAATGTCTTTTTACAATCCTTTTTTACCTGCTGCTAATGATGTCATTATAGAATATCCAAGGTCTGCATAAAGCCACAAATGGCCAAAAAAACTGTCAAAAATGGCCAGTCACATTTTCATTGAAACTGATACTCACAGAATATTCCCATATTGCAGAACTTAACAAGTATTAGAATCAATTGACTCAAAGAAAGACCACCTGCTCTTTCTCTTCCTTCCACTACTACCACCACAGATGGTGGATGCGTCACTGAACTTATAGTTCTTGTTTTCATATAATTATATTATTTGTATATCTTTTTCATTCAGACAATTTCTCGAACAATTGATGAACCTTAGATTTGCCTGAATGTGAGTTGATGCCTCTATGATTCCTCACACTGTAGTGGCCAAAATATATATGTAAACTTTTTAGACTGTTCACCCTTGTTCCCTCATTAACCCACCCCAAGGCAAGGCTGTTGAAAGAAAGATATCAGACGTACTAACAATACCACATCCTAAAATGTACCAAAATCTTCTGAAAGTACCAAGTCCATAGTATATGATATTATATAAAAATTAGGCAATTAACAAAATCAGTAGGAAAATATGAAGTTAACAAGAATATGTCATAAGATGTAAAACATACCAAATATTCAATTAACCTCTCTCAGCATTTATCAACCTCTTGGATAGTCCCATCGATGTTGATCCCCAGTCGCCATAGACTGTTTGACCAGAAATCATCTATAAGAACCCAAATTTTTGCTTTTTGAATTTTTCATACAACTTATCTCTACTACTTTTGCATTTTTTTATTTTTTATTTTTTTAAAATCAAAATCTTTTCTATTTTCAGTTACTGGGAATTGCTTTTCAATTCAATGCTATTGATTTGATTATGCATTACATCAATTTGAAAGAAAACAAGGATGTTCGATTGGCATTTGAGGCATTAAAAGTAAGGAATCAATCATTTAAAAAAAAAATGAAAAGAGATTTATAAACATCTGTATAGTATTAATGAATCACCAGAGCCTGCACATGTTCAAGAACTAATTATCTAAAGAAAAAAAAGTATTATTGAAATTATAGACCTTTTCACTAAAATTACGTGGAAATATACCAGCACACCATCTGGGCATTGTTGGTCCAAAATGACCATAAAAACCCCAACAAGCCCCACTATTGGGCTGTCCATTTGTTGGGCTACAGTGATTCAATTTTACCATGAGTCTAGCCTTGCCTTGTTTGAAGTTTTTTTTTTTTTTCTCCCTCACAAAAACTTTGAACAATCAGGGTTGAATATTCTAACATTATATGAATAATTTCTAGCTGTAAATTAATTGCTATTGATTATGAAGTTTAAAGATCATGAGTCTCTGTTATAGTTCTTTTCCTTTGAACAGAAATTGGGTTGAATTTAGTTTTGCTATGCACTTTATTAATACAAAGGAAGCCATTTATTGTAATCATGGATAATGTTATCTAACAGTTATAAAAAGAAAAGTCAGTCCCAAATACTTTATTTAAATTGAATCAATATTGAACAATAACTTCCATTATAAATTTATATAAAGTAAAGTTCTTTGAAACAATGAATTAAATATCTTAACGCCTGAATTTATAACAATGAATGTAAATTGTTTCAATTTTACGTCCCTTGTCGAATGTTATCAGCCAGTTATTATTATCTAAAAGACTCTGTACCAAAGTGATCATAATAGGCGAAAATGAGACTGGTAAACATTGAATAATTAAGCTTGGCTTAGTCTGGTATGAGGCCACAAAATTTGTACCCTGTTTGCTCATTATTTTTTTGGTTTTGTTCTTTTTTAGTATCTTGCCACCTTGATATGCCACAAGAAGTTTGCGACCAAATTTTTGAATTCAGATGGTGTCCAGAGACTTCTAGAAGTACACCGTCCCTCCATAGCTGCCACAGGGGTTTCTTTGTGTATCTACTATCTTTCCTATTTTGAGGAAACAATGGAGAGGGTGAGAAACTCATTATTTTTGTTGAAGTATTTGTGTGAGAATGAAGATCTGGTATTTATATATTATAAAGTAAGCCTTCCTGAGTATGAGTCTAGACTTGAAAAAAAAAAAAAAAATTATAAACAAAAAAAATTTGGATTCCATGAAATGCTTTAAATGATTAATGATTCTGAATTCACAATGAGGAAGATTAACCTAGGCAGAATGAGAACCATTTCCCCCTCATGGATTGAACTAAAGAGTTTGATTTGAAATTTCCAGAAAGTTACTAACTACAACAGACACCTAAAGCACTAGATATCACCTGTTGCCTTTGAGATGCTATAAGTCAAACATACCACTCTGGTGATCTCTTCCTGATCATAGAACTGAGCACAATACCTGTTGTGGTTGTCAAGTTAGTGAATGTTGGGGTGTAGGTATAAACCAGGACTTCAAATGTTGATTTTCCTCCCCATATGGAAGATTGATGCAATACGATCTTCCTATCATCATCCCATAACTCTATTTTATGCCAGAGTAATCGAAGCTTGGTAAATATCTTTAATTTTTGAATCATATTTTTCAGGTCTGTCTGTTGCCAGAACACGTCCTCTCAGAACTTGTCAAGTAAGTGAATAGATATTTTGCTTATTTCAACTCCTCATCAGGGTTGCCAGATTGGGCTACAGGGGAAAATAATCCAAACTTAATCTCCAAGGTTCGTCCAACATGGGCATTGTAAATGCATTGAATTTGTAAAACGTGTGAATCTGGAGGTAGAGGTTCAATACCCACCTCAAACCTCCATTTCCAAATTTGGTGCTGTTCCAATGCCTCTGAGATAAGGTTCAGATTATTTCCCTTAGAAACCCTATCTGGCAACCCCTGCTCATCAATAATGTTACACACACACACAACTGAATATTGATTTACAAAGCATTCTATACCTTTTCCTTAGCAAATAAAAAAAGACAGGCAAATTGATGAACATGAGTTAATCCCATATATACAATTACTGCTACACTTGCTGCTAATAATTATTTATCTTTTATTTTGTTTTTCAAGAGAAATTAGTTGAAACGTTTTTGATATATTTAATTTAAATTATGAGTCATTTTTAGTTTTTGTATGAGATGTAACATTTTTCAAGATTCCCTGAATAAAGCTTTTCATGTTGGCCTGTGCAAATCCGCTCTAAATTATTTAAACAAAATGTTGTAAGAACCAAGTTTCAACAAATTGTGGTGTTGAGTGCCAGAAAAATGCATTGATCTTAGTAATATCAATTTACATGTATGCATTTTAATAACTTTCTGATCAAATCTTTATAGAAAATTTGAAAATTTTCTGTGTTGTTTTAAAGTACTTCAGATTTCCTGAGTGTGTGAATAGGAAGTCTGGCCTTGATAATTATAAATTCTACAAAACTCACTCGTTTTCGAAAAATCTTAGCATGCTAGCTTTGTTTTCAAGGGAGGTAACTGATTTTGATTGAAATGGATCTTGAAGATGTCTTACTATGGTTGTTAGAGATTCTATGAAGCTATTAATTGAATTTAGTTTTTGTATTTACATTTCGAATTTGTGAGTGTATATATATATATATATATATATATATATATATATATATATATATATATATATATATATATATTACCCAATTTTGAAATATGGAATTAGGAATTTTAAAGATTTGATCAAAAAGGATTTTCCATTTTCAAGTTATCATAATATATAATTTTTTTTTTACATTTAATATCAAAGCCTAACAATTAATATTTTCTCATGTAACTTTTCCAAAACAATTATTGTCTTGAAAGTATTTAAACTATCGTAAATTTTGCATAACACAGTGTTTCTAATGAAAACAGAACGATTAAAAAAAAAAAAGCTGAAATCATAATTGAAATTCTTAAATTCTAGCTATGTCCTTTGGTTACTGGAGTGTTCACATGAATCTAGTCGGTGCCATGCAGCCATATTTCTTGACCATGCCTTTGCATTCCGCATTATTCTGGATTTGTTTGACCAAAAGGATGGACTTCGGCGTCTAATCAATGTGGTAAGTAAACTGGATGTAAATGTTCTTCTTATTTTAATGTATATCTGTTGCTAGAAGTGCAATTTTCCAGATGAAAATAAATCTCATTAGGGAGGAAAAAGGCTTTCCTTTCAGCAGTTTTGTCAAAAAAATGTTTTAATGCATATAGAGTGATCATTTCTTTTCTGTTATAAATTGAGCCTTAAAAAAAAAAAATTGAATTGTATTCTTTCTTCACAGTACATAAAAACAGCGCTTTTGGTTGAAGTATATACTTGCTTATATATTTGTATATATAATAGAGAAATTTATTCAAGTATCAAACTGCCCATTAGATGTATATTTGAATGATGAGAAATAGTCCAAATAGTTGAATGGTTATCGAATTTTTATTTAAAAAAATTGAAGAACACTTATTTATCATAATCTCTCAGTGTGGTTTATCACTTTTTGTCAAACTCAAGTGCAAATTATCGATTCATTTGGGACATTAGGTTGTCCCATATGAAATGAGAAATATGCTTAGTGTCACCCTCCCGTTGTTTGAGAAATTTGTAAATTTTGAACAAGAGTTCAAGCAGTTATCCTTGCAACACTTTCCAACACGTACTTGAATTCTCAACTGATTGAGGGCGGCCTCAGGGATCATTATCAAGGCTCATATCTTGTGAACAAAATTTGTGAAATCAACTTTGCGCTGTCCTTTCTGAGCAAGTTCCCATTCCAAATGCAAAATTATTCTTGAGAGCTTGAACAGCAATTTTACTGACTTTGAACTTTTACAAAAACAATAGTCTGATTTAATTTTGAGGATATCTATAAGAATGAAAGATTATCTTCATCAAAACTGATCTGAATCATAATTTGAAGGAAAGCTTTTGTTGAAATGGAAATAGTTTAATATGTACAACTACATTTTCTGCCCTAGGTTTTGTCCAAATCACAATCATAAAGACAAATGCAAAAAAAACAAAAAAACTGTCATTTCATGTAGGATAACCTAATAAAACAATGTTAAGAGAATCACAAGTTCAGAAGTTGTATCTTGTTGAAGTAATTGTTTTCTTATTGTATATTTTTGTTTTCAGGTGAGCACCCTCCCCATATTGAATTTTGATTCTTCAACGGAGCAACCAATGGAAAACAAAGTCTACACAATGAGGCAGATAGCTCGCTATGTGTGCATAGCCTTCAAGAAGTACATGGAGGCTCATCTGGTTCTGCATGCTGATGAAATAAGACGATCTCATCTTCGCAATGAGAACGGATCCCCGGTTACAGAAATGCCTGCAAACAAGGTAAATGGGATCTATTTTCTCAATTCCTTAGTTTTGATAATGTCTACATTTATAACCGGTATGATCATTGCAGTGGATTCATTTTGGTCAATGAAGTTATTTGGTCTTCTGAGAATTTATCAAATCCTGCTTGTAATATTTTTTTTGATCTAAACTTTTGATTCAATTCCAGTTTATGGGAATTAATCTCTTACATTAGTCTTTTAAATATCTTATTTGTACATTTTTACATTTCTTGTTATAAATAGTTTTACATTATAAAAAGTTATGAAATTTTATTCATTTTAAAAATGTTTTGGACCAAACTGATTTTAGTTTTTTTTTTTTTTTTTTTTTTTTCCTCCTAACCTTTTGATGACATTATCGGTAATTATAATGAATAGATTTGTCTGTATTCAAGAGAGATTTTAATTTCCTTTGGTGTTTAGGCATTAAAGCTGACTCCTGAAGTTGTCCAGGAGAACATCGAGATGCTGTTGGACCTGATGCCAATGAGGATGGTGTGGAGACCTGTTGCTCAGTTTGAACAATTAGGGGGGATTAGTTTGGTCATCCAACTTTTAGCTATTGCTCAAAACTGGAACAATTACCCAAGCAAGTAAGTCATCTGCTGTTAATAAATAATATCTGTTTGTTTCAAATCTATTAATCTTCTTGTTAATGCTAATTTACCTCTGCCAACAAAATTTGAAGAGATAAATGTATTCACTCATGTCTGTCTGTCCTTCTTGATGAATTTCTGTGATATTTTATGGAAAGGTGGGCTATAAGTTAAGGAAGAGTTGTTTAAATTTGTAGGTGGATCCATTATATTATATATATTTTTATTTTCATTCTTCTTATTTATTTTTTTATTGAAAGATATTTTTAATATATCCAAACAATAGCCCGAAATATAAGAAACCAAAACTTATTCACCTAAAGTTGAATACTTTACTGCTTTTTTTTCCCATATTGTATCAATACCCTATATGCTAGCTTCATGCCATCTATAAATGGCCGCTCAATTGTCTTGGTTTCAAATCTTTTATTTGACCATTATACACAAAACATTCTTCCTCTTATTCATTTTTGTAATCACTATTTTGGAAAACTTTGTTTACAGGTCAGAAACTTTATGTAGTGCAATGGATGTGTTGGCTGTTTGTACAGTTATGCCCCAGTGTCAATTGGCCATGTTGGAACCCCTTCCTGTAGGGGTCGATTTCACTGCATCTGCCATCAAGTTTGTATCTTTTTCAATATTTTCAAATTTTCTTCTTTCAAATAATTTCCCTTATGTGTTTAATTTGACCTTAGAATATCTTTATCAAAATTATCTGATTTTTGTGTTCGTTTGCGTCTGTGACTCAACAAAAGTGGCATATTGTAAAATGATTTTTGTTAGCACAATACCATACCATGCTCTATCTGGGAGATTAAAGTAATTTTCTGTCCAAATCAAATGCTTAATAATATTGTGGGGTCTGCATTCATGTCCACCCTGATAGACTCAATTATATTGCTCCGATTTCTCAAGATAGGTAACTCCAGGTATATTAAATGCTAATTATAGAATAGTTCATTTCATTTATTTGCAATTAGTTGACATTGAATTTCTTTAAAAAGGAAGAAACTTCATATCAAGCTTAACGTCTGTCAAAGTTACAAATTTTATTTGGCAAGATATTTTATTGTAGTCAATTTTAGTCCTCAAGTAATATATTCATGCTAAAATTTTGTCTTTTATCCCTTTTCAAAGTATTATGATTGGCTTAGCAGAAGGGAAAACTGTTCAGGACCCTGAGGTGCAAAAATCTGCTCTCAATGTTATCATCAACTGTGTTTGGGGACCAATGGAACGAGTAAGCACATTTTTTATTCTTTTTATCTCTCTGTATTAAATTTGATTCAGTATTTCCAAGATTGTGTATCATTTCCAATTTTATGAGCAAATATCCTATATTTTTTTATATATTATCTTGGTATTTTAATTATGTCCACTCATCTCAATATCAAGTGAAAGCTAGGATGATGATCATATTCAGAGGAATGTTACTAAGGGTACAGTTATTAAAAAATGTCAACCAAAACTGTCTATGGGTTTCTATTGGTTTTTAAGTTGGTCTGGCTAGCTGTATCATGTGTAAAGGCCTCAAAATGTAGCTAGAGGGCAGAAAATTTGAATAATCACTCTTTATTATGTCTATGACTTTTTCAAAAAACATCTTCCTCTCCTAAATAGGATTTCAGAGGTAGGTTCAATTTGATGTGTAACTTTATCCTAAATTGAACCCTCAGTTTGTGTCCACTTGTTCTTTTGGGAAAAAAAAAAACAAAACAAACTTTCTCAACAAAAGGCGAGAGAAGTAACTTATTGATCAACTCTTTTTCCAAATCTTTTAATTGATCATCCCCAACATGGCGTACTGTCAAAAAATGTTGGTCATGTGATGGTTTCTATTGAGTGACCAATAAAACCTGTTTTTTGTCTGACTGTAATGCCATTAATTGATATAAGACTTGCTTTTAAAAGTCACGATGATCACTCCATATTCCAAGTGGCCCTTTCAAAGGGCGCACAATAGTTTCCTCCCTCATTCAAGTTCAACCACAAAATCACAGTAAAACTGAATTTACAGCTATTTCTGCACATCCTACCATTATCAAATTGAACAAAACATAATAATAATATTTGAAGTTTGTGTGTGTAGATGTACTGAACATTTGTTTTGTTACTTGGATTCATTTTTAGTTCGTACATGAAACCTAAATATGTTAATATATATAAAAATATTCTGTCTCGGATGATTAGCATATAAAGATTGATAGATTGATCTTGTGGCTATTGTTATCTTTCCTGTTTCCAAATGTCTGCCACTCCAGCTACAGGGTTAGTGTTTTTTTTACGGTTAGTTAGTATTTCAAGATTTGCCATCTGCTTCTAAGACTTTGAAGCGGTTGAGTGGGGTGGGGTGGGGGGTTCTGCAGAATTTTTTTGTGAAACAAAATTAAATTCATAAGATGGTTAATAAAATTTAAATGAAAAAGAAAAATAAGATCTAAAAAGTAACTGATATACTTTGAAGCCATAAATTTCATGACTATTATGGAATTTTTGAATGGGTATCCCTAGTTGGGTTGACTGATTAAAATTATAGCACAGAGGTGTCTGCTTATTGTGATAACATTAAGCAGAGGATATAAAAATTGCTACAATTCAGATAATTATAACTATAGATTCCTTGTTATAAACAACTCCACATTATAAAGATATTTGATTATAGTTAGCAGATAATTTCTTAATTGATTTTTAAATAAAGTGTTTAGGATCAATTAATTTTGAAAGGAAAACCAATTGATGATATTTGTTAGTATAATAAAGGCTTCAACTGTATATTGTTTTGTTAGCTTAAATGTGGTTGGTGACTTGTTCAGCTTTGATGTCTAAATCGTTAAGTTCTTTTTTTTCAAAAGTTTTTTATTTGTTTTTTAAAAATTACAAAAGGTCTCAATAAGTTGTGAGGTTCAAAGTGCTTAATGTAAACCAATGTAAGTTTTTCAATTTTAGATTGATAAAAATTAATCAGTACTATTTTAAAAAATTTTTTTTATTTGCTTTGTCCTGGTAGCTTGGTGGTGGTGTTGGAAGATTCAAAGGCACCGGCTCGAAAAAGAGAATCAACTGGAAAGTTGGTGAAGATGTGCTCAGCAAAATGTGGGATGGTATCCGAGGAAACAATGGAATGATGGTCAGTTATTTTAGAATCTAATTGTTGTTGTTGGCTATATTTGTAACTGTTTTTTAGAATCCCCCACCCATAAAGAACTGTCAACATAGGTTTCTTCAGTTTTCAAGTTGGTCTAGTTGTTGGTATCACACGTACAGGCCATACCAACAGAGCTAGTAGGTTGAATATTTCAACATTTACTCCTTATTGCGTCGAGAAAAAAAATTAGAACTATTTTTACCCTCTCACCGGCTTTAGGGATTGGGGTCAATTTTCAATGTAAGTTTATGCTGAATCAATCGCTTAGTTTGTGCCCAGCAGCACTCACGCCCAACAAAAGGCAAGAGGAGTAACTGATTCTTTGATCACCCCTTTTTCCAAATTTTTTATCTGATCATCCCCAAAACAGCATTTAACAAACTTTGTATTTATAGAATCAATGCCCCTTTTGTATCAGAGTTGGATTCATGTCTTTCTCGAAGGCATCAGTGCAAAGTGAGCACTAACTTAGCAGGAGATAGAACTAGTAGATCCTATTCTATCCTGTTGACCATTCTGCCACTCCACACCTCCTATGCTGTGTTATACTGAATGGACTAACCTGATACTACACCTAATCTGTCAGCAGATTTTTCCATCTTTGTTGATGATATTTGATCCAACCCAATCACCGTTTTCCTATCCTGCTGTCATAATAAACACTGCAGATTGAAGTCAATTTTATCTTCTAAGTATGGTCATAAAAATATTAACAATATTGTCTATAACTTTGAAAAGAATCATCAACTTTGTTTGGGACTATTCAAACTCTTCTTTTCATCTATGATGTAGTCCTGACATTCCCTATGACCCTTTTTATTCATCTTTTATTACAATCTATTTCTGGAGAGGGCCATTGAAATGAATTAGCTGAAACGTCTCTATATAGAAGATGAAAAGAAGAGTTTGAATAGTACAAAACAAATTTTGTAAGATTAAGTATTTTTGTTTTGGTCTAAAAGGAGAAAAAAAAACGGTTCAGTGAATTTTGTGTTGAAATATTGCAAGGATTTTAGCTGTTTATTTTCAAGTCATAAGTTCCCTGCCACACAATGCACATCTTCTTTTGGCATGTTGTGTATTACCCCTAATACACATGTATGTTCTTGGTTTTATTAAAGGCAATATAAATAACTATGGTGATGTTGGACTGAGCAGAGGACATGCTTATTTCATTATGCTGTCCTATGCAGTGTGAATGTGTTGATGCATTTTATGTACAAGGGTGTTTCAATGAATCTGTAGCCTGAGATGTAGTTATTAACTGGATTCTGATCCGAAATGTTCACTTCATAATGTTCAATCTATGTGATTATTTTTCACCCCTGAATTACAGTAGAAGTTTGGGAATCTGGACTACTTGAAGACTGGCTTGATCTGGATTTTCGGGCAGTGTTTCTAAAAATTTGAATTTGAGGCGGAATAAGAGATGCACTGGTAAATTCTGACGCTGTATTCAGGACCAAATGCAGAATGCTTCTTTCATTAAAACAAGCAGTTTTAAAGAAAAATATAAAGTCAATTAACATTTTTCACTACACAAAAAAAAAGGCATGTAATGTTTGAAATTGTGCTCAAAAATTTGTATTCTAAAAGAAAAATACAGTTAAATGAAAGCCAAAGTTATTTCACACAAATTGATTATTTATTTTTAGCTCATCAACAAAACATTTTCATAATACAATGTACTGAAGCACAAATGAGTATTCTTCCATTCATTTCCATTAAATCATGAAAGTTTGAGAGTTTCCAAATGGTCTGGGTTCTCAGGTTGTCATGATTTCTACCATCTGGATTCTTGGACTTCTATTGTATGTCAAAAGGTGATATTTAGTTGTGTTCAATAAATGCTTTATTCGTCATAGGGCTGCAAACTTGTTTTTTAAGCAGTTTGTGAAATACATCAAATTTGACTTTTGCCTAAAATTGATTTTCCTCATCTATATGCACAAGTTTTATCTTTATGTATTACCTACGTATGTATACATATATCTTTTTGTAGGTTCTATTGAAGTTACTGTCTCAGAAGACCCCTATAAGTGAAGCAGACAACATCCGAGCATTGGCTTGCAGAGTAAGCCACTTTTTTTACATTTTTTTTTTTCCTTTTGCTCATAGTTCGGCATTGGTTTTTGTGGAGCCATTGTTATATTTAAATGTTCATCTTCATATATCATAGGAATTTGCTATCTCTTCAAACTGGCATGCATTTTGTAATTTGAATTGTATTAATCATTAAAATTTGTAATTTAGTGACAAAAATGATCTAATAAAAAATGTCACAATGAATATCTTAGCATTTCCTGAGGAAAAGTTATTGCCCTTTTACCTACCTTCGATGATGGTTACGTATATTTTGATTGATGAATTAGCTGGGGTACCTGGTATTGGCTGGGAAAATGAAACCTCATATCCAACAACACAGGAAAGCAAATGACATTTTATAGAGATTTCATAATATTAAGTTAGGGGTGGGGTGTGCACTTACCTAATGATGAATTTCCTGGAAGGTTTCAAAGTGTAATAGATGGCGAGCACTTAAAATCAGATGGAAAAAATTTCTAACTCTATCGGAGTTTGAATATTGTCTGCATTAAGTTTTCCACACCTCCGACCACTTGGCTATTTTTAAGAAATAAATTATTTTTGAATGGAAGCTTATGAATAAGGGTGGAAAAAGAAATGGAAAAAAAACCATTTGACTTCATGTGTAAAGGTTTAAGTAAATGGTACAAAAACCTTCCTCTGATGTTGATATGATTCCATGGCATTTTAGTTTTTGTGAAAATCCCTGTTGAAGAAAACGAAAAATTTTCCAAAATTCTACCTAACAATATGAGCTGTTGGTGAATTGAAACCTGTTGATTTTGAAGATGTCTTTGCTTTTCCTGTGTGATGCATAGTTCCTTTAAAAGCGCAAAACTGCACACGCACACTTTACCGAATTTTTCACTCCAGTTGTTTTTTTCTTGCCATAGGCTCTGGTTGGACTTTCCCGTTCAGACACTATACGGCAGATCATTGGGAAACTTCCACTTTTTAACAATGGCCTTTTGCAACGTAAGTATTTTAAAACTTCTTTTCCTGTCTTTTGTTTCATTTGCATGAAATGAAATTTCCACTACATTTGCAATTTCAAAATATTCAATTAAAGACCTAAGTTTGAGTAGGAAAAAGTTACTTACATTGAACAATTAAACTCGTACTTTTTTCCAAAAGCAATCTATTTATGCACTTCTGTTAAAGTGATAATAGATATTTGAGTCGCTTGCTCTTCATTTAATTTCAATATAGTTCTTAAATTAAAAAAAAAAAAAAAAAGATTTAATGAAACCTCTATGTGGCCCTTTTTATAATTGATATAACTTTTGGTTTTACGTAAGATACTGGGAGTTGTACAAATAGGTTTTGAATCTCTTCATCCATTTTTAAAAGATAGAAAAAATACCATGTTAGAGATTACAATGTTTATTAATCATTCATGTTGGTGAACCATTTAAAAAAAAAATTTTTTTTCTTTTTTTTTTTCTTTTTTTTATGCATCATTATAATATCAACATTTACTCATTCTTTTCTTTTTTTCTCAGAGCTGATGAAAGAACCTGTGTTACAAGACAAGCGACAGGCTCATGTAAAGTTCTGCAAATATTCTAATGAATTGATTGAGAGAGTTTCTGGAAAGCATCACAATGCAAACATTGAAGCTTCCCTACAAGACATCAGAAAGGTATATTAGTCTTCTCTCCCCCATTTTTAAAAAAACCTTTCCTTAGAATTTGTTTTTGATCAAATAGCAAATAGGCATTCCAAAATTGATTGAATTGAAAAAGAATGCATTTGGATTCCTCATCAAGTAACAAGATGTCAGATTTCTTGTTTGAATTTTTCTAAACGACTTCTTTCCTGCCCAGGAAGAAAAGTTATGCCGATCCATATGTAAATAATTTGCTAGTTAAAGGAACCCTTGTAAAATCGTAAAAACATTTTTCCAGGGGTAGGTAACTTATGGTATAGTTGATCCAATTTAAGTGTTGGAAACATTTGTCAGTGGAGTAGAATATGTAACAACTTTATATTTTATTTCATCATAATGATTTCTTTGTAGAACCAAATCTTATTTTCAATAATTCTGACTAGTTTTTATCTTCATCCTAATTTCATGACTAGGGCTGAACAGCACGATTGGAAATAATTAGTTTCATGGTCTGAGTCTGTAGATCATTAGTTGTATTATGATACTTGATTTTCAATCTCTTTGAGCGCCTTGAATTTCCAACATGCTTTTGTCCATTGAGAAAATAAAAGATTAACCATAATGTCTAGCTGTATTGGAGGGATTCTGGATAAGGTAGGTAATCAGAGCCTGAAAATTAGGTAGCACAAAGATGCTAAAAATGGCACTTTGGTGTTAATTATCAGCGCTTTTTGGCAGTCATACCTGGCATGAAAATATTTGAGTTGGCAACACTGAAAATTGTCATCACCCATGCATAAAGCAAGTGTCTGCTGAATTACAATTGAAGAATATTGACTCAGTCACATGAGATTTTCTGCCTAACTCCTCTCCATGGCTTTCCATTGTAAAGGAAATTAAAAAAAATAATACCCCCAAAACTGATTTAAAAATTCTTTTAGTATTACGTTTTGTCAAATCCATTTATTTATTTTTCAAATATCAATATTATTTATCTTTTATATAATTTTGAAGTGTCAGTCTATCTGCCTGACATAAGAGAGAGAGGAAGGGGTAATGCAGACAGAGGAACACAAAATTGGCTGTTCTGCTGTATAAATAGGTGTGTTTGTTTGCTGAATGCTGGTTATTATATCTACTTCTGTTTCCGTTGCTGATGTGTCAATTTCGTTTTTCACTCAAAATGGATATAAGAATCTTAATTAACGATACCTTGCATTGACCTCTTGTATTACTGTGTAAATGCACTGACACAGAATACAACAAAGCATAAAAGCATCTCGTCTCATATAGATCTTCACATTCCAAACGAACAAACCTTCAGGCATTAAATCTAGTGCTACTAAAAACAAGGCTTTTTGCCTACTGATCTTATGACAGTAAAATGCCTTGTTCAATGCAGCACTTGACCACTATTTTAAAGACATTTTGTTAAAGTGAGGGTTTATATATATATATATATATCTATCTCATTCTTGGCTTGTTTACTCTTGGAGGCTATCTAGGAAGATTCAGTCTTAATTCACTCACTCCATAAAATCTGACTAAGATAATCTGTCTGGTTAAAACAAGCTTGTTAGGAAACTTCTTTTGAGTTGAATATGGATGTTTGAAAAAAAAAATTAGTTCTTGACTTTGAAACCAAATGTTTGTTGTAAACACTTGAAAACTCAAGATGCCACTTTATTTCCCGTTTTTGAGAACAGCTTCAAGGACAAACCACAATTTTGATGTTACGAAATTTTGAAAAAAAAGAATTAGACTAGGTAAGGTCTATAAAAACAAGAATCATAAGTTCAATCCACCATCCACGGTAGTAGTAGCAGAAGGAGGAAGAGCAAGTAGTCTAATTTAATTGATTCACATACTTGTAAAATATTGTTATATGGAAATATTCTGTGAGTATTATTTTTCAATAAAAATCATGGATAGTCATTTTTGGCTTTTTTCCTTATGATATTAACAGTTGGTATATAAAAAAAAAATTTCTTTCAGTGTCTTCATGCCTTTTAATGATATCATACTTCTTAATGACTTTACACCTCTTCCTCCCTTCCTATATCTGTTGTTTAACATAAGTGGGACTTACAGACTGACCAAATAGTTTCTGATAGAGATGTGTGGACACATCTGAAAATAAAAATTGTTCTCAACTTTGAAACAAAATACGCTTGTTGTCAAGAACACTTGAAAACTTGAGTTGCTTCTGTATTTCCCGTATTTTTAGAACATGAACCTCAAGCATGCACCACAATTTTGATTTGGGGGAAAATTAAATGAAAATCTAGGTTGGAAAAGACCTATGGCAAAAAGTATCATTTGGCCTGTAGGATGCTGGATAAATTTACAAGACTTATTTTGGGGTAAAATATTGTCCTCAATGTTGGGGGGAAAAATATGGTAACCAAAAACTAAGCTATCATGATTTTTTCAGAGTACTTTTCTCTGATAATTTTTGGGAATACTGTGAAGGTTTTTTTTTCTATAAATTCATTTGTGTTTTTCCACTTTTTGAAGAGATTTGGAAGGGGTATAGATACTGGGCTATCAAAATCTGGTTACATTAATCTTTTAATTTGTTCATTTTTTAATTTGATTTGTCTCTGTGTTTTAATTTGATCTATTTGTCTCCGTGTTTTCAGGCAGATATAGTGGCACAGACTAAGATTACTTTCCAAAAGAGAGAATTACTTCAGTTGATATATGAACACTTAATGTCAGAAGGTAAGTCACCTCACAGAGCCATTACTTTTAGGTGAACACACACACACACACACACACACACAATTCTAGTCAAACTCCACTCCAAGTTGAGGGTAGAATTGACTATTTTTTTTCCTTACCATATCAATAACAATTTCATTCTAATAAATACATATTTCGAAAAGGAGATAGAAATCCTGTTTAACTTTGTGGTTTTTAACTTTGATAATTGGAATAAATGAATGGAAGCATTTCAATAAGAACTATTCTGACTGATGGCTTCTTATTATAGATAGTTAAATTAAATTAAAGAAACTGCAAAACCTGTCTTTGTATAAATATATCTGTATGGATCTAGATATAAGAATATAACCTAAAATATGGGATATTTGTTATTGGTATATTTTCCTTTTTGACTGAATATTTTACACATTACAATGCATAGATTTTAAAAAGCAAATGGCTATTCCAGGTTAAAACAACCTGATTTGGTACCCAAGTCTTTCTGCTGGGTGCTGCATTTTCTACGTGCCAAAGATTTAATTTTTCTCATGGGAAAAACACTTGCAATGTTTTTTCTCTTGACAGGTTATTTGAGTGCGGCCACTGCTCTCCAGAATGAGGCCAATCTACCTCGAAGCACTTCTCCTCCAACGATTCCCCCCACCAATCCTTTGGTGAACCCTATCCAGACAACACCAAAAGCGGTAAGTACTTTCCCTTTATTAATTATATTTGATTTATTGCGCTATTCATATGTTTAGTTGAGGATTGTTAGGATTGAAAAGAGAAAAAATAAAGAAATGGATAAAATTAAGGTTTCAAGCCTTTAGTTTTTATATCTATGAATCTGTGTAGATTTTTATTTTTTCCTTCTATTTTGCCCTCTACAGAATATTGCTTCTAGGAAAAGATCCATATTAGGAACATTGCTGATAAGAGAATTGTTCTTTTACTAATTGGTTATTTAATTGCTTCATTGAATTTAATTGAACAAGAAAAAAAAGATGAATTTTTGATAATCTTTATTGTGACAAACGTAAACCTATGGCAGTATTTAACCAGCGTAAAGTCAGGCTCTAAAAAGTATAATTAATCAAACTATTTATCAGAAATAATTGCACTAATGAGATTAAAAGCATGTCTTTGTCTCTTTTCCTCTCGTCTCTTTTCCTCTCGTCTCTTTTCCTCTCGTCTCTCTTCCTCTCGTCTCTCTTCCTCTCGTCTCTCTTCCTCTCGTCTCTCTTCCTCTCGTCTCTCTTCCTCTCGTCTCTCTTCCTCTCGTCCCTCTTCCTCTCGTCTTTCTTCCTCTCGTCTCTCTTCCTCTCGTCTCTCTTCCTTAAATTAAAACATCAATTTGTCATACCCGATGCATTTTTCCATTGCCGCACCTAAATAAATTCATGGTGTACAATTTAGTAAAAAACAAACTAACGGGTTTTAACTTCAGTATTGCATCAATTTCTCATGAATGTTATTTAATTATACTTTTATTCTATTTCTATTTAAACACAGCCATAGGTATATGTACATCAAAGCAAAGATTACCTAATATTTTTATATTTACTTCTTGATATGATCAAAAATGATCTCCAAAACCAATTTTTTTGAAGTCATTTACTATCCTCTTATTTTCCTACATTCTTGTTGGATTTTTACATGATTTGTTTTTTGTCTGCTTTATCAGAAACAAGTAGAAATGAACACAAGACAAATAAGAATGGCTCATGTATGTTGATTTATAATGGTTTTCATCAGATAAAAAATCTCTTTAAAATCCCTTCATTTTTCGGCAGGTGTGCTGTGACAGTTTCACCAATTTGAATTTTTTTTCCTTTTCCTCTTACCAGCAGAAAGGACCCATTTTTCTAAAGCAGATGTCTAGGCTTATTGGTGAAAATGTTACAGTACCTCCTGGCAAAAAAATCCTTTCATATATGTAATTTTGAATTCTCTACACTTTGGTAAAGATACAAAAAAAAAATTGGATTACTTTGTGGAATGGATAGGGAAAACCTACAGCGTCTAACCTTTCAGCTTTCTGCATTCTTTTTTCAAGGGTGCCAAGATTTTATGCACTTAGTAACTTCAAAAGCCTGTATTGGCAAGTCTAACTTTTGGTTTGGCAAACAATGTTGCATCTATAAACTCATAAAAAACCCCAAAGTTAATCGATTTATTTAAAAAAAAAAAAAAATCTCAATGAAACAATCTTTCCAAAGTTTACTTAAATTCATTCCAGACTCTTCAGACATTATTTCAGATAACATTTTATTTATTACTTTTTGTTGACGTTGATTATGAAACTTTTTTTTTTTCCAAAATTTTCAGTGTCGTCAGCTAAGTCCATTGCCCACAAGTCACCACTCAACACAGACCCCTTCATTATTAGCACATTCCTCTGGTGCCAATGGAACTCTGGGTCCAGTTCGATTCTCTCTGAATAGACATTCACCTGCCTCACCAGTCATTGCTACAACTCCACTAAACAAAGTATGTGCAAACAATTTTCTTCTCTTATGTTTCTACTCAGTTGAACTTTTGATAATGGTACCTCTGTTACTGAGTACAATCTTTAAGTGAATCATTAAACTAGGAGATTTCAGTAATTCATACTGAATAAAAATATCAAACTCCTAAAACCTTAATAACCTAGTGAATAATTTATAATAATTATACTAATTACTCCATCTATTCATTTATTACATTTAGAATCTTTCTATAATTCACCAAATGACCATCTATCTGTCTGGAAACAAGTTCCCAGGTACTAGATATAAATCTAGATAATTCTCAATAATTTTATGAGTTTTCAGTTTTGTTTTTCTTCTTGCAAACTGAAAATATTCCACTAAGACTTTTTTTTCTTTTGCATTTTGGACCTCTCACTAAGTGAAATTTCAAAGTGGCCTTCATCATGAAAGGTACCACTGTACCAACATTTAAAAACATTAATGAATCCTAATTGTGAAAAACGTATTTGAAAATGGTCAAGAAGCAATTTCTTCCTTCTTTTCAAGAAAAGTGATCATGAGAATTAATCAATCTCTTAATGTTTTCTAGAAATGTTTTCTTTTTTTTAAACGAGACATGATTGCTTTATTTCATGAAAATTAGAATTGGTATTTTGCTCACAAAGGGATGCATTTGTCTCATTAGACATTTATCTGAAGATGGATGAAAAACACAGAATTTACAGATCTACCTGCTTTCATGTCTTTCATGTTCAGTCATGTCAAGTGAATTCATTTTGCATGGGTTCCATACTATCATGACATTGTTGTTTATGGTTGTAAAGGCAATGGGAAATCTCATTTACTTTATTTGTGACACATATGTCCTGGTAAACTTCTAAAAGAGATCTGCTAAGACATGTTTATCCAAACAATCATAGAAACTTAGGAATATACATATACGTCCCAAGAGTTTTGAAAGGGTTGAAATAGTTACTTTGTTATTCTGCACTTACATCAAAGTTGTAAATAATATAAGTTTTATTTGTAATCTCATTTTATTACAAATTTATATTGAATTATGTTTTTTTTTTTTTTGTTTTATCTGAAATATGTTGCTTTTTTCCAGGCTGGCACATCAACAGCTGGCAAATCCCAGTACATTACAGACAGACCGGATGAATTGAGCATCAAGAAAATCCTTCACAAACATCACACAGACAACGAGGTGACCTTGGATGGCATAGTCACTGAATATCTCAGGAAGCAACATGCTTTATGCAAAAACCCTATGGTCACTTGTCCTCCAATGTCACTTTTCACGTAAGTCTCCTATCTTATCACACAACAGCTTCACATAGACAGGTTTCTGCATTTACTTTTGATGCTCATCTACTTAAATTGAGATGATGAACTTGGTTAATTGTTTGATTCAGGTAACTATTATAGACACTGTATATGATTTTCTTGTATGTCTTTTAATAAGAAATATTATTTGTGAGCCTCAACCGAACAATTGCCCTAACTTATAAAAAAATCTTTTGAAAATAATGAAGATTTTTCATCTTTGTCAAGTCTTTCCACACAATATCTCCATAAGTTCTTGATGAATTTCAATGACCTGTTGTGGAAGGATGGGCCATGGGTTAAGGAAGAATTGAATTTTGGCACAGATCCAGGAAATTTGTTTTTGTTGGATATTTCTAAAAAATGAAGATGTAAACAATAGTCTGAAACATGGAAAAAAACTTTTTAAGAAAATAACAAAATAAAAAAAATATGTACTGAAGTAATGCAAGAATGATCTTACTTTCAAGTTATTCTTATGTTCAACTCTCCTCAAAATATTACATGTAGAAACATATTTTCTCACTTTAATACTTACTACATATATAAAAAACAAATGAACAGAAAAACCTTTTAATTAACTTCATGTAAAAAAAAACAATCGAAACATTTACCTCCCTTCCATCGTAGCCATATATGAAGTGATTCCATTCACTTTTTTGTTGACATGGCATTGACAGAGGCATGTGCAATCTATTTTTAAATGTTTCAAAATACACTAGAGTTTCTATGGCTCCTTTCAGTGGAGATTAAACACTGTAATTTGCAGCAGAAGAGTGAACCTTAAACTTAGCATTTGAAAAAATAAAATAAAGGAAAATGTTGTAGAACCTATCCCAGTTGAGGAGTTTGGTAGATTGCTAACTTTTCCCTACAACACAGATCTTTATTATTGGATGCTGGGTGATTTTAAGGGGAAGAATGTGTCTTGTAAACCACAAAATAGAGTAATATGAATTCATAGCATTTGTGTAATTGTACAGTTCATTATTTTTTCCTTTTTTTTCTTTATTGTGTTGTTCTACTGTTAGAATGAAGTCTTATAAAGTATGAAATTTTTGTATTTTACAGCCCACATAAATGTCCTGATCCTCGTGGCAGCAGATTTGCTCCTAACTGTATAACAGCCAGAGTCCAAAGATGCAAAGTAAGTGAAATTGCTTTTCAGTTCCTATTTATAGCCAACAATTTTTCATTTTAATTTCTCTCAGTCGAACAATTAAGGAACTATTTTGAATGTATGTATGTATATGTATATGTATGTGTGTATATGTATGTGTGTATATGTATGTGTATATATGTATGTGTGTATATATATATATATATATATATATATATATATATATATAAAAGGAAAATAATATATTTTTATTTATTTATTTATTTATTTTTGCATTTTCAGATTTTTCCAAAATTTGGTGGGATTGATGGATTTAAATGTCACAAAAAATATGTCTACAGCAGGTAAATGCTTTTATAGAAATATTTATTCTCTGAATACTTATGAATAACTTTCGATTTGGTTATTTATAATGTCAAACCAAGAATGAATAAGTCAGGTGCCAATGATCATAATCTGACAGAAATATTTTTCTTTGTCTTTCTTAGGCAACTAAACTGAGCTCATCATATTGAACTGTTTAAATTCCGTTTTACAGTAATGGTTTGATTATTCATTTTGATTAAGTTGTTTGACTTACTTTTACTAAAAATTGTATTCAACTCACTTGACATTCTGTGATGTCTTTGTAACACTGAAGTTTTTTATTCTCTATTAGGTTTTTACACTTCCTGTCAAACTTCTACTGAGTTGAATTCTTTTTAAAACGTAACAACCATGGCAATTTCAGACTTACAGTCAAGACTAAATAGGGAATTATTATAGAATTTAAATGATGGTTACAGGCTAGAGAAAAGACCTTGATTCTATTCTTGAGAGAAAAATAAAGAAAATGGAAAGCTATGAATGCCATATTGAATTATCTGGTGTTGCTAAACAGATTCTCTTGATTGGATTTTACTACCTTTTCTTTTATCTTTACTATAATTCTTTTTTTTCTGTCTCTACTCCTCTCAACAATAACCATTCATAGCAGAAACTTGAAATTATCCTACACACTCTCCCTTCAATGAGTAGGGAAAAACTGTTTTTTATTTTTTGAAATTCCAACTTTAGTGGCTGAAATAGTTGCATTCAGAATGGAGTTTGACCCTGAAGTAGCCAACCTTGTTTGCTTAGTAAATGTTCTTTTTTTCCACTGGTTTATTTATTCGAAATTTAAAAAAAAAACTTTGCATGGAATTTCTTGGCCACAAGTCCACTATTCTGCTTAATTATTTGATTCATCGTGGGTTAAATTTCCTCCTATTTTTGAAGTGTGATGCATAATTAACAATACAAATTTTTATCTTTATCTACCTAGGAACTGTTTCATTTTCTGAAATGTGAGACTCACAGTCAATGAATCGTATACACACACACACTCACATGCACACACATGTTGAAGACATGGATATTGTTGATTTGACTTTTAATATTTAAAACAAAACAAACCTTCACTTGTCAAATTTAGAAAAATAGATTTACTGATTTTGTCACAAATTTGCATGAAAAATGACGATTTCAGCTTTAGCATTAAAGATAGACCCCATTTCTGAATTTTAGTTTTAACAAACATTGCTGACAATTTTAGCTTGCTTGATGTACTAAAACTAACTTGAATTTAAAAAAAAAAATTTTTTTTAAAGATTCAAACCGATCCGCACATTCCGAGATCCAGATGAGGATGGCTATTCCTCTTGCACATTCATTGTAAGTAAACCTTTTATTTCTTCGAATTCATTTTATTTCAAAAGGACTTCAGGCTTTTCATATGCTAAGGGAGTGTATTTTTTGACGTACTCCAAACATAGATGTTACATATCCGTTTTCTGATGGAATTCTTTGACAAAAAAAAAAATGGCTGTGTGAAGATTGCTGAATCAGCACAAAGTGCTTAAACATTTAGGCAGATTTTTTTTACCATTTTTAGCCTCTTTTTGGTGTTTGTTGCCCACTTCTAAAATCATACTTTTTCATCTATTGCCTTTTATCAGTCAAACTAATGCTAAAATATTTTTTGACTCGGCAACACTGAGTGTCAGTCTTGGCAATTTTTTCTTCTAACACCAGTGTTTAAATGCATAATGCACTCTATGTACAGTCATAAGATGGTGACAAAAAAATTTACTCTTTTAGAAAAATATATTGCTTTTCTATACATCACTGTGTATAAGTGACCTGTTCTCATTAATGGAAAGCAGTTAGTTTTAAACATCACTGGCAAATGTAGGTCCCTCTTGTGTATTGTTTTTATTGATGAAATATGTATATAGTATCAATATAATATCTAAAAACTTGGTTTTTAATGATTTCATTTTTTTTTCTCCTTTTGATACAGTCTTCCAGTAATTTCCTCTTGCTGGGAACTTATTCTGGTGATTTAAAACCTGTTAACATACAGACTGGAGAGGTTCGTATTCTAAACTCTGATTCATTACATCTTTCATCGGTCTTGTGTAAATACCTTTCAAATGTTTTACTACATCAAGGCTATTTTGGGAGAAAAATCTGTTACTGATCTTGAAAAAGCAGATTGGTCTATTTCATTAATTTCTATGTGCCATATTTTTCCTTGTATAATTCATATTTTTTCTCAAAGATTTTAAGCCAAAAAATCCAGGTACGTAATATCTGTGGAAACTTAATTCTTAGACATATTTGTATCCTCAAGATGATGCATTTTCATTTGAAATTGAAGCTCATTTGGGTGGGGGGAATTATATATGGTGAAATATGGTATCTGCTTCCATTGTGCCTTCAAAACAATATCACTCAGTAAAATAATAGATTGCTTGATGTAAAGAAGATAATTTTTTTTATTTAGTTGAAAAATATGTTGATGTAGTGAGATGGAATGTAAATAAAATAATTTTGCTCTTTATTTAATGATGATTCTTCCAAAAATGACTCCGTATTTTGGTGGGTGTATAGTATTTATTTCATTGCCCCTCAATTATTCAGCTAAATGATTAGTAAATCTTACTTATATTGCCTTTTTTTGTTCTTTTAGTTGTAATAGGATCATTCTATCTTGATTGTAATTGATTTTTTTTTGTTCTTTTTAGGAAGGTCCAAGTTATAATTGTCACACATCACCAATCACAAACTGCCGACAGACCAAGGTAAGAATGGAAACTTATCGATACAAATCTTTCTGCATGTTTTGTAGCTCAGGCATCATTCTTGTGAAGTTTTATTTTGGAGATGTAATTTACAAGCAACAAATTTTTATGAATTCATTTTGTATAAGATAAGTAATCTGACCTTTTTGATGCATGTATCTATTGCAGTGATAGTTGTCACTGACTGACTTACAAATTATCTTTGCAAACACTTCTCACCATTTCCACGAAACATTTCCTCCCATTCCTATGAAAGAAATGCTCTCATGCTTTAGTATCTTATACTTATACTGGTTTGAGGCCAGTTTCATTGATAGGTTGTATTGGCTGATTAAGTGTCGGCTGCTTTTATGCAAGGGAGAGAACTCTTGTTTAAATAGCGCCTCTACTTTCAGGCTTGTCTTCAAACAGCTTTCCCAGGTCCGATTGTTTACTCATATCATTGTAAATACTTTTTTCAATAAACATGTTTATCTGCTTTTAGAAATTGAACTCTGTAAGAAATTTCCTGAAAACCTTTCTATGGTTTTGTCATTTGAAAGAATTAGATTTTTATTGATAGTTTGATATTTCAAGGTTTTAAATAGTTTATTATTATTATTACTGCAGGAGGGCAACCTTCTTGTTACCTCAGCTTCATGGGGCACACCTTTGTCTTCTCTATGGAAAAGTGCTGACAGACTTGAAAATAAGTAAGTATTAAAGTTTCCTTTTTGTTAAACCTGCATTATTGATTCAACCATTTTAACACATTCAGTTCTAAAGTTAATCATGTAATGCCCCCCCCCCCTTGAAATCATGCCTCGTTTTCATTTTGTCCTGCACACAGCTATAATTAATACTTGCTTTTCAGTGATGCCATTTAATTTCTGGGGAATCTCTGTATTCTTGGCCTACAACAAAAAAAATGTTGGCATAGGTGTGAGAAGAAAACTTGATTTAGAATAGTTTACCTCACTAGTTAAATTTCAACTACATGAAATGCAAGAAGTTATGAAAATACTATTGAAAAATAAGTTTGTTTTTTTTTAATTAACATACTACAAATATGCCTAACATAGAACAGATTTCATTAAATATTGAAGTAATTACCTGAAAAATCTTCATTATTCTTGCATTGTAATTTTTCTGGGAGAGGAAGTTTTAGTAGTTTATGTTAATTAATCAATCCAGAATTTAGAAATGTGTTATGGAAAATATTATACATGCATTAATTTCGATGCTAACGCAGGTATCATCACAATAGATGCAACTTTGGAATTTCAATACATTTAAAATCAATGATTAGATGATTAGTATGTGTATTACTATGTAATTTGTATTATTGTTGATTTAAAAAAATGTATTTTTAAATGTAATGATCTTTTTTCTTTTTTTTTTTTTCCTCTGGATACTAATTCTTTAAATCTCTAATTTTAGTTCAAATTTCCCCTCATACACTCCAAGGAAAAGTTTCCCTGAAGACAATTACATGGAATTTAGTAAAAAGGTCCAAGATAAGTTGATAGGCACCAGGGAAGAGAAAGCTTATGTAAGTATCTATTATAATTTTCTCTTTATTATTATTAGAAACTGCCAACATGGGTTTCTTCCAGTTTTTGACTGGGTCTGACTGACTGTGTATGTATCATTCAATTAAACCAAAGGGCTGAAAATTTCTACATTTACTCCTTATGTCTTCAGGAACAAAAAAAAAAATCCTCCCTAAAATAGATGTGTGTGTGTGTGAGGAGTTTGCAATGTTAGTTTCTGCTAAATTGGCCCCCAGTTCGTACCTGGTTGTTTTTTGAAAATTCAAGGCTTTTTTTGTGATTTACTGCCTGACAAAAGGCAACAGTAACTTATTCATTACTCATCCTTGTCTTCAAATGTTCAATTAATCACCCCAACTGCTGCCTAAAGATGTTGTTCATGTGATGGTCTCTATTGATTGACTAACCAGACCTGTTTCTATTATCACATTGAGTCAACAAAATTTTTGTTCTTCATTTATCTTTGTCCAGTTTGCATAATGATTAGCATTCTTTACCAAAGTTATAAACACGCACTTTTGAGAGGCATTTCTTCTGGTGACCGTAACATATGAAGAATAAGAGGCTCATAATTACGATCCAATATGACATTGAGAGAAAACCTTTTTATATCATCAAAGAATAAAACCGTTAATTATAATCTTCGTCTTTTGGTGGTATCTTTGCTTTTTGTTCTTTTTCCTTTTATTTTTTTCCTTTTATTTTTTTCCTTTTATTTTTTTCCTTTTATTTTTTTCCTTTTATTTTTTTCCTTTTATTTTTTTCCTTTTATTTTTTTCCTTTTATTTTTTTCCTTTTATTTTTTTCCTTTTATTTTTTTCCTTTTATTTTTTTCCTTTTATTTTTTTCCTTTTATTTTTTTCCTTTTATTTTTTTCCTTTTATTTTTTTCCTTTTATTTTTTTCCTTTTATTTTTTCCTTTTATTTTTTTCCTTTTATTTTTTTCCTTTTATTTTTTTCCTTTTATTTTTTTCCTTTTATTTTTTTCCTTTTATTTTTTTCCTTTTATTTTTTTCCTTTTATTTTTTTCCTTTTATTTTTTTCCTTTTATTTTTTTCCTTTTATTTTTTTCCTTTTATTTTTTTCCTTTTATTTTTTTCCTTTTATTTTTTTCCTTTTATTTTTTTCCTTTTATTTTTTTCCTTTTATTTTTTTCCTTTTATTTTTTTCCTTTTATTTTTTTCCTTTTATTTTTTTCCTTTTATTTTTTTCCTTTTATTTTTTTCCTTTTATTTTTTTCCTTTTATTTTAACAATTTCTAAATAAAATCCAGATTTTTACAGCATTCTTCTTTTTTTTATCACTTCTTAATATTTCATTTTCTGAAGAGTGTCCGATTGGAAAAAGCTTTTGAGGAACTATCTTATTCAATATGTATCACCAATAAATATTATGAATATTCTTTTTAACATAGCTTTACTAATTACAAGGATTATAATCTTTGTTCTGCTGATACCTATATCTAACTTTTTTCCAATATTGTCTGGACATATATTTTTTCTTGAACACATTTTTCTGATTTTTATAGATTTATGACATCAGCTCAGGTCAGCAGTTGATGGAAATCTTTGACCAAGATAAAGCCAATTATTATACATCAAACAGAGCCACTTTTGACCCTTCAGATGACCTCGTTCTCAACGATGGTGTCTTGTGGGATGTCAGGGTTGGCAAACCAGTTCATAAATTTGACAAATTCAATGCAGCCATCAGTGGACTCTTTCATCCGATGGGTTTAGAAATTATCATCAATTCAGAAGTGGTATCCTTTTCATTCAGCTCCTTTTTTTTTTTTTTTTTTTCTTTGCTTATCTTCAATTTCTTTTCCATGTTTTATAAAATTGTTTGGAGAAACTGAAAAGTACGTTTTATTTGGAAAAAAAAGAAAATCATGATAACCTGAAACTACTTGGAAGATTTGGACACCCCCCCCCAAACCGAAATAATACTTGCTATAATTTGAGAAGTCTCTATTCATGTGTGTATGCATCAAGAAAACTGGAAAATCGGCCATTGTACTAAGTTGATGTTCTCCAGGTATATATTACTCAGCATGCAAAGCATTACTACGTTGAGTTAGAAGTCGTTTTGATCAACGGTTCAAATCTAATAAAAAAATAAATGGAAAAAAAACTACAGATTATAGATCTAAATTTAGATATAAAATATCTAAATCGGTGACACTGGAGTGGAGTAACTGAAATAATATGGAGCCTTCGTTTTGTATGATGGACAGAAATCTATTTCACCTGACTATTGTGGCAGGCTGTTCTACAAGCCTTTCCAAAGATGCATCTTTGGAATGGGCAGTGCCCTAGTCTCTTAAATTTTGATTTCACATGATGTATAATAAGTAGTGAAAAATAATCTAAAAACAAAAAATGGAGAAATATTCAGTTGAAAATGTTGAAGAAAAACAAATGTGCGGTATTTTAATAACTTTCTAGGAGAGCAGGCTAGCACATTCATGATCAAATTTAGAAAACTTTCCATGTATAAATGTTGCTGTGATGATTTTTGTGTCATTGGCAAGAGGAAAGATTGACAAAAAGTATGCAAGAAACTTTGTGAATGAACCATACAGAACTGAAGATATAACTTTTAACATTTTGTTTACACCCCTGCAAAATAGCATTTACGCACAAATCTATTGTACAATGGCTTGCGTTTTTTCATGTGAGGCAAGTCTTCAAACACAAATATATCACTGTTTATATAATTTGCTCAAATAATTTTTATATTTAAATTTTCCTCCAATATTTCTCTTCTCTGTTGCCACATTTTTATATTGTGATAACATCAATATTTCATATTGTTTCTGCTTTTTATTTACAAACATGTTGTCAGCTTGTTGTTTTCATAAGAGTGAGGTATTGACTCTGTACCATGTCTGTTTTCATGAGAAAAAGAGCGCTACAAAGGTAAATAACTCCAATTTTTGAAAACTAGAACTATCAAAGGAAGCCACTCATGATGTTATTTGCTCTATTTTTTCTCCTCAGCTAGATAAAAAAAAAAGAGTATTTGTTTGGATGTACAACGTTTGTCCACACAGCATTACCGGCTTAGCTAAGGAAAATGTACCATGTACGTCCTGATGGCAGGCTAAGGGTTAAAAAAAAAAAATCCTTCAAGTATTACACTACCTCTAATATGGCAGTATTCAAATTAGGGAGCTGTCTTCTCCAACTTGAAATGGATAGCTCTGGAGTGCTGATGAGTTTCAGTAGGTTGTATTACTTTGCCAAATATTCTTGTAATCCTTGAATCTTATTGGTTGGCAGATACGCAGGCAAAAACGGTAATATAAATTTACCACTGCGCAATTTCATAGTAGTTTGTTCATTTGAAAAGATTTTTTTTTTCATTTAGTCTTAATCTAATTATTTCTCATTGTATTAGTTTTTATTTTTCCAAAGAGAAGCTAACAGAATTACTCTTGTAATTATAAGTGCCTCTGATTTACTTACCATGATGATACTCATAAACATAATATTATAATTCATAAACTTCAGAAAATTCAACTATGATAACTCCCAAAGTTAGTTACATATCTCATAAAATTCAGATACATTACCTCTGTATTGTTTGATTGGATGAATGGTTTACAATGGTATTTGAATTGTCACTGCAACTCATCCAAGCCCTGTAAATGTCAATGTTGAGCTTCTGTAGATTGCCCTCTAACCATAACACCAGTCCATTGGACATGATGTAATATTTGCCTAGTTTAACAGGAAGCAGAAGTTCAACAATGTGTTCACCATCCATGATAGTAGCAGGAGAATGAAAAAGAGCAAGTAAACTTTCTTTGAGTCAATTGATTCTCATGCTTGTAAAATTTTGTAAATAGGCAATTTTTAGCTTTTTTTTCTTTTTTTTTCTCCCAAATATAAAAACGTGGACCTCCTACATATTATGGCATCATTGCAGCAGGTAAAACAAAAACTGACCGGAATAGATGTTCTCTCAATGATGTCACATCTTTTTTTTACATGACACCACTACCTTTCTCCTTCTTTCTGTTGTTTAACATAAGTGGAACTGACTGACCGAATGTGTCTTATTGAGATATATATAGACACATCTAAAAATTATATGCCCATCTTATATAAAGGCATATACAGTGTATAATACATGTAGAGCAATGCAATGTTGATATCTATTGTTTTTGAACTAAAATCGTTTCTGGATCTTTAACGTCATTCTTGTACAGTGGGACATGAGGACATTCCGTTTACTTCACACAGTACCAAGTCTCGACCAATGTCAACTCACATTCAACCATACAAATGAAATCATTTATGGAAGTAAGTTATTACCTTTTTATTTTTGTCTTCTGTTTGTTTATCAGAATTAAACACAAAAAAGACCCCTAGTGGCAAAACCACCAAAAAATGTACTTATTAGGATTGCAAAAGGCTATTCTTAGGCTAATTTAGCTTTATTACAATGTGAAAGATTAAAAACTGACCAAAATAGAGTATTAAAATTGAATTTGACACAATTAAGGTTTACATTGGTAAGTAATTATTATATTTTTTGGTGTTGAAGATGCACCCTAATTTTTATTCTTTATACAAACTCATTAATAAAATTCACACGTTGGACTTCAACTGTCACTGAATGAAAAAATTCTTTCCTCATCACACAGTACTGCAGCATGTGGGCATAGCAAGAAGCTTCAAGTACAAAAACTTTCTCTGACAGAGTTACCTGTTTGTAGAACAGTCTCAGTGAGAAAATGATCACTTCTGAAAATATAAATGCTTTCAAAAGTAATCTAAAAAAAATGTCATTGGCCGCAATGTTTACCTATAAATTTGGTTTTCTCCAAATCTATCCTCAAACAACTAAAAATCCCCAGCAAACTGGTATAACCTTTTTTGCTGGGTTTATATCTATGGGAGATAGAGGTATATTGTGGATTTTAGGATGGAAGACAGCCATTCAATTATTGTAATAAATAAGGCCCACCACTTGGATTGACCCCCTTCCCCCCCCTCATTATGCTTATTTTGTCTCCTCCGTACCTTTTTAATTGTTATTTTGTCAGTTGTTGGCTGCTACCATAGTCAAGACCCTGGGGGTGATGTTAGTAGTATATGGGTTTTGTGTATGTAATGGGAAGGGGAGTTACTATTCAATACACCTTGTTTTCAAGGACCAGCCAATTACCAGATATATAGCACTCAAGGCCAATTTAACTGTACTCCTCTATCTTGAAGGAAGGGGCTTGCAAGCTGTACACTTGTAGAATAACAAGTCCAAATATTATTCTATGTTTGCTTACATTCTGTTGGATTATCTTGTAGCTTCAGAAAAATTTCTTGGCTTTTTTGTTGTTTGCATCTGGTTAATGATTGCATTGGCATCTATGCAGATATCACTTTTTGTAATTTAATTCACTATCAATGGCTTGCATAACTTCCCCATCCCTTTTTATCAGATAAATCTGTTTAAAGACATATTCATGCAAGATTATCATTTACCTCCACACATCCTCATCTTTTTAGTGTCCGTCCATAGATATAGTCCTTCCCCAAGATTTGCCAGACCTCTCTATGGACATTGTGGAGCCTATACTTGACAAATTCATCATACCATCTTATTTTTTGCTGGCCACTATTCTGCCTGTGATCTATAGAAATCCACACTGAACCATGATGTCCATCAATTGTCTGTCATTCTTGCAACATTTCCATTTTCCATTTGAATTTTTATGATTGATTCTCTGACTTGTGTTTTTTCTCTGACTGGTTGAGGTAAACCTTAAAAAAATGAACAGTATTTTGTAATTTTTTGTGTTCTTTTCCAGCAATTCATATGCAGGACGAACGAAGGAGGGACAAACGTTATAACAGCATCTATGCTTCTACATTCAGAACATTCGATTCCAGGGATTACAGCTGTATTTGTAAGTTTCATTTTTTTTAATCTCAATTTGTGGGAAAATTCTTCTCAAGCTACAAAACCAGCTAATATAAAATCAATCCATTATCTGTTAATGTATCACCCAGCTTCATATTGAAAATTATCGAGATTGCAAATATTAATCTTAGAAAGTTTATCCAATCATTGTAGCCCAACAAATGGCTCACCTAACCAACCAGACAAGTGGGCTATAGATTCTTTCCTCTGTATCTGTGGGCTCTCCTGGTCACATTGTTGGGGGCTACAACCTTAAAAATTTGCATTAGTATACCACTAGGCAACATCTAAAAACTTGGATCAGTGGTCGTCAACTTGAACGATACCGCTTAGTGAGCAATTTAAACTTCTAAGTGGTGATAGATCAGGTATTATGTCTATCTTACTTCCACCACACATAACCCTGAAAGTCAATACATGCTATTTATTAGTCGCATGACTATAGTGGATTTTATTACCATTATCTTCTTATGATAGATATGTTGTACGTTTACTTTTTTGTACCTTTCTATGAGTTTGTGGAGCATATACAGTCGTCCACTTACCTAGGTATGAGAAATCCTCACAATTTTAGACATTTCTTTCATTGATAAATCTAGCCACATTTTGGCCCTTCAAAAAGTAGCTAACTGGATTTGAAATATTTGTGGTTGGTATGGAAATTTTACCCCCCACAAAAGATTGAGTATTCATGTTGCACCATAGTCCATGGACCCATAATTCAGTACAGGGTTTTTGATTCCCTATACTATGACAAAGGGGTACCTATCATAGATATGTCTTGAGCAAAATAGCTTGACAAGAGCCCATCCCTCACCAGACTTCCTTGATTCTACTCTTAATGCCTCTGATGGACACTCTACATTGAGTACAATTTAAAAATCTTTGTGACTCCTCCATGAATGGGACTTATAACTACCAAACTAGAGGTAAGTACTCTACCTCTGGGCCATGTTGCTACCTCATTGTTGCATTTGGAAACTACAAAATATGGTAGTAAAACACAGCCTATGAAGGCTCAAAAAATATAACTATACAATGTATTGATCAGATATTCTTGCTGTTATGATGTTAGAAGCTATTAATTTGTTCTTCATCAGACACTGACTGTCAAATCTATGGATGCACCTCAAAAAGAAATTATGATGACAGTCTTGCACGTCAAATGCACTGTTTCCATCATACCCAAACGAATTCATGGTGTGCAATATTCAGATAAAGAACAAAATTAATGATTTTAACTTCATTGTGTTAATATCTGATCAATGCATCTTATAGTTATACTTTTTTTTTAGCCTTTGTATGACTATTTAGTGTGCCGTGCTTAACGACCAGATTTTACATCCATCGGACCAAGGATAAACAGTTGATGATACTACAACAGTTTCTTGTTGTTGCTTATTAAATAAGAAGACCATCTATTTTTTTGTGTTTTTTTTTTGTAGCTACCTATGATGTCAAGTCGAGAAGCATATGTAGCCTGGCTGCTGATACCCGTGAATACCACATTGCTGTTGTTGAGGTTAGTCTGATTTCTTCTTTCCCCCAAATTGATGCAACTTGCTTCTTATCTCTAGACTTGATATTACAATTCATCATCAGTCTTTTAATGTCCGTCGTTGGACATAGACCTACCCCAGGATTCGCCACAATTCTCTATCATGGGCGTCGCGCAGCCAGTATTTCCTGAATCTGTCCAGTTCATCTCTCCATCTTGTGTTCTGTCGGCCTCGGTTTCTTATGTGATCTCTAGGGATCCATTTTGTGAGACGTCATAGTAAATAAATAAGGGGAGACACTCTATAATTAGAATTCTTTTTACCTGGAGTTACCTCCCTTGATAAATCTGATCATTGTTAATACAAGTACCATTTTTCCCTAAAACTGAAATGTTGAAAAATCTGAAACTTTTTCTATGCTGGCATGTCACAAGTGGAAAACTCTACACCTGGCCATACTCTGTACAAATATGGTGTTGATAATGTCAAACACGAATGCTGATCATCAAGTTGTGAATTGGACTGAATATTGCTTTATTCTCCAACTTGGAGCATTTTAATGTATTCTGCTAATGAGAATCTTGCTATGATATGCCATTATTTTGCTGTATTACAGTAACATGCAAATAGATGGTATCATTATAGTATAGAGGCATTTCTTACCATGATATACAGGCTCCATATATGCTGACTTTTGCTACTTGGTTCAAACCAATAATGAAATTGAAAAGTCTAAATATTGTTTTGGCTTTGCAGTTCATATAAATTTAAATTCATTTAAATTGCAGTTTTTTAACATTTTGATGTACAAGGAACCCCCCCCCCCCAACCCCATTAAAACAGACCACTGGTTTGGGGAGAGGGTTTATTTTAGCTGATTGTCTGAGTTAACTGATGGTAGAGGTTGATACTGCGTATGGTATTGGAAAATATTCACATTGTACATGATACATCATATGACATTATATATATATATATATATATATATATATATATATATATATATATATATACACACACACATCAAATCATCTTATAAATAATGAAGTCAATTAGTTCAGTTCTGATTGGGGAAACTCTGTTGAGTGACTTCTTTTCCTCTCTGCTATCATTGTATGAAAAAGAATAATCATGACATGACAATTATGCAAATGGAAATGGCTAAGAAATGATTTATAACAGAGAGAGAAAATATATCCGTGTAAAGATGTTATGATTTGTTTCTGAGGTGGTTATTATCATGAAATGTCTGAAGAAAGAATACCATGTTTGCTAATGTTCTGAAGAATGAGTCACACAGATCTTGCCTGTTCTATCCGGTATCTGGCTTAACAAGGGTTCACTGTACTTGAGTAGATATTATTTTGTTAGTCTTGATCCTGAATCATAAATTGTAATTTGTGATTTGACCATATCACTAAACCTTCTACTTGTTTAATCGTCTTCATTTTAATCCTTTTTTCTTGCAGACACAACAATATGGGGACACGAATGTGGAAGAAAATGTTTGCCGATTGTATGAAATTGGTAAACTGAAAGATGATGATGATGATCAGGTGAGGGAATCCTTCTTATGTGTTCCTGAAGTTCTTAATACCTTTCACTTTATGATTGAATGATACCATCTCCATTGATTGTGAGGAGAGGTCGCTTCTGTAAATGTAGCTTTTCACCCTTGAGTTTTCCACATGTCATACAACATTGATTTGCAGTTCATGTTTTCTGAGATCAGAAACACTGAATATATTATTAATAATTGTTCAATTGGCCTTTTGAAGGGGTTAATCGTTGAACCTTGAAGATACGAACCTTACAATAATTGTTATACACAGGTTGTCCGAAAATAAACGTTCAATTTATCCTGGTAGTAATGCTATTTCTACCAACTACTTTACTAGCAATTCTTATCTTATTGGCCTCCTGAACATTATATAGTTACTTCCCTTAGAACTGGCATAACTTCTGGGACAAATTGGGCTTTTTCTTTTTTTTTTTTTTCTTTTGTTTTTTTTCCTGTCATGTTTAGTCCCCCTAAGCAAGGCCTTTTGGTCCCTTTTCACTAAGGGTTAGTAAGAAGGGAGTCACTTATACTACAAATTCGAAAAAAAATGTTGAAATAGCTTATTGATGTGAATTTGGAAATGCCAAAATTAGTAGACTAACATCGGGAAGGCACTCGTTCACTCTTGTTCTTTAGTGTTGAAGAACCAATAATTTGAATCTTTTGTAACTAAATGTTTCATGCCTTCAGGGTGATGATGATGATGACGAAGATGAGGTTATGGATGATGACGATGATGATGACGATGATGATGATGAAGAAGGTCATATTGTACATGTGTCGGCTCTGGGTGATGGCTCTAGTGACATTGAAGGTATTTCATATATATTTTGTCAAATGGCCTTTCGTGCTGAACTTTGTTCAAATAGGTCATTGCAGTTTATGAAGATAAAATTTGGAAATCATTTTTTCATAATTAGTTTGCCTCCATCCAATACGGCTACTTATTGATTGTTGCTTTAAATATCGGTACTTTCTAATTTCATAGGTTGAGTTGGGGGGGGGGGAACCCTGACAAAGTATTATGTGTTACCCATAACAATAACGGTGCCAAAGGATTTCATCATTAAAATACTGACATAGTATTTCATATTCAACTTTGATTTCTTAATTTTTTTTCTATAATTTCCATTTAATGGATTGTTTTATTAGTTTTAATTGATTATGCAAAATTTCATTTCGATTTACTAAAACAGAAGTTGGGATTTTTAGTTATTACCGTCACATGACATAAAATTTTATAATTTTCTAGTTTTGATTAATCCTATCCACCTGAAAAAATCAAGTGTTTGTTTCCTTTTTAAATTATTGTTTTGTTTTGTAAAAAGTTGAAAAGGAAAAAAAATTAATACGACAGAATTCCTCAGTGCAGTTATTGTTTTGAGTGACACTGGTATATTTTGCAAGGGATTTTTTTTGTCATTGTCCCAACCCACGAAATTGGAATGTACCTAAATTTGTATGCTCTTTAGCTTATATCGGATAGTACTAAAAGTAAGTATTTATGGCTACACAGTAAACTTATTAACTTGCATTAGGTGAACAAAAAGAAATAATTTACTTGGTTAATTATCAGCCCAAATTTTGAATATATTACTTAACACCCTCCATACTAAATTTATTCATAAATTTTACCAGTTCTAAGATGACTCAAATTTAAATCCAATTTGTGATCCGGTCATACTAGTTGACCTCTGTATACCATACACATTGTGTTAGAATTATGGTCAGGCTATATGTTAGAGGCATTTTTACTCATGAAATTTGATCATATTGTTAATTTCAAAGCACACAGCAAGAATCAATTGTAAAAGAATTTATGTTTGGTCGGCCGGACTGGTATGTCTGGAAAGTTTTGATGAAAATGATTGTGTATTTGCATCTATTAAAAGTACTAAATTAACTTATTTTTACTAGTATAAAAATGATTTATGCAAAGACTCTTACTCTTTCCTTTCATTTCAGTTTTCATATTTTTTCTTGCTTTATTTAATTGAGACTTGCTTATTTTGCAGATGACGATGATGATGACGATGACGACGACGATGATGACGATGAAGATATTGAAGATGTTGACAACCTACTTGCCTCTGGCGATGAAAGTGATGTCAATGAGAATGACAACGATTTTGATGACAATGTCTTGTTTGAACTATCCTCTGGGTTGTGAAGACAGGGCAGGTGACCTTCAGTTCTTCTCTATGACCCTTGATCGACCCCTTTTATTCAAATCTAAGCATGTTGAAAGAGACCCACCACGGCTAGGCTGGCCATTTTGGTAAGAAGGGGAGATAATCAAAGCTTTATCCGACAGACTTCCCCCAACAAAGTGTTGAAAGGGGCTGATATTGAATTTCGGCCTCCAGACTTACTCGATTTCTAATTCGACATTATTCCAATGGTTGTGTTGGGTAAGTCTGTGAGATGAAGCTCAGATCAGCTCCCCATTCTGGCCAAATCTAGCAATCCTGTCCCAGGCGGAAAATGATCAGGGGAAATAGTGTCTGGAAAGGGGTATATGGATCCTTACTGCCAGGGCCAAATTCTTCTTGGTTGCTGCTCAGTGACTCAGACCACACGTTTAGGTTCATTTTGATGAGTGATCCTAATCAAATTTCAGGGGCTTCGGATTCCTCCAAAACTTGCCAAAACAAATATTGAAAAAAAAAAATGATGCTGAGAATTTTCTACCTTAAAAAAAAAAAAACAGCAAAACAGCCTGATAGCTGAATCTGAGAACATTTGCGGAAAAAAGATAAGACATCTTATTTTTTCAAAGTGTACCATAAATGTTAAAAAAAGAAAAAAAATTCATCCTGGTCTGTTGTCTTTTTTCTGAAATTTTTATTTATTCTTTCTACATTTGGAAAAAGAAAGTGACGATTGGGATCTGTTACCGTTTCAAGATGGACGCTGCTCACAAATTCAAAGTTGAAGAAGCAGATGGCAATGACACTGACCTTGAAAATACCAACTCTGCAGCCACAGTGGCGGCCATTTTTGGAACGGGAAAGGTAACAATAGCCATAAAAGCAATGCCTTATTTTGAATTATGTCTTCAATATTAGGGTGAATAAATATGCCTAAACTGATTTAACCAGTTTGCATATTAATCATCTACCTGCTGGACCTACGGAAATTCTATTGACAACTAAGATTATCCATTATCCTTTGCCCCTGCATATCTCTCTCACTTTGCCTGTCTCATTCTCTTCCTTATCCCTTCCAATCTTGGTCCATGATTTCATGTGCCTGTTATAGAAACATGGATTAGTTTCATGTGTGGAAAATTTTCCTACCCCGAGGTAAACTATCTTTCTCTCCCCTCTCTCTCTTCCTACCCCCTTCTGTAAACTACCTCACTACCTTTGTCTCTCTCTCTCTCTCTCCCAACCCTCCCTCTGTACACTACCTCTACCTTTTTCTCCCCTTCTTTCTAAAGAAAGATAGGAATACTTCAAGTAAAATAACTGACATTTTTATTTATTTCATTTTTAAACTAATAAAGAAGGTGATATTTTAAATAAAATTAGTAATATTTTTATATATTTAATCCATATTAAAGATATAATACATTTTCATAAAAAATTACTCTCTGCTATAATCCTGATTCTTTATAAAACTTGTAATTCCATACTGTAATAAAGAAACAAAAAAAACAAAACAAAAACGGTCTGGTTAGTCACTTAATAGAAAATGTCACACGACCACGTTTTTTGGCAGCATGTCTTTAGGGGTGATCAATGGATAAGTTTCTTTTCGCCTTTTGTTGGGCAGTGATCACCAAAGTCCAGATTTTCAAAAAACAAGCATGGACACTGCCGGACACAAACTTGTTTAGCATAAACTTATATTGTAAATCGAACATCCCACTATACCATGTTGGGGGGTGGATTTTCCCAAAAAACATTTTTTCTAGACATAATGTATAAATTTATCTCATTTGGTGGTGCTTGTATGCACAACTTATACATACATAGCCAGCCAGCCAGCCAAACCCACTTGAAAATTGAAGAGACCTATGTTGATGTTAACAGTGTTAGTTGATGGCTTATAAATAAGTGTTAATGCATCTTTTTCAAATTTTTGCTTTCCCAAATTCTCAATTCAATTTTCATTGAATGAAGTAAAATTGTTTTTTCTTTCATCCTAACTTACGTTTTGAAAATTAGGATGATGGTCGAAATTAGTAATGTTAAAAAATTCCCTCTTTTCTGATTGATTGGTCATTTTTTTAATGGATTAACCAGAGAATAACTGGCATAGCTTGTGACAAGCAGAATCATAGTATAGCTAGCCCAAGTATCAAAATAACTAAATTCAGGAGTTAAAGTTCCTTCCTGAAAAGTAAACCTGATACAAGCAGGTTTTTCAATCATAAATCCATTAAAAATATTTGGGAGGGGCCAGACTTCAGGATGTGTAGAGCAGCCTGCCATAATTGACATATGAAAAAATTCTGCCTGTTGTGTGAAACTACGGCTTCAAAGTATTTTGGTTACTTTCTTTCAGTGTTGCCAATTTATGCATTTCATGTGTATTCTTAGATAATTCTAAAGAGCAGAGATCATGGGAAATAATTGGTAGAAACTGAAGAAAAATCAATGATTTTTTTTATTCATTCTTATTAGATCTCTCAAACTGTTGACCATAACAACTGCACTGCTTTGTTTGTTAACTAATATATTTGGTGAATGTCAACTTTGTTAAGTAATCATGGTACCTATACACACAGTTTACTCAATATTTGGGTGGAAACAATTGAAGGCTTTTAGAAGATTAAATAAACATATTACAAGTTTCTTTGACCACCTGAAATTAGAATATTCATGTGAAAAAAAACAAAAGAACCCAACCCTTTTGTAACCTGGAATTGTATTAAGTAAAGCATGAAAAAAAAATTTCTGAGTGTTCCTAGACCGAAAAAATGACGGTGTTAGTCTGAGTCGCTGGTTACAGTGTAGGAAGATGGTGCATGCTACCTCTATAAGTGTCGAAATGCTAATTTTTGAAAAGAGGGAGTGGGGAGGATGCCTGTACAAATTCTTTTGAAACTAATATTTGAATAAATATTTGAGACGCTACATATTTGCTTGGATCAGTGTAGTCTAGCACAGACGCACAACTGTTGGGGTGAGGATTGAATACCCGACTCTAGCAATCATTAGGTTCATGTTAAACTTTCCAGCATTTTCCTTCATATGAATTCATAGCATCATTATTCAGTTATCAAAGCAAGGTTGCCAGAAGGGGAGATAATTCAAGCTTTATCTCGGAGACTGTTCCAGTGTCTGTGTTGGGTGAATGTTAAATTTGGAAATCAAGTGTTTATGGTATTGAACCTCTTTCTCCAGACTTGCTTGATTTCTGAATTCAATGGCTCTTCCAGTGCCAGTTTTGGTCCGGTCTCTGAACTGTAACTGGGATTATCTCCCCTCCAGCCCGAATCTGGCAACCATGGATGAAAGTACTTCCCTCTGATTTCTATGACCTTATTCCATCTTTCAACTAAATTGTGTCGTTGTTTTATTTCTTACAAGGATCAGAGGAGGATTTCACTCTCTTGACTTGAAAAGGGAGGTAAACCGAGATTAAAAAACAACAAAAAACAAACAAACTTGGTGTACATTACTTGTTGAAGATGAACATTGGATGGATTGGCGACCACTTGAAGCACTGTCGAAATTTTAATTTCTTTGAATAATCCCGTTACTAGAGTGTCTCTTACATGTTTACAGGTATTTTAAATCTAGGGAAATGCTTACAGAGAAGCAGCCTATTCTTCTAATATATTTATACAACTGGGAGTTTAATAAAGGCCGAGTTGGGTAAAATATAATTTGGAATTTAAAAAAAAATTATCCTAGAACTTGGAGAATATAATGAAATTAAAATGTCTATCACGTGTCACTGCTGGCACGCGTGTCATAGGAGTGTCATCACTGATGGAGGATAAACTTGTGATAAACATTATCTAAGTTTATCAAGTGAATTAGCTCTTTTGAGAAAGTTCTTGAACAAGTTGAAAAATTATCGGTGAGTGTGAGAGCGCTGAGCTTCAAGGGGTCCGGTTGGACGTCGTTTGCAAACTGAAGACACTTGTTGGAGGAGAACGTATATAGTAGCCTTGTCACTGACCAGACGTGTGAAAATTGAGAATTTACACTTTCTTGGTAGATTCCAAGAAAGGTGGTTTGGAATATACAAACATATTGAAGTTTAAAATTGAAAACTGGAAGTTTGTTTCATTGACGTGAGAAGAACAGATACTACATTTTAATCTTGATATGAAGACCGCAGAAAAATTGGAACACGAAACTAGGATAATACCAAGTTTGTTATGGTCCCCGTGTTGGCTGCAATTATCGAACTTCGCTTGGTAAATCTAAAGTCAATTCGGTTATGGATCCACGAGTTCGTTAAAGCCGAAACTCGTTATATCGAGGGGTTACTGTTCTTAGAAGCTGTAGTTTCCTGCGGCGGACGGAAAATTATTTCACATGACAATTATGGCAGGCTTCTCCACACACTATGAAGTCCGGCCCCTTCTAAAGATGCACTTTCTAGTTATGAAAATAGGAAAACTAGACAATCGTGCAAAAGGAAATTCAAGAATAGTGACCAGATGTGACTAAGTCGGTCGATTTATGAAAAGACTCTTGTATTTCGTTGTCCAATGAGATCCAGTGGGGCAGATGATTGAAACTAGGCTTAACAAAGTTTTTTTTTCTTGAAGAGCCAATCTCTGCATATGACGTTATTGTTATAAGTAAAATAATGATCAAACGCTCTGGCTAACTAATGTCGATTGGGGATGTAGCTCAGTTGTTGAGCGTTCGCTTTGCAAGCGAAAGGCCCTGGATCCGATACTCAGCCTTTTTTCTTTAGGGAAAGGGTTGAAGTACTTTCAAGTTCATAAGATATTTATTGACCCTGGATTTGAAAAGATGGATATTACATAAGCAGGAATACCAATCATTTTTTCTTGGGGGGGGGGGGAGTCAATCTCTACTGTAATTACAAAGATTATATTCTATATGTTCAAGCTGGTCATCGTGGTTTGGGGATGTGGCTCAGTGGTTGAGTATTAGCTCCTAACGCGAAAGGTCCTGGGATTCGTTACCCAGCATCTCCACGAATACGAGACCTGGGCTGATTTTTTTTCTTCTCGAATTTGAACTATCATATTTTACACTGCTTTTTTAAATAAGTATAAACATGAATTTCCAACTACATTTAACCCAGAGTTCGTATTGTTTAGCAAATAATTTTTTGTTGAACGTTTTTTTTACAATCTTTCCTCTTACTTATAACACAAATATTATTACAATAGATTTCACACGGTCACTAGATTCGGGTATTTTTCCACTGCTTTGATATCGACACTCAGTTGGTATGCAATGCTTTTCAGTTAAAGCACTTCCAGATCGAGGCAAAAAAAAACAACAACAAAAAAAAAAAACAAAAAACGAATGCAAAATTGATAAAGTGACTTGAAGTTATGAAAATCTTTTTATTCGACATGAACTGACTGTTCATTCCTTACGAACTGTTCAATATTTCAGTTGAGATAACCAACTAAAACCACGATAAAAAAACAAACAACAAACAAACAAGCAAGCCAAATTTCTCCTATTGTAAATTACTGGAGCCGGAAGTCAGGTTATCACGTCAGCACTCAATTAACACTTCAATCTACATCCGGGTGTGAATGGGTGTGGCATCCCACGCAGAACAGTTGGTCTGTGGTGGAAAATCCCGGTGCAGGTCAAGATATTCTTTCGCATTCAGAGAACTTATACTCAAGGAAAATCCCAACCAGGGTTGCTGTGAGAGTTTCATGTGCCCTTGGCAAGGCTAGATATATTGTTTATGCAAGTTTTTGTTTTATTCTTATGCCCCCTACGCAAGGCTTAAAAATTGCTTGATCTTCTTTTAAATTTGTCTCCCTGAAAGGTCAGTGCTGCGCCCCTGTGAGATGTGCACCCGAGGCGGCTGTCTAGTTGGCCTGATAAGTATCCCTGACACTGATCCTACCAACCTGAGTTATACATATCTATATTGTTTACCCGAACGCCTTTTAATGTCTGGTATGTTACTAATGTGGTTGGCCAGTAAATTCGTTCGATTTAGTAAAAATAAAAGACGAATGCAGAAGCCGCTTATTGTGGGGTCTTTCATAGAACAATAACTAGCTGATAACATTAAGTGAAGCATATGTTTTAAGAGGGAGCCGCTTACTGAGATCCCTTTCTTTGAGCCCCAATGGTAACCGTCACGTGACCAACGTCTTTTGACAGCATGCCGTGTTAGGGTGATCAATTAAAATATTGGAAGAAGGGGTGATCAATGATTGAGTTATTTCTCTTGTCTCTTATCGGGCAATAAGGACTAAAATGTCTGATTCTTCAAAGAAATAAGCAGCATAAACTAGAGACCGATTTCGCATAAACTTACACTGGAAACTGAACCCCACTAAAAACCTATCAAGGGGGTGGTTCAAAAACCAAAACACTTTCTTTAGACGTAATAATGAGTAAATGTAGGCATTTTCAGCCTTCTAGCTCCATAGATCTGGCATGTACACGTGATGCATATATATCAAGAAACCTATTTTGACAGTTTTGGCTTGAGGTTTTTTTAATCAGGTTATTTAAAACTAGAACGTAGGGTCTCTTCAATGGATGAAATAGATTGGTATTATCCGATCAAATGTCAGTGGTTGTCGGTTTTTTTGTGCAAAAGCCAGGACAAGTTCAAGGAAAACTCTTTGCCTTTATTTCTCCCTCATTTCCAACAAAGAATATTGCCCCTGTCGAAGCAGTAATCATCAACGAGCTAGTTTCCCAGACGACCATTAGAGTAGTGAACCCAATCCTCACTGGGTGCCCTACTACTGATACTTACCAAGCTTTGGCACAAGGCCAAAAGGTCTGGAATAGGAGGTTGAAAGATTCTACCGCTTTGCTTTGAAAATCTGCATTCGAAATACCGTACTGAGTCGATAGTGCGTGAGAGAAGATTCTCGATGTAGTTCTTTCAGCTTTCTCCCTTTCGTAGTAGCAGCCAGCAAATGATAAACGACCATCTATAAGCGTCTATAAAAGGAAGAGATTTTCATCGGGATTAAAAACAAATCAAATTCATGTACACGAGTTGATGCATATGGAAAGAGTGCATAAATAAGTTAGTTCAACGAAAATGCATCAACGTTTGGGGGCGTACAAATACTTGAACATCTTTAAGAAAAAGAGTTGTTGATGAAGTTATTGGATACTTTATTAAAGATCACCAAGGAGCAAAATGTTCTGTCGTGCGTGTGGTGAAAGATTATGTATTATTGTGAATAGCACGTAGCCATGTTGACGTTCAAATGCTAACTATCTAAGTTAAGGATTCTATTTTTTTAAAATAGCTTTTGAGAGATTCCAGACACGATTACTGTTGGAGTCACGTTTTCCTATTCTTATTGGTTGAAAGATATTAATTAGTTTGTGCTGAATGGTCAGGAGATTCTATCTTTATGGTTAGTGTCCATTTTTTCCTGTTTTGTTCTTACCTATTGTCCATAAGTAATTTTGCTCATTCCCGGTTTCAAAGTGATAGTGTTCATTCCGGTGGCTATAATAGCCAATGAGTGTTGAATTCGGTGATAATTCTGATGGAGCAGCTTGTTATTCATGGAGACTTACTGTTATTCGTTAAACAGTTACTACAACCAGGCAACTCAAGTAGATGCAAGATAAAAAAAAATACACATTACTAGCTAGGAAGGAAAGGAGGTCCATTGGTAATTGTGCAAACGACTACGATTTAATAATATAAGCCAAAGATATAAGCACAAACGAGGGACTGTCCGTAAGACTAAAACAAGCAAGATTCTTTAGGACTGAAATTCAAACAAATCACCCAACCCAGGCCAGGAGGCCAGATTTAATTATTGTAAACAAGCAGAATTATCATCACACTCCATTTATAATCTGATTTGTGCCTTTAGAGTGTTTTTGCATTTGCTGATAACATTGGCAAATAAAAAATTCCTCATTTTCTTTTGTATCCATATGGTAAATAAACCTAACATTGTCTCGATTTTCAACCATGAAGTTCTAGAGATTTTTTCCTTTCACTGGCAAATAGCAATTCGCCGAATTGGAAAACATATAGTCTTGTTACATGGGCTAAAGATTTTAAATATTCTACTTCACAAAAATCAGATATTGGCATCGATTTTGTTATGGTTCATTTAAAAAACAAATCTAAATTCGACTATTACCCCGGGAGCAGAAGATCTGTTTATTACTTGTATTAATAGCTGCAATATTATTCCCCAAGATTGGAATTGATCTTCCATTGTTTTGTTTCTTTTTTTATAAACTTATCCTGCATGATTAATATATGTAATAATTAATCCATCATCCACAGGCAGCTGTTTCGTTGTATTACAACTCTTCAGTGTGGCTATAGACAATCCAATATCCCTTCAAATATCACGAGGGAGGATCGAAACTTTCGCTTCAGACTCAAGGGCAAAGGCAGACATTCTACCCCTGCCTTAGGCAGAACTGGACGGTCAGTAGGACCGAATTAAGCGATATATTTACTTACGCACAATTACCCATCCACCAGAGTGCTCCATTTCAGAGTTGGAAGAGCATTATATATATATATATATATATATATATATATATATATATATATATATTGCTTTTAGTACGCAAATGTGTACACCAGATTCAAATTTCATATTTTGCATACGAAACCCAAAATGATGTTTGAAAAAATGTTAAAGAAAGAAAAATTATTTTTGCATACAGGTTTTAGACTGTTTTTTTTTACAGTTTCTGTAAATGAACTGGGGGGATCAATATACGTGGTAATCAGTTTTCTATTGGGATTAAGTAATAAACTGATCCCTTCATGATTAATACATCTTAGCGTAAGATGTTCTTAGACATGAAGAAAGGGACCGGTTTTCCTTTGGTATTTTGTGACCACCCATGGTCTAATGCTTCAAGTTCAGAACAGTATAGACCAGTTACACGTTTCATATTTTGCATACGGAACCCCAAATTATGTCTGAATAAAATCGTATATAGAAAAATTATCTTGGTGTACTTAGAACAGGTTTTGAACTTTTTTCGAGAGTCGCTCTACTTGTGAATGGAGAATCAATAGAAGTGGAGATCTGTTCTCTATTGTTAATAAGTATCAAACTGATCCTTCCAATGATTGATAGATTAATCTATATCTTTCCATACAAACTCCAGTGTTTATGGTTTTATAACGCTAAATTGGTCACGCTATGTTTATGTGAGCGTGTAGACCAGCTGAATTTTTCATATATTGCATACATAACGCAGAAATATGTCTGAATACAATAATATAGAAAAGAATATTTGTGAACTTGAAACAGGTTTTGAACTATTTTAAAGTTTCTGTAAATGAAGCAAAGGATTTGTGAATCAAGGGGTTTGATTTCTATCGTTATCATCACTCGACGATTAATAATCCCTTATGTAAGATATCCTCAGACATTAAGAAGGGGTCGTTTTTTTATTGGTTCTTTCAGTGAACCCCCAATGAATAATATCTACATACAAACTCCAGTACTTGTTGTTTTGTATCACTAAGTGGGTCGAACTAAACAAAAATCAGTTCAATGATCAAGGCAGTGTTAAATTCCTTTTCCCGAAAAGTAATGAAAGCCTGCTTCAATTTACGATCATAAATCGGTGAGTAAATATGGATGACCAGAAGAGGCAAAACACAGCATTATCCAAATTGCATAAGTATATTCCTTATTGAAATACCGTCATATGATTCGTAACATTCTAGTGTAGATATACTGATCACTCAGCAGAAATTTAGATCTCCTGTATTCTAGATACCATTCAGGATACCTGGTACAATAATCAATATCTATCTTTATTTGTAAGGAAATAACATTTTCAATTGTAGAAGTTCTTTATGAAACCAGATGAAGGCTTGTGTTTTATATCTTACAAATTTATCCAAGTCCCGTTTGATATACCATTCATTAAACATCTATATCCACATTATATATATATATATATATATATATATATATATATATATATATATATATATATGTATAAATTTGTGTGTGTGTGTGAGAGAGAAAGAGAGTGGAGATGGCGTTTGAGTGTTTGTCTGCTATACTATAAAATACACATACACATATCTACACATACGTACACTACTGTCTGAAACTATTGGCATGGTGTTGGTTTCTTTGATTTATGGAGAATAAAATTCTAAATATTGTTGCAGTTAAGTCTTTCTCTTAGTTGGGGCAGTTATAAATGTTAGGTAGATGTACAAACGGAATAGCTTTCTACAGTGTATATCTAACAACTTACACGAAATTTAAAGAATACCATGTCCAGAATTAATCACACAAGAAAAGTATAGACGAGAAAATTATAATTCTTTCATGTATAAATAATGAATATTAAGTAATAGATATTGATATATCAATTTTCATTTATTTCCGGATGAACCTACGTCAGTGATACTGTTGCGAATAAACCAAGGCGTTGTAATAAGAAGAAAAGAATGAATTAAACTTACAAACACTCTAACCTCCTCGAACAAGAACACATACCAACACATACACCGTCCTAGCAATGTTCCCCCAATCTTACCATTGAGCTAAACAGCCGTCGGTAATACAAAGACCCAAATAACTGCTTTAGCTACAAATTCTCATTTCGTTTATTCACGGTCTATATCTGCTCTATTTGTTTCTTTCAATGCAACAATTATATTATTAAGAAATGGATATAAGATCCGATATAGATGATTATAAATTGCGTTGTATTACATAGAACCTCTATTTGAAAGAAACTAATAGAGTAGATATAGACCGTGAATAAACAATATATGTATATATGTGTGTGTGTGTGTGTGTCTGTGAATATTTTTTGTGTTTCTCTTTCACGCAATAGAAACCACTTAAACGTGGGCACAACCAAACAAAATTTCGCATACTCTATGGCCCTAGAGGGAAGTTTTGAGAAATTGTTTTCAAAGGTTTTAGATGGGGGTATAACAGCAAGGTGCCTATCATGCTATAAGAGGTCAAGAGTGGAGGGAAAATATTTTCCATTCATGGGGCCAAAAGAGAGACGGAAACTTTTCTCTTTTAGTGCAAATTGGTCACTACCATTCTTATGTAGCGAATTGGTGACCCCGATAAAGCATCCATAATAATTTCCGCTACTTCCGCCATTTTCTTCCTTCCTTTTCCCCTTCATTTTCCCTCCCACTTCCTTAATTCTTCTTCTTTCATTTACCGTATTTCACCTTGTATAATCTGCACCCCGATTGAGATTCAATTTCAAATGAAATATGCATAATCCCGTAGATACAATTAAGCATAAGAATATGTATAACACTTATTTTTCCGTAGATAATACGCACCTAGATTTATTTTAGCTCAAAATCTTCTGGGGAAAATGCCGATCATGCAATAATGAATATATAATACAACGAAACAACTGTCTACAGATGACACAATTACTAATCATCATTATAATTAACTCTCCCTTCTTTAGGGTTGAGTACTCTCAGGTTGGGCACTTATCTACTGTAAGCAACAATGCAATGCTCTTCCAACTCTGGAATGGAGCACTCTGGTAGATGGGGAATTATGCGTGAGTAAATTTAACACTTAATTCGTTTCTACAGTCTATCCTCTTCTGCGTAGGGTAGGGGTTGCGCATCTGTCTCTGGGTCTGAAGTGAAGATTTCGACCCTACCAAGTGGTACTGGAAGGGATATCGACTCTCTCTCTCTCTCTCTCTCTCTCTATATATATATATATATATACATTATGGTTAAATACAGTATCCTGCCTCTCCAGCATGCACATTCTTTTCTTCGTTGATTTATATCCGAGTTCATTCGTTCATGTCTAAAGCCATCAAAGTTTTTTGCATCGTTTTATTTTTTCTCATTTCTTTTATTCTGTAGTTTTCCTGAACCTTCAACAGAAACTGTAACCAAAACTGTCAACATAGGTTCCTTCAGTCTTCAAGTTGGTCTGGCTGGTTGTACACCTCGGGATCTACTGGGTTGGAAATTTAAAACTTCACTCCTTATGTTCAGAAAAAAAAATGTTTTTAGGAAATCCTTCAGAACAGTTTTGTGGAGAGGT